>OU745309.1:4940000-6140000 GCA_916618145.1 Emmelina monodactyla
CTCGAGTATTGTAATCTATTTAATTTATAGCAAGTCGTGATGTTTCGAGTACAAAGGCACACACTCCTGAAGACCAACTGGTTCGGTTTGAAAGTAAGGTCAAATTGCTGACCTATATTTCACTTTAAGGTTTTAAACCAGTTTAAAACCCTGACTATTTAGAAAATTAACAGTACGATTGATGCAACTCATCAAGAGCTAGAGTTAAATGCAAAATTTAATAACGTAAATACCAAGTTTTCAAACTGAGTCCTGCACTCGGTAAAGTACGTTTAATATCAAATACCTACATTTGTAGGTACATAATATTAATCTTACGAATCTGGACCGGAGCCAAATCTTAAGGCTAAGTCTGCTTCCTCAATAAAATAGGAAGCTCTTTATACCAACATAGGTAAGTAAGTTATTGAGTTCTCTTTAGAGGTTAAACATTTTGTCTCAAGAAGCATTAACCCCCTCTAAAGCCGTAATTATTAAAACTCTGACCATGCGTTTATTGTAAAAAGGTACATTTTCAAGAGCTCTTAAATATATCTTAAAGAAAATCTTTTCTGTGAAAACACTCGAAAAAGTAAAAGGTATTTTTGATCTTAATGAAGTGGTACAGTCAACGACAATATCATAAAAGCTAAGCTTGTTACTTTAGTCTGATTTCAAGGACAGCCTTTTGTGTATAAAATCTTGAACAACCAAAATGCTTTGAACTTATTTTGTTCAAAGTACTTATTTCGATCCGATATCCAATTATTGTAGAAAATTCGGTCAATCTGTTCGCCATCGGACCACAAAGCACATGTCGGTGTTATCCCCACCACTGCCCGAAGACTAATTAAAAGGGATATAGCCGAGCCAACAACCAATTGCGAATAAAATTTAAATGAAAATTGTTTTCTAGTGGAAAACAAAGTTAAATGGATTTTTCCCTTTTAATTGAACATTTTCAAATTGAACTGGGGTCGGAAAATTAAATGTTGAAATTTTTATAAGTCTTTAAATAATATTCAGGAAAAGCTTGTGTTTTTAAGTTGGCGAATGTTTAATAGATTTAATAAAAGCTAAACACTAAGTTCAATAATTGCATGTATAGTTACTTTACGACTAAGTATTATTTTCACTTTTCTTACGTTCGCTTTCAATCATCAGCTACATTCCAAACTACACCCTATTCCATCAGGTGTAAAGTCTATTTTATGATTTCTTATAGAATAATCGGTGTTTTATTTTTTCCCACGATATATAAAATCTAGATTTCGCAACGTAGATCATTTAGTTCTCAGTATCACATAATGAAGACTACATAAATTTTGTTAGCTCATATAAGATTCACGCGCTTTTACACATCGCCTATTAGCTTTGTACGTATGTATAGTGTATAATATTATATATAATATTTAGCTAGTGTTTTGATGATGTATTTTCAAACTAACTATACATTTCAACCAACAGATCATTAACATATTGAGTTTCAATATTAATTAGACCGGTGAATCACTACTGTTGGCGACTGTACAACCAATCTCACTAAGCACAATTAGAAATTCGATACTCCAATCAAGCAAGTTGATCGCAGACCAAATCGATTGTTTTGCCAAACATCCTTAGTTATGTCAATATCACTTGAGAAGTCAAGTAACGGAGCGTTTGTTACCTTGCAAACACGTCATTACACGTCCATTACGGGTTGAGCAAATAGTTTGTTTGTTTGTTTGTATGTTTGATGACGTCACGTCTCACGTCGGGTTTCGGCGTTGACGTGTCCGCACGTCTGAGCAAACTTTGATCAGTGAACTGTAAATGCAGTAAAGCATTTATAATATTATCTCACTAAACTAAACGTCACGTGATTAGAAATTTGTATTATTAAAGTCATAGTTTTGGTGTAACCTTCTTGAAATATATTTTCGCCTAAAATTTTCCTAAATTTTAGGCAAAAAAAATATTTTCCTAAATTTTCGCTCAAAACTTTTTTTTTTCAATAGAAGCATGTTAAAAGGTATGCGACTTAGTTAAAAGGAATCATTTTAAAAACATACTAAATTATTTTCAATAACCAATTTACCACATTAGGGAACCTCAAAGAATATCAAACATTTTTTTTGTGAGCATTGTTATCACAGAACAGAAAAAACGAGTAGAAGTGGCAAGTGGGCGTGGCGCGTGTGTCACATATACGCGGAGCTCCGCAAAACCTAGCTCAGTTCGCCGCATAGCCTTGATAAGATAAGACGATTGTGTTTACTAAGCGAAATAAAGGATTGCGCTGAAAATATGCCATACTGCTCCATTTTGGAGTGCAAAAATGAAAGCCGCACTAAAAACATCAGCCATGGTAGCATTTCGTATCATCAGTAAGCATTATTTCATTTTATTATTATAATTTACGTAATTTTCTATTCCGTAAGACATTTTAAAGCAACATAAAACATATCAATTGTAAACATGAACTTTATTTGCCAAGGAATAAAGTTCAATTTACATTGTTAAATGTAGGAACGCCATCTATTGTTAAGTAGTTGAATTTTTTGTATGTCAACGCGATCGTGAGGTAAGTTGCAGAAGGTCGTAAATACATTATGGGTTTTAGTAAAGTGAACTCTATTTATCACTATCAAGATGTGTTTTTGCTTGACAGCATTTAGAAATAAGTCATTCTGGCACTAAGGATATGCGACCAATTAAAACAATTGTTTACATGTAGTGACTATGTTTATTATCAGTCCCATGTGTGAGTTTTGGCGACAGCGGTTTCGCTAGTAAGTTGGTCCTATGGCCTTTCCATCTACTTCTCTGTTCCGTGATTGTTATAATATTGGGAAGAAAAAGTATAAGAGGCTGAAATCTTATGATTTTATTAGATTGGACTTTCTGTTATAATAAGTCCTTGAGTGGAACTTCGTCTTTGCCAGTAAATATAACAAATACACCTCGAATAAGAATTTACGCATTTCATTTTAAGTGTTTTTTATAAAATTACTTTATTAGACATATTAAGAAAAATCGTTATGTATCTAAGGTGATTAAAGTCTTCTTACCAAAGATAGGTAAAGATTGTAGGAAAAGGTTCTGAAAACTGAGATTTAGGTTTTCGTTCAAATCACAAGATTTCCTCTGCTAGACAAAGAGATAAGTCGTTTTGAGAAGGCATTAAGGTATTTATTCCAACGTTATCATGCTCAAACATGCTTTTCAGGGCTAGCACTGTTTGTTGCATTCCTACTAGTGGTGCCATCTTAATAAAATTCAACTGTTTTACGCGCCAACGCCATCTATTATTAATCGACGGAACTGCTTACCTTCTGTGAAGAGTAGAACGTGGGGTCGTGGGCGCCCCCAGGACGAAACATCGCCGCGCTAACTGCTGCCATCTGCCGGCTACCTCAGCTTGCCTTTCCACCGAGACATCGCTCTGCAAACAACAAAAATGGTTATTATAATGCTAATGTTTTGTTACAGATTTATTAAAAACTAAGTAATTTGAGAAAATCAGCTTGCAACATGGCTAACAAATCGACTTCGTACTCTGTTGCATTCAAACAATCAAAACTTATACAACATTTTTTTCGTTGTTACTTCCTAGATTTTATTTATATCTTCAATTTTCCTCCACAGTCATTAAGTAAATCTCCTTTGCCCTTTTAGCAATAAAGGAACTTAATTCCGTTTAATTATATCTGTATATTCTATGTAAGCGGCAAGATCTCTGACAGCTAAGTATGTTATCTTCTAATAAGAGTTACCAAGGGAACGATGATACCTTAGTTTTAATTACATATGCTATAACATAACTTCATAACTACTGTAACTTCCGTGGCATGATCGCTAATAAGGGTTATTTGAATTAAAAATAAGCGTAGTACGACGATTAGACTTATTTACATCAAGGTAATAATAAATATAAGTAAGTACGATTTGTTAGTATGATTTCCTACAATGTAACTAACGAGAATGTATATGTATGAAGGGACAACTTTTTCAAGATGCCCATATTAATCAACTTTGTATACCTTCTTAGGTGGAACAGAATTTCTTTCTTCTTTTTCTAGAAGTTCAAAACAATATTCAGCGTTGTTAACGCGGAAAACCATTAAACTGAAAAATGTTGTAGTTGTAGTGCCAAAAAAATACAAAAACCCTACAGCATTAAGCTATGGACTTCATTATATGAAGGGATGATTCAGGTAAAGTATTTATGAAGGAAGTAATCAAGCTGTTAAGGAGAAGCTTCACGAAGTAGAGTGTGTTCCACGGCGCGGCGGCCGGTGCATTCGGCACGGCTCGTATTATATCATTATAACATTATGCGTACGGTCCGCAAAACTGTTGCGAATACAAACAATAACAAATACGAGACTTATCAAACGAAGTGCTTAACGTAGCTTTATATTGGAGTACTTTGATGGTAAGTCCAGTCAAT
Organism: Emmelina monodactyla; assembly: GCA_916618145.1. Taxonomy (NCBI): domain Eukaryota; kingdom Metazoa; phylum Arthropoda; class Insecta; order Lepidoptera; family Pterophoridae; genus Emmelina; species Emmelina monodactyla. The sequence continues at coordinate 4,944,415 of OU745309.1, forward strand.
TATATGACGTTGCTATCAAAAAAAGTTCAGTAAGAGTAAGACGACCTCGCAAGTTTGTTTGACGACCTTGTTAGGGTCGCGGGATGACGTTAGTCCCCAGTCATCTGAAACAGGTCGCTTTATCCAATAAAATCTCTTGAAAATAAAAATCGTTGACATCTCTTTAAATAACGTTTAAGTACGTCTAATTATTTTTATATTTCAAGCAATGTTTCCTAGTTTTTTCGACTTTACGGAATTCAATACTATGTAAACAAACATTGTTTTATTAACTCTTAAACAAGGTCTTACAAAACGTGTTATAAATACGGTTGTTAAACTTTTTAATAACGTGGGTGTTGCAATTATGAAATTCTATTATTGTGTTTAGGTTTGACACAGTGTAGCGATTGTTTATAAAATATCACGACTCATGCTCACGATTATTTTTATTCTCAAGGTTTGGCGGCAACTTCATATCCGTGTGTTTAAGTGAGGTATTTTCTGATTTGCAGCCAATAAAATCTAATGATTAAAAAGCAAAAAAGATAATGATATCCGTTGATTTTATTGTTTTTCTTATAATACAGCTACCCTTTTAAAATACCTGAGTATTGGAAAGATAGGAACTTACTTAATTAAGATATAATACAATGATATCTAATACCAATGAACATTTGAGTTCTTTTCTTTGACTACACGGAATCGCCTATATCTAAGTCGACAGTGAATGTGTAAAGGTATTAAACGTCACTTTTTTATATCATAGGGCTCGTGTAAACCTTAATAAATAGTGATGCTATCGGTACTTCGCCCGCTCATTCATTTACCTTACTATGTGGGAACGGAGCTAGGAAGCGGGGTCAATGACACCGCGGATGCGCAGGCGTTGCACAATGCCCTCTAAAGCCTTATATGGATTCGTTAATATATTTTATTGAGTTTTTTATGCAGGCATGCATAAGATATTTTTGGAGATGTTTACTGTGCATTTTATATGTCATTCGGCATCATATATTTTTATTGATTTAAGTTAATTAATTTTAATATTACCTTACAATAACAACTATTGATTAATAGCTATACAACTATTAAAGTTAATTAAAGTGAATTTGCCTACTGGAGTTTTACATAATGTTGTCAAACAAGCGGCAATTTATAAAATATATTTACTTAATTTTAACATTAATTTTATTTAAATACTGAATTATGGTGTGGTTTGACGGCATGGAAATGGAAAACTTTCTATATGTAGTTGGAGAAAATTAAATGACAACAAACTTTTTCTTCTTCGTCAAACATTATGTAATATACGCTCATATTTCCTAACATAGCCATAACATTGCATTTCAAAAAAAAAAAGTTATTGTTAGAAGGTGTCTTGACGCCTAAAACATTTCCCCTTGTTAAGCTACTATAAGTTTTTCCCACCTGAGCGCAAAGCTAGATCATAACCGTTTTTCATTTTTCAGATATTGAAAAATTATAATTAAAATAATTTTATGTGTATTCCGAATTTCAATCCAATTATGCAAATAATGGAGCTACAAAGAACATTTAAATCAATTACTCAGGTAAGTACGTGCTATTGATAAATCGTTAGACTAGTTGTCGAGCCGTAACGTTATTACAAAAGGTCAGCTAAAGTATAATTATAAATGGTTTTGGTTCATTTCCTACTTGGTTAAGAGAATAGAAGGCTGTGATTAGTCGGACCATTCGTTCTCATAGTTAAATGATGGTTACACGATTTTGTATAGGAATATTGTTTTTCTTCATTTAAGGTCTCGATTTCATAAACGTGGTTCCTTCTTCTTCTTTTTCTTGAGTCTTCAATCAGTATGTTATAAAAATAACTTTTTAAATATTTTCTATTTATATGTAGGTATATATTTGTGATGGTGTAGATATTCATTCTAGGACAGCATGAAGGTTAAAGTGTAGACATCGCAAAAAATAGTTTTATATCAACTTATATGCGTTTTTTTTATTCAGTTAGGTTTAAAAACAATGTAATATTTTAGATTTAAGCAGAAGCCATTGTTTTATTAAGATCTTCAAATTAAACTTAACTAAACTATTCCGTATCAAAGCCTTTCATTATCTCTACCGCTAAATTTAATAACCAACGATAAAGCTCCATGTCAAAACCATAAAGCAATACAATTTACAAAGCTTTCTAATCTATTGTCTATGCAAGAAAATCACTCTTAAGCCTTAGACAAATAAATTGGTGCAGACTACGCCCACTCGCCCTCAGTCTCATTAACAATCTGGGTTACACTTGTGCCTTATTATATTGACTTATAGGAATATATATTAACTCAGTGAATAAGGAAGTTAAATCAAATTGCTGCAAGCTGACCCAGTACAACGTTATTCAGGCTCCATCAGACTTGATTAATACTGCAGGCTATCTGTAAAGGTGTCAGTGGGTGTCATTCAATTTTATAAGCCTAATATCAAATGGTAAGTTAACATTAAATAAAGAGCACAAGAGCTTTTTATATAAGGCTTGATTTCGTCACAATTTGCAACAATAAAAAACAATACTTATTGAGTTAGTGAGACGTTATGAACTCTGAGTATCTTTGCATATGTTAATCTAACAACCCACGTATAAAGATACTATAATAATAAAATCTTTAACAACAGATAAACCCTTAAACTTACTTTAAATTACATGTTGACCTAATGGAGCGAAGATTATTAACACAACATGGTATCAAATTACTATCTAAGTATGATCAACCTATAAATTTATTGTAAACAAAGCAAATCAGCACTTAAAATGCGGATAAGGTATGGAAAATGGGAAGGGAGACAAAGTAGTAAGCCCTAAGCAAGAAGATAACTGAAAAGTAGGTAAACGTGTATTCATAAATAAAAATATGACATCTTTTTTATGTCACTAAGCGGCCAACATACTTTACTCTGACCTACATATACACGCACATGTATTATAAATTCTACCATTATAAGTATTAATAGTCGGTAAACAAAATCACAGTCATTCAAATTTACGACTTCACGCGTACTTACACCTACATTTCAATGTCAGCAGTGTTTTCCCATAAATTGCATGTCAGAACACCATAAATACCTATCAATTAATCACCAAATATGAGAGTTAAGTATCGTCGTAATAGTGTCAATAATGACCATTTGTTTCGATTGAATGCCCGTGCGCAGTCCTCGATCAAGGTTGGACACGGTTAATTGATTCTCCACGATACCTATTGCAGTATGCCGAAAAAATTATTTCTTAGCTATTCCATAGATGTTTTAGTAGAGTTTTATAATTTACAAATCTCATAAAACTTAGCTAAAGAAATATGTCATCGCTCATAAATTTCTATTTAATATTCCGATGTATTTTATAATAAATTATCTTCGGACGTCTAAAGCGACGCTACGCAACTCAACTTCAATTTAACAACATCAAAATCATCATAAATTTCACTTCGAATGAATCTGTCATTGCGTCTATTACAATTTATTTCCCATCACTCAATAAAATTGTAGGTCACAAAGGGTCTGCTATACACCACTAACTCCGGAACTAAGGTTTTCACAAAAAAACAGCATTAACAGTCTACATACAACAAGCGCTACTTTCTAGAGAGAAACGTACGCAGATGCGTATACGCACATTTTAATGTACTGTTTGACGCGATGTACGTACTTGCACAGCTTATTAGGCAATAGTGGATATGCCGCGTTTGATGCGTACAGCCGACTCGACTGACCAATGAACTTGACAATAACAAAGGTGTTATATGATTTGCGTAAAATTCCGCTTACTCAAGCTATTGCATTGTTTTACTTTGTACACATATTTTCTACAACATTGAATGCGTTATATCTTTAGCAATAAAACAAATGTGTCTGTGATTTATTAATAAACTTGACATTTAAAACCTCGAAAATTTCCGCACTTTTGTCATTATTAATGAGAAAAAAACAACGCTGATTTATAGCAAGTTTTATTTTGTTGTATGAAAAAGCTGTTGCCCTGCAAGACGCTGCTGGTCACATGAGATTCTTGGCTACATAAACATTTGCGACTTAAAGTTAAAGAGCCGCTTAACCAAAAAATATAACTCACTACTCCTGTTATACTGACTGTCTAGTCAGGCTCTGCAAAAAGCCTTTAAAAAACATAACACCTAGATTCCTTTTTATGCCACGATTACCAGCGAGCATTGAACTAGCTTTCGAGTTACCATTAGTGTAAGCAAGGCATAGGATCCGAGTATGGGCCAAGAAAGTGACTTGTCAACTGTAGTTTTTGTTGTCATAAAATACAAACAAGTCGCAGATACTAGATTACGAAGGGCGGTGCCTATTTTGTTGTATACAGAACGACACAAAAAAGAAAGTAAATAAATAAATTATAACTGAGAAAGCCACTGCAACTTTAGATTATATTTAAGTAACTTTATCAAAACTTAGAACCTGGAGACTGATATTATTATTCTTAATAAAGTTTTTTACGTTATTCGGTATTCTAATAATTCATGTAATAATAAAGTTATAGGCTTAATATTTACGATTTATAACTTCCGGAAACCCGAATGGTGTGTAATCAAAATAAATATTTTTATGTTTCTATCAGAACATACAAGAACTTTTAAATTTCTAGTTTGCATCAAACCAGTTAAACTTCTTTAACTTAGTTACAGCATACCTGTTATTATACTGAGTTGATAATTGATTATGTATTTATAGACTGAAAGCTCAGTTATGAAGCTACAAAAAGTAAAACAGTAAAATAAAAATCTTAGAATTTTTGAAGTTTGTTAAGCTGTACGTAGAAATTGTTCCCTCAAAACATTTATTTGATACGATTTTGTTCAACAAATAGGTGTAAACCAACAGAAAACAGTGTGTTAAACTTAAAACACAAAAAGCAAAGGTCATTAATACTCCATTAATGAGTACCAAATTTACATCCATTTCAGCCTCATAATTAATTTAACACCCGTAAATCCGCGATATCCAACCGGAGAAATTGAAGGCATCTAATCGTGACGCACGATCGAATATCGATTATTTATGTCAGTAAAGCGTGTGAGCAGGCATCTTTCGATCACGCGCCGCAGATTGTTTCGATACCAAACGACGATACAAATCGATTTCAAGTGGCGCGGACGCATCTTATTCATTATTTATAAAGTTGTAAATTAATAGTGTGCATCCTTCGTGTGAAATATGTCGCTGAGGGTAGATAATGTATTTAAGACAATTGTTATAAAAATGAAAGGCGCTAGAAAACAAAAACGTACAGACTGAGTTAAGTTAGATTTAAGTATTGTATGTTATAAATTTATTGAAATAATTAGATCTTCTTCTTTTAATTGGGAGTCTTATTTAAGATTTTTTTTGGTTGGAAATTTTCTTCCAATTTTTGATTTTATTTGAAAAGTTCCTATTTCCGCATTTCTCTATTTCCTTTTTTCGTGAAATGTATTTGGCTTTGCAGCACATATCAATCTAATATCAGAGTTTTTTGGGCACCGTCCTTTAAAGGCATTTGCATTAATATGCACACTAATTTTTTTAGGTATATAACAACATCAGTTAGTAGTCACTCTGAAAACTTTACCACTACACGTTTAACACAACGATTAGAAATTTATAACAGAATGTTATAGAAATGTCATTTATGTACTAAACATTGTTTTAAACAAGATTATTGGCAGAGGCTATAAACATTCGTGTTTACTTGTAAACGTCTAATAATAAACCCATTTTCTCAAATGGTCCAATAAATCTATACTATTTAATTGCTAGGAATATAGGCATTCTCTCAGAGTAATATAATACAGCAATTTGTAAAATTATATACAATATTTAAATACGAAATAAAGACAATGCATGCATAAGCAAAATGTTCATTAATAAATTGGTTGTAGCTTGAAGGTGCGTTGCACAAGTCTTATTTGTAAGAAATTATGGGACATAAAAACTGTTATTACAATTAAATCTGTACAATATTATTTTCATTAAGATGATAACTTACTCTACTCCGATGCTCTTTTGTTCTACTACTAAAAATTAATATAAGTGCATAAGTTAAAATATACTTTGACGTCTCAATGACACCTCAACCATTTTCACAAACCTACCTTTTCATTTTCATAACTTCTAATGTTTCTAGATGCTTAAATATTGTTGTAATAAACTTTACATAATATTGTTGTTAAATATGATGTTTATATGCAAATCTTAATAATAAAACTTACATATAATGTGATAAGGATCTGCGAGAATTGCTATTAACAATAATATAATCTGTTTATTGGCGCTATAGTACAACGCGTTGATGTCTTTTATACAAGACTACGAAAGTAATGGATTAAAATCTGCCATACGTAGAAATCATTTATTGACGAATCATTATGTTTACTATCCATTTTGTCAGTAACAAGTTTAGTATTAAATGGTTTATAGGTGGGATACAACTTCGAATTGCCAAATTAGTTGATAGCAAGTAAATAGTTTGTTTAAGTGTCAAAAAAATAATTAAGCTAACATCAAGTTAAACGGTTATCGTTTAAAATACAATTTTAAAATTATTTAAAGAGTTTATTTCTAATTTTAAATTTATAGCGGGTCGCTGAGCATTGCGCGACAAATCGAACCGTTTTCCAGTATCTATAACTTTTAAATTAATAAATTAGCATTCCAAATGCAAAAATTAAAAGTAAAACCTCCGTTTATTTCTAGACATTAGCCATTATTATGTTGGTTTTTTTAAGAACCTCCGAATAAAAATAACATCTAGTTAATAAAGCACAATCGCCGGAACAAAATCGGTAACTACTTACTATCACTATTTAAACACAAAGCCAGTTACTATATCACTTTTTATTACGAGTTACTGTTTATTACGAGTTGCGAAAACAGTAACTGCACAGAAAAAACTCGTTACCGTTGGAGGTCGAATAATAGTTTTAGAATAGGAAAAAAGTGAGCACACGAGTACAAGGTGACTGCGACCCAAGACATAGAATAAAGTTTTAAAACTTATAACAACGATTTAATTAGATTTTTCGATTAAAATCTGATTCTCGTTTTAAAAGATTTTTATTACATTAATATTTTTTGACTGGACACTAGAATTTTATTTTTGTTTTTTTTTGTCATAAAAGTAGTTCACGATGTTTTCCTGTACAAAAGTAATTAAGAACTAGACAAGTTCAATGCATAAACGTATAACAATCTTTTCTGTACTTTACCATAAAATAATATATTTTGTTTTTCATTCACACAGTTCACGTCTCGTATTAATAACATGAATTTCTCAGACAACAGGCACGGAAACTTACAAAATCTCAAACCGCAGGTATACAGCGTGCTCCAGATAGACGCAGCTCGACAATGACACGTAGTTATACTATTTGACATTTGACTCGACTGAAGGGCAACTATTTGTAAGCTATGAGAAAAACATAATTTAATGAAGTCATTGGAGCAGAGTAATTTGATTTGACTCACTTAGGTGGTTATGAAACTTTTGAATGTTGGTTCTTTTAATAAATATGTGGTGGATGTTGAAACAAGTTAGATGTATAAGGAAAAGTTTAATACAGAAAATAATGTCAATAATAATATGGGTTTTTTAAAACCAATTCTATATGTTTACCTTATTATAATAAAAGCATCCTCAATTTAGTTTTGAGTTGGAATAAATACGATTAAAACAGTTAATGTAACGAATTTGTGAAAAATAATGATTAAAATAGTGATAACCTCTGCAATGCTTCCAATTTTAGTCCCTAAAGGAGGCCACGTCCTAAACTAAGGCTTTACCGTAAGATATATTACTGTGAAATATAGGTTTATGATTTAGTACATCTCATAGAATACCAAACTCCTTACATATTAACTAGTATTATTCATAAGACACCCGCTGAGTTCGCAATAACTTTCTTTTAGGAACCCAGACTAGAATATAGTTAGCTATCTATAGAAAACCTCAATTTGACAAATTTACGATCTAAATAATTTATTCAACGGTTTTATTTTATATTTTTCAACACCATTCATAACTTCGGTTGTAATTGAGTAATTATGATAAATTTAAACAAAACGTGTTTTATTCCTAACAGCTAACATTACAACATGAAAGTAAACACTTTAAATAATCTGTTATTTAAAGCCATTTTAACGGGACTCTTCACACGTGTACACTAATCAACGATTTACGACTCGCATATTTCATTCACTGAGTCTATATAGCGTACATACTAATGTTGAAAGTTGTACAACCTGACACAATAGTTATGTAATACGTCTAATTGCAAAATAACTAGAGTGAAACGTTCACACACGCTGCCTTTGTATGAGATTATCTCTTTTCATGATTTGCAGCTTAGTTAGCTTTTTGACAATTGTTGTGTTATGAGACAAAAGACTTAAAAATAATGTTACAATTTCGTACAACAAAGACTAGATTAAAACTAGGTAGAGATAAAAATATCTAGACTACGTTTAAACCTAGTTAAAATAGCAAAATGATTTTAACACGTCTAAACGGTAGTGCCTCGAAGCAAACTAACAGACATTCAAACCTAATATTACACATTAATATGCTCCTATAGCGTCATTTTTATTTTTTGGTTGAAATTTTAACATTTCTCTCACCAAGAGTTCTAAGTACAATACTACACAACTCTATCCTTAATTCATTTCCTTGTCTTAATTTATAAAATATTTCAACTCAAACTCCCGCTACATTATCAAAAAAAGAACCGGCATTACATTGGACATTGATACGAAACCGTCATAATATTTCATCTGTCAAAAATCTCAATCCTGCTAATATTATAAACGTGAAAGTTAGTGAGTATGTATGGATGTATGGATGGATGTTTGTTACTCTTTCACGTAAAAACTACTGGACGGATTTGGAAGAAACTTTACAGTAATATAGGTTACACATCAGACAAACATATAGGGTACTTTTTACCGCGGGAAAACTTCTCATTCCCACGGGAAACCGACTTCCACGAACGGAGTCGCGGTCGGTCACTAGTACTGTATATGTTAGGCTGTGTGTGTTCCGCGAAGTATTTATAGGACAGGCGTCGGCCGGCGTCATTAACGGTTAGCTGCTAACGAGACAGGTGCGAGGAAAAAATAGGAACGACGGCCGAAGGGTTAAGCGGGCTAAGAGAAGTCATGTATAAATACGTTGGTTAAAAAAAAAATAGTAAGGTAACAATTAATGAAGTGATGATAAAACAATACTAAAGGTAATTTATCTGTTCTTATTCATGTCAAGTGTGATGAATATGGTTTGATCTAGTGGTAGAACCAATGTTTGTGCATAAATACCTCCGACATGGCTACTACTAAGACAGGGATTTAAATCTGTAGTCATATCTTTTACAAATAAATCACAGAGTTATAGGTTATAATAAATATCAAAGTTTTAATAGCGATATGAAAAAAAAAACACTGCAATAGTGTTTACTGTTGACATAATAAAACTATTTCTAAATCGTGTTTGCTTAAGAACTGCGCCACACATTCGTATGGCGAGGTACCTAACTAGTCCTCGGTTTATAACTGACATAAGTGGGCCGATCTTTTATGTTTCCTTTCGAAGCATCGCGGCATCATTGCAAATAAATGCAAAGTTCATTTTATCTTGAGATATACATTATTTAACCACCGGTCACTCGTAATGTAGAAGGGCGGATGTGGCGTTGGTGAGTAAGATGCATTCACTCGATTTCCACGTCCGCCCTTATTTATTTATGTTGTTGGTAACGGTTTAACTTGAAAGCACGTTTAATTTACTATTTACAGTTTAATTTAAGATATTCAATGAATATAGCATCTTTTTTAATTTATATAAATAACTAAATATAAAATTTGCCCTCGCTAAATTTAATATATGATTTTCTAGATTGAAAACCAAAACCCACATTTTAATCGATTCTTTACCTCCAGCTGTTGAGATAGAAATGTGATGTATTAATCTTGAACCCTTAACTACGAATTATTTCTTCGCTTATTAGAATTTACAAAATAATAACTTCATTCGTAATAAATGCCGCCAAAGTGTTAACAACACACTACACGTACTTATCTTCGTGACCCACAAGCGAAACAGAGCGCAAACTTGTATACAAGTTATAGATTAACAGAATATGGAAAATTTGCATAACAAAACTTAGAACAAACATAACTGATCAACATCTGTAAATCAAATGCAAATGTCTTTATTATAGTAATTATCAAAAAACAGATTTTTTACTTATTATAAACTAATACATTATTAGGTTTCACAACGAAGAAGAAAGATGAAAAGAGAATGCATGATTATATTATTTACTTTATAGTGAATTGTAGGTAAAAAGTAATAATTGTAATATCTAAGCAACTAAAATGATATAAATGAAAAGCTTCGTTGCAAAAACCATAGTTACAGTAGATCACTATTCAACTGAAATTTATTCAACGGCGTTTTACATCATCGATTTTTTATACAAGCAATAATATGGTAAACGAACTTATTCTCTCACGCAAATCGCATTGACGATACAAAAATAACACAGATTTCTTGCTCAGTACGATATATCACGCAATATTCAACAATAAAATTCTGTATTCTGAATTGACAATTATAATCGGAATTCCTTTTTCAATAATGTGAGAGTTTAAATGCCATAGTTATAAAAAAAAACCATAACTATTATACAATTGTTTTAAATCGCATGATATTGTAAAGATATTATTTTAAAATGCGTTCTAACATTTATTTTTCAATGCCCTTCAGGCAGAAACCATTTGTTTACTTTCTATAAGCGGTACGATTGTTACAAATTCAAATTTAAATTGGGACCGGGGGCGTACTGCGAATGCGCTGTAGTTATGCAAGCTTCGAAATGTGGGTCGAAATCTGCGCCCGCGCCGCTCGGCTCGCCATATCTGATCTTCGTTTGTTTTGAACTGTGCTTACGGGACCAGACGAGAGAGATTATGCTAGAAATGTGCATAATAACGTTTTCTCACGATGTAACTTTGCTCGATCAAGGTAGGTTTTGATTAGATAAGTTTTAATTACCAGTTGAGTTTAAATGCAAAATATTCAGTTGCAATTACAGCCCGTATAAGTTTGTTATTGCTCGTAAATATTGTGAAATGAATAATCTGCGTAGGTTACTGAGATACTAATCTAAATGGTATTATCTAATCCGTCGATGGCAGAATTAGATTAACTGCACTTATTTATTGATGTCGATATAAATGCTTAATCATAACAATTACTTAACGCAATACCTCTAAATCTATTTTCGAATCGAGTCCAGTTAGGTATCATATCTTAGTAGGTACTTAACCCATCAAGAGTAAGTTATTGGAAGTATTAAAAATGCCCACACGGATCTGTTAACAAGGTCCATCTACTTAACCTCAAAGCTGCTAAAGTGGTTCAATAAAGATCTAGTTTAAAAATACAATACAGCCTTTGAGTCAAGGTTTCGTCTAGAGTGTTACAAGCTATATTGGCAGGTATGATGTCGAAATACATCGGTTTTGATAAAACTTGGCATGTTTGAGTAATACTGTCACGCACGTGTAGAAATTACACTTACGAAGGCTGTGTTTTTTGGTTAAAAAATATAATACGTTGTGACATTGGCGCACTTTTCCAATATGGTGGGCGGGAATTTGTTAAGTAAACGTCTAATTATGATGTAAGTGACTGTATCTAATTTTGGTTGCACGCAAAGGTGGAGGGCTAAATGTGACACCGTAAAAGACATGTCTAAATATAATATAGATAAATAAAAGTAGTAAAACCATTAAAATTAATTATTGTTCATTTAAAATTTAACATGCCAATTTGCCATGATCGTAATATTTTATGCTCGTTAGTACTTTCCATGATTTTAATAACAGCTTCTTCAGACCACTAACAAGGCTGTTACTTCTCTTCATTAGGCACGTCATACTAGACTTGTGTGTGTTTCTTAAATAAAATAACCCTACAAAAACTTACAGATTTTAAAGCAAATATAAAACTATTATAAAATCATTAACTAAATAAAATACTAGGAATAAACTACTTTTTATTTCACGTGGCCAATACAGCACGGTACCAATATCTAATTGTTCACAAAACTATGTTTTACCTCTACGCCAAAGGAAGTTAAAAGGAAGGCATTGTTCTTCATGCGGATGCGCGTCGTTGTTGATTAAAACTTCCCACTTTAAACTGATTATTACGCTAATGACATAGAATTTATATTGCTTGTCATTCACACATTATGTTGTACTTGCCGCAGTTAACATTCAACGCATACAATTCGCATACGGATGCGGTATGAGAGAAAAGTAGAGGGGAAATGGGAAAACTTATACCTACAGAATTTGGCAAGGATGTTAATTATAATGAAACCTACTATATTATATATTATTTGTAGCATATATAATCACAAAATGACGTCATTTTTGTGTCATACGCTAATCAATTCGTTACTTTTTTTTACAAATAAGTAAAAGTAGAATATTGTAGCAGAACGTTTTAGATGCAAGTGATATAATAAAATAGTTTTTACTTTAAATAGTTCCCATTCAATTCTGTACAAAAACTTAAACCAAAGATGGTTACAGCATCAGAATCGCTACCAGCCATACCACGCCCTTACCCATTATACCACTACGCACTGTTCCCATTGCTTTCACTAAAATACCACCATCCACCATTGTGTGAACACAATCAAACAAAAAGCCTTTAGCACTTCTGCATCTCTGCTAATAAACGGGAAATTAGCAAGTTTACTACACCATGTACTAGTGAGATACGTATTGCCTGAATTGTGGGCTCCTTTCAGATTGGAAATAAAGGTAGTAGGTAACTAAACTGAACAATAATATAAGTTTGATGCGTACCTACTAAGTTATCGTTACATCAGATGAATTTCATTTGTAACTTCAAATGTAAGATAATAAGAAGAAAAAAGTTGCAAATTGTAAAAAACAAAAAAGTTGCTTAATTAAATAAATTTCGGGTAGAAATACATAGATTTTATATAAATCCCATAGAATTTATGTGATTTTCTGTATAAAACTAATCTGTACGTACAACAATAATAGTATAACTTAAACGGATGTACCTGTAAAGGTTATGAACGTTGTAGTAATTTAACCCTTTAGGTTCTCACGACCGGCTAATGAAAATCTATAGGTAATAGTGCGCAGGCGCTTGATTGAGGATGGCGCAAGCGAAGGCAATTTATATAAAGAAGCTGCAACTAATAGACTAAGAGCTCAACTCCTACAATTTAGTTAAAAGTGAAACTGGTTTTTAAATCATTAAATTTGACTATAGGAATACGAGTTATTAGTGTAAACGTATTAGTCCCATAGGAATTATAAAATTATAGGTTGCTTTTAAAAAAACACATATAAAGAATAATAATATGTTTTTCAATGTAATCTGGACGCTCAGACTATCACAAGATTACGAGCTCAATAATCATTTATAAATTGATGTATAAATGATCCGATTGAGCGGAAATCATTCATTTCACATAGATCGACAGTAATAAAACACAAAATCGATTAATTCTATGGAGAGAGTATCTATCGGAAGTCAACTTTAAAATAATTAGTGAAGGCTTTGATCAAGGGAAATCGTTTACAAAAATCTAGGCTCTTTAAACTTTTTTTTTCGAATCAGTCATTTCTTAATCAAATGAGTTAATATGTATGTTTTATTTGCCATAACCATACACATATTTGACACATGAAAACTGAACACATATACGTACAATTTTATATGAACATTTTAAAATCAGTATTTTACCTAACTTGCTCTTAGGCTTGATTTAAGAGCAAGTTACTTTTCCTACTTTTTATCAATTATCCCTAAAATCCTTACTTTATATCAGCAGCTAGCAATCGCCACTGCCTAATGACTGCTTTCAGCCATCAATACCACAATCTGGCGTCTAGATCTAATCCTACCAAATGCCCGCGCGCAGCGTTGTTTGTAGAGAAATTCAATCTAAGGCGAATTTCTAAAGCGCTATGGGCAACAGTAAAGGCACACAATACCAGACATTTCCAATAGCAAGATTAGCCGGAATTATGGTGCAAGTTAGTATTTGAAGACACAACGGGATGCAATACCAGTATAGATTAGTATCAAACGGTATTGTTCTTTGGATGAAGCTAATACGACCAATTTACTGCAAAATTATTCTGCGTTTACTCTGAATCGAAAATACTTCAGATTCCAACATTCATTCGCCTTATTATTATTTACAAAAAAAGTATTTATTGCAAATAAGTTGGACGTTTAGTTTGAAGTTAATATTGTAAGTTACTGTATTGTAAATGTACCTATATCAAAACTAGCCTGAGGTCATTTTATCTGAAACCGACCATAATTCACGAGAAAGTCTGGAAGTACTTCCCTTGGCCATATTGTCTCGCTTGACCAAACTGCCCTGATCCAGATATAACCACTCATAACCAGTACGAACCGGAACTCATTGTCTCAACAATATTCATTGAACATCAAATTTTGCCCGATCCTTTCACTTACATTTCACTTACAGCCATAAAAGTTTATCCTTTTTTGTAATGTGTTGATCAAAATACTTTCTTACTAGTTAGTGTATTGGTTATTGTCATATTATTAAGAACGACACATTTTATTATGAAATATTTAATCTTTGATATTTACTTTAATATATCTTACATAAACTGGGTTGAATCCACTTATTATTTCATTTATGAACAAGACATTTTGTACATTTCTAGCTCGTAACGATATGAAAATACGTAAACAAGGTCGAAACTAAAACAAGTTAGTCGCAAAAAGTACAAGGATGCACACGATGTACACCCTACACATATAGTAGCACATAAATACAATTCACTACATAGTAGTTTTAGCATGTGGCATATGGTTGGCGAGTGTACCGTCTGACTTCGAAAATCGAGTTCAGCCAATTAACGCTACCATTTTAATAGGAACTGGATACACAGCCAGTGACCTCTTAATGTATGTCGATAGATATTGAGGGAAAAGGATGCATGTAGTGTTCAGGTAGTGCTATTTTATATACCTCTTTTTCAAGTCTTAGCTGTAGTTCGATGAGGTATCATATTTTTTAATAAAAGTTTCTCGTCGGCAGAGTGATAATAGGCTGGACTGAAAAAGGTTATAAACTGTCATGACAGTATTGTTAAAATTGACACAGTTCGCTCTTCTTTGCTAACCTAAGTTACAGTAGCTCGTACTAAATAGACTATGTCGGAACGACCTAGTTTTAGGCTCTTTACATATCAATGGTGTTGTCCGGATGCCTAAAGAAGTGAATAATTAGATGCATTCTTCAAAAGAGTAGAGCCATCGTAGCGTAAAATTAAACTAGAATTACCATTAAATTGTTGTAAACTGAGGTGATTTCAAAAAGGTTTGCAGCTCCTTAGTATGTTTATTATACGAGCATTTAAATTTTAAGTTCATAGTAAAACACTTGATAGGAACTGCTTAGCGCTTTATCTTAACTACACATTAGATATAATGGCCTACTCAAATCAAATGGCAATACGTTCACTTGTAAAAGTTATTGGTATGATTCTCGATGAATAGTTTTGTTTATGATCCTTACTAAAAAGTTAACAAACACACATTATTTAAATTTTAGCTTGGCATGAAGTTAGACTTCGACAATAGTTTTGAATAAATCTATCACCGTTGTTCATAGAACAATATTGCCTGGCTTAAGGTAATGCCGCTCTCCCACTGCCGCTTTTAAAACGGTGGCGTTTTTGAAAATGTTTTAACAGCTAGCGCACTCCACGTTAAAGAGTTAACGAAGTCGTAACGCGATTTTAGAAACACTTTTTTTCTGCTTCTATCTTACAACTCCTAAAACTCAATCTTGGGGTTTTGACGATTCAAAGTCCTGCTTGGCAATATCGGTGCGCTAGCTGAATACGATAACTTTCGGAAAACGCCTGTGGGATAGCGCCCTAAAGGTTTCAAGTCCCGTTACCAGTTAAAGTTCATTTACCTTGTACCGAAGGTTCCGGGTTCAATCCCGGGCCGGCGCCGATGTAGCTACCATTGCGAGACAATTGAGTTGAGTGGAAATAAATTGCCGGAGAACTTAATAAAATAAATTTTGCAGATATTCTATAAATATATAAATTGAACGTAAGCAATAAAAGAGATATTGAATACTTTTCATCCACGTAACGTCTAAATCCAGTAAATACCAGTTACTGAATCCAAAATCTCATTTCCGATTATATGGTAGAGAAATTTTTTACTTACTTAGCTAACGTAGAAAGTTTTGTGAATAAGAGGTAGTAAGCAAATAAAACGTCTTGATTATCAAGGTATTCAAATATTTTTTAATATATGAACTCCAATTTTACTAATACCATGGTTCTCAATAGGCATACCTACAGTAAATTTTATGTTAAGATCTTGAATCAGGCAACAAGAGTTCATGACAATTCATGAAATTACACAATGGCATTAGGTCCCGGAACATTTGCCTAAAACAAAAAAAAACGTTTCGCTTAAAGAATTCGATTGTCATTTGAATAGTTAGTACCAAAACATGCGAGACGAAGGTGCGTTGGTCACGAGCATACGAGAGTGAGAGGGCTAACCTTGTACCTACCAGTATACAACTTCTGATCACTTCCTTCTATCGCAAACTTTGCTTCGTGGAGGCTGTCTAGTCTAGTCTGCATTGCTGTGCATTCATTTTTTTATAGCATTGACGGTATTGGACATAAAAACGTGTACACGGTCAACTTGTGAAAAACATGCTCGAGATAAAATCGTTGAGCTTATTTATATTAATACATCGATATTGATAAGACTGTAAATGCTTAGATTTGTAGAACGAAATAGTTGCTTGTACAACTATCTTCTTTCGTTTCACCGGTTATAATTCAAGTAAAAACTGTTCTCAAAGCGAGATAAAGCCACGGAAACAAAATTATAATCACATCGCGCTTGGGAGAAGTACTTCATACCAGAAAATTATATCAGTAGGTAATGAACAGTTTCACCGGATTCTTCGCTGCACTCAACAAAAGTAACGACCGGATTTTGATCAAACGACTCACGGAACAAAAGTTTAGGAGTCACGAAACGCGTAATCGACTTGAATATAACTGAATCGGCGAGTAGGTACTTTGTGAGAAAATGAATGAAAAGCAAAAGTGACAGCTGATGAAAGCGCGGATTTGACGTTTCTATGCAATCTGACGTGACAAGATCATTCCCAGACCTTCACAATGAGCGCTGACTCCGAGTATTACAACAACATTTTAATTGTTTAAATAAAGCACGAAGAAAGGCGTTGCGCCATAGTGACTTAATGTTGAATACTTCATAATGACATAAAAATGCTTTCACTTTTCGCGTGTTTTGATTATCCAAGCTTCCATTGTCATTAATCTAAAACTAAGATTTTAATAGTACGTACTATAGAATAATAGAGTAAAAAGTAGCAGATTACAAACAATAATGGCAAGTCAACTTATTCTGGCATATTGTAATTAGATACGATTAAATATGAAAACCAACTGTATACATGAATATATCATATATATAAAACAATAAAAGTATATGCGTTTTAGAAATAGCGTCTTTAGGACCTTTTTTATAGCGTTATGAAAAAAATTTGTTACTGTTAAGCAAATAAATATTTACATAGAGTCCATAATGTTATCAATAATTTTAATTGATAAAATTATGAACTCTATGTAAGTATCTCGTTCATTTTTAAACAGCCTTATTAATTTGTTAAAGACACCTAAAGAATTCCACTAATAAAGAAATGCCTTTACCTATCCTCGAAAGATAGAAGGGTCTGCGGCTGCGCCCAAATGTCATGTGGCTAATGGCGGCCGCCGCGCTCCAAATGTCAGAATCGTGAGTTTTGGCGGGAACGTTTCACAAGTTTCATACCAGACGAAACATACCTCTTTGTGTGGTACTTATGCGTACATTGCACATTATTGTTACTACTCCGTATAAGAACAAGTTTACTTAAGGTAGTCCTGCCTTCCCGTTTAAGTGAATGAAAGAAAAAAACGAAGTGACGGCTCAGATTAACCGTTAAAAAAATATCGGTAAAAGTTTCCTAGCATTCAAGTTTAATTTACGGATAGATGATCTTCCACGAACGGAATGACATTGTCGCATGATCACTATTTAATGCAAATGTAGACTAAAGCCTGGTTTCCACCGCGCTATTAGGGCTGACCGCGAAGCCTATGCCTCATAACTAATGCGTTTATAATACCGCCATTATGGGTTATAAGGCTTTATAATTCGCGGAGAAAGTGGGTACGGGTCATCTCAGTAAGATTAGATGGATGTTCGATTTATAAATAAGTAGGTATACAATTTTTATTCCGCTTATTTTGAATAGATGATTTATTTTTAGTATAAACAATACAAATAGATAGCGTGAGATAGAGGCAATTGGAAATAAGGGCAAGTAGGATAGAACTACCAGCTAGTATGTGAATGGTAGGTATTTAATACTAAACTCAATAACTTTTGTGAAGTAGGTACTGTAGGTAAACATTTATCTGTTTCAACAAGCAAAATTTCATAGTTGAATCCAAAACAAAAACCGATTCGCTAGTAAACAATATGATTAGCGATTGGATTCAAATGAGGGAATCACGAAGTATACCAGTCAATAAAAAGACAGCGCGTTCTTTGTACTGTACTCATTTAAAATTTGTGCGATAAGTGAGAATAACCAAAAAACACTGGTTCCGGATGAATATTTCCATTATCTTTTTTTTTTACTAGTGGTTGAATAGAGGTACACAGTTTGTATATTTGCAGTATGCATTTTTGATCAGGTACTATTAGGTAAAGCAGTTGGTACTATTTCTGTAACAAAGAAACTTAGCACCTTCCTACGTAAAAAGTTTAAACGAAATTTAATTGGACAAATAAACAATTGAAAGCATATTCCTGTTGCAACATTCAGCACTAAACAAAATTTATAAGTTTACCCATTTTTTATAGTTAAAATACAGAAGATTTTCAAGAAATAAATCGAAATCCCCAAGAGAATGTAAAGGATGGAACCCTAAACTTTATTAACCTACCTAACTTTAGGAACCCTAGACTGAATTTTCATCTGTTGATTTAGGATGGCAATAACTGTTTATCCTTGAGGTTTGCAAATAAAATTATCATTCCGACGATTACATTCACTGGTTCCTAACCCATTTGCTACAAATTCGTAAGTCACGACACAAAAAACATTCATTTTTAGAATTCTAAACATGTAACTGTCATTATGAACGCATTAAGTCTTAACCTATGACTTTAAAAAAACGTTATGTAAGTAAAAGTTAATAGGGTATTCTTGTGTGGTTATTTGTTAGAGATTAACTACATACAAAATTGCCTTACTAATGATTTGTGTAATACCTGTAAATACATTAATATTGTTGCTGTGTTATGTTAACTTAAATCTCAATGATGGGAGTAATATAAAAAAGTTGTTTTTAATTTTTGACTAAATTTCGAATTAGAACCATAGCTTAAACACTGCCGAAATTTTTTGTGCGAATGACGTTTACAAACAGTATTAGTTTATAAAAATATATATCTATATTAGTTGGAATCCTTTATATTAAGATTATTTAATGGTAAATGACAAATATGTATTACACGAGTGCCTGCAAAGAAAGACATCTTGCGAAAGAAAAGTGTGCATATAATTTAAGTGAATAAGCATGATACTATAATTTTCACTTGAACAGTTTTTAATTTATACAACGACAGAGTAAAAAGCGAAGAATATAAACTATTTATCAAGATCAGTGGACAGCCATCAGAGCGTGATCAGACGCTTTCTTTATTTACCGATGTTGAGCAAAAAATCTGCATTTTTCATGTGCAACAAGTATTTTTAACATATTTATTTCCAACTAATAACCTTGTTTACTCCATACCCTATTATATTCTTACATATTTTGCAACTGGGTAGACTTACGCAGTAACTCTATGTGTCCTTTTGAACTTCTAAACATTGTTTCGATATGGTAAAGACATTTTTGCAACTAGCAACTAAATCCTTGTTATGACGACACAAATGCTCAGTGGCATGTTTCTATGCTAAATACCCATTTTTAACAAGTTTAGCTGTCAAAAAACTCGAAGCCATAACGTGGTACTCTAACATAAGTTGAAGAAAACGAAATAGTCAAACACATCATATTTTCAATACAATTGTACGTAGATTTCACCAATTGTAAACCACTTAGCCCTCTAAAAGACCGCCAAAACTTTAAAGTGTTCTCCAACATGAGTTTAATAAGAAGAAGACAAGCATAACATTTCCAATACCATTGTACGTAGGTTTCCATTCGTATCAATGACAATCCGCGCAAGGAACCATGGTCGACTGCCTCCATACACACAAGGTAACGCGATACAATTCATACACGCTGGATGTCCGTCCGTCCGACTGTTACCTTGGCGTGAGCGATATGACCAATTTATGAATAGCTGGTGGAGAAGGCTCCATTGAATTACTTATTAAACAATACACACTTACTGACTTACTGAACACGAGACAATAAGAAACACTTCATTTTATGCAAGATTTTATAACTTTACTAAAATTTAAAATGACCTTTATTGCGCTAAAGGCTACTACTATCAAGATGCCAAAAAAGGTCCACCCAATTAAAATCAATACGATAAATCGATCGAAGGCTGAGTTATCAAAATCTTTAGTAAATTAACTTAATATATATTTATTACGTACGCGATTACCTAGTCTGCCTATACAATCGAAACCTGATTTAAGTTATTATTACATTTCAAAGGTTATTTTTTTCATAATTTATTTTCATTAGTCAAGCTCCGTGCTACAGTCTATGTTCGTAGTATACGAGTACATATATTGCCTTGATTTTTAAATATCAATTTTCTATCTAAAATAACAGACAGCATAATGGGATGATTTGCCTGCTACCGACGCGTTTGTTAAACGTTCAACGAAACTTTTAGCATAATCGCTGTTGAAAGAAAAAATACAATATTGCGTGGCTACATTTCACATGCAAATCAATTTAGCTTTCAAATGCTAAAAACTTAAATACGAAGAGTTGTATAACCTGCCAATAATATGTTCAAAGAATACATATTACATCAAGGTCTTGCGTTCTGAATGTTTCTATAGAAACGCATTTTAGACTTTTGGCGGGTAACCTGTAATTACGCGGGAAAAGTTATTAGTTCCTTCACGAAGTTCCTAGTATAATAGGGCTTATTTTTGTTCCCATTTTTATGTTTTAAATATCTCATCATTAGTTTTGAGCTTTTTTTCGGAATATTTTTATATTTGTATCCAAATGCGTAATTTTGCTATTATTGACACATAATATACATTTTGGCACAAGGCAGCATTCGGCGACATTGACCTCCTGCCTCTGCGAAGATTCATGCCAATGTCAATCAGGCTACTGAAGTAAAAAGTTGCGTATTTATGTTAAAAAGGTTTACATTAACCTGAAAAGCTTATTCGTGGTCCTCTTTTAAAGAGGACCTAATGTTTTATTGGAAAATCAAACATCAATATCAATCGAATAAAGTCTTAATAAAAATAACTACGTTAATAAAACCGACTTCAAAAACTAAAAAGTAAAAAATAATAAAGATTTAACATTAAAAAACTACAATCTACTATTTATGTGTGCTATTTACTAATAACAAAAAAAGGATCACATAAATCGGTTCAGAAACCTCGACGAAATCGGTGTACATACATAAAAAACAGCCGAATTGAGAACCTCCTCCTTTCTTGGAAGTCGGTTAATAAATAAATACTTATTAGCAGCGTCTATTGGCATAAGTCACTTATGTTTTTTTTTTAAAGTTGCATAATTTTATTAAATTTTGTATAATTTGCATCGGGGAAAGTTCGAAATGGGTATTCAATAAAATCTCATATAAATTTTATTTTCACCATGGCTGACCGGTTTTTCCTATTTTATGTGTGAGAATTATGTGTTATTAATCAAAAGGTTATGTAAATTATAGTATACATCTGTTCGACACTACCTAGTTATTTATTTGACTTTAGGCATTTTCAATTCTGTAGATATATGAAACTTTTAAAATAAAATTCGTTTTATTTGGATACCTACCTTATTTTCAAAAGATCAAAGCACCCGTGACCTATGTTTATAGTTTATTTAATTACGAACTAGTTTAAATCTTTTAGGATTTGCACCATTTGGTCGTAAAAACAAAGTTTTTATTGAGCATCTTTCTTATATAGAATTAGTTTTTTAAACTTTTGCTATAGTATCATTTGATTACAATTTAGTGACCAAACTCGCAATTTTAGTTGTTATCAAATATATACTTCGTTGTTATAGTTGTTATATAAAATTTATTTCTAGAAACCAAAAATCAAATTCGTTAAAAGTAACGTTTATATACATCTTCTGTCAGGATAACGGTTGTCGCAAAACAGGTGGTGAGGCCCCTTTCTTTTAAATATTTTTATGAGTCACTTTACACGCACATCACCAGGGGTCAACAACATTTTAGTTAAAAAAAACGAGTTTTAAAACGTTAAAAAACGGTTCATTTGCCGACAACTTGGTAACTGATGGCCTAGATACTTGGGTTTTTAATTTTGCGCACACCTTTTAAAATTTTTATCGTACATGCTACCTTTATGACTCTTTTTCAATATGTGGGGCCGTCTTTCAGAGATTCTACATCACTAGGTACCTACATTTAAGAGTATGCATGGATCTTAAACCTAAGGGAACTGTGAAGATAAAACTAATTCAATAACTAAAATATGTGAGACCCACCAGGGTTCGAATAATACATACAATTTTACTCGTCAAAAAGCATTTTGAATTTAATTTATTTAATTCTTTTTGAAAAAACTAAACTGCAGTAGTAAATTCAGTATATCCCTTTCGTAGTTTTAGCGCGTAAGCAGGTTAACATAAAAACAAAAGCAAATGATAAACTTTCATATCAACTATCTAAATTTTTTCGTGACCTTTTCAACTTTTTCCATATTTTTGCATAACACAAACCTGACTAGACAACACAATAGGAATGGCATTATTGACATTGTTATCATTTATGTACCTATTATTGTTTTAGATTGTTAAATATTTTGTAACTAGCTGTTATTTAAACAAACGTTACATAATAGCTTTAGGTATTTACATTGGATTCCTTTGTAGAGTTCGTTAGGGGTCATTTTTTATTTGCGTGGAAAATTTCAACTTACCTCATATAACAGCGCGTCTCCAAATGCCAACAACGATTTGGAACCTGCAACAAAATCAATATGACATCAGAAAAAGGTTTATTATAAAAAAACACAGAAATTGTAATATAAAATCAAGTAGCGTATTTTCATCCTCACCCTGAAGAGAGCTCATAAAAATGTATTATATTAAGAAAAACGAAATTTATTTAAAGTAGCAAATGTTTTTAAGTAGCCAACTAGTTATTGATCCAATATGTAACACATATTGTAGATTGATGTAACATACGTAATACAACGTAACACAAAACATTATAATACTTCAGATGAAAGTGAAAATAACGAAAGTAAAAGGTGATCAGACGAGTAGATTGGTTATTTGTCCAAAATGCCGCCATATTGGAAACCAGTTTCATGTGTGGGTGCGGTTGTTTTTGATGTTGATTATATTGATACATGTGTGCGTACGCGCATAGAGATGTTTAGTTTCGGGTTATGTAACTAGAAACATACAGATGTTTGGCTGGTCGAACCTCGCCTTAAGATCAGTGACCAGTCGACAGATTACATATTTGCGGAGGTTTGAATGGCATGCCCCCGGTTGTCAGCATTCGCCATTTTATTATACTTGAATATACAGTTCCAATCAATAGCAGGTACGTTACTCAAACAATCGTAAAACAAAATAAACCAGGCCAACATAAAGTTCTTGCAATCAAACACAATGCCGAGGGGCAAAAAACGACCACTTTATCTGCATAGAAAATGAAATTAATCTATCTCAAGCCTATTATTTGAAATGTACTTATACTGCAGCTACCGTGTTACTTAATATCTTATAAATTGTGCCTTCGATTATCTTTTTCGTAGTCTATAATAAACGAAAACATTACGCAAGTCCCTTCGTAGTAAGTTTTTTATGTGTAATACTTTCCGATGACTTGGTGCAAGGCTTGGTATAAATGCACGATTCAATAAAAGCTTATCATCATTTGAAAGTGATTTTGAGGAATTTGTACAAGTTGTGTAACGTGGCTTATTATCCGAATTATGTTTTTACCAGCAAATAATAGAACTTAATCTTACTCAACAATTTATCAAAAGCATCACGTTTATCTTGTTTATTAATAGTTTAGTACCTATAGTAAACTATAATTCAAATGCCTTAAAAATAATAAGTATTTTGTTTTGTATGTTATTGAGTGTGTTGTACTTTATTTGAAGGTATACGAAAATGCGTTGATTTTCGTAATTTACTAGACATTGTTTAAAAACAACCTATTTCAATATCTCTCAAGACTTACACCACGTTTTGAAGAGCCGCGGGCGCAGGTTCCACTTACAAGGCGGCGGATGACAATGACCCCTGCCACCATTACAGAATGTTAATAAGGTCACAACCCGTGCCTTCATTGATGTTTAAAAAGTTTCTGATGCACAAACAAAAGAAACGTTGTCATGTTAATTTTGAAGGAACTATTGTACTAAATATTAAAATGACATTGGTGTTTGTTTCGGAATTCTACGATTTTTTCGAGGATAACATCTGCCTATGTTACTTTACACTCAGCAATTTTATATTCATTCTGCAATGTGCCTTTACTTTATACTCGTGTTCGATTGACTTTCTTCAACAACTCGTAGATATCCTTAAGAAAAACGGCTCGCCATGACCAAGATAGCGATCGATATATAATTTGCGAACGTAAAGTTACGTTACATACTCCACTTGTAGTTACTGCCTGTAGGCGCTTTGTCTTACATCACACCATTTATTGCTATCAATCGTTTATATTTAAATCAATAACTGTTAACGGTAACAATTAGCAATATCGTTATATAATTCAGCAGATGACGCTACGTAATCTAATGTTAAGAGACCAGTTATTCGTTATAAATTACTTTGAAAGTGGAGATTATGTATTTGTATCATCACAGCATCTTGAAGCCGGTTATAAATAGGAAGCTATCGGTCTCGATTTGATCGATAATTTATCATATCTTGCCTCTCAGGAAAGCTTTAATTTGCTGGTAAATTGTTAGGGGTATAATTTTTAAACATGTATGAAGCGTTTTATGTTTCATGAAATTATATATCCTCTCTAAGCTTACGCATTTGTTATCATTTAACTGAGAAAAAATACCGTTACAAACGGTTAAAAAACACATCTATCTAGGTATTGTGTTCAAAAGCAGAGTAACTATCTACTATCTTACATTTCCTTTTATCCATGGAAACATCTCCTTTTTCGTCTCTTACATGCGCCTACGACCATCACTCAAAATCGTGTTCTGGTACTTTATCATCAGTTTTACCCACGGATGGCTAATCAGATCTTTAAAAGCGCGTACGCATCGTTACTTCAACGTTTATCTCCGCGTCACTTTCCTCAATCTCTTGTCATAAGTTCTCGTAGTAATCTGACAGGCGAATTTTGACAATTTCATCTTATATAACAACTGCGCAAGATTCACATGCTCCACGATCTATTGTGACATGGGAACACGAGCTTTCTAAGACAAGACTAAGTAGACGGTTTTTAATTTTAGCCCCTTAAGAAATTAAGAAAAGAAAGCGCCTTTAAATGCCAAGTTATCATTATGTCGTAATTACATAAACTTACTGTAAAATTTAAAACGGTTTTAATAAGATTTAACAGCCAATTATACATTATATAGTATTTACACGTTGCCAATCAAAATTGTTTTGTTAAATGTCATAGATAATGTATAATAATTTCTGACCAAGAGTTTCTCATATAAGTATTGTGTACAAAGTAAGCTAAACAACTATGTTTAAACACATACTACACAGTTAATGTATGACTTGGTCTGAAGCAGTATAGTATGAAGTATAGTCTTACTTTTTTAATTCAATGAAAAAAACACCAGAATCACGTTTCAGTCCACGGCGCACATTAATAAATAATCGATTTATTTACAGGAAAGTCATGCGTTAACGTGACAAAATGTGAGTGATACTATCATTTCGAAATCACTCGATTGTATTTCCGATGATACCATATTTTTCTTGTCTATTTTTACTATTTCAAATCTGACAGAAAATAATAAATGGTGGTAATCTCTTCTGATAAATAATTCTGTTAAATTAATAGGTATAAAATTCGAAAATATCGATGACGCAACAAATTACATTGACTTTTTCCTAATCCAGTATAATAGCATGTTTATTAATAATAAAATTGCTAAATTACATGATGCGGTATCTAATAATGATTATGTATAAAACCATCATATTAAAACTTACTTGTATGTTGGCATTCCACGCATAGTACACTGTCACATGTAATTCAATCGGGTAATAGTTGCGCAAGCGACGGTCTCCGAACGAGAATCAGCAACATGCACTCAAACAGGAAATATCGGATTTGCATATATCCACTAATACGCTATAATCAACTCTAACACAGATACTGAAAGCTTAAAATAAATTAATCGCTAACGTATTGGAAAATGTTTTCATTGTCGACTGGTTGTAGCCGAGATCGAATTTCAGAATGGTAAATAAATATGGCGTTTTGATCACCTTGGATGAGTTTTTTCCTGTGAGGAAAACATGAACCTCCTGCAATTACAAAGATCTAAGTGATAAACTGCGTAAACTCAAGATATAATAACAAGTGCGTTTCATGTTTCGGATATGCCCTTCTAAAATACAGTGGACTTTTGACAGTACCAAATAAAGTTCCTAAAAATAATTTCAATGCTCTATTTAGTGCATTTTACTATTCAATAGCTGTCCCGATTCCTTACATTTCAAAAACCCTTGTCACGAGTCACGACCATCGAATTTCATTTTGTACGGCCTTCAACAAATGCATGCTTGTACAACTATACTTTAGTTTATTGATTTCTTATCTTTTGTTTTGCCTTGTACAGTACTTAGATGTAGTTTTCACGCGTGCTTTCTATTCAATTTACGCAGTAGTACATACAAATGTGCATACTATCTGCTTACCAACAGCTTATCTAAAGAAGACAGAGTGTATTTTAAATAGATATTGAAAACTTGTTATGAAACTTGATATAGCCTTTAAGGTGTTTTAACATGATGACATAGAAGCATGTAAGTAAGTGCTAGGTTACTCATAGCTTAGCAAAAAGTATAACGTATGTTTATTTTATTCTATTGCTAATTTAATAGTGAATGAGTATTCTTAATATTTGGTAATATTACTTGCTTTTAAATTGAGCCGTTACGAAAACTTTTGCACGGTCGCTAATCCTAGACCAAATTGATGTTGGCTTACTTACTAGACGTTTTGCAATTTAATATACAATCTGTCGTCACATTATGCCAGTAACTGTAATACATCTAATTAAAAATGAATAAAACTTCCTAGATTAACAGGTATTGCAAAATGAGCTTTGTTACATTGTAAATAGAGCTATTGCAGAAAGTAGGTATAGGTCGTTAGGTTAAAAAAATGTTAGTCATGAAGAAGATACTGTATTGAAAATTGATAGATCGCTATATCATGCAAGTCTTAGGCAATCTCAAACAAAGTTTAAAGTTCATCTCAAACAGGTTATATGCCTTTTTGTATGTCTTACACCTAAGGCCATATACTTAATGCAAGCATATTGTTTTTTTTTTCATTATATACAAATCCTTAGTTCAAGTTATTTCCGTAAATATTATATTATTGTGTTCATACTCAAGAAAATATTTCTTAAAATAGAGATGAACTGTTATCATTGAATTGTTAGGAAACTTTCTTCGCTAGCATCCTTATCTCCCGGTCGGTATCATTATATCAATACACGTAGCTGCACAAAAAACGGCACACAATGTTGATAAACATGGAAATATTTGCTGGAGAAAGCGCTTCCTCCTTCTCACGACAAATGAGCATCTATGATGAGCAGACACGACACGGAAACTTCGGTTTAACTAAAGATAGAGTTATGTATGCCGATTCATTGTGGTTACATTTTTTTGTCCGTAATTGTAGAGTAAAGGAGCAAATTACAGAAGTATTGATTAGACGGATGATTTGTTTTTGTTTCAAATTGATTATGTTCAATCAGATATTTTCTTAAGCGTTATATGATGTGAGTTGCGTGCAATTTATAAATGATGGTATAAGTTATATTGGAATTGATTTTAAAAATTATGTAGGTACTAAATAGGCAAAATTATACATTACCTTACCTTTACCGTGCCAAGTTTGGTCAACTTACAGTTATTTATAGACTAGCTTACTGTTATTTCATAATTTAAACGAATTTAAATTACTGTTTTCGATTTGCGTCATTGTAATTACAAATGTATCTACCGCTACCGTGTAATTGATGAAATTAGCGTTTTTATGTAACCATTAAATAAAGTGTTTCATTGACTTTTCACTTACATTGACTGTGCTTACAATTATTTTGAATAAACAATCGAAGTTTATTGAATACTAGTTGAAGAATTACTGTGTACCTGCCTTGTAATATACCTACAATTTGCGTCAAAGAAGAAGAGAAAGAGAAAAAATTATCTTTTATAGTAAATCAAATACATTGGTACACAGAACTTGTATCTAATTCTTAAACTTACTGTTGCATTTAAAATAAAACGTTGCAATATCTTCACTAACACAATCTACATTAATAAAAGGCAATTGACTTTAAAAATTCTCATTCGGATCGATTTTCTTGCATTTGATAATCACTTAGTTACGCCACTAGATAGCCACTGAGATAAATAAATATTATCAAAGCAATTTCTTAAATTTATCTCGAGATCTTGAAATTGATCTTTAAAAACCATTATTAGGCTATTCATCTAGGCACATTTTTTGTCAATTCTGATAACAAAGAAATATTTAATACATACCTACGTGTATTTACTTTATCAACATGTATCAACCTAAAAAAACTCAATGTTAAATGACGAACGAACTTTTTTATTCCACATGATTCACTACCAAAATTGTTTTACAGTTAAAATAATAAATAAATATTTATTTACTTTTATTCCATTGTATGTATTTTTATTGTAATTCAATATGTTGATGTAAACTTTTTCTGATCGTTGACATAATAACGAAACAAGAATTTCCCTCAGGATCCCGTTTTTCCTTTCATTCACATATGTGGTTATAACCAAAACACATATTTGCTTTCCAAAACGCAAACAGAAGCTTAAACAAACACAATTTGTGTAGCTTCGAAAATATGCTACATAAAAATAACGAACGTAAAGTTGTTTTGCGTAATTTAATCACAAAATAAACGATATGAAACAAAGGAGTCGCGATAGTATCACGTTGCGGTTAAAGTGTGACATCAGCATAAGCAGTAAACGGCTAGTTGCAAACCAGTTGGACAATGAACCGCGACATTGACACTCGGCTACAGCCGGATTTGCTCCTTCACTTATCTTCGCTATGAAAGGACTCGTTTCGCTTGACATTGTATTAGAAAACGGCGACAGTGACAATAACTGATTTAAACAGAATTTAAATTAAGAGTTGCATACTAAAATTATACTCTTTTTCTGACTTGTTGGAAATGGTAAGTTTGAGTTAAAAAAAAAGAGATTTGTTTATTATATTAGGTTTTCATTTTATTATTCGGTGATAATGAAATTTTTAGGGATTTTATTTAGTGACCTTTAAACTTGCAATAATGACATTTTAAATACAAAAATGTTCGTAGTCAATGTCTGTATTCTAAAAGACTAAGGTATTTTATAACAGTATTTTTGTATCAGAACACAATACAAAATATCTGGCTTAAAATTGACTGGTATTTTTTGTTATTTAGTAAATAGTGTGGGTTGGTTTAAAAAAGCACCAAAAATTTTAACATGCGCATTTCATATATATTTTTTGTCAGATTATTGAAAGAAATCAAACAGATTTTACTTTAAAGGTTAAAAATACTAAGGGGAAAGGTCTTTTCACAAACTACTTTTTTATAGTATAAGACAACTGCCACTATTTACGTTAAGTATCGTTCATTTCGCTAAACTTGGGCAGCACGAAGCGATCTTAATCATACACTTTTGTAACGCATTTGAGTAAATCTACATAATCGTGACCATATACGTTACACGGTTATGAAACGTCAGGAAAGAGATATCATCACAAGGAAGAAAAATATACCATGCAACAAACTGGATGAGGGCCATTAAAAGTTTTGAAACCTTGACTCTACAACAAAACATAAGATACATGTTTTAAACATTTCAAGGATAGTACAAAAGTAGGATTTAACAATTTTTGAGGTTGCTTTTTAAACTTCACCATTCTACTTAAACTTAAAAGTATGTCGAAATTCTATATGAAATACTTGACATAAATCTAAAAGAGGGTAACGCAATTAGATAGAAACGCCTATTCAATAGAAATTGCGATTAAGATTTGAAATTACGAGAAAACGGTGTCAAATAATTGCGATGTAAAATGACAAGCAGTTTCATAAATTCTTGATTAGGCTCTATTCGTGATTTTAATGATATTCGTAACGGAATATTTTAAATCCAGATTGCACACTAAGAATGAGAATAATTACTGATCGGTCACAGCGAACGGCCAATAACCGAACACTAAATCTAACAATTTTCCACATGGACTGCCATTTCGAAAACATCTGGCGTCTGCTGGTTCGGCAGACATTTGCCACATTCTTGACCTCTAAGTTAAACGTCATAAGGTTCACTTTGGGAGCTAGATTCATAAACTTCATCATTTTGAACCAGATCTGCTCCGCTGACTGGTTAAAGCGTTTGTCTAACAAAATTGTTTAGGACTGTTAGTACACTTTCTGTTCCTATTGTTATCTATGCTTTCAATACTTTTTCTTTTTGAATTGCTATTTCCATTATGTAGTCCGGAACAGTAGGTTGGTACAATTGATTTTCTATTTGCATGAAATTCTATAACAATGCCCGAAAGTATTTTTTTTGTGATTAACAAAATTTGCAAATGTAAATGATTTCAACTCTTCCACCTAATTTTAAATTTAGGTAACTTTGTTGCCGTTACTATAGTAGTGTTTATATGTTGAATAAAAAAATAAATACTTACTAAATTAAACAGAAAAATAAACTTCAGCAAAAAACACATAAATAAACTGAAAGCAGCAATTAATTTACAAAATAATAATGCACTATTAACCACGAGTCTAAATTCTTCAGTGTCAGAACCTCAATAGTTTTTGTACACCTTCTCGCAGATAATTTCTCTTACGATGAAGTAATATGAAAATAAACTTTAACACTTTACAAATAAAGTTGAAAATCTCGAGGATTTCTGAAGTTAAAACAGGCAGGACACTTTTGTCGCTCATTTGGTTCGACATTTTAACATTGAACAGAAAAAAAATGTTACTAATAAGACAACCAATTAAAACAAAACTGTTCTTAAGCTAATGAAATACTATAATATATTACACTTGTCCTTATCATATGTCGTTAACTTTATTATTATTTGAAAGTAACACCTTAACTGAAGGTACATAATTAAATTGCTTAACAGTTGTTATATTACACGAACTTTGAAAGAATATTAAAACCTTAAATGTTATTTGTTTAAACAAAAATAAGTTGTAACATTTAAGTCGGTCACATGCTATAACGTGCAGCAAAAAGTCGAATATTGAATTGACTATTTCAATTTGTAAGTTTGTCTAAACAAGGTCGAATATTCTGCTAAAAAATGTTTTAGCGAAGTTATTAAAGTTTCTCCGCATTTAGCAGATATTGCGGTCCGGAGCTACCTTGCAACATAGGTCGAGTTAACATTTTGCACAACTATGCGCTACTGCTAGATCATTGAAATAAATTGTCTTTAAACTATTTATAAACTACCGTTTAGAAATGTAAGTTGGTTCTGTCCTTCACCTTTTCTGTTTTTCATTTTGTGTTCAGTTTGTAGTTTTATCTCGGAATTTCACTTGTATTGTATTTTAGTGTAAATGCATAAAGTGATGCTCTTTACAAGGAGCACAAGATTGAACAACAAGAAGATATTCATATTTTTGACTAGTTAACATTTATAGGCTTAACGTTACTACTTTATCATAAAATATAAACCCGATAATTGCCAATTTGCCTAGCTTTTAGTGACTCCTAATGTTTTGTTTGTGAGGCGGGAGTATCCAATTATAATAACCATTAAGTATAGGACAGGTAAAGACAGTAGTCCCATAGAAGAAGCAATGAGTGATGGTGTCATTGGCGATTATTGCTTGCGTAACTGAATCTACTGTTGATGGAAATAACTCCGGTGATCTCAGGGTAATGTATGCCATTATAACCCTAATTACGTTACTGTGTTGGAAATAGAAACGTACTCGCTTTATCTGCCTGGCCAATTTGTGGCACTGTAATTTTAATTTTAATGGTAGAACCGATCCTAGAATACATTTTTTTAAAAAAACACCCTATACATGTAGCGCAGGCAAATGAAGGCTAATAATAAAACAATTTCAACCCGTACGTTGTATCTAGAAATGTCAATGGGGTAAATAAAACATATTTATTTAATAGGTTACCAGGTTTAGTAGATAT
Source organism: Emmelina monodactyla (assembly GCA_916618145.1). Lineage (NCBI taxonomy): Eukaryota > Metazoa > Arthropoda > Insecta > Lepidoptera > Pterophoridae > Emmelina > Emmelina monodactyla. Next base: position 4,977,205 of record OU745309.1, read on the forward strand.
TGAAATAACGTAGAGTCGGCAAACATGATTATGTTGTTTTTAAAGCATCTCATAATAATAATAATAATAATAATAATCGTTTATTTATTGCACATAAATCACAATTACAATAAATTTAAAAATAAGTACAGTGTGCATCCGATTTACATTTTCGAATCAGGCAGGGGACCCCAAACAAGGCTAAGCCTGAAACTTGGGGTACCAGATTATGCATAGAATAAAAAGTGCAAGGATTACATTAACACTGCTACAAATTAAACAAAAAAGAACAAAATTAGTAGTAAAAAATAAAATATAAAATGTAACGATGGGATATTAAAAATATTGTAAAAACATTTTGTAGAAAGGGGCATCAATTGAGTAGTAGTTCTGTTGAAATGTAGTTATTTGACAGTAACCATTTCACTAGAACTGGCTTAGCTTCTGATAGTGAACATTCTTTGATATCACACAGATTAACCACCGAATTATATATGTGAGCCCTGATGGAGTCTCCGAATCTTGCTGCGAAATGAGAATTGACTGTTGGTGTGGGTATTCGGAAAACCCTTTTCTTTAGTAAAGTTTTGTAATTTGATGAACGAATAACACTCTTATGGGTTTTAAGACTAATTTTTAAAATGAAAAGCTGGCGGATAGATAGGACTTGTGCTTCTGCGTAAAGATCAATAGTTGGAAACCTGAAGGGTTTTTTTAGCATTATCTTAAGGAGTGACCTATTAGCCCGTTCAACATCTATAATAATGGTTTTTGCAGCAGACCCCCAAACCGAGATGCAGTAGCTGGTAACGGATTCACATAGAGCTTTATAGATTCGAATTAGCAAGTTTTTATCTGCAGTGTGTCTTAGTCTTCTGAAAATACCAGAGATTTTTCTAACTCGTTTAGTAAGGCTTTGGATGTGAGGTCTGAAACTTAATTTCTCGTCCATAACTATTCCTAAGTATTTAGTTGTATCAGAGCGCAAAATATAATTACAGGAGCAAGTAGAAGCAGAACTCATATTGCATGAGTGTATTTTTAATCGCTCGATATAAGATGGATTTGTAGCTGCAGTTTTATGGAAACAAACAAAATTGGTTTTCTTTACGTTAAGGGTGAGAAGATTGTTTCTTAGCCATTCACAGATAATGCGCATCCCAGCTTCTGCTCTCAGGATGGCATCATTCCAACCTTTGCCTTTAAAAAGTATTACTGTATCGTCAGCGTAACAAATTATTTCAGCGTTCGATATGGGCAGGTCATGAATGTCGCTCATGTAAATTAAAAATAATGTGGGGCCGAGTATACTACCTTGAGGTACACCGAATCTTATTGGGAGCAGGTCACTTTTGTGTTCACCAATTCTAACGAGCTGCTGTCTGTCTGACAAGTAGCTAGTTAGCCAGTTTAGCGCAAGACCTCGCACCCCCTTTCTCTCTAGTTTACTGATTAATATTTCTGGGGAGACCGTGTCAAAGGCCTTGGCCAGGTCGAGGAAAACTCCCAGGCAGTGATAACCATTATCAATGCTACCTGATATTAGATCTGTTAGCAGGGTCACAGCATCTTCTGAACATTTGTGTTGCCTGAACCCAAATTGTCTTGAGGGTAATAGATTATTACTTTCCAAAAATTTTATAAGCCGTTTATTAACAATTTTTTCCAATAGCTTTGACAGAACACTCAGCAAAGATATTGGCCTATAGTTACTTGGTGAGTCTTTGGGTCCTTCCTTATGTATCGGCGTTACCAGGGCTGTTTTCCAAACGTTAGGAAAGCAACCGTTGGTAAGGCTTAGGTTAAATATATGAACCAGAACGTCAGCCAATATTGATTTTGCATGCTTCACAAACTCAGTAGTGATACCATCCAGTCCTGGAGAAGAATTTCCCTTGAGTTGACTAATGAAGTTAAGTACTTCTTCTCGATCAGTCGGTTCTAAGAAGATTGAATAAACAGGGGCATTTTCAGCCCTCGCTTTTTTAGCCAGATTATTCTCCGTCTCACCAGACTGACGTAAGATATTAGTTGCTAGGTTATTACCAACTGTAGAAAAGAATTTGTTGCATTTGTTTAGTGAGACCTGTGGGTTAGACGAAGGTAAAATAATAAAATAATAATAAATCATGTTTATAGATGTATGAGTTTTAGCACGTGTGTATAACGCTTTCTTTACAAACATAGTCAATGTTCAACGATCCAACACCAAAGCAAATATAGCGTGAAAAAACCTTGATAAAAGGTAAGCATGACGAATGTGTAACACTCTCGTGAGAAATGTCAATGTCAAATGTCACACTTGACAAGTCCATGCCACCAAATTGTGAACCGTATAACTAACACATTTGGTTTTATTTTGTTTGTGTGTAATGTATAGATAGACGGAATGTTTTAAATCGAAAAAAACTTTCAATGCAAAAAGGCATATCCAAACCTGTCTTATTACGTGAACGGCATCAAAATAGTGTCTCTCCTTGAATGATCGAAGAAATCTTGCATCTCTCACGCGATGTTTTCACATACACACATACAAACACATACGTCACATACAACTATTATGTTTAATGTGCATGTGTGTGAACGTGTCCGGTTTATAGAAAAGAAGCCTGTTAATTAGTTTTACGATGCGAGTAAACACACGCATAGAAGTTCTTACTGTTTATAAAATCTTTCTATACCTACAAATAAAATTAAGTGGCGATATCCAAATTAACGACGTACTGTTGGTTTCCGTTTCGTCTTTCAGAACGGGAAACTTTTGCTATTTGGAATAGTTTCATTTAAATTAGTTTTGTTTTGTAACAGTCTTTGCTATAAAAAGCTACCCATTCATCTCATAAGTATATTTTGTATTATTTAGGTATTACTTACTGAAATTTCTCTAATGTTGTTCTTATTAAATTTACATATAAAAAGGTTAATTAAAGTGGTTAAAGGTCATTTAGTACACAAGCAACACTCAATTAGCGTAAAATTACATGCAGTTTTTTGACGATGGTACATTACAACTCGTAGATAATCGTGTGAAACTAAACGCCTCCAAGGATTTCTGATAAAAAGTGATTGTTTTGAAAACAATTTAACTGCAATAATCTATGCATTGCTGTATGAGAGAATCAAGTACCAACTTGACTTTCTTTTATAAAGAGTTTTTATATCAATTTATCCACAAAAAAGTTTAAACTATTAAAAGTCGAATCCTTAATATAAAAAATTGTTTATGTAAAAGATTGTAAGGCTAATAATTCTAACAAAAATAACCGTTCAATACCTGCCAGCACATGAATAGAAAATCACAAGCAGCTGATGTTATATTATGCGTAGTGACAAGTCTATTATTATCAAGTATTTGCGTATAAAATTGTTACATAAACGTTACATATCTACTACGTAATGTTGATAGGTTTCCGGTCGACAGGTACTCGCAAATGTATTTTATATTCCTTTGTCAACTTAATTTTATTATATTTTTTGAACATGAGATATTGGTTGCAAGTAGACACGTTATAACCAACGTACTAAAAAATAACGCACCTACAATTAATATGTGTTATTAAAGTAGCAAAAAGGTTTGTAAGGTAATATGGTATTTTAAATGATTACACACCTTAAGTTATCTATCGACGATGAAATGAATGGTTTCGAATAAATATGGATAACCGGAGAAACTCACTTTTTTAGATAATTGCTACATAATGGCATGTTACCAAACATGTTATACGCAAGTGACATTTACTTATTTTAATTGTGAAAGTAAGAAGGGAAATTGTAGAAAACTGTTCAATAATTGATAAAAAATAATAATAAACCACAAGACAACAGTTGTGTTGTGACTGTTCTAATGTGAAAACAATGGACTAGAGAACAACTTAATGTAACTTAATACAAGCCAAATATAAATAAATGGAGGTTTATTATAAAAGCCAGAAACTACATTACAATCTTACTTTACAAAACTAGTATTTACAAAGTTGAATAGAGAATCAAAACCATTCACTACTTCCATTACAGATTACAGTTTGATGACCATTAAGGGAAACCATTTGCACGTAAGTAAAGGTTGGGTTAGAACAAGTTTGATTCTAGAGCCTATTTACCTCTTCGTTCATGTATATATGTACTATTACACGAACGGTATCTTACATCAACATAACGTCTATCAAGTGACGTCATTGATATAACAGTTAATACCTTTAGAACACCAATATAACCGACTGACCATCTGGTCGACCGTTCCTCTTATTACGGTACATATAAAAGCCGATCAATCGATAAACACCGTAAAAATCAATGCCGAATTAAACGGATCTTTTAACGCTTGGTTTTAAACACCAGCCTAAAGGTTCACTGAGCTTGTTCTTATTTTTTGTGACAAAATAGCTTACTTTCACATAACTCATTGTCAACTTAAGACTAATAGCGATGTTTCTGTAATAAAACAGATATTGACTCTCTGTTTAGCTAAGTTACAAGCATTTACTACCTATACGAAAAATATAGTTTTACTATAATGAAATAAGTTTTTATTATTTAAATGTTTGCATAAAACATACAAATCGTAAGTTAAAAAAAAATCAACTCAATTAAACAATTTGAAAATAATAACGGACACGCTATAAAAATAATTGCCGGATCCGCCGGTAATTAAACTAGATAAAATTGTAATTTTACACTTACAGACACATGAAACTGTTCCTTCCATCATACAATGATAACTGTGACAAGCGTTTGAATAACTCTGTCTTCTAATTAATATGTGCAAAATATTTACTGTCAATAAACTAAAGTACTACAGTTTTAAGCTTTACGGCTAAAGTACCTATATTTAAATGTTGTTTAGTAACATTTACGCCCTTGTCTTGTTACAACGGCGTGAATATAGTTATAAAATTTGATTCCCATTAGTCTAGAATCACTGTTGATAGAACGGTCATTACTTTCTAAAGGGAATAAAGTAAGTGCTTGGCAATCGCCTTATATAATAAATAATAAAATTATAATAGATCATTCATTTATTTTTGTATTTGTATTTTTTAATTTATTTTATTTTTTTGACTATTTCTATTATTGACATTGTTATTGACCGATTTTTGTAATTTTGACATTTTGAAATAAATATGTGTAAAGATGTTCTCTGTATAGATAGAAATATACATTCAATAGATCATTGTCTATTTTGTTTTATTTATACTTTCAACTTCTCGGCAGCCTTTGCAGCTTTTAAGGTATAAAATGGGTTCTACCTTTAAAGTTGTGAAGATAAAAATTGCATAAGTAATAATAATAAGATCGCTATTAATTTAACCCGACTTACACAAACAAACCACAAGGTATGTAATCAGGGCTGTAGGACATCACGTAACAATTGCAAAACCACATATTTCTGTGCAAAAATAATTGCAATACTTGTTATGTTCTGATACACTCAAGAAAATGTCACCTACTCGATGAAGCTCAGAATTTATTCATTTATGTAAATTTTAAGTAGGTAATTGGAATAAAAAAAGAGGTCAATGGTATTTTTCGCCGACCATTTTATCTAACCCACTCAAGATGTTACCTTTTTAACAAGCATAATCAAAAATGATAGTCAAGATAATAATAAAGAGTTTTAAAAAGATGTATGTATGCATCGTAAACACTCGCAAAAACTTTCTAATAATTTAATTTCAATGTAAGTACCTCCTAGATTAAAATTCGAACGTTATTTCGTTATTTGACCTTTACGTCGTTTTTGAAGTTTGAAGACGTAGCTACATAACTAACATCTAACAAATTATATATGACCTTTAATAGCCACTTAAATTTGTTAATCACAGTCTTTTAAAAACACAACATTGGTTTAATATTTCAATACTAGGCTTTGTGTGGTTTCGTTTAATATTGGAGACAAAGATAAATAAATAACTATAGAGCAGAACAAAATTTATTAGCTTTTAAAATGTTTTTTTTTCCAAACAGTACCACAATAATGTTAGTTTTTATTCTATACATCCACGATGAAGCCATGCAACACAAATGTTCGTAAAAAGCCGACAAATCGTTAACGAATCATTTTTTCTTCGAAACTGCCACGTTGTCCATATTCAAAAGGTTTTACAGAAAAAAAAACGCTAGAAAATTGACTGTAGTAGGGATGTTGGTACGCTCTAAGTAAAAAAAAAGCTTCCAAACATAGCCTCTCACTCACTTCAAAAGCTATTGCACTGTAATCCCCTGGACAGAAAATATCAAAATATGCAGTTACATCACCAGCTTAGTCACGATTTTATCTGGGCTGCCATTTACCTGCATTAAATATGGATTTATGGCAATACATAAATTTTCCTTGGGCTTATTTTGAATCAAGACATGTTCATTTTAAGCTGAAACACGGTTTCTTTGAGCCGAAAACAAGCGTTTCATCGCTCGAAATACTTGTAATTGATTTTTATGATGCCAAAGTGGATGTACAGTAAAAATGTTCGCTATAACATGAAATGGAATAACGATAACTTTATTTTGTCACGAGATTCGGATATAGGTATTGGATAAAACTTTATTCACAATCATTTTTTACTCGTAAACGTTTTAGCTTTTGGCTTTTCTTACTATGTTTTTTACATGTTTTTTGCTATTATTAGCCATGACAAACAAATTGAATAATCTAGACAAACGCAAATCATTTATGACAATATTAAAGTATTGTTCGTTTGACAATAGTAGTCAAAACGTGGGAACCACCTCGAAATAACTTCATAAAAACACTTGCGAAACATTAAATCACTAGGTAAATGTGTACTTAAGATTTAAGTTTTCACACAAAAACTTTTTTGATATGGTTTCGAACCTATAAAACATAGTTTCCAACAAATTTATATCAATAAAACAATATATAAGAATAAAATAAAAATGAATAAATAAAAGTTTGTCCTCTTGGTTATTTTGCTTCCGACATAAAGCGGTTCTAATGTCTTCTCCCACTTAATCATGGGAAATTTACAAAAGTAACATAATAAGTTTTACTTAATTATTACAGTTAATTTAGGTACCAAAGTTATTTAACTTTTAAACAATTCTTCTTTCCCACAACCTGACGGAACTTTGCCAAATGAAAGTACCTAATGAAGACAAATTGTCATGAGTATATAAACGGTGTTATACAATACTGTTATTTGTTTATTTGTTGAATACGTAAGATATAAATCACTATGATATTTATTCTTGATGAACAGGAGATTCTGACTCCACTGGCTCTCTTTTATTACTACTACTATTTACTACAATAACTACCTACTTAGTTATCTAATTCAATTATTCTCCAGGTTTTTAAACCAACAGAACAGAATTAGATGTTGAGGTTTACTACAATAATTTCGATCACAATAAAAAACTATTTAAATAATAACAAGTAAACAAATGTTTCATATAAATTTTACGTCTTTATCATAATATCAATACTTATAAAAAATTTGCAGGTGAGCATAAATTTATACACTCTTCCCCATTTTATGAACCTCTATTCTACTTAAAACAATAAGTAAACCTTTAGACCTACACGACAGTATTTCATTGACTATCAAACGTAAACATTTTAAAAGAAAACAGCCTCTATAAATACGTTACTTACATTCTACTCATGTTTTGACAAATGTACAACAAAAAGACACAAAACTACAAATTCGTTGCCTGCAATAAAAAAAATAAAAAAATAGTATCAGTGTTACAATTCAGCCAATAGCCGTAGTGAACGCTCAGCGAGGTTACCCCGAGGTCGGTCGAGCAACTGGTCGCAACACCAACTCCAAATAAAATACTTTATGGCTCACGACTCCTTTATCTTAATAAAAGATGGAGAGATTGCGTAGGTTTGTACAACGAAGTTTGTGGCGGGTAATTGGGGCAGGCCCGAAGCGAAAACGGAACGGAAAACATTGCTGCAATGTAACGTATCAGTTTTACAGAACAATGTAAATTATGTTACTTAAGTGATCAAAGTAATCACTGAAAAATGTCGATATATTATTCAAGGCATTTGTTTTATCCGATGTTAACGGGGTCATAAACTGGTATAAAATATAATAGCGATTCGGAAAGCCCTTGGAAAGCTGAAAAATGCAATATTTCATAGGCATATCTATACTTTACAAGGTGAGGTCGAGCTATTTTGAAACAAAGCGCATTGTTAAATTGTTTTTATCATCACACGGTTCCAGAATATTTACAACCACCGCCCCTGTGTTATCTGATGTCAAATATTTGTCGAAAGCAGTTATTTTATCTGAAGGTTAGTGAAGACATTATAACTATAAGGAAAATATGTAATTTTAAGAAGTGAATATAATCGGTTAATAAGCCAAATAAATTTTTGGTACATTAATTTCAGAACTTTATCAATGATATGCCTATAGACTTTTATCTAAGTACTTACGTTATTATTTAAAAAATGTGATAAATAGCTTTTTAAATTATTTTCAAATTCTAGATTTTATATTTTTTGTTGGTTCCAGATAAATATCAAAAGATCCTGTTTTAACAAGATAATATTTTTTACCACCTCGGAGATATAAGTCTGTGTTGTCATAGGTGTTAAACGAGATAAGGAAGGGGAGCTAAACATTGTGTCTTCGTCGCAGGGGTCGCACACATTCCTCGGTGCTGTGCTTTTATGTGCCGTTTGTTTAACTTATCTTTATCAAACACATGTTTTCCAACATCAAAAATCAAACAACATTCATAAAAACATAAGGCCTAAACTTGACGTAACGAATTAAACGCCAACTGAGTAAACCTTCTGCTACCAACTGCGCACACGTTACGAAATTTAATAAAAAGAACCTATCGAAATGAGAACTCGCTTTGTACAAAATTGTGTACAGTATCCACAACGTGCTTCGATACTTCTTTCCCAATCGTTATCTCCTTCTCACTCTGACGTACTTCGGGAAAACGAGATAGATAAACTGATAATTCGTTTGCAACTCGTTTCGAGGCATCGATGTCGACATTCTGTGACCACTATCTCGAGTTTTGCATAAAACACTTTTACAGGCTTTAATCATATAAACAAAACAAGTTCAGCAAAATTATAAAGTCAACGATAGATTGTCATTTCTAGACTTGTAGTTTGTTGCGAAAGCTTGAATAAAATCAAAGACTAATCTATTCATTTAAATAAGAAATCTAGAATTTAACACTCCGTAAAACTGCTTAGCTTGGTTATAAAAAACTAACCGGAATAAAAACTTTTTTTTCATAGAGAAAAAAACAAATGGATCTTTGATTTTAGGTGAACGCCATTGGGTGTAAAGGAACTCCAGCAGTATTATTAGTAGGAGTGTTTTCGCCTCTTAACACTTTAGGTGTTCAGCTGTAATTTTGGTGCCTATTCTGCATTTTTTACTTGATTTTTTTACCAAAATGCTGCAAAAGAAGTCGGCGAAAGAAATGGGTTGTTTGATGGTACAACGATTAAGGCCTCTTTCCACTAAACAGTTTAACTCTTAACAAATGACTTATTCACACAAACAATAGCATGTACTTATGAAGGTTAATTTCTTATTTCATAGTTTCTGTGCGGATGCCAGATGGTCAACTCGAAACCCTAGCAAATAAACTTTTATAAACGTACCAACAGCCGACTGGCTTACAACTTAAAGAAAAAAACTGTACACTAACTGCAAGCTATAAACGCTATTAACACATGCTTGCCGATAAATACAATTTTACCATAAAACAAACAATAAACCTTTACATACATATTTCCATATTCTGCTTCCGCCTTTTGAATATTCAAACTGATTGTTCTCCTCTTAGGTATGAAAACTCTCGTTTCAAAGGTTGGTACCCCACGGAAGAAATGTACGTAATTTTATTTTAGAACAATAGATATTGAAGATGAAATGTTCGTCATTGTTCTAGAAGTGACGAAACATCAAACTCCACTTCAAACACGGAAAAGCTATCATTACAGAGATATAAAAAGTTTTTTTATAAAAACACTTTACTTTTGCAGCAATTTATGGAAGGAACGTGGAGGTATGCCACACGACATAAAACAATTAATTGCTTCGTTTCTGATAAAAATTCTAAAAGTACTTTTTTGATTGTTTAGTATTAGGATACCCTTTAATTTACTTGTCTTTGAAATTTTTTATATAAACAATTCAGTTGGCTTAGCATATCACGTGTCGTACTCAACTTCTTTTATTGCTGACGTGAGCATAACATTATTCCAAAGGTTACTTTTTATAGCAAAAAATACCAGGAGTCATAAAATCGCATTATTTACTAAAATAACTTACTACCTTATAGCTAATTAATAAACTGATATCAAGTGCGTGTTTTTTATATACTGAAAACACGCAATTGATATCAGTTAATTATTAATATTATAAATAAGAAATACTAACTGGTATCCTTGCCTTTCTTATTCAAATAAATTTAAAATAAATGAATTGTATTTCGCCAGTTTTAAAACTGCCTATTAATTTAATATCCATACCTAACTAAACTGAACTGAATTTTTTAACTGTGCTTCTAACTTATAAGTAAAATATCGTTAGGAACCCAAACTATGCTTGCGAAAAATACTACTTTGTAGTTTTCATTTTACTAACGCTTAATGTCTTATGATTTGCTATTAATTTCATTTTATTTAAGGATTATATAGGTTCTTTTTTATCGTTTACATCGATTGCTTTAATACAGAATCGCCTTAGACGCAATCTCTCTTTAGCAAGACAAGGACAGATACTTACTTTTAGACTTTTTATAATCATCATAAAAAATTATGCATTGTGGTAGGTGCATAAAATCAAATAAACTATTAGATATCGTAAAAGAAAGAGGTTCAAAGGTGGGTCATTCCACCGAGTAACAACTTTCTTTTCAAACAATCGCAGTCTGTACACACATGGCGCGAGTACTTTTAAAAGGCTTTTATAACAGATCACAACACAAACAGCGGTGCGCACGCGCATCCAATGAGTCATGGACCTTTTGCTCTTTTCACCCGTTGCATTGTTTATGAACCAGTCCCCATTCGGTTTTCCCTGACATTTTCGTTAAAAAACACATGAATATTCAATAGTCTAATGTTCGATGTTTGAAAAGACTATGTCTAGGTTGAATGTGTGGGTAGGTGTATGTGTGTCGAATTCATTTGGGCGACCCAATCTCGGATTCTTTTGTTTTCGTAATATAAAAAATAGAAAAGAGTATTCATGTTAGATTTAATTTTATGCATCATTAGAATATTCTTCGATGTTTTGTTATTTTTTTTATTTAAACTCAGTTTAATAGGCATAACAGACATACATGGACATTATTTTTTTAAGTTTAAGATTATTTTACACCGTTAACGTTAAGACTGCAATCAATCATGCTTGAGACAGTTACAAGCGTCAACAAGGCTTTCTCCAAGTTACACAATACTTCAATATTATACTGAACATTCTCGCTTACCTTTTCTCGATGTAAAGACAATAATCCAGCTCACGTCTCCAAAATATACACTACCACTTTGATATTTAGCGAGTCGATCAAGTGTCGAAACACCGCACCGTTATCTCACTTCATATGTGTGTCAAACGAGAAAAATCTCACAATACATCCGTTGATCACTAGAAATGTACACAGCACTGCACAGAGTCCTATTAATTGGCCGGAGATAAAAAGAAAAACAAAACACAATTTGAATTTAGAATTAAAACGGTGCGTTGCGCGCGCAAGTGTTGTAAAAGTGAGTGATGAGTGAGTAGTTGGCGGCGAGCGGCGGCGGCGGTCGTGCGTGCGGCGCGGTCTGTCAGCGACTGGCGCCTTCACCTTTCCGCGCCAGCCCGTTTCGCAACCGCCGCCGCTGACTTCACCGACTTCAACATTTCCCAGTCGCATAGCAACCACCCGACATGCAAAGCCTCAAAAACTTTTGCAACGTGATCTCTTGTACAAATCCTATTGCATTTTTATCTAACCTAGCGCGGATGCAGAAACGTGACCTAACGAAATTGTTAGGTACGATAAAGCACTGTCTTTCCTCAGATACGGTTATTTCAATACGGTGACTAATATTTATATTTGTTTCAGTAATAAGTTATGTCGAAAATGTGATGAAACAGCGGAACAGTGTCGGAAACAAGTTATGACTTGTATCGCAGGTCACTAGTGTGAAGTTTAGTTAAGTTTTCTACGACACGCTCCTTGCAAGGTCGAGCGTTGATGTCTTTTCTATGGAACACTACACTCAACAGATTTAATGTATTAACTACATACATGGGTACTACAAGATTTTATTTGCCATTATATTTTAATACCCTAATAAAACCATAACATTATTACCATGTTTTCAAATAATAATTTTTCTCTAACTCAACAAAGCGGTCTTTAACTCTAAATACTTACTTAAACAATGTTGTTGCAACCTTTTAATGTTTTGAAACAATTTCAAAATCAGCGATGCTACAATTCAATTAAGTGTTTCTTCAACTATCTTAAATTAGAGGTTGGTAGAATATGAGTCAGACGTGCTACTATAATTTATAGTTAAGTATATAGATGTCGAAGAAATGTTTGGTTGTCTGTATTGTCAACAAGTTGCATTCTTTGGCGTAGGTGCTCTGTAGCAACCATAGACGGTTTTTCTAACTTCAAAGTTTAATGACTCCTCTGGGCACAGAGGACACACGGCCTTCTACTTTTATTTAGATATCAGAATATGGGTTAAACTGTAAATGAATCTTTAGATGTGTTGCTTGGCATACAACTTAAGATTAAAATAACCAATTATTTGCAGTTTATTAACAAATATTTGCTGAATAAAAAAATATTAATTTATTTTTTTAAATTGTTTTTGACCGAAACTGAGTGCCTGTTTGGTTAGCAACTACTAAATTAGCCGACATCAAATTCACAAAGTTAATACAAATTATTTCCTGATTGTTTTCACCTTTATACAAACCTAATGTATGTATCTAACTCCAATTACATCTACAAGTTGATAACATGTAATGAAACGGAACAAAGAAATTAAAGTAATTTCCTAAGTTTGTTATTTCTAATATAAACCAGGTATCTAGAGCAGGTTCAATGGGAGATACGTGCCGCTTGGATGTACAAGGAAATTACTATTTAAATTAACCGTAAGAAAATTGTTACGAAAAATGTGCCGCGGTCTTAGTTCGTTTAACTTAAGACCACTTTAAATATGACTTACTTAGACATTTTAATCATTTATATTATATTTTTTTACTAGGTTCTTCCTAGTCCATTGCGTTGTACTTTAACGCAAGCGCTTACTGTGCTTACCTTAGGGCCACATAATTGGCGTTCAAGTCAGGAGATTTTTTTATGAAGGTGTTACTGCCAAAATGTTTCCACATTTCATTTCATGCATAAGCCCTATTTACTTAACTTCTTTATTTCCCAAAAATACACCTTAACATTACTAACACACTTCGGACTTTTCAATCACAAACTAAATTGCCAGTTTTTGCCTTCATACTAAAACAATCGTCGGTTATATCTTAGTTGCTGCTAATGAGTGCGATTTGCGTATTCCATGTATTTAGATTTGCATTGTCGCTGCAAGTGGGTCGATTGTAACGGACGATAGTCGCGGACAGTGCGGGATGCGGATTGTGGCAGCCGGGGGAGAAGGGAGGCGGGGGGGCTGCGCGGGCGCATGGGGACAAGATATGATCACACAGACGTAAACGGCGACTTATTATTTTGACATCTTTTAATTTAAATCGTTTCAATACAGGGTACCATTTCAGAAAACTGAACCGTAACGAATAGGTCTATATCGACCTTAATAACAAAAGCGACTCGCTGAGTCTGTTTCACGTTAAAACCAAACGTTAAGGCCGTGTGCACAAATATAGCCCCCTCACCCGATTTTTATTTAACTTATCGCCCAAATTGATAGCAGCCATAAGATTTATTTGGTAAATTTGATTTCACTTGCACAGGACTGGGATAGTTAGAGCCTTCCCCAGACGCCCCTTGCGACAAGCAGTATAAGGCTAATTGATTGATTTATTTGGACTATTACAAGATCCGTTTTAATATCTAAAATAAAGTTGTTGGAATCTAAGAACAACTCCACATATACTGACTCATTAACTTTTAAATTATCAGTAAGGCGAACATTTACAATACTCCAGAATAGAATCGTTCAATGTTAAAAAATACAAATAACAATAACCGACCAACACCTTCACCGTCTTACTCGATCGAAAAATACTATCTTATCCACTTAACTTACATAATACAAGAACATTTAACTTCCAGTCTCGTTGTGGTAGCGCCTTTCATCCGTTTACACTCAATAACCTGTTCTACATAACACTAAGTAATACCTAACTTGCAACAGGAAGTGTAACCTCAATTCATAAAGATGTAACTGCATTAAGAAGGTATCTTTTAATCCAATATAAAGTACCTATATGACGAGTAGAGACTAATTTAAAATGTGCTAGGCTCTCGAATCTCGATCTTAACGATTTCAATGAATTTGCGTTTGATAGATACATCAGGTTCCATATATTCGAATACCTATATTTTAAGTTGTTAATACGACTTTGGCAGGCAGTTATAAAAAGTCTGTAGGTATTTTTTCATTAAAGGCATAGATTCAAAAAACTGGGCATTTTAAATAACAACAAAATATTTAGATATATATCTATTTGGATCTTTCTTGATGTTTCTAAATATTAAGAGTTCAGATTAAGAGTTGTTAACTACCAAAGTAAAAAAAATATATCGTAGGTTCGAGAAAATTTTATGACTTCAAGATTTAATACTACTTCAAGTAAGAAAAGCATCAACTCACAAAACCTCAGTTTTATAACAAACTTCATTTAACATTAAATTAACATTAACAAATCACATTATGAACTAATGTTTAATGGTAAATGAATTTGTTAGTAAACGTCCATGGCCAAAGTGTTGTTATTTTCGCTAAACATAGTTACATAAATGATGTTTACTTGCAAAACGCTCGGGACAAAATAGAGATATGTATTCCGTTGTTAGATAGCGCGATTTTTTACGCGTCACCGCCTGTCACGATAAACCATTGTTGAACAAATATTGAAATATTGAAACGAAAGCGTCCCGAATCGCAATGGATAGAAAAAGTTATCCAAAACCATAAAAAAACATGGAAATGTTTATTGAGTTATTGGCACAGAATCAAAATGGTATCTTTGTTCTTCTGTTAGCATTTAACTGTCGATTGACCGGCATGACCTTATGAAACCAGGTTTATTAGCTACTACCGATGCGGATTTTACATAAAGTGAAAACAATGTAATGAGGATATTGAAGAAGTTTTTTTTATAGATTTTTTATCTTAAAGATGCCGTCATAAGACTATCAAAATTTGTAGTTACCTACTTAAAGCTAATAGAAGAAACTGCTAGATTGACATTCAATCAATCAATAGTTTAGAAAGCTATTATCTACAATAGACACTGCGCTATCAAATTCCTGAACAGCTCATCTCTCATGAAGAAGGCACGCAAAAATTAATTAATACTTGACAAGAAGACATGTGACATGACAACGAGGCCGTGTCTACACTCCTGTGTAGTTGTTAAGAGTACAGTCAGCACAATAAATGAGCAATAAGGAAAATGTTGGTAATCGACTGCATCCGTGTACACAACAAGTAGGTGATTGAATGAATAGATAAAACAAATATTTTTTTTTATACGCGTTAGGCTTTATCAGAGTTCTTTAAAACAGAGAGTAAAGTGAGATATCGTTTAAATATTTATATTCATGAGAACGGGTCCGATTTTTTTGGTGAGGTACTGTCTTTTGAGGCGCTAGTAAATTACTGTCCCATTAATAAAAATAATAATTTCTGTATATAAATTGTATCAGTCTACTGTTCTAAGCTGCCTACGATGTTCGTGAAATCTAATTAACACGCTGACGTGAACATGCAGAAGTCAAATGCATTATCTACCTTCCCAAACTAACTACATATTATATCCACTAGACATAATTCAAAATGACTAGTTCATATTTAGGATTTTTTTTTACTACCTTTACTACACAAGTAAAGTAAAACAAAAAATTACGCCCTAAAATTTTAAACACTTTTTAAAAAAAGCTTTAACTTTGTTTTTCTTAAGTACTTCTAAAGTTCAGTTTTTGCACTATAGATTATGTTGACGTGTGTACACTGTTAATAACTTAGTGTGAAAAGAAACACTATGTCTAGCCCATATAACCCGCTCGTCTCCTGTGCTCTGCGACAGGGTCTGTCTGACCCACGAACACAAATTGTTACGACGATTACGTGCACTTAGTTTATATCCAGCCAGTGCTCCGCTATAGGGGACAGGCTCACGACTGTTCAAGCTTTGCTTTTTCATTAAAAAAAAAAGAAATTTCGTCTACAATTTAAAAACGTTCTAAATTTGGATGTGCAGTGATGAAAAACAGTGCAACAAAATTTAAAAAAATATAGTGTGAACGCGCGAAAGTTAGTAATATAAAAAAAGAGAAAAACTAAAACGTTTTGATACAAATATTTTTATTGCTTTAACTTTATGTTGTGAGTGACAAAGGTAAGTTGATAAATACTATTCTTAATCTAGTATCACATAGAACATATTTATAAATTTACTTAGTTTTATTGGAAAGGTCTCCCTGATATTCATATGGAATGCTAAATTCCACACTAACATACTAAGTAAGTGGCTACTAACCGATCTCAATTGAAACAATAATCCATACAATATGCTCAAAATTGAGATGCTAAACCAAATCCAAGTCTCCTCGTGTTACTTGAGTCAATTTAGCCATTCACGGAACCCAAAATCCGATGACCTCTTATTCTCAAATACTCTAACTGAGATGCGGTTGAAGTGCAGATCAAGTTACAATGGTTGCCTTTTCTCCAGCCCACACTGATTCCGTATTTCCGCCCAATACCCTACAATAAATATTCAGTGCAAATTTCAACTTTAACACAGAGGATCAAAGTGTAAATTTTTGTGTCGGTGGTTTAAGAACGGAAGGGATTTTGAAGGAAATTATAACGTGTTAACTTTATGAAGATGAATCATTTTTTTGGACGTTAATGCTGATGACCCGTGTAACTTGTTTTTATTGCTTTAAAGTTTGTATTGCATGATTTTATTATTTTAGGTTAAGTTTCTAATAAATGAACTTACAAAAGGAACATGATACCATTCTGGCAAGGAAGCCGCGATCGTATAGTATTAGTTCTGCTTTTATATGGAATAGCTGATATACAATCCAGTCTGCCTATTGATTTAACACAAGAAGAGAAAGGTAAGTTTTTGGTTTCTGAATAGGTACCAACAAAAAGCGAAATAGCTAGTATCAAATATAGTTATAATTTTTGTCATATTGATATTTCAATATATTTTTGTAAAATTTTGACTGTAAAAAAAGTTATTATTATTTCTTCTAATATTGTCGACGCCTTAAGTAAACGATTGTATGCCTAAAACTAAGAGATTCTGGTCTTTTATGCTACACATAAAAATATATATTTAATCATATGTTATTCGTAACAAAACCCATAAAAGTAAAACGATTTGTCATAGGAGACAACGTTGTCTTGGAGTACTAATTACCAATTAATCGTCTGACTTGCCTAGGGCTAGGAATAGTCTATGACAATTATGCCAATTAAGGCACGCCTCAGTCTGACCCTAGCTTAAAATAGCGACTTCTTCTTAAAACTTATCTTTGTGCTTTTCTTTTATAATAAGTTAAGACAATAATTTAGTAATATGAGAAATGCCTGTCAAATATATTGGATTTTAGAATCTTTTTACTAAATTCGTCATCTTCACAGTGACTCCACCCTTACCTTCTACCCTCTCCCTTATTTCTCCCAGTCCCACTACTATTTTAAATCCCACAACAACTTCTCACTTACCTCCCATCCCTCCAATACCACCCAGTGACAGAGACCGGTACCTCACATTCGCTGAATCCGGCTATCACCGCACTTTTATGTTTGCGAAGGACAATACCTTCATACAACTAGACGGTGACATCATACAAAGGTTCCAATTAAGGTAGGTCATCTATTTCTGAATTAAAATTGCACTACCAAGATTGCTTTGCTCCAGATGAGTACATAAATGATGATTTCGTAGGTTGTGCAGAGAAATATCTTTTAAATTCCGGACTCGATTGCCCCACGGTCTCTTGGTGTATCATAATGTCAAGAACCCGGTGTTCAAAATGCAACCTTATGCGCTGTACGTCATCGTGGAGAAGGGAGAACTCAAAGGTGAACCAGTTATACATAACTTTACATATATTTGCAAATTATTACATTGTAAATACGAGTTTTGTTTATTTTTCAGTCGTTCACGTATTCGGCAAACATCTAACTTCAGTAACAGTAGGGCGAGCATTGAATAGAGATAAATGGCACAGTGTGGTTGTAACAATCGACGTTCATGGTGCCAGACTTATAGCTAAAGTGGACCACTTGAAAGAAGAGGTGTATTTGAAAGTAAGTAAACGCAACGGTACATTAGTTAAAGCTGATTACTCGTAGAGAGGGCCTTAAGCGATTCGGCTACGTGGGTGGGCTTGTGACCGCAAAATTATGTAAAAATAACGTCAACATACCAAAAGCTTATTAGACTTCATGTTATTAGATGACTAAAACAATATTGTCAGTGCCTTTGAATGGCTTTACTTATTACCCTATGTAAAATCAAGTTTATTTAACTGCACTGCTTAAATTAAACAATAAGTAAATACGAAAATAGATAACTTACGCGATATTAAAATTTAGTTTATATTGTGTGCAAGTATTATTATTTTTTTAACATTTTTAGGGCCTCAGTTTTGATACTAACTACGGAATCACGGATAACTTGATATCTGTTATTCTAATTGGAGGTAAGCCCACTTCGAACAACTATTTAACATACCATATCCTATCAAGCTAATGGCAGCGATAATTTGCAGGACTATCATCGGAGGAAAAGCTTCATGGAGTAAAATATATTATAGAGTCTTTTGTTGGCTGTATTAGCGATATGGTTCTTAGTTCTGGAAAGGCAGCATCTGATCTACTTCCAATAGTTCCTTTGATAGCCACTAAACATGAAAATGTGAAGGAGGGTTGTATAGATAAGTGCAGAACAATGGAGAACCTATGTTTCGAAGGATCGCATTGCATTAACGAGTACAACGGTTACAGATGCGATTGTTTTGGCACTCTCTATGAAGAGCATCTTTGTGACGTCTATAGTAAGTTCTTAAATAATTATTATACAAGAAGGAATATTAATTAACTTTTAAGCTAAATATTAAAGTTTGTATTTACACTAAAGTAAACAAAAATCTTTTACCATATATAAGAAACTAGTGGCCGCCCGCGACTCCGTTCGCGTGAAAGTCGGTTTCCCGTGGGAATAAGAAGTTTTCCCGCGGTAAAAAGTATCATATGTGTTATTCTCATGTATAACCTATATTACTGGAAAGTTTCATCAAAATCCGTCCAGTAGTTTTTACGTGAAAGAGTAACAAACATCCATCCATCCATACATCCATACATCCTCACAAACTTTCACATTTATAATATTAGTAGGACGTATTCAGTACAGTAATAAAAAATATATAAATAATCATAAAAGACTACTTAATTACTTAGTACTGTAATCAAATATACGTAGGTATTGCCATTCGAATAATTACAGTTTTATCTTTTATATTAATTTATACTTTAAATAGCATAAGAGATTCTAAAGCTATTAAACCCTTTTGTTTTACAAACAGTTATTTTAATCAAATGGGAATAAAATTGCCTTTATAAATTAAATTTTGTCAACGTTTGTGATCTTAAAATGGACCTCGCTAACAATTACGTAGGTATGGCGTAAATTAGTCAAGCTTTATTAAATCTGACTAGACAAGAATATTACTATAGGATTTCCTTTTATGTCACTAATTACAATTTCGTTTAAAATTAAAATCAATTTATGTAATTTCCTTTTCAGCGTCCTAGTTCTAAGTTATATTAAAATTTGATGTTTTATTAGTTGTTTTATAATTAATATTAATTAACAGAGCATTGCTTTTATTTCTTCGTTTAGATATCTTAAAGTTGTATCTATGTTTCTGCTACAAAGGTTTCGTGAGGCCGAATATTTGTACATAGTATATGTTTGCAGCCGCCACAGTGCTAACGTTACGAGGCTCAAGTTACGTCTCGTATCGGGTATACGATTGGAAAGACCGCGTCCACTCGACTAATACTAGAGTCAGCTTGCATTTCAAGGTAATCACGAGGTTTTACTTAATGCAACTACTATATTTATTACGACTTTTGCTTGAGAACTTAAGATAAAAGCAAACTCGAATTATTATATGTTGGTTTACTTACTTAAAATCTCAATTAACAAAACGGTAACTAAAAGTAATCGAACGTAGGCTTTTAAACATGGACACGACTATCTAAAATCAAAAGTTATTTTCTCGATTGCACCGCGCACCGTGAGAACATACTTTACAAGATACCGCGTAATGCATGTTGCAGCCATTATTGTTATAAACCGCAAACGTACGGAAAAAGTGCCTCCGAACCTGAGCATTAAATCCAGTAGGCAATCAAATTAATGTACCGACCACAGTATTAACGAACAATAGACCAAGAAAGGTCAAAAGTGAAGGAAGTGTGCCTAATAATATCTACATTTTTATCCCCCACTAACACAAAGATCATTCTGATTATCAAGAAACCGTTAAACAACTTCTTGACATAAATGCATTCATTATAATATCTCCTGATTGTTAATGAATTATTGATAAAGAATAACCGCTTGCTAAACATAATAAAAATGATAATAATCCGATCTTGAACTATTAAAGAAACATTCACAAGTTAATAAATTTGCAGACCCGGTTTGATGATTCGGCCTTGTTCTACGCAAGTGGCCAAATTGACGATAAACATCATTACATCGCACTATCGATACATCAGGAGAAAATCGCAATTCAAATCGATTTAGGGGATGGCCCTGTCGAAGATTATTTGGGAGAAAATGTTGACAATAACCGATGGCACAATCTGACCGTAATACTACAAGATCAAAACGTCTTTGTTTACTTAGATGACATCACTGGGTCATACAAAGTACCCGGAGATGCAAAATACGTCTGCATCGACCCAGAAATTTACATCTGCGGTGGACCTGACCTTTATAAAATGAAAGGATTGAAGTCCTTCAATAACTTTGCTGGCAATTTGAAATACGTTTACTATAACGATGTATCTATACTTTACGAGCTTAAGCAGAATAACCCTAAAGTTCATTATATTGGCATTTTGGATCCGGAATTTAAAGACATAGATATCGAAGTAATACCAATAACCTATCCGTTTGCCACTTCACACATTTGGTGGCCTTTGAATCAGAGTGACAGTATCAATTTGATATTCGACTTTAAAACAAGCAAGAATATGGCTGTTTTAGCTTACAGTCAGATTACATCTGGGCAAGGATACTTTGAGGTAACAAAAACACATAAAGCTAATATGAGAAAAAATATTGATCAAAACATTTTGTATTTCTTGTAAAGGAAATTGAACAAGTTAGTGATATCATCCCTGCACTTAACTATTCATTTAATTAATAATATAAATTTAAATAACTATTTGTAGAGATAAATACATTGATAGCGATATCTTAAGTAAAGGTGCTTAGGTAAACTAAGCCAATAATTTTCCATATAATTGCAACAGTAGTATAGAACTCTGGCAATTATATTATTAAGTTTAAAATAATTACTATTTTATGGCTCTAGACGTAATCAAAGAGATAAGCAAGTGCCTGCCTTTAAACTTTGATATGAAGTTTATAAGCCACTTAATTATTTTTATTAAGAAAGTAATTTCTATGTTACTACTGTCTTTTAATGCTTTTAAATTCCAAATGTATCTGAGTCTAACTGTATTTAGTTTTCGCAATCATATTTTTTTAATCGAAGTCTTAAAAAAATGTTTATGTTTAATATTACCCAGAATATAAAACTTATTTCGGTTTTAATATAAAAAGACAAACACGTTTTCAAATATGTTTATTTTAATTTTGGTTCAAATTAAAGATTTTGTTTTAAACCTTTAATCTTCATATCTTAATCTTCATATGTTTTAGGTAAGAATGGTAAAAGAGGAGATAAGGTTCGAGCTAGTCCCGGATGTTGGTAAGAACGTGACTGTGTTGAAGTCTGTCAAATTCAATGTGAGCAACGACTGGCACACCGTCGAACTGGACTATAGGAAGGGCAGGATAAAACTGACTGTCGACTATCATAACAAACATGCACAGATGTTTGGTAAGACTCTAGTTATCACTATTTAAAATAACTACGATTAAATAAGCTTGTTAAAAGTTGAAGTGCTGATTAAGTTGAAAAATAACGAATGAATGGTTAAGTTTCGATCATATTAAAATATGATTTTTACTAAGCTGTGATTTAAACAAAATTGATTATTGACTAATAATTAAAAAATACTTCTACTGATCCGCTTTTCGAAAATTGGGGGTTCTTCTGAGGGACATACTGTTGATTACATAATGTTGTTGATGACATAATGTTGATTTTTCAGTTAACTTGAACCTTTTAACAAAAAATCTTTTTAATATGGTAAGCGATAGAAAAATACATAAAATTATTAGGAATTAATAAAAAAAAAGTATTTAGTAATTTTATGTTTGTTATGATGTTTCCATTTCAAACAAAGCAAAACATTAATCTTACAATTTAATAATTTGCAGGTTTAGATTTCAAACTGCAAGATAAAATTGTGATCGGCAGTGGCCTCAAGTCTGCTAACTTGGGATTAATCGGATGTATGAGAAACATCAAAATCAATGGACTTCTTATTGAGCCAAGGTTAGTTGACTTAAATAAAATTAACTTACAATGTAAAAGGCATGTTTTACATTGTAATGAGTTAAACTTGAAAATGGTACGGATACATTTTTTTAGGTCAGGCGAAACATTAACCTTGTACAAAACCTAGATTTTTAACCAAAATCCGAAAAAATATAGTAATACCATGAAAATATGTGCATTATTGTAACTCAATTTCAGATACACACTTAAACCTTTTTACCGATACATAGATATTGAATACACCGATTACGCATGTACTCAAGCTAACCTATAAATACTTACATAATATTGATGTAACCTCCATTATAATATTCAAATATGTAATTAATATTAGAGTTGATTAAATTGAATTGGTACCTGTAAGTTGATAATTGATACTTGCTTAGTTAGTAGGTATCTTATAATACCTTTGTAATCCAAATTTGAAGAAACTATGTATACTATTTGAAGGCATGTAAACACAATCATTACTTTGTATGTAAATTATGAAGGATGAGAAAATATGCAATTCAATAAAATCAATTTCATTACTAAGATGTTAATAACTTACAGAAATAAAATAAAAATTATGCTTTTTACATTGCAAGCAATTGTTATTTATTAGCAATGATCTAATTTTATTACCTTATGAGCAAATAATTTCTAAGAGCAGATAGATTTAGACCATATTTATTATAATTGCGGCAAATAGTTTCATATCTATGTAGAAATTTAAATTTAATAAATAAATATTTTTATTTTATTATTTTTCTTTGTGGGTTGATTATGGCAGTCAATAAAAACTCAATATCAATCAGCCGCCTATAATGCCTCATACATTGTTGCTGTAGGTCGTAATGGCGATAGGCACTTTATTTTCTTCAGGAGTTTTAAAGCCAATGGACAACTAACTTATGCTTAAGACTGAGTGAAACCACTAGCGTTCACCTATTTTGCCCCTGCGATCAAGTATATGTTATTGCCTATTTCTGTCCACATTTTAAGCCATAACGAATTATCATCAGGTACGTGATAAACACAGAGAGAGTGGTCGGCGAGGTGGCTATCGACGACTGTAGATACGTGGATCCATGCACCAGACCCAACACTTGCGAGCACGGCGGCATTTGCTCCGTCAGAGAAGACCGGGTCATATGCAACTGTGACAATACTGGTAACCGGGATATTCTATTTTATTTACCACCTTTATCTAGATTCAGAATCACAGGTCTCAATATAAAATGGCATTTAATATAAATATACACTTAGACAATCTAATAAAATATTAACTATCTTGTTATAGTGTTAGAAAACGAAGCGAGTGTGAGACCAGTATAGGTACATAGGTGTTTATCTGTTATAATTAAAATCTTAAAGATAAAAAGCAAATTCGCAATACTGCGCGGATTCACATACAATTAAACATGACCACTTAAATGCATGAAACTGATGTTATCTGCGACCAAGTTTCTCTTACTTTAATACTTATTTTAATATGTCCAGGTTATATTGGAGAAAACTGTCACTTTGCTACGTTCAGAAAGACTTGCGAAGAGTTAGCTCTTCTAGGTTATACTAGGAATGATGTGTACCTCATAGACATCGATGGAAATGGGAAGTTTCCTCCTGCGCATGTCAAGTGTGAATTCCAAATTGAAGCCGATTCATCGACGACAGTTGTGGAACATAATCTACCTAGTCAAGTTGTAAGTTAAGTTTTGTTTCCACTGTAAATATGTTTTGCCTTGCTTTCCAGCTAAAATGACTTTAATAGTACCAAAGTAGGAAAGTAAGTTTTAGTAAAGAAGTTACTTCTTAAAACTTTACATTAGCCGACTTAACTAAGAGTTATTATTGCTAGGGTTTGTACTGCTAACCGAATCTGAATTTTGCGCACCCTCGACAAAGTGCACATAATTTTCAATGTCGTTTTAATTTCAGGATGTCCGTTCAGCATCAGGCCAAGACTTTAGTTTCAAGATCAAGTATCGGGAGTTCACTGCAGAAATGTTACAGGAACTAATATCACATTCCTTATTTTGTCGTCAATACATCAAATATGACTGCAACATGGCACCACTGGAGCTTCATAGTGCTACTTGGTTTATATCATCATCTAACGACACTGTCGATTTTTTGGGAAATGTTAAAAGGTAAATTAGCACTCAGCGCGTGTTAGATTTGATGGTCTCTGTGGCGCAGCGGTATACATACCGGGTTCGATCCCGGGTCAGGTCAATTAAAATTTTGTTATGCATTCTAACGAGCTAAATAATTTTGTTTTTTTATATAGGTGTTTTTCACGAATGTTCTAATATGAAGTGCAGCTTATAAGTTAACTAGTGGCTGCCCGCGACTCCGTTCGCGTGGAAGTCGGTTTCCCGTGGGATTGAAAAGTTTTCCCGCGGTAAAGAGTACCCTATGTGTTATTCTGATGTATAACCTATATTACTGCAAAGTTTCATCCAAATCCGTCCAATAGTTTTTACGTAACATACATCCATACGTCCTGACATCTTCACATCCCCACATCTTCACATACTCACAAACTTTCACATTTATAATATTAGTACGAAGTAGGATAACTCTAATATCAACTATCTACTATTACTAATATAAGTTAAGTAACTGTGATTTTAGTTACCTGGTGCCTGCAGAGTAGTCACCGGGCAAGTCCCACAAACGTGCAGGTATTAAAAGTACATGAAAAGACTACTTAGAATCGAAAAATCTATTCTTTAGAAAATAAGTTGTGTCTTACGCCTCTGGGATCTTACTCTATAATGGTCTTTTACCATTACCAGAGGCTACTGTCCGTGCGGAGTAAACGCCACGTGCGTAAACCCGAGCCAGTCGTGCAACTGCGACGCCAACGACGCCAAGTGGCACTCGGACGAGGGCGTGCTGGTGCAGCCGCCCAGCCTCGGCCTCACCGAGATGTTCTTCCTGCAGCAGAAGGACCTGACGGAGGAGGCGCAGGGCCGCATCACGCTGGGGCCGCTGGAGTGCGTCGAGACTAGTAAGAACTCTAGAGTGGTTTTATAAAAGTGGTAGAGTCTAGCTGTAGGCTCTGTCTGCAGCGATTACTGGGCTGACTCGACCGGTGAAATACCACCGTCGCACAGAAAACCATAGTGAAGTAGGGACGATGTTCCTGCGTTTCGTTCGGTCAGTGCGATATCCGGTGCCCAATTTTTTTAAAGGCCAGCAACGCACCCTCAATGCATATGTAATTGTGGGTGTATATGGGCGGCGGTGATCACTTACCATCACGTGACCCGCTAGCTCGTTTGTTTTAGTAGTTAGTATCAAAGACTGTATAAAGGTCTCGGGTGACGCCAGAGTATGAGAAAATACAATTGCGTTTGTTAAAATTTAATAGGGTAAGGTTATACCTATAATATGTAGATAGTTATGTTAAGTATTTTAATTATTTGAGCAATTAGGTATACGTATCAACACATGTTAGATTTTTCACGCAACTTAACTTTAATGTGTTCTCCATGTGCGGTAAAGTTAATAAGCCTTACTTTACAATCCACATTACATGTTTTTTAAACAATTTTGGCACTAAATGAGGTAATTTCATTGAGGAACAAGAATTCTCAATTAGCTAACGTAAAAATTTATTCCCATATGATTATGTTCGTAACGGGTTTTAAACAGCTATTCGCTTCTAATTAGTTTATGGAGTATTAAAACAAGAGTTTATCAATAAACAAATCTTGAAAATCTGGTTGATGACATCACATTAATTTTCACTATCGATACCAGTACCTAGTCTTTATATACTGTATCTGTTTTAAGTTTACTCAAACGTATTATAATGTATATTATATTCAACATTTTATAATATCAAAGGTATGTTTGGTAAATTGCATAGTTATATTTTATAAATAAACATTTTCAAACAACGCAGTCAAGATAGCTGATTTGAATAATAAATTTTGTGATTAATTATGTATTTAGGCCGAACAAGGTATCGGTAATTCAAATTCGAATTTTTTACGTTTTCAAACATAATGCGTCATTGGGATTAAGACCCATATTTATAAATCGCTCGCAAAATCGATCTCAGCTGATACGCTCTCAAGACTTCTCAAGTACCTTACTAATTAATCAATAACCATCAAGAGCGTGTCAGCTACGATTGATCTCTAGTTCGATCTCAGAGTTGAAAGTGATTTATAAATACGGGCCTTAGACACAGTCATTAAAACAAAACAGCAACTCGTTTTTTTCTATATTTTTAGATACACAGAGATATGTAGTAACATTTACAACATCTCAATCTTATATTGAAGTCCCTGGTTGGAGAAAAGGAGACATTGCATTCAGTTTCCGAACTACAGGAACAAGCGCCATTTTGCTTTTTCAACCCCCAATTCGACCGAACTACCCATCGTTTATGGTGGCTTTAACTAGCGGTAAGTTTATACCCGAAATCATTTCACACAAGGCCTAGTAATTATAATATTACTAACATTTAATCAAAACATCTAAATAAATTACAGAACATGAATTGACATTCAATTTCACCCTTAACACTGGAACCACAAGGAAACTGGTCATTAACTCCAAAAGAAAGCTAAATGGAGGAGAATGGCACAAAATCTGGATTGACTACAACTTCTATCATGTAAGATTTATGCTGAACACGGAGTACCAAATGCTCAATCTTCTTTTAGAAGAAGAGTTTGGTCCGTTCGAAGGGTCAATGTTCATAGGAGGTGCTACAGCGTAAGTTAATTCGAATTCCTAGGATGTTTTTTTTTTGTAGGTAACTGATGTTTCTCTTACCTTGAGTATTAAGTAATATTACGATCATCTGTCACTTAACTACGGATTTCAAATCCTATTTATGCATTTTGCAGGGAACATCTGAAAAAGTCCGCTGTAAATCAAGGATTAATTGGCTGTTTCCGAGGTTTAGTCGTTAATGGAGAAATACTAGATATTTACAGTTACATGTCGGTACACTTGTCGGAAATCATTAAAGATTGTAAGCCTTCTTGTGTGCCTAATCCTTGTCAGAATAAAGCTATTTGCAAGGAGCTGTGGTCAAGCTATGAGTGTATTTGTAGGAACCCATGGGCACATTTAGGAAATCACTGTGAAGAAAGTAAGTTACTAGTAAATGTACTCCAGGAGATTCAAATAAATACTGATTTAAAAGTTTTTATTTTTTAGATATTAACGTCAAAGCTCTTACATTCCAAACAAAAGCGGCATATTTGAAAAAGAATTATCTAGTTGATAACACAACAGATGAAGAAAAGAACAGACTTAAGAAAATGATGACAGAAAACGTTCTAATGAATCTAAGAACCTACGATTATAACTCACTTGTTCTTTATGCTAACGATAATTTGAACAATTTTATACATATTTTCATTAATAACGGAACTGAAATTATTTACCTATTTAATAACGAAGAGGAAATTATTCAGATGAATGTGACGTATAAGAAAATTAACAAAGGCGAAAGCGTTCAAATCGCAATTATAAGAACTGAAAACACTACTACCCTACACGTCAATAATAAAAACAAAACCATTGATAAAGTTGCTAAGCTGCTGACGAATTATACAAATAAACCGTGGATTAATCCAGAACTAGGTATTAACAGCTGCAGATATTAGTTAGGCATAACAATATGGATCTAATATAATGTTCTTTTTTATCAGAGGTGATCCGTCCGCAAAGACCTCCAGCTCCACCAACAGACTACTTCCAAATGAACCTTGGAGGTTTTGACCCCTATTCCTTACATTTAGCAACAAGAGCTAATGAACTGCCTCAAGGTGGATACGTAGGATGTATAAGGGGATTCAAAATTGCCGATCATGTTGTAGATTTGCCAAAGAAAGCTCAACAAGAAAATAACCAAGGTAACAGACCATCTTCAACATCTTTTATTAATAATGATCCAGCTTGAAAGTAAATTTACTTGTTTAAACAGATTTAGAAGGCGTCTTACCAGAATGTAATATGAAGTGTGACTCTGAACCTTGCAAAAATGGAGGTATTTGTACTGAAGACTTTACGAATCAAGAAAGCAGTTGTGACTGCGAACTTACAAGCTACTTCGGAGAAAATTGTATGGAGGAAAAAGGAGCAGAATTTAATGGAGAAAGTATCCTACAACGAAAATTCGTTCTTTCTGGACCAATATTAATGGTAATAGATTTATTTTTACTAATTATATAACAATGAGAAACGCCTTAGATATTAAATAAGGGTGGTAATTAAACCGGCTTCTTTTTAATAGCATTTCCGTATCTAAAAATCCAAATTGCCTTCTAAATAACTAAGTCAGCCACAATCAACATCCTTCAAAATAATCTTATCTTAGCCACAACTCAGCTTGGTTGTTATTTCTTAGCAACAAAATATGCA
This sequence comes from Emmelina monodactyla, assembly GCA_916618145.1. NCBI lineage: Eukaryota > Metazoa > Arthropoda > Insecta > Lepidoptera > Pterophoridae > Emmelina > Emmelina monodactyla. The sequence continues at coordinate 5,006,461 of OU745309.1, forward strand.
TTTAAGCAGTAAACTTTTTAAATAATAAAAAATGACACAAAAGAGTTGTTTAAATCAGCTTCTAATTTTATTACTCGGTAGATACGTCTAAAAAAATTTATCATTACTGCCAACTATTTCAAGACTATTTAACGGCAACAAGTAAATTTTAAGCTTGCAGTGTCAACATCAATCTAACACGCTGCGCTCCTCGCTTTTTTCCCGAGGCTTAGTATATAAAATTAGAAGTTACATCATGTGGGCAAAAAAAAACTCTGCGGCTTGACTTATTATATCCCTTTAAATAATATATCGTTTATTTGCAGGTAAAAATTAAAATGGCTTTTTCGAGCAATGATCTTCGACAAAAGAATACCGTGTTACTGCTAGTGCAAACAGAAAACAAGTAAGTAATTAAAGCTCAAAATAAAATAATAAAATACGATATAAAAAAACAATTTGTAATTTTCAGACGCAGTTATTACTTGCTGGTGGCAATAACGCAAGATGGCTATCTTAAATTTGAAGAAGATAGAGAAGAAAATGCTTATGGTGCTGAAGTTAAGAACAGAAATTTCTTAAACGGTACTTTCCTTTTATAACATTTCGCTAATTTCATCTTAACATCTACGAGTACACTTTTTTCTATGAGATAACTTATTAATATTTAATTTGACTAGCAAAATAAAAAATATTTTTCATTTAAATTGTAATTTTTTTGGTATTCAAATTATTTCAGGAGCACGACATACAGTCTATTATACTCGTGTTGGCCAAGAAGCTAAACTGCTTATTGATAGAATTGAAATTCCATTGGAAAAACTACCTCCACAAGGTCTTTGGGAAGTATTCGATGTAGGCTCTAGCGAAGTGCAAATTGGAGGACTAAATACTACCGATCCGAGGCTTAAAATTTACAAAGGGTATAATGGCTGCCTCTCAAGTAAGTAAAAAAAAAGATTTTATAAAAAATAAAGATATTTTTTCATACATAACTTTAAATTAATCAATCATGTGCCGTTAAATAAATCTTTGAAGTTTATCAACAGTTTTTTTTGTAATCCAACCCAGCTTTAATATTACCATTTCAGACATTTTCGTAGAAATAAACGACTATGAAATGAAGCCTTTAGAAGAGTACATGTTATTTACGCGATCCGACGCGGAAAAGGTGAACGCGGTGAACGCACAAGGAGTAAGGAGTGCGCAATGCTCAGCAGAATTTGATGAAGCTTGGCCTGAGAGAGATCAACTTGGAGGCACGCACAATGGCAGCTTCCTTATTGTCGGTATCGATTACTTAAATTAAGTACTTCACTTTGAACAATGGGTGTCAACCTTTATTCAAAGTGAATTAAAGCTTTGTGACTAACTATTGTAACACTTTTATACTAGAGTACAGAAAAAAGTACATAAAAAGTTAATATGAAAAATTCTTATGTTGCAGAGTCTAGGATTAGATAAGACTTGGGTTGAAGACCCACCTTCACGTGTCCCGTATGATTCTTTATACGAAGAGGATGATGCCGAAGAAGAAAACACTGACAAATTCTTTATTGCTCTAATTGTCATATTTCTACTAGGCCTCTGCTATTGCGGTTCTCATGTAAGGATTTAACAATGTATTCATAAAGTCTAACCTATAATATAGTCTAACCTATAATATAGTCTAACCTATACCCATTTAAAAGTGAACACGATAAACTGATATATTGGAAATTAAAAGGGGCATTTGATTGCTTCTTTTTGTCAGCTTATAAAGTATAGATCGAAAATATGTCACATTAAGCAAGTATTACCTATACATTTATACATTGCAGATGTGGAGAACACAAAAAGCTTACAAACTTAGATTAGAAAAAGAGACAGATGCAAATATACTGAAAAATAAAGAAAAAGCCATGAAGTACCAAGAACCTAGTGTTTCATATTTACAGGTAAAAATTTAAAATTAATATTTTGTAATATTAAATCTGTACAAAATAGAAGTTTCTTTCATGTAATTATTTTTAGTTAAATAAAGAAAATGGTGATATAGAGCAGGAATCAGATAAGAAATCAAACGGAGTTATTATTGATATACCTAGCGATGAAAAACCATCAAGTAGGCGAGGATCACTTAGATTCAGAGGTAAAAATGCGTTCCCAAAATTTCCATTAAAATTTTCCATTAGTAAAATAAAATTGTTATTTTATAGATGTAATAGAATCTTGGGAACCGCTAGTAGAAAATGATGAATCGGAAAGCGAAGAAAAATTAAACAACAATTCCGATAGTGATCCCTCAGATTACGAAGAAGATACAGACGACGAATGTGATAAACAGCAGGTTGCTGAAGTAAGTTTCTGCATTTTAAACTATCTGAAATTTGTTCAAACATAATTTGTAAATGAGATAACAAAAACAGTTGCACTTTTTTGAAACAGATAATAAATAGAGCTCCGAAAGAATTTAACAAAGGACCACCAACTTCGACTACCACTACGCAGCTTCCATACAAAATTGATGAAGATGATGCAAGTGAATGTGTTAATTCTAATGAAATTGATAATTAAACCGTTTATTTTGGAAATATATTTTATTTCTCACTGCTGCACAGTAAATAAGTTAACTGAGCAAAGCAAGCCATCTATAGCGAGATCAGTAATTGGGATCAGTATTATAGTACAAAGAGTTATTCACAAGCATTGATAGCTTCGGAGGAAACAGGGGGGCTACCGCGTAACTAGCGTCGATTTGAACTCGACGTCGACAACTGTTTTCATTGGCTAGAGACCCGCCATGTTAACAATTTAGCCTATGAAAACAGTTGTCGAAGTCGAGTTCAAATCGACGCTAGTTACGCGGTAGAAGGGCAGGTCGAATTACTAAGTTAGATAGATAATAAGTAATTCGTCATAAGCTCAATAACTGCGAATTCAATAAGATGCTTCGTGACTTTAAGTTAAATTGCACATTAAAAGAAACCCGCCACATGCGAGTCGGACTCGTACACGAAATGTATAATCTACAAAAAAAGCAAATAAAACGTTTGTTGTATGAGAGCCCCCCTTAAATAGTTATTTATATTAATGTAATTATTTATTTTTAAAGTTAATATAATGTATATCTAAATAATCTGCAGGTTTTTTTATATATATTTTTAGGAATTATATATTTTTTCCAATTGATAATGATAACTTTACAAGTTATTAATATTTTAAAAAAATTACACATTTGTTGTATGGGTCCCCATTAAATATTTCTGTAATTTTTTTAACTCTCTAGCTATCATGTTACATAAGTTACAACCTGGTGACAGAAGACCTTATAGTGGAGACTTAACCAATCATTTAGTTGTCACACCACTTAGGTTTCCCATCCCTTATTAATGCCTGAAAAATATGTCACATAATTCAGCTCTTGCCATTTAAATCGGTTAAATACTCAAAAGCCATTAACATTATCTGACTCGGTTCCTAGATTCGGAGATGGTACTTTTGTTGTCAGTGCATAAACTGAGGACATAAACGAAAAATCAAAATCGGGACCCACCTTCATTTAAATTATATCCGTAAGTTAGAGCTTTAGCTTAGATCTGTTGATAAAACAATTCGAATTACTAAATGCAAGTACGTAGGTAAGTCTTATTAAAAGTAGCAAAACGACAATATGTCGACGTACAACATCAAGTTTTTTCGATGTGAGCAGTGGCGTAACAATAGGGTGGCAAGGGTGGCAAAATGCCACGGGCCCCCGACCCAAGAGGGCCCCGGCCCAACTGGGCACGAGCTCAAAAATATTTTGTTACTTTATTTGAGAAGCATATTTTTATAAGTTCTGCTTAAAATCCAAAGAGACTAAAACCATAATACAATTTCAAGTTAATCGTTAAGAATTTGAACCAACCTAAACAAGATTGATTTTTAGAGATATACACGTTAGCCGTGACGAGTAATTTAACATATTTATGAAAAAAAGCGGTAATGCACATCTATTCATTTTGGTACGCATTCATTGATTTTTACATCATGGTATAGTATCAAAAGATGGAATATTTTACCAAGTTTATTTCTTATAAAGAAAATGAGTCTTCAACTTCAATAACATTAAAAACATTAAACCCTACTAGATGAGCAGGACGTTATGATGCCGTTTTTGCTTTAAAAGTTCGGTTTGTTGAAGTTCCAAAAAGCGCTAACGAAAACAATTCTGTTAAATTGCAAATCAGATGAAAGAAATGAAGCTGTTTCACTCAAAAAGAAGACACAAAACTACCATTTTATTATGTGATTAGTTTTCCACTGCAAGATTTAAAAATGTAAGCAAATAGTATAGTAGAAAAATGGTCCATCATTCCTGAATTTTCTAAAACTCGTCAGAGGAAGGTAAAACGTCATTTGCGAAGATGTGCGTCTCCAAGATCCGGAAAGTTTGTTTAAAATGAACATAAAGTATGTAAAGAACATAAAATATATCGAGTATTGGACATAATTATAAACCAACTGAAATCGCGTTTCCTTACAATGAATAAAATTTATTCAAATTTCAGTGTTTGGCAGATTTCCACTTTAAAAGTTTTAAATTACACTGATCTATAAAAAACATCTAGAATTTGTTGAGATATATAAAAAAAGATATATCTGAATCATTTGCCAGAGAAATTCTCAGTTTTTGGTCCACTTTCAGAGACGAAATGGAAAAATCTTTGTGTTTTAGAGACCTTGCTAATTTATTAATAATAGCTTTCCGCCCTGCGGTTTCACCCGCAACTTAATGGCTTTTCCCGTGGGAATGAGGCTTTTTCCCGCAGTAAAATTATCGTATTTTTTTCTTCCCTGGGTGTCGAACTATCTCTATTCCAAAATCAAGACAATCGGTTTAGCCGTTTTTACGCGAACATACAGACAGACGGACAGACAGATTTTCCCATTTATATTATAGTAAGGATAGACCTACAAAAAAAGCCCTTCGCAGTACCTATATCATATCTTAAGTGAAAGCCATGTTAACCTATACTGCAGTAGCTACCTATATGCCTGTGTGATGAGGGCGCTGCAGTGCTTTACAATTACCCCCTAAATTTGCTCTACAATATTATTACGTTGTTATAAAGGGTTTCCAAGCGAACGCAGTCGCGAACGGCCTCTAGTTTCACCATAACTTCAAAACTAAACGTCCAATTTTAATCATTCAAAGACCAAATATTATCTACATAAACTGTACTTAGTGACGAAATAATTTACTTTGATAAGGATTAATAGCATGAGTAAAATGAACGCTTTTAAATGTACCAAATAAAAAACTCAAGATTTTTTAATAAAAAAATGGTTGTTGTGCCTCACTTGACATACATACTTTTTTGTAGATACCTATTTATAAGATGTACAATTAATTAGAACATTTTATGGTTGTATATTTTACAGTTAAGGCAGCGTACGTAAAATAAGTAACTTTTCTGGTTGATTTTACACCTAGTGCCCGAAAAACCCAAATATCTTACGGAACCCTATTTTTCCAAAATAAAATATAGCCTATGTTACTCGTGGATAATGTAACTGTCGAATAGTGAAAGAATTTTTAAAATCGGTAGTTTTTGAGCCTTTTCGACACAAACAAACAAAGTTTTCCTTTTTATAATATTAGTATAGAAGTACATATAGATAAAAAATATTTTTAATGTCCTACAGCTTTCCTGACTGCATTAATGTTATTTCTTTCAATTCCTGTGACTACAGCTAGTGCTGAACGATCATTTTCAAAACCAAAATTGATAAATTGAAAACTACCTGAAAACTAACCACTATTGAAAATTCTATGGCCCGATCTTTAAACTTTGATGATGTTATAGACACTTTAGCGGAGCAGAAAACTCGAAAAAAAGATTTTTATCAAATAATATCACATTTAAATTATATTGTTACCTATATTTATTTCATAATAAATGTATGCAGGTTTCCTCAGAGTGGGAGGGCCATTAGTAGGGCATATACAACATGTAATTGAGTACGCTGAAAATCTTGAAGTTTATGCAAATAAAACTAAGTGCATCGTGACAATTTTCCCTGATAGGGCCTCATCAAAAGAATTAGCCACGGGCCCCAGACGGTATAGTTACGCCACTGGATGTGAGTGTAGATAGTGTGTGTTTGTTTTGTCGTGGTTGCCGTCTGCAACCAATGTAGAGACGGAAATTGATTTAGTATCTACGTCGGTATTATTGCTGTTTTGCATCTTATAAAGTGAAAGAACCGCATTAAGACATCCATTTATACTCAGAGATGTACAAAATGTTTTTAAAAAAGCATTTAAATACAAAATGCAAAATACTTCTCAGAATAACTATTTCAAATGCAAAATACCAAATTGTTTTAAATATTTTCAAAATACTTTTTCAAAATAAAATACCTTTTGAAAAAACAGGTACAAATCGGTAATTCTTTTATTTTAGGTATTTATCATAAGAAGTAGAAAAGGGATAAACAAGCCAAAAGGCTCTTTATGCTTGTCATTTTGGTCATATTTATTTATGCTTATCAATAAATTATTTTATGTTATTATTAATAATATTATTAATATAGGTACATAAAAATATATATACGTGAGTATTATTATTAATAAGTTATTATTGATGCTTGTATGCCGAATTTGACCGATGAAGCGCCTGTTAACCATGCGTGTCCTTTTTTCTTCTAAGAAAATTGTAACTATCCCTACTAATATTATAAATGCGAAAGTAACTCTGTCTGTCTGTCTGTTACGCTTTCACGCCTAAACCACTGAACCGATTTTAATGAAATTTGGTATGAAGAAAGAACTGAACTTGGGAAAGGACATAGGGTACTTTTTACCGCGGGAAAACATCTCATTCCCACGGGAAACCGACTTCCACGCGAACGGAGTTGCGGGCGGCCACTAGTAATATTATAAATGCGAAAGTAACTCTGTCTGTCTGTAACGCTTTCACGCCTAAACCACTGAACCGATTTTGATGAAATTTGGTATGAAGAAAGAACTGAACTTGGGAAAGGACATAGGGTACTTTTTACCGCGGGAAAACTCGTTCCCACGGGAAGCCGACTTCCACGCGAACAGAGTCGCGGGCGGCCACTAGTTATTCAATAAGTTATTAAAGGAAAAAAAGTCACGCATGGTTAGCAGGCGCCTCTATTGGTCAAATTTGGCAAACAAGCGTGATTCGTTGCTTTTATTTAGTTTGACTGGTAATGTTGGCTAAACTTAATGCCAAAGTATTTTGCATTTTGAAATAAATATTACAAATGCAAAATACATCTCGAAAGATATTTCAAATAAAATACAAAATGTTTTTCACTAAAAGGCATTTAAATGCAAAATACAAAATAGGTATTTTGCATTTTGTATTTGCATTTTAAATAGAAGTATTTTAAATAAATCGCATCTCTGTTTATACTGCTGTACTCATTTCGCCTATTAGCCAGACGTTACTTTGTGTTTTGGAAACAAGATTTAAGGAATATAATGAACTTAACTTAAACTTAGCTTTAGTTGATGGTAGTACTTAACTGGGGAAGTCTTCACATCCACTTTTAAAGTATTTCCACTAAGTATACATACTTTGTTTTAACTTCCCTTTCACACTTTTCTCATTTTGAGCGTTTGGCGGGAAACACCCATAGACAAGATAAAGGAAAATAAGACAAATAGTATTGCCATATAATTATTTCACCGTGGCATAACATGACTGTAGCTAATTGGCCCCGATTCTCAAAACACTCTCTAAACTAAACTATCGCTGTCACTTACTGTTCAATAGTTTAAGACAGAGACAGGTAATCATTTTAGTCCTGTCAAACTAAAATGTACGTGCAATATGACACGGCGAATGCAATTTTAGGCTAGTCCTTAGCGCATTTCGTTAAATTTTACAATGATGTGGGCTAAATTTAGTGAGACCAATGTACCTGTCTTTTTCTAATACGAAGCATGAAAAAGTGACAGTGATATTTTTAATTTAGATTTAGAGAGTGTTTTGAGAATCGGGGCCAATAGGTGAACATAATTTTAAAGCCATTTTAATATTGAAATAATGCAGAAAAGCATGTTCTAATACTTATCAAGTGAATAAAATATTTTTATTAATAATTTAATGAGGTGATTTGCTTAAATATGTCAAGAAAAGAAAATAAAAATATGAATATCAAAGAATGAATAAATATAATACACAGATTAAATTGCCCTTCCCTTTGTTGGATGGAGAACCCTGCATATTTTTATTTTTTTTAACCTTGTTTATTGTTTTATTTGTCAACTGTCAGATTAGCATTTGACAGTTTCTGTCTTATCTTTGTATTGTCATTTTTGATTTCAGAAATATTCGATGAATTGGTGGTCCGAAATGGACGATGTAGAAAAAGAAAAAATTGTTGCCCTGCCTTCGCAGTTACTAGTGACTACAGTATGTCACCCCATGGAATATGCGAAAGTGTTAATCCAACTTGGATACGAACCCCTGCCTCCGCGCCGGTCTACTACATTATTTGGAAGACCTGCCATGATATTACCTAATGTTTTTCAATACATCAAGTTTATTAAAGCTTCGGATGGGTTCTTCGGCTGCTACAGAGGTTTGTCAGCGAGAGTGTTAGGCCTCGTAGCGTCTAACAGGCTCACATCAAAAGTTATATACGCCTGTGGCATTGACCTACCAGAGATCAATGATCCTCCCAACATTGTCACTGATGATGACCCTAAAATGGAAGACTACATCAAGCTGGGTCGTAGAGATATGATCATGCACACTGCATCTGTCATTGTTTCTTATCCTTTCCATGTGGTATCAGTTAGAATGATGGCTTCATTCATAGGCAAGGAAGAGGACTATAGAACATTATTTGGCGCAGTAGTAGCTGTTTACAAAGATGATGGTATACTTGGATTCTTCCATGGAATTATTCCCAAGCTGATTGGAGATCTTACCTGTGTTGCAGTAACTGGAGTTCTGGCTTACTATGTGAACAAGTATATTGTGAAGACTAAAGATTTGAGATACTACACTGTCCCTTTGCTCACATTTATCACAAGTACTTTAACCTATCCTCTTGTGGTTGTGTCTACATGCATGGCTGTTGTTGGCAGTAGCTTGAAGGCTGGAAACCCACCAATAATGCCCAAGTTTCCATCCTGGCAGGCTTGCTGGCGAGATTTAGCCAGAAATAAACAACATAAGAGGGGTTCATCCCTCATATTCAGGTACTACATAGCACCTGTTGCAGCAGTTCAAGCTTTGACATAGTTTGTCAAAGTTGCATTTACATAATTCCATTTATTTCCTAAGTGTTAATCCACTGTCACCAAAGTAGTTGAAAATAGAAAAAAGCTGCAATGTACTGTAATATGCATGCATTATGTAAATAATTTAGAATAAATGGCGTACTATGTGGATATGTTCTTGCTATTATTACTATGTGGTTGTATGTAATAAATAAAAGTTTTGTTTCTAATGGGATGTTATTACTCGAAACAACAAAGTAGGAAAAGAATTACTTTATTTTAGCTAAGCTTTGAATCCTTATAAACTCATCTACTAATTTATTTTGAAGAGTAGCCACAGCTCTTCTGTAAATTGCTGGGGCTGCCTGGGCATTCCCATTTTCAGTTTCAAACTTTATATAGTCTGTCCATAAACCTACATTATTTTGTCCATGATATTGTACAGCACATTCATAGTACTTTTTTATATTTTTCAAGTTGGGTTTTTCTTGTTCTTTTTCAATGTTAATAATAATTTGGTGAACTTCTAGTTGAGCTGGTGGAGTCCTGATCAACTCTTCATACAATTCTCTAGCAGCTTTGATTCCATTTTTTTGATACATTTTCTCTAAAAGTTTTGGTTTTATTTCCAGAACAATAACACTTTCACAATTTTGGAACTTCTTGTATAGTTCTTTCAACTGGGGACAAAAATAAAGATTAAATATCACAAGCAAACTATGCTTGACTGATTTTATTATTAAATTAGCTTACCATTTCTGAACCTTGAATTTTTTCAATAACTAAATTCCACAAGTACAATGTATCTTGTGAGTCTAGGACTTTGCTAGCTTCTTGAAGCAAAGAGACCATTTTCTTTTCATTTGATTCATGAAATGAAATCTTTTCCTCCCAGCAATTTTTTATTCTTGGATTTCTTTTCAATGCTGTCTCAACTATCTAAAACAACAAATAATCATAATATGATCCTAGACTTCATTTGTACATGATTAATTTGTTTGGGCTGCTTACTTTTAAGATGTCAGATTCCGAAACATCTTCTAATTTCAGTAACTCTATACCAAAGGAGTACATATCATTACTGAGCAAAGCATTGTCATGGCCAAACATCCAAGCATTTTTTACTGCACTAATCTTTTGTGTATCTGTGCACAAGGAACTGCTTAGCCCTAACAGACTATAGATGTATTTGGTACATAGTTTTTCATCTGGAAACTGAAATTATACAAGAAATTAAGATCAGTAATATAAAACCATGGGCAAGTATCATTGTTCAAGATATATTATTATGTTCAAGTAGTTTGTTTGCAAACCTGTTGAAGTGCCTCTTCATAAACACCTATAAAGTTTTGGATAACAAAAGGATAATTGTTACTTCTCTCTACAAATTCTTCAATTTGTTCCCAATGGCTTCCCTATTAAACAAAATCAAAAATTATCTTATGTCTCAATACAATACATTGTAAAATATTAAAATAATAATATAATTAGTAGTGAAATAAAAAAAAATACCTCCAATTCTTTAGCTGCAATGTAAATCCAAACATCTTTATCATCTCTCCGTGCCCAGATTTCAGTTTTAATATCATTTGTGATAGATATTTCAATATTATATTTTAAAGCAATGTCACACAATTTAAACAAAAATTTTACAGATTTAACAGTATTTGCACCATTTCTCCACACTACATCCGTACGTTTAACATGTTTTAGCTGTAAAATAACAAATAAAATATATGTTACGATATTGTTTAGCAATATTTTATATGGACTTTAAGTAAAGTTTTAGTTTAGTTACTTACCCTGTCATCATCATTTTGGGTTTTAAATGTCAACAAAAATTCTATTTCAAACAAATCTAAATACAATATTTCAGATTCTGGATGTCTGTGAATGCCTTTTAATAGAAATTCCCTTGCACTGTCAAGATTACCTTGTTCTTTCTCCCACTTGCTAGCCAATTGCCACAGTTTTGGTTTATCACCATGTACCTAAAAACATGTAATGCATGGATTTTATGTTATCTATTCAAGTCCACAACAAATATTATGGAAATCTGTAGATTTCTTTACCTGCAACATCTGGCCAATAATGCCAGATATAGCTTCATCAAATCCAACACTTTTGCAAAATTTTATGTATTCAAAGTAAATCTCTATTTCATTCTGGTATCGATAAATAAATTGTTTGAATACTTTGTTCAACCTTTTAGATATTGCATATTCAATGTCTTTTCTTTTTTCCGTTAGTTTCGCTCTCTTTCGCCTAAATGCTATATCTTCGAGTAAAGCCAATTCATATGTTATGTATTGTACATAGTCTTCTTTCATTTTGATTCTCCGCTGAATTCTATACTCAAACTCTTTTCGCTTCCTAGAAATTTCTCTGAAAATGACAAGATTTTGTAAGAAAACAATAACGTTTACGTCTAATTAACATATCACGAAGTGGAGTCTTTTTTTTACAAACTTACTTTATTTCTTCATCATCATACAATTCTGTCCTTCGCATCTGCTCTAACTCATTTATCATACCCTCTATACGTTGATTTACTTGTTCCGCCATTTTCTAAGGTTATCTTCGTATTTTAGTCACAAATTTTAAACTTTTTTAGTTTAAATTAAAACTTACTGGCACGGCATGTGTATGTATTTATTTAATTAATTTTTGAGGTTACCTTCACAGTCAGTGTTGCCAACTCACATTTTGAAAAAGACGGCCAAAAGTTGCAGATAGACAGCAAATATACCGGGTGCCCAGGAAAGAATGGATAACCTCTGAAGGGCTAATAGTAATAATAGAGAACTTTCACCTGTTAAGTTGATTTCTTTGAAGATCCTTTATTCGTAAATGCATCAGGATGGGGGCAGACATTTTGAACAGATGCTCTAAATTATTCCGATATGTTTGAAATTAATATCAATTGATAATCATATTTCTTTAGTTTTATTGTATTTTTATAATTTTGCTAGAACTAAATAATTATCCCATTTTACACACTAATAACATTAGTTCAATATTTTTTCATTACAATAACGACATATTACATCTTTTTAAAAACGTTATTAAACCAGGAATATTTTGAAATCATTGGCCACTGTTGATTTCATATTTTTTTTACACCAGAGCTGTTCAAAGTTCCACATCAAAAATATTTCTTCAGAAATTTTACTCAAAACAAAAGTTTAACATTATTTTTTGAGAAAAATACTCCAGTAAGCTATTTTATTTGGTAGTTATTCACTGATGCGGTTAAAATTAATTATTTTAGCAAAGAAATAATGAAGATATTAAGTGATTAGACCTCGTTACAAGTAAAAATATGAACACAGTCAAAAAATATGAAGTTTTTTTTAAAGCGCCATATTTCTAGCTGTGTAAGGGTTATACTTTTTACTAATTATTTTTAGGCTTGCCTTTAGCCCTTCAGAGGTTGTCCATTCTTTCCTGGGCACCCGGTATAAAACTGCTCAGAAATATATCTCCGGGAACAAAAGTAATAATTTTCCACATGACTACATAGATTTAATTAAAATATTCAATTTTTATTATCATTTTCAGACAAATTAAAATTAGGTACCTAGTCGTATATTTATTAAAATGTTGAATGTGTTCCTGCGAAGGCTTGAGGTTTATTTTTAAGCCACTTTTCGTAAAAGGTAAGCCTGTTTGCGTTTCAATGGAAAGTCTGTTCCTTATGTTAGTTTTCATCAAATTACCATACAATTAAAACGTTTTTCTTTAATACTATAAAATAAACTATTCAGAATGAAAGAAGAATTTAAGTAAGTCTTTAATTATAGATTTTCATTATATTGGTCCAAAATTGCTGTCAGGGCGCTTCTGCACTATTTGCGTGAAAACGGTTGGACCATTAATACGAACGTGTGCACACTCTGAGCAATCAGACGTCATTATTGACCTCACCGTTCAGTGCTAACGGTGCAAACAAAAGATAGGAAGTGCACTGTGTGCAGAAATGTCAGATGAATGTCAGTCAATGCCAAACTGAAACTGAATACTTTAATTTGTAAGATCTAAACTTTCGGACAAATTTGTTGAACTTATATTGTTTAATGTAAAGATATTTAGCAGATTCATCGGGAAAACCTCAACATGCAATCTTACTAACCCATATTTAACCACCTGTCATTTTGACAGAACGTTCTAACTTAAGTTCGTACCAACAAGTGGACCAAATAGGCTATTTCACACTTTCTTAAACTGTTTTAAATCAATCTTGAAGTTGTACTGAACCTGTAGAATTTTTATTTTTACTTTAAATTACTGGAAAATGCCATAAAACATACTTTTTATTTATGATTTTTAAATTGCGCGTGGAAACATGCTGTTTCGACTGGTGACGTCACTCCGATAGTAAACAATACAATTTTGTTAGAGAGCAAGTGAATTTTTGGAAATATGAGTTATGACCCTTATCATTGGATAAAACAATGGATAAACGTTTACAAACTTAATAACTTGACAATTTCTTCAAATCTTCTCAAAGCACGACAATTTGTTTACTATCGGAGTGGCGTCACGTCGGAATCCAATATGGCTAACAGCGTTTTTGACATTTCAAAAACATAAAAGGACGATTTTAAAATTGGATATATAAAATTTATAATGCATTTCTATGAATCAACGTTTCTCGTTCATATTATACGTTATCTATTATAAACATTCACTTTTATGTTTTTTCTTGCATGGTGTAAAATACCCTATTGATTTCAGTGCTAACGTTTGTGAGTAATGAAATCTTTTTTGGTCACGCATTTGCACGCTTACCAACGTTTTCACGTATTCTATTAAAGGACCACGACACATGTGTCATAGGTACATTAATGTCACTAATGTCGTGGTCCTTTAATAGAATACGTGAAAACGTTGGTAAGCGTGCACATTCGTGGACCAAAAAAGATTTCATTACTCACAAACGTTAGCACTGAAATCAATTTGGTCCACTTGTTGGTACGAACATATGCTTGAACGTTCTGTCAAAATGACAGGTGGTTTAATATGGGTCAGTAAGATTGCATGCCGAGGTTTTTCCGATGAATCTGCTAAATATCTTTACTTTAAACAATATAAGTTCAATAAAACTTATCCAAAAGTTTAGATCTTACAAATTAAAGTATTCAGTTGTCAGTTTGACATTGACTGACATCCATCTGACATTGCTGCACACAGTGCACTACCTATCTTTTGTTTGCACTGTGAGCACTGAACGGTGACGTCACTAATGACGTCAGATTGCTCAGAGTATGCAAACGTTCGTATTATACCGGGTGTCCAGTAAACAATGGATAACCTCTGAAGGGCTGATAGTAGAACTAAAGGCAAGCCTAAAAAATAATTGATAAAAAGTATAACCCTTACACTGCTAGAAATATGGCGCTTTAAAAAAAAACTTCATATTTTTTTGACTGTGTTAATATTTTTACTCGTAACGAGGTCAAATCACTTAATACCATCATTATTTCTGTGCTAAAATAATTAGTATTAACCGCATCAGTGAATAACTACCAAATAAAATAGCTAACTAAAGTATTTTTCTCAAAAAATAATGTTAAACTTTTGATTTGTGTAAATTTTCTAAAGAAATATTTTTGATGTGGAACTTTGAACAGCTCTGGTGTAAAAAAAAAATATGAAAGCAACAGTGACCAATGATTTCAAAATATTCCTGGTTTAATAACGTTTTTAAAAACATGTAATATGTCGTTATTGTAATGAAAAAATATTGAACTAATGGTATTAGTGTGTAAAATGGGAGAATTATTTAGTTCTAGCAAAATTAAAAAAATACAATAAAACTAAAGAAATATGATTTTAAACTGATATTAATTGCAAACACATTGGAATAATTGAGAGCAACTGTTCAAATTGTCTGTCCCCATCCTGATGCAGGCCCTACATCTACGAATAAAGGATCTTCAAAAAAATCGCGCGTGTCGTCGATCATTGATTGCAGCGGCCTGAACACGAGCTCGTAGATCTTCTAATGAAGTTACTGGCTGCCGGTAAAACTCTTCCTTAAAATACCCCCAGTAAAAAAGCCCAAAGCGTTAAGTTTTAGGCCTACCTACCTGTTAGGGTAGGTTTCGTCAAGTATGCACATAATGCAACAGCATAGTGTGCTAGACAGCCTTCATTTTGAAGCCAATATGTGTCGCGGAGCTCTTCGGGCACGTCTATCAATAAATTGGGTAAGTCATTTTGAAGAAAATTTGGATCACTTTCTCCTGTTAAGTTGATTTCTTTGAAGATCCTTTATTCGTAGATGTAGGGCCTGCATCAGGATGGGGACAGACAATTTGAACAGTTGCTCTCAATTATTCCAATGTGTTTGCAATTAATATCAGTTTAAAATCATATTTCTTTAGTTTTATTGTATTTTTTTAATTTTGCTAGAACTAAATAATTCTCCCATTTTACACACTAATACCATTAGTTCAATATTTTTTCATTACAATAACGACATATTACATGTTTTTAAAAACGTTATTAAACCAGGAATATTTTGAAATCATTGGTCACTGTTGCTTTCATATTTTTTTTTTACACCAGAGCTGTTCAAAGTTCCACATCAAAAATATTTCTTTAGAAAATTTACACAAATCAAAAGTTTAACATTATTTTTTGAGAAAAATACTTTAGTTAGCTATTTTATTTGGTAGTTATTCACTGATGCGGTTAATACTAATTATTTTAGCACAGAAATAATGATGGTATTAAGTGATTTGACCTCGTTACGAGTAAAAATATTAACACAGTCAAAAAAATATGAAGTTTTTTTTTAAAGCGCCATATTTCTAGCAGTGTAAGGGTTATACTTTTTATCAATTATTTTTTAGGCTTGCCTTTAGTTCTACTATCAGCCCTTCAGAGGTTATCCATTGTTTACTGGACACCCGGTATACTGGTCCGAAATTGCTGTCAGCGCGCTTTCTGCACTATTTGCGTGCACACGGTCGGTCCATTAATCCGAACGTTTGCACACTCTGAGCGATCTGACGTCATTAGTGACGTCATCGTTCAGTGCTAACGATGCAAACAAAAGATAGGTAGTGCACTGTGTGCAGCAATGTCAGATGAATGTCAGTAAATGTCAAGCTGACAACTGAATACTTTAATTTGTAAGATCTAAACTTTTGGACAAGTTTTATTGAACTTATATTGTTTAAAGTAAAGATATTTAGCAGATTCAACGGGAAAACCTCAACATGCAATCTTACTGACCCATATTAAACCACCTGTCATTTTGACAGAACGTTCAAGCATATGTTCGTACCAACAAGTGGACCAAATTGATTTCAGTGCTAACGTTTGTGAGTAATGATATCTTTTTTGGTCCACGAATGTGCACGCTTACCAACGTTTTCACGTATTCTATTAAAGGACCACGACATTAATGGACCAACCGTGTGCACGCAAATAGTGCAGAAAGCGCGCTGACAGCAATTTCGGACAAGAGGAGTATTATTTTCCTTGTGTCACTGTCTACTACTGTCACTGTCAATCTTAATATTTTCCTCAAAGATTTTCCTTTTATTTCTCCGCTCGATGATGTGATGCACAGAGTACTTTATATATACTGATGTGATGTTTGCAATAAAATTATACAAATTGTGAATAAAAATACTATGAAGGGGTACAAATAAGAAGCCTTCTTCACTGTTCTTATCCAAGAACAGTAAAGTCTATACAAGTATGAAAAATTAGACTCGAACTAAGTAGCAAAAAACGCCCAAAGAAGCTGCAGAGAAATGATTTCTTTAAGAAATGAACAGATTGCCAGATGAACTTTTGATGTTAATTCTGGACTGTTTGCCTCCTCAAGAATTACATGGTATCAGTCGAGTTTGTAAACGTTGGGCTCTAGTAACTCGTCAAAGGGCACAGCTGATATGTAAACATCGATCCTTAAAAGTTAGTAACAGACTGCGATCGCTGGTTGTTTCTGTAGCCGTACCAAATTTAGTCAACAAGTTGATCCCAGCTTGGAATTTACAAGCACTTACTATAACAGTTAATGTGTCTTTGAACTCTGATGACTTTGTTACTTTAGCTCAATTTTCAAACATTAGACACATTGATGTATTTTCTGATACTGGAATAATCAATGCACTGCCAGCACAACTAAACTCAGTTGTTATAAATGACATTATAACCAGGCCCTGTATGAAGACAGTAATTAATACAAAGAAACTAACTAGCCTTCATTATTTTGGACGGGCAAGACCGATAACAGCACCACAACTAAAGACCCTACTTACTACACATAAGACAAACTTGACAGAGTTAACTATAAAATGTCGTGAACTGCCATCAAGAACATTCCAATATTTCTCAGAGTGTGAAAATATAACTTGCCTGAGATTGTATGAATGTTGGCGTTTGTGCAAAGAGCACATGATATTTATAACAAAACCCACACTAAAAGTTTTACATTTGACTGGAATTAGACTTATTGGTTCTAACTCACTCACTGCCCTAATAAGGACCCTGCCAAATAGCCTTGAAGAATTTTGCATAAGTGCTTCATATTTAGAAGACACTCATGTCAACATATTGAAAGATCAAATGCCCAATCTGCAGGTTTTTGAAGCATGGCGCTGTAAATTATCATGCTCTGGAGTGCTGCAACTTGCAAAGGGACTGCCAAGACTGAAAAAATTAGATACTGATATTTTATTAAGCAAACAAGATTTAGCTGCGCTAGATAATCACCCTACACTTAAACAAATAAGATGCTTAATTGAAGAAAATGATGTAAAACCATTTAATTTAGAAGTACTCAAAGCAAATAAGAAGTCTAAACTTTTTCGTAATGTTGGAGAAGGTTTTCGCTCTGATATATTTTACTTTAGTAACAGGAATTGTATGCAAATAAATTAATATGATGTTATTTAATATATTTTGTCCTTGTTTTATCTTTTTTTCATACCAATAGAAAAAAAAATAACCTTTAGGTTTTAAAAATAAAAACTTGAAAGAATAAGAAAAAAATAATTTATTGTCAAATCTCATTTTTACCAAATTTCTTCTTCTCTATTCAGACTCCAGGTCTTATCCTAAGCTACTTTACAATTATACAAAACATTATTTAAATATTCTAAAAATATTCAGTTGCCTTATCCAATTTATGTACACAAACTAGGAGTTTCATCTTGCAGTAAACTTACTCCCATTATTGTCACTCCGTTCAATAATTCCTCTTCCTTTGAAACAATTAAGCCATGTTTTGGAAAACAATTGAAAGCTTTGCCTTTCTTCATCAGATCTTAAAACTGGAGTGACATTAATCTCTGGAATGCATCTCCCAAAGTCGATTGCAGGTAGCCAAACTTGGAAATCGGAATCTGGCGAATACTTGAAGATATCTTTACAGCCCTCCAAATTTATTTGCGGCACAGGCGGCTGTCTTTGTAGGAGCTTCTTCAATGTAATAAAACTAAGTAAATTATTTTTAAGTGAAATTGTTTGCAAATTTCTAGCTCGTCCTAGGCATCTACAAAAAAAAGGCAAGTTATTAGTATTTTTGTAGGAACCAACAACTTCGTGAGTTTTAGTTTTTAATATTACCTGTATATTCTCATAAATTGTCCATCAGCTAAATTACAATTAGACAGACAAAACTTGCGTATTTTCAACTCCTTTGCGGAATCCATGAACGATGCTATACAACCAACTACATTGCCATTGACACCAACATTATCTAAATCAAGTTCAGTCAACAAATTCGGGTTCAGAGATGTCACTAGAAAACTGACTGAAGCCTGCATTATTATATTGTTACTGATATCTAATATTTCTAATGCATCTAAATTTCCTGTATTTTTATTTACATCATTAAATGCTTTATCTGTAATTTTACAGCAACTCATTCTCAGGGTTTTAAGTTTGACATAATTTGTGAGTTGTATAATATTTCTGAAGCCTTCATCTGATATTGGGTTGCCACTTAGATCAAGTTCTTCTAATTGTTGACAAGCTGGCCTTTTTCCCTTTTCAAATAAGTTTAACAGGGTTTTTATACCATCAGCCGTGATATCATTTTGGCTCAAGTCTAGTAATGTTAACTGTTTCATTGTACACATGCATTCTGATAAATATTTTACTCCATCATCACCTAAATTGTTATCTGAAATCATTATTCTGGTGATATGCGTTTGATGGGTTAATGCTCGAAATAAGGGCCTTATTTGTGCAGACGACAATGTTTTGGAACCAAGAGCTATTCTATGTGTTGTCAAACTTCGCCCAATCGCCTGTTGAATTTCCTCAGATGGAGCTGTAAGTAAAAACATCCAAATATGAACAAAAAAAGAGCCAAAACATCGTTTTTTTGCTGTTAAAGAAGTTCAAAAAACTTACGAATTCCAAGTGCTTCACAGCATTCAAGATATCTCTCTTCTGCTGGTGATGCTTTCCAGTTTGTGATGCAAGTTTTTAATTCAGGTGATGACAGAACCAAACTTAACGGATCATCTTCAGATAAAATAGCACCATCAGACGTCATCAAACTGAATACTGGACGTACTCCTGTTAATCTAAAATATACACTTACATTACATATCAGAAAGTTCTAGAGTTAAAAATAAGTACATTTTTATATGCTGTAAGATGAACTTACTTGTAATATCTATTTTTAACTTCTTCAACCAGCCAGCTAATAGTCAATTTGTTAATTGTATCCAGTTTGAGGGAGATCAAAAGAACCTTATCTTCAACTTGCACCTTAACAGCAGCAGGTGGTAATATTTGCGTCACTCTACCATTCTTAGACGGTTGTACTATGTTGATAGGTTGAATAACATTTAAAGGCTGCATAATATTAGAATTCATATTCTGCATGATATTAAAGCCATCGTTGCTATTAAAATTGAAATTTTCCGCCGAGGACTTCCGTGACAAACTTAATTTTCTTGAGTCTTTCTTAGGTACCTCAGTATCACTTCCACTATTACTGGACTGGTCGAAATCATCCCGTTTTCTTTGAAATCCAGCTTTAAGTAGAGTGCTCTGACGTTTCCATCTTTTTCGCATATTATCACGACTATCCTTCAACTTGCTTTCATTCAAATTGGATATATTCCTAATACTTTCCATGGTTTTAGGTGATACGTTTTCGTTTCTTTTAAAATGATCGGAATCCGAACTGTGTTCACTAACATCGACGACATCACTTCTACGTGATCTCTGCTTCGTATTACTAATATTACTTTTCACAAGAGGTTGGTTTATTTTGTTAATGTTGTCAATGGATTCCTTAATGCATTCTAGTGATGGTTTTTTCGCAACTACGGTTGTTAAGGGATCTGTAAGTTTTCGTTTTTTACTGTTTTTGCCATTCAACCCAAGGTCGTCATCGAGCCAATCATCATCAACTTCTTCAGGGTCAAGTAATGCCGATTTCGTTCCAGTTTTTTTTACATCAACATCAGGAAGATCAGTTACTCTATTTCTTAATGCTGAAATAGCGCTTCTATATTCTTTAACTCCAGATACATTACGTTTAGTTGTAGTAGTGTTGTCTGAAGATCCATTAGAATCTTCGGAAGTAAATGCAGTTGGACTGTGTCTTATATTTTGAGATACGTTCATATCATCATCGCTGTAATCGTCAATTATATTCCTTCTTTTCATTGCAGGAGAGTCCATTTTTTTAACGCTAGTGTTAATTTTGGAAGTACTAGGTGGCGAAAGGTTTTTCTGGTTTTTTACAGGAGTAACAGATTTTGACCTGTTAAGTATTATGTCCGCATTGGTTTTATCTATTAAACAGTGTATTTTATTGCATATATGATTGTATAATGTTTCTTCATCTTTTGTCAATATAGTTTGTGTGCGCCACTTTTGTAATACCCGCAATGGTGTTTCACCAAAGTCTGTTTTCAAAGATGGAATGGCTCCTTTTTCTAGTAACAAATTAACTACGTCTAAATGTCCATTACTAGCTGCATCATATAATGGTGTGATACCTACGGAAATTAAACTGTCAATAAAACATGTTATAAAACTTTTTCAATAAATATTTTAGATGACTTACCATCACAGTTAACTCCCCCTCTATCGTTTACATTTGCACCATGGTTAATTAAGATGTTTGCTATCTCTATATGTCCGTGTATGCAAGCTTCATGCAATGGCAGCCAGCCCGCATTGTCCCTTATGTTCACAGGATGACCTTTCGCAATGAGACGTTCTACTAGTAACTTATTTCCAGAAATGCAGGCCTGTAAACAAAGCGGTAGTACATGTCAATTAAAAACCTCTCTTAAAAAATATCTTCATTTTTATCAGATTGCATAAAAATGTAAAAACTTACAACATGAAGTTGGGTTTCACCTTTCATATTCTTTTTGATTTGGAAACCCTTGCCGCGTTTGCGCATTTCTCTTTTCGTTTCGTTAACATCCTCCTCATTAGTGTCTGATAAATCTAAACAAAAAAAAGACATTTGGTTAGACTGGTACTTAGACCCTAAGGAATACTGACAGAATAGAAACAGTAAATAAAACACAAACCAGTAAGATCTTCGAGGCATATATCGTCGCCAATGTGCGTTGTGTCTTCGTCCCCGCCCCCAGCAGAACTCTGTTCATCATCAGAAATCTCCAAATTGTCAAAACCATCATAACCTAGACTCCTCAATTCATTCTTGGTATCTTCTACCTTATCTAGTTCATAATATTCTTCTTGGTACTTGAGTAACATTTTGAGAACTCTTATTTCATATTTCTTTTTGTTCCATTCCTTTGCCTGTGACAAATATCATGAAAGCAATTAGACAAATTAAACAAAATTACTGATTTTATTAAATACGCAATTTGTTTTACCGCTTTTCGTGCATCTTGGCAAGCCTTTTCAATTTGGTCATAAGGTTTCTTAGCTAGAAATAATGTTTCCGCTATATTGTATAAAGTAGTGTATGCTTCTCTGGGTACATCCTTTATAAGGTCATATTCCTTTTCATAATACTGCAGTGCCTCATTGTAAGAACCCATATCTTTATAAGTTTGATACAAACTGCGAAAAAATGATTTTAACTTTTAAGCTATGGCATGGGTGTCTCAAAGACTGTGCTACCAAAATTAACAGAATGAAAGGAAAGTTAATTTATGTTAGTCCACTTAAACTTACAACATACCTGACATAAATAGGCTGCAATGCTCTGCAACTATCACCAGCGAGAACAGCATGATCTAGCATCTTCAAGTAGTACTCAACCGCTCCGGCATAATTCTTCAGATGACAACCACCATCACCCAGTTTCTCATAAAGTCGCTTAAAGGCACCATGGTCTGATGGGTCTGTAGAAACTAGCAGATCTTCTGTGTAACACATTGCTGCAACTGTATAGAATAATTTTAGTTACACAGCTCCAAAGCATAATACTATGTTTTTTTAGATAATTTCACTTACCAACTTTAAGATTAGATTCAATATTTTCTCTTTCATCTTCATCAGGAGTTTTTAACTTCCAAGCTTTCAATAACACCTGTTTGGCACTCTGGTAATCTGCCATTTTACACAATATATCTGCTTTTAGTGATAGGGTTTCACACATTTTCATTACCTGAAAAATATATTTACAGATTTTTTTGTGGCATACCCATTCCAGCATGATAAAGGGTCATCTAAAAATTGACATAGGGATTTAAAATAATTACCTTATCCTCTAATCTGCTTGCTACCTCTAGAGCCTTGTTCAAGCTACTCAAAGACTTGGCATAGTCCTTCAACTTATTTGAATACAACAAAGCTTCTGTTGTGTAACAGTTGTGTAAAACCTCAAATATATCTTGGTTAGAACATATGGTTATAGCTTTTTTTATACAGTCCAAGGCCTTTTCAAAAAATCCAAGGTGTTCTTGAACAACACCAATATTTAGAAGAAGTCTAGCTCGCATATCCATTAGTTCGTGTTTGTTTACTTTGCCATTCAAACTGTAAATTTTATAGGAAATTAGATGTTAACGTCTTTATATGACATAATTTATTAAAAAAGCATAATTCTATTACTTCTCGCAAAGTACAAGACTCTTCATAAAAGCCTTCTCTGCTGCCTTAAGAGATGACTTGGTTTCATCATCTTTGTTAGAACTCTGCCCCTGCAGGAGATATATCCTTCCTAGAGTTGCTAGTGCTCTTTGTTCCTCAACTTTGTTATTCAGTTCTTTAGCTACAGCTGTAAAGATCAAAGTTTGTGGGTTAGTATTGCTTAAAGTGCTAAGTACATCTCAAGATTACTTGATTGATCATCACTTCACTTTAGTTTAGCCTGCAAACACCATCATATCTACAGGTTATGCAAATAATACAGGAAGATTAACTAATTAATTTTCTCATACATACCCAAATGGCGTTCTTCATACTTTAAGGCCTTTTCAAACTCTGCTAAAAACATGTACATTTCGCCTATCATTCTATTACAAGTACCCCATTCCATACGAAGACCGAGATCTTTGCACACTTGAGCCTCATTTTTGAACTCTTCTAAAGCCTCATCATAGCGATTTTGTTTGTAATAAAATGTTGCTAATTCATTACAAGCTTCTGCAAATGCACGGCGATTGCTGCCATTCAGAGCTTTCTTTTTACGGCGAATAAGTTCTGTAACGAAATATGAGGTAAATCTCAAACTCACACAAGGTTAATTTATTCATATAAAGAGACTGAAATGATTACTTTCTTCCTCCATCTTATAATATGTTTCACAAGAAAAATATCTCACAATTAATATCAGTTTTACACATTATTCTAGTAATCTAAAATGTGAAACAAACAAAACAAACATAGCGGGAAGATTTTTATTTTTTAAGAATGTGTTGTGAAGTTTGTCGTGACGTGAATTTGACGTGTTTGACAGCTTTTGTCAGGCCGGCCGGTGTTATTTTTTCTCCAAGTGAACTGAAAGACCGTGTTGATTGTTTACTACCTTAGTTCACTACTTACTATTAAACAATACAAGGATTTAAAAAAATGAGGTTGTTCGATAAAACCACCAGCCTACAGAAAATAGTTAATATAACTATAATGCTTATTAAAAAAAAATTAAGATAAATTAGCTACTATTTAAAAAAACATTTTCCATATTTTTAGTTCCTTAAAAACCTTCATTATCTTTCGAATGGTCGTGTTATGGAATGTTTAACCAAGTTTTCAAAATCTTATTGTTTAGTTAAATACTCAAAGGGTGGCACTGATTGAATTATTATTTGGTTTGAGTTATTCGATCTAAAGATTTTCTTTAACCAGACCTTTGCTTAATTCAAAAATGATATCTATAATAAGAATCATTGAATGTGATAGCTTTGTATTAATTACAAAAAACGATTTTATGCGAGTTATTTGATGCGGAAAACATGTGCGAGTTATACTCGCGCACGAAGGTTTCCACACAATTATCAATAAAAAACTGAAAAAATCACAAATACTTACAAAAAAATCTTTATTTCATTTTTTAGTAAGTATTTGTTGATATAGCGGCAACCAGAATTCAAAATCTGTGAAAATTTCAACAGTCTTGCTGGTGATTGACAGACGTGCGGACAGCGAAGTCACAGTAATAGTATTGTTTTTGACCTTTTAGGTACGGAACCCTTAACATTAAGGTACGGTACCTACTTACTTCTATGATTCTGGAATTATTTTATCGGTCTTATAGAGTTATTATCTACATCTTGGTAGGAAGGAAGACAGTAAGGTATGTACTATCATGTTTTTACAAGAAATAAGTATAAACACTTTTTTCTTAGAAAAAATGTTAGAAGCAACCATCATGAGTCATCGATCATAATATCAAAACTATACCTACAGGTAGGTAAGTAAGTAGATAGGTACTTGCTAAGGTGGTTTACCCATTTTAGCTAGCTGGCCTTGAGAAGAGCATGCAAAAGTTAACAAGTCATTCACATATTTTTTGCACAGTCGGTTCAAAGGAGCGTAATTGCCCAAAGAGAGTAGCTAAGCTACCATAGACGTAATGGCGTATTACAAAAAGCTGCTCAAGTCTGGAACTTGTAAGAATACTAGTAGGTAAAAAAAATGCAATCTAAGTTAATAATTAATTAAAATATTCGTGTTTATCCTACTTATATTATAAACGTGAAAGTTTGTAAAAAAACTACTGGACGGATTTGGATGAAATTTACAGTAATATAGGTTATACATCAGAATAACATATGAGTACTTTTTACCGCAGGAAAACTTCTCATTCCCACGGGCAACCGACTTCCACGCGAACGCAGTCGCGGGCGGCCACTAGTTTTTTAATAAAAAACATCATTATCTCTGAATAATTCATACGTAGTACCTCCTTGCTTATATTATGTAAAAGCTTTTCGGTCGTGCGTTTGAAAAAGACAAATACTTACCACTCCTAGTTAACATAGCTTTTAACTGGTGAAAGAAATTATAAAAACGGATCAATAGTTCCAGAGATTACGCATTACATTTAAATCATAACTTTACCACGACGTAAGGAGAGCGGTTTTTTTATTTGTTTACTATTTTTAATTTTACTTAAGAGTAATTTTCCAGGCTTTAAGTTACGAAGCTTAGGTTAAGAATAATATATGAACTGCTTTTTTTGCAAATTATACCTATCTATTAAAATAGAGTAGGACCAATGCTTCTATAAAGTTAACCGACTCCTGTCCCGTGACGCGCCTAGCGCGTCATGAAGAAACCTTCAGGGAGGCCCATGACGCGAGAGATGCGTCATTAGAAAATAGTTACAATTCAAATTTTTATTTGATTTAATCAATAAAATATCTTATTTTATATAAAAATTAACTCATTAGGAACACCAATATCAAGGGCCACTATTTTTTTTTGGAAATTAAATTTGCCAGTGGTTGTCAACCATAGGGTGCCTACCTACAGGTAACTGTTTATCCTACTAATTATTGAAAAGTTTTATTATTAAAGCCAGGATTCGAACTTAGCAAATCTATAAAAATAATCACTATGTTTTGGTCACCAATGAATAGTTTAGATGTAAAAACGGAAGATTTTTGATTTGCGATAAAATACTTCCCACAGGTTGACAACCAATGGTGGAAATCTATAACTTACCTTCTATCTCGTATAAAACACGTAGATCGACACTTTTAAATACACTAAACTAATAAATGAAACATAACAAACAATAACAGGTCTCACTTTGTATTATTTTAGTTGAAATTGTCTAAAATAGCGTAATAACATCACCAGTGGCCCACGACGCGTTAGGTGCGTCATCATTTAGGAGGGCCCGTGACGCGACTAGCGCGTCATTGAATTTTGTATGGGGCCACGGAGGAAAGGCTCGAAAAATGATGGTGGCAAGGAGTCGGTTAAGAAGAACTTACCTGCCTCATCTTTGCCCACATTCTGCGAATATATTATAAGATTCTTCGAAGCGGTAAACAAAAGGTGCAACCAGCAACAAAAGCAGCAAGTGCCTGTACACTCAAAGATTATCTAAGTTAAAACAAAAGCTATTAAAGTAGGTTCTCTGTAAATATTGATTTTTGCACAAACAAGTATGAGATGAGACTTTATACAAATAACATTACGTCCTCTGTAAGTAAGTGCTAAATATGCATTTTTGTAACCATGTTTGCTACTTTGAAAGGCTAAATATAAAACTTCACATCGCATCAAAAAATTAGGTACTTGTGTAAATCACCTTCGTATTTGTTTACTTACATGCTACAGTTTTTTATTCTCCTACGTAATCTTGAATTCATCGCGGCAAAACCCATTTTATACCCAGCGTCTTCCATCACGTTTACAAGTATGTTCATAGGTAAGTCAATAAATTCATATAAATAGGCCATGGAACGCTCACGGTCCATACATTTTGATACCAAGCTTCAACATGAAAACGGTGAGTACCTTTACTTTAATTTTAAGAATTGTGCTTTTTTATTTTGGAAAGAAGTTATGTGCTTAAGTAACAGTGTGCTTCCTGTGCCAGCTAAAGCTACGTTATAAGTACCACATGTGTAATACCTACCTACTGGCGGGAATTAAAAATTAATTAAGTATTTTCAATAAAAAAATATCAAAAACCATGATAGTTTTAAAAGTTAAAATTAATATTATTCTATTATAGAAATTGAAGAAGGAAAAGCTTCAATTGCAAAGGATATTTTTAAATGTAATCATTATTTACACAAAAGTTTAAATATGTTCATAAGATTTTAAAAAATAATTATTTTTTTCTCTTAACTCATAATAAATCAGTTGCTTTCGTAAAACATCAAAAGTGAAGTATTTTTTTGCTTCCAGCTACTATTTGTAAGTTAGAATATATACGGTAGTAAGTATCTTTTTAACGCAATGCCAATTTAAGGCACAATTTAAGAGCTTTAAAAGGGTGTTTTAGCTTTCGACGTAAAGTAAAAAATATTTATAAAAATACTTTTTAGTGTCACACTTCCACAAGATAATATTCTAGCGATACCTATATTAGTGCAAAATCAATCCTAATTTACGAAAATAAATGCTTACCTATTTATATACCTACAAAATTTAAAATACAATGATTACTTACTTATATAAAATTAGTATTGAAAACATACGCATGTTTACCTTTTAATATCACTGAATATAAATTTTGCATGAAACCACTGTCAAACAAACTACTCGTACATCCCTTTTTGTTTTAAACAAAGTCAAAAAACTTCATATTCCTTATTGTTTCAGATATTGTGCATCACTTTCCTCATCTGCGCCGTCTTGGCGTACGCCAGCGCATTGCCAGCGGAGGAGCATGGACCCTCGCAGCCAGCAGTCGAAACATTAGAGACAGCTGAATCAGCATATCCAGGACCTCAATTTGGAGGCGGCCGCGGGGGCTTCGGAGGAGGGCGCGGGGGCTTCGGTGGAGGACGCGGAAACGGTGGATTCGGGGGGGGACGCGGGGGACAAGGATTCGGGGGAGGTCGCGGGGGAGGTCGCGGCGGGCAAGGATTTGGGGGAGGACGCGGGGGAGGACGCGGGGGGCAAGGATTCGGGGGAGGAAGAGGTTAACTATCAACTACGCATTTGTTATAACGACTGAGCAACTATACACATAATTGCCGACCTTGAATTTATTACCACGATTTTGTTGTGAATCTCATTTTTTCGTGGGTAATAAATCGAACATTTTAATAGAGCAAGATTTTACCGCATATTACAATGTTTTTCCACGCCTCAAAGTTTATATTCCTCAGTTAAATCATCAAAGTAATTGTATGACTACAATAATTATTCCGACTGAATAAATGTATAAGTAAACCAATATAACTCGTCTATATTTTCTTGTGCGTCATCCCAATTAAAAACAAGAATATCATAGTACAGAAATGTAATATAAATTAAAAATCACTGCATTGAATTTCAACAAACTATGATAATTTCTTACTTGTAAACACTACCGAGAAAAATCTATGAATCACTAAGAAAATGACATGCTGTAACACTCTAGGTTTGATAAGTTGACAAGTGCTACAGTCTTGGTTCTGCAGAAATCAGGTACACTGACCAGACGGACTTTTTGATTTTCATCCCCTGCAAATAAAGATTTGACTTGAGTAGGTATTGCAAAAAATAAGGTTTTTGAATAACGAATATTACAAATCTGTC
The DNA here is from genome assembly GCA_916618145.1 of Emmelina monodactyla. NCBI lineage: Eukaryota > Metazoa > Arthropoda > Insecta > Lepidoptera > Pterophoridae > Emmelina > Emmelina monodactyla. The sequence goes on from OU745309.1 coordinate 5,035,304, forward strand.
TACTAATGAGACAGTCCAAAATTTTATACAACGATGCCTATTTATTCTGAGAATAAAGGAAATATTTTTCATTGACTATTTTCGTAATATGTTGCAATATTATTTTAATCGTGATTTATAGAGCACTTGAATGCTAATACCATTTTTAAAAATATTGCGCGTTTAATAATACAGTACAGGAATCAAGTTTTTGCTTCATTCATTTTTTTATTGTATGAAACAAATGATTATGGTTTCAACTTTCAATCATTATTTTTTGTATTGATAAATGTTATGTTATAATGTTTGTGTAGAAGTCACTGACCTGTATAAATATCTGTAGCGAATTCAACCGAGTTGCCGCTAAAATAAATGTGTGGGCAGTTGTAAATGGTAAAAGGGTCGGTTTCTAAGCAAGGAGTACATGGCACTGTATCAGGACATGTTGGAGCTATGTGTCTCCATTCCAAAGTCTTTTTTAACACGTCCAAACTGTTATTTAGTTTACTATAACTCATTATATCTTTTACAGGTTCGCCAGACGAACCTAGACATAAAACTCCTAAAAAAATAATGGAACTTACGAGGGTGCGTTTTTAAGTTCGCGGAATGAGAGGGTTGGAGGGGGGTGATTAGGCTCATTAGGACCGTAACGTGTTCAGTGACTCATAATTAGTATAAATACGAGATTTCATTGTTATCAGACAATTCGTCTTTGAGCTATCGTCAACCAAGCAACATAATCGGGAGTGAAAAGTCACGCCGCCGCAAAAACAACAACGCGTAGAGTGTTCACGTGCATTTTTGGACCTCTGCAGTGACGACAAGGATGGTGTATTGAGTCGAATTGTTACTGGAGACGAAACTTGGGTTCATCATTATGAACCTGAGTCGAAACAAGACTCCATGCAGTGGCATAAAAAGGGCACAGCACCCCCCAAGAAGTTTAAGGTGTCACAGCCAGCTGGGAAACTCATGGCAACGGTCTTTTGGGACTCAGAAGGAGTATTGTTGATCGATTATAAAGATAAAGGAGTTTCTATAACCGGAGAATACTACGCTTCAATATTAGAGCGACTGAAAGAAGCCATTAAAGAGAAAAGACGGGGAAAATTGAGGAAGGGTGTGCTGCTTTTGCACGACAATGCGCCCGTCCACAAGAGTCGCGTTGCGTTGGCTGCCCTGCATAAGGTGGGCTTCGATATTTTAAACCACCCACCCTACAGCCCAGACCTAGCCCCGAGTAAATATTACCTCTTCCCAAAAATTAAAAAAAAGCTTCGGGGTAAAAAAATTACCACCGATGATGAAGTTAAGGAGGCAGTTTCAGCGTATTTTGAAGACAAAGATAAAACATTTTTTTATGAGGGTATAAATAAATTAATTGAAAAGTCTGAAAAATGTATCCGTCTTGCAGGTGAATATATTGAAAAGGAAAAATAATTTGGTTTTTTTATTTCCACCCCTTACCCTCCATTCCGCGAACATAAAAACGCTCCCTCGTAGATAATTAAGATACTATAAAGTATAAATTATGATGAATTGAATAAATAATTAACCTCCAACATCACATTCATATGGATTGGACACTCTATTGAACGACTTGTATTCCACTGCTTTGGAAAATAAACCTGAAACAAAAACGTTCTTAACAGTTAAATAGAATAGGTGAGCAACCAGAAAAACAAAACGAATGGCCGGTTTTCAACAATAATAATAATACAGGGTGTTCGGTCCAACGGTAGTGTATTGTCTTTAAATATATTAAGTCTCATTATTTTCTAATCAGCAATAACTCTTCGTTTGAGGGAAATCACCCATTAATTTAAAAAGTCATATAACCCTATTACCATAATAAAGAAATATTTATATAAAACAGAAAAATTAAACAATTCATCACTATAATGTACTAGAAAACAAAAAAGTTCAGATTTATTCGAAGACACGATTTTGCAAATTTTAGAACTACATCAATCAATAGCCGTTATGTCTTTTACGCGCAATAATTTAGCGGAAGGAGGACACTGGCTGAAATATATTACTTTAATTAAATACCCAATTTTTTAAAACTCTTTTTAGTTTATTTTTCTCTCTAGGAATGAGCGATTTCTTTAGTTAGTACTTTTTATACTAGATGGCGCTGTACGTATATTAAATCGCGCTATAAACATTTTTATCGCATTGGTCTGGTTCGATCCACTTGTTAGATAAAGTTGCCATCAGAAGGGTCTTAACTGACTCGACTGAACAGCGAGTGATGAAATGGGAAATGATCTCTTTGATTACACTCCGCTCGTGTGCGTCTCAACTATCGCGAGGCGCACATTGAAGATCTGACGCTGTTTTTGGCCTTTTTAATGAATAAAAATCTTGATTTTGCTTAATCATTTTACGCCAAATTATATGGGGTGTGTAAAATATAATAACTGCTGATGTCCTATTGATGCGGAAGGGCATAAAAAGCGTGTCAATTTGTGGGTGGCTTTTTTCGAAATCATAAATAGTCACATTAGGAACGCTTATTTCATAAATACATTATTTTCATTGGGAACGCTTCATTTCATAATTATATTTTATGCATAATACAAAATAAGTTTAAAAACTAAAAAACACGGTTGAAGAGGAGCTTAGCAGCGCTGCACGCTTCTGCCCACACTGGTAGGCGAAATATCAGGACGAGTTTTGATAATATTGCATTGTGATCGGTCCTTAATAAATGTGCAAAATTTCAAATTAATCTGCAGGTCCAAAGTACGTCAAAAAAGAAAAAGAACTAGGTCGAATAGTTTCCAAATTAAAGGCATTCAAAAACTAGCTAGAATTAAACACCCTGTCTCTTGCGACATAGTGGCAAGCAGAGGGATATGAAAATTCCAATTACTTTTTCTTCAAAAGTCTTGTAGTTGTATTTCCCTCTGCATTTGATGCCCGCCATTTCAAAATTATATATTTGCTAATGAGCGCAGAATCACGCCAAACGCAGGTAGGCGAAACTAGCAATCATAAGTCAACATGAAACCACATGGGGCTCCCGAGACAGTGCGGCGAATGTAAGTACGTAAACCTTCTAACTAACTTCTAAAGAACTAAGAACTTCGCGCAAAGTTCGATGCGGTTTCAACCGCATTTGCCCATCACAACTTTTATTGTAGCACAGTAAACGAATTTCTATTCATTCCTAGTGCATGCACTACACAATAATAAATATAATAAATTCTCAGATGCGTCTTTTTTCCCCTACCAAGGGTTAAGGAATGGGCAAAACATTAATTACAATTAACATGTCCTAGGGAATTTTAGGCGAATTTTATGTTATAGCATAAGATGGCAAATAAGATGCTAAAAAGTTAAGCTTTATGGAATCATCATTAAATTCTATACATTTTCAATGGAAAAACTAGTTTAAAGACTACAAATAGATCTCAACTCAACCTAAACTCTAGTCAATAAATTAAAAAAAAACTCACAATAATGAAAAGGCTTTTGTGGTAACATAATGCCGGTAGGATCCTTACATCCAGGCATCAAATCTAAAGGTGCTACAGCGCTGATTGCAGCACAAAATGAATCTACAGTGTCTGAAGCAGCGATTACATCAGACTCATTAAGTGTGCTTTCATCGTGAGGGCTTGCAAATATACCACCTGAAAATGGTTAATGATGTAGTATTCAATGAAGACATAGAAATCTACTGATACAAATAATACAAACCTGCAATAATTACTCTAACAATTTTTGATAATTCTTCCTGATATTCATTTGTTCCTGTCAGACCACTAATCCACTCAAGAAGTAAATGTAAGGAGAACAAATGGTCTGCAGTCTTAGAAGCCAAGTTTAAGCCAGATATAAGGACAATATACCTGTAGTAAAAATAACTAATATGAAATTTTGTTGGAATTATAATAAGTTAGGAAAAGAAAAGTTTGGCTAGCAATACTTGTCTTCGCTTAGTTGTGGCAATGGTTTCTGTATATTACAACCAGCCCAGCATATGTCCTTTATAGTAAATACACCACCATCATCTTCGGAACCTTAAAAATAGAATATAAAATTATAGATTACAAATCTACCTAAAAACAACAAACCTTCTCAGTATAAAAGATAGCCTACCAAGAATAGCACAAACAACTCCTGTGACCACTTGGTGGACATCAATACAATCCCCAACTAACTTTATTCTCTGCAACTCATCTTCCAGTACTAAAGTGTCTGAGTCGTGGACAAAATGAGTTCTGCAAAAAATCAGATTGTTTTGATACATTCATGTCAATAAAAATTGTAAGTACACTATCTCTTCTTACCTAGGAGCCTGAGGTATAATTTCCAATTGATCAGACAGTTCTTTGAGAATACTTGGTTTCAATTCTTGTAACTTGAAAAGAGTTCCAATTACAACACACAGAGTATCCTTCTCCCGTAGTTTACACAACTTCAAGACCTTGTATTTGTTTGACCACTTTTTTTTCACGATGGGTATAAGAATATTTCTAAATGTATTAAGTCTAGCTGAGTAAATATGAGCATATTGTTTAGTAAAGTCCCTGGAAGCATCATAGAATCGTTTGGAACAGTCTGTGTATTCAACAACACGTCTTTCTAGATCGTAAGGGCTAAAATTTGAAGAAGTTGTTTCCGGAGGAGTTGTTCTTTTCTTAAATAACATCGTTATTAATACAATAGATCTACTGTACACGAGAATAACAATTTGTAATTGAAAGATTGGAAAACTAGAAATAATCCCGCGCTATTCGTTCCGTTTGTTTTTCTTTCTTTTCCGACTTTGACTTTGACATTTCCGTGACTTGTTACCATTTAACAAAATGGTAGCTATCAGTAGCTATATTATTGAGTGTTAAGCCAAATATTTTTAAAGTTTACTATATACTTACCCTGACAGGTACTAAGAAGTGACTAAAAATATTCATTGTATTTTAAAGTTATCGCCAAAACCAATTTCTATTTGAATTTATTTATTTTACTACACGTTCAATCAAGACCTAGAACGCTTCATCTTTCGGTCCAAAGTTCGGACCAAGACCGGAAACGGAAATATTTTGGAATAGTAATTTATTTTGAACAAAACGGAGGGAGACGCGTAAAAGTTTGAAACAAAAAACAAACGAATATTCACAATGGCAGGAGTGCAAAGAACAAAATTAAATAATCTTAACATAAATCTAAAAAACGCACTTATTGTAGGAATTATTATTGCCAAAAACAGTCCTAGAGTAATAGGATCTAAAAAGAAAAATGGGGATGCAAGAGGAGTTACATCTTTTACAATGCGAGATTCAAATGTAGATGCTATAAATGTTGATGTTTGGGGATCAGAGTATTTTATAATAACGTTCTATGAAAGATTTCTTGTCGGCGATGTTGGTAAGTAGGTTTTTAAATAAGTTCATTTAAAATAATAATAATACCTACCTATTTTAATTATTTACTGGATTTTATATTCTGCAGTCGAAGTTTCCAGTCCGAAAATTTGCGTCAAAGGTGGGGACAATGAAATATGGAGACCGCAGGTATAAATGCTACCAGTAACTTGTGTTATACTTGGTGTAGTTTTAAAATAGGTTCTTATCAGTAGAATGTTCATATTTTTAGGTTTCCTCGCCGTTTTATTTGTCCTTGAACGAAGGCTTTTCAGATGTTACAATCCATGGAGGCGACACATTCAGCATGTTTTTACCACTGCTACATATTCCTTCAAAGCCAGCATCCGGCTATCATGGCCTAGCTGAAGTCATTAAAATGCCTGGTTAGTTTATATAACAACTTCTAAACTAACTTTATTTCGTTTTGTTCTTTTTATTAATATTTAAGATTTATATCCATTATCTTTTTAAAACTTTTTATAGAAATGAGTGGTAATGTGTATGTGGACCTTCTCGTGGTTGTACGTGCAGTTAAACCAGCTAGGACGATAAAAACAAAAGCAGGTATTAATAACTGTATATATACCCTTAATAGTATACCTACAAATTTTTCTTCTGATTATAAAAGCTTTTAATTTAATTATCATTCAAGTGTCCATTATAAAGAAATTTCTGGGAGAAGGCCAGAAGGCAAGCACTAGGCCCAATATATTTTCTTGTGAATTTGAATTGATTTGATAACGAATAATTGTTAAAATGTAGTTAGGTATCCTTATTTATTTTGTGCAATAACGTTTACCCATACCTATTATATCCTACTAATATTATAAACGTGAAAGTTTGTGAGTATGGATATATGGATGTTTGTTACTCTTTCACGTAAAAACTACTAAACGGATTTTTGTGAAACTTTACAATAATGTAGGTTATACATCAGAATAACATATAGGGTACTTTTTACCGTGGGAAAACTTCTCATTCCCACGGGAAGCCGACTTTCACGCGAACGCAGTCGCGGGCGGCCACTAGTTCTATATACAATCACTATAGTCATGTATTATCTCATAATATTTTAAAGACTTTAAAACTATTACACCATACCTACTAATGATGCATTCTCAATTAGGTGTAGACATGTCAGTAAGGAGTGTGGAAATAGTTGACAACACCACCCCTGCCTGTATGATTCTGGACATGTTTGATATTGATACTATTCAAAGGTAAGTTATCTGGAAAAATAAGAGGTATTTAAAACTATGTTAAATGAAGCTTTTCCAAAATTCGTAGACAATAGTAGATTCTTAAACATTATTATTTGAGGTGGGTTACATTCCTAACTCTAACGTCTTAAGCCACCAAGTCATAACCCTGCTTCATAACTTCAACTCTCAATTCAGAAACCGTCGATGAAGATTAACTAAAGCCATGATAGCGTATCAACTATCATCCGCTAATACACATGCCTCTACCGACTAAATGACTAGATAAAAAAAAAAACTCCAGACTAACACACCAATTATGTGGCCCCAAAGTAAGTGCAGTAAGCACTTGTGTTATAGGTACCACATAATGGACTAGGGGAGAACCTAGTTACACCCAGACATGAGCCAATATCGAAAAACCATTTTAACGACATTGGCCCGACCCGGGGATCGAACCCGGAACCATCTGCTTAGCAGTCCGGTATATAACCGCTGTACCACAGAGGTCGTCAAAGATAACAATAGTAAGTTGCAATGTAGGGCAGAGAGTTGGCGTGCGCTGGAGTCGGTGTTGTTCATAGCGGACGCGCGCGTGTCGTGGCGCGGCGGCGGCGCGCGGCTGCAGATATCTTCTAGAACCGTGCTCACACATCAACCTCATACCGGTAATATCTATATTTACCGACTTCCACTTAAATACCTAATAACCTGCAAAATTGCCAGGTTTCTATCTTGCAAAGATTCCATAGGCATATCAATCTTTATACCTATAGATACTGTAAAGTAAGCGTTAGATGAAGAAAATGCTTAAACTGATTAATCCCAGCAAGATTTGTAAAAATGTGTTGATAGATCCAGTGATCTAAAACTGAAATTTCATACGTTTGGTTAAAATATCTAGATCTATGTTTACAGCTGATGCGGAGGCGCTGTTGCTATACATAAGAAACCAAGCAAATACGCGTAAGTAAATCATATTTTTTATACCACTTTTGGTCATCTTGTATATCTACGTAACAAAAATAACTAGCATGCAATTATCTAAGAAACAGTATAATCCTTATGAACCTAGCTTGTCTAAAGAAAACCATAGAAGACAGTCAAGAAGATAGGTATATACCTAATTCTTGCCACCGAGAACAAACATACCTAAATTCTCTAAAATCGATAATGCTTACTTCATTATGCATAAAGATTCTGTCTTTTTATCTTGCATACTAGACAAACGAGTACATATTAAACATTTACAAGGTCTTTAAAACTAAAGGTGGCGGCGAAGCAGCGGCGTGGGCGGCTTGGAGCGGCGAGCGAGCCAGCGCGGCCTCCATCGCACAGATCAAAGATAGACTCGCGGGCGGCGGACCGTTCTGTGCCTCGCTCAACGCTATGCTCACTCATCTGGACTTGGATGATGAGACTGGGTAAAGATTTTACTTTTAGTTTTGCATTTTAAAATGCTCATTTACCTATTTATTTTGAAGTTATAGATACTGGAAAAAGGATCTAAAGGGTCCTGGGTTCGATTCCAAGTCGCGTTATGCTCGGAGACCCGCGTTCCTTTTTCCAGTATCTATTACTTCGACACTGGGTAATAATCATACCATTGTGATAGGCCATACCTTTATAGCATTCAAAGTGGAGCACAAAAATTGTTCCTGTTATAAAAGTATGGCCTAACAGATTTGATTAGTATACCTAGCGCGGAGTGGAAGAGGAAATGAGCGGTACCTAATAAGTTATTGATGAGATAGAATTCAAGTTGGGTACTTCTCTTGAATTACATTTTTAAGCAGTCCTAGGTCAGTTCGAGTCTTCTCTTCGACAACTGTCTGATATTAATAATAATGGATATTTTTGTAAGCCCACTTACTTACAAAGGTACTTATAAGAACTCCTTCAAAAAATATCTTAATCTGATTTAATTTTCTTCAGTTATTCTACAAGCGACTCGGGTGATGAAGAGATGAAAGTGAGATTTACCGACCATACAGGAGAGTTGAACGCACGTATCCCTGTTAATATTTTGGAGGAAGCTTTGAATATGAAGGTAATGAACTAATGATCTAAATTGTGTCTACTTTGTTTGTTGATGATACTAGATAAAATATATTTTTTATAGCCAGGAGAAATGAAGATGACGTCATCGAATGATAGAGCAGCAATTCGTTGGCGGTTACTTTTAGAGCAATGTAGCGTTAAAATAGCAGTAACTCCTAGGTTGATAGTTCTGAGTATTAGAAAAGCAACTCCCGCGGATCCTATACCGTTATATTAATTCCATTAATTGTAAGTAACTTAAGAAAACAAAATAAAAATATGAGTATTATACCTATTTTATTATTGAAGCAATTTTATCCTAAGCTTCAACCCTGCTTGTAAGATCTCCTAGCAAATATTGATTAAACATTCCCTTTGCAAACTTTTCGATATTGTTAACTGTAACAATGGTTGATAAACCCGAAAAAAACGAGTTAGTCTACGAATATTACATGAAACGAAAAGAGTTTGGCAAGCAGACTCTTTTCGAAGACCAAGGACCTGAATTAACGTGCAGTATTCCTTGTAATCCCGCTTTTTACAAGAATTACATTCTAAAGAACCCTTGTCATATCGCCATACAGAATACTGGCACTATGTCGGAACATTGGGTCAACTCTGTAAGGTAAGTAAGGTATTTATTGTAAAGCTCGAGTTAACAATAATTTGATTAGCATTTAACCAATTTAGAGCGGAATATACAACTTCTGGAATTAACCACGTTGAAGGGGGATGGCCCAAAGACATAAATATGAATGACCCTGAAGCAACGCAAAGATATCGACGTAAAATAGAGAAGGATGATTCCTATATTCATGCTGTTATGCATCTTGGGCACGTGAGTATGATGGTACAATCTATAGAAAAACAAATTATTACATAACGCCATGTAATTAAATCCAACTTTTACAGAGTATGGAACACAACATTCTGCAGAATAACGCAATTGATATCTACCAGCTATATTATTCTGAGCTGCCATCCATTCCACCAGTCGAACATAGTAGTTGTCATACCGTCAATGTGTAGGTATCTACTTTTCCAAATGCATATTAACCATAATTAATAAAGGGATTCAGAGTTAGAACATTATTATACAGATACCGAGAACCAGGAGGAAATCGAAAGCCAGTTAGATCTTTGTCATGGCAAGCTGAAGGAGGCGCAAAGCTTGCTAGTGCCCACGCTGATGTAGACCTCATCAAAAGCGCCAGAGGCATGCAATTGTCATATATTTGGGATATCGGTAAGAAACCCTCGCTTTCAGTTGGAAACCGTCAAGGTTTTTTGATTTAACAAATTATAATTTTTTTTAGAGAATGCAAACGCACCAGAGTTGGTGATAAAGCCACCCCAACCATTACTGGACTTTCAATATAACCCACGTGACGTTAATACTTTAGCTGGTGGAATGATGAACGGACAAGTAAGTTTATTGGTAATCACTTGCTACTCATGCATAGTTCTTTACTTCATAATATTTATTTTCAGGTAGGATTCTGGGATACCCGCAAAGGAGGAGAGCCGATAGCAGTTTGCCCGCCTCATGTCGCTCATAGAGATTTTGCGCGAAACGTCTTGTTTATAAACTCGAAAACTGGTGCGGATTTCTTTTCATCTTCTCCAGACGGTGTTGTGAAATGGTATGTAACGCAATTAATTGTAGTTTTATTACATGTCAATTGGTATGGGAGCAATTTAAAATGCTTTCCATTTTAGGTGGGACACAAGAAATCTTAATGAACCAATGGATTCTATGATCATTGATTTGGTCAAGGCACCTACAGATACCCAAAGCATTGACAATGCTCTTGGCATTTCTGCTCTAGAATATGAACCTACAATTCCAACTAGGTACCTAATTTACGAGTATAATTACTTAATACATGTTTTATAAATGAACAGATAATAAACATGTAAGGTATATTTAATTTCTAGGTTTATGGTAGGTACAGAAACCGGTCTGGTTATAGGAGGCAATCGGAAAGGAAAAAATCCTGTTGAGAAACTACCAACAAAAGTAAGTTAAAACTAGGGATGTTAAGGATATCCATATCCGTAACCGAAACTACCGGATATCCGAAATAAAAAAATATCCTTATCCGTAACCGAAACCGAAATAAATGTTTCGGATAGTGGCGGAATCTAAAAATTTAAATGAAACACGTTACGACAAGTTGTTTTTGGCTGCGTTCCATAAACCGCTTACAGAACTGTGACCAAAGTGTTGGTTCTCTCTCTGAGCTCAATGTAGCGGTGTTTATGACGTCATCGTTCTCACCTATCGTCCTCCTGTATACAGGGTTATTTCTAATTAGCGTATCACCTCTTGTAGGCAGCTTTTCTACATCAATCCCAACAACATTTTACCAACAAATAATTAAAATTAATATTTAAAAAAAAATAAGTTTTTCCATACAAATTTATTAGGTGCATCAAAACGGTACAATACTCTACGCGCATGCAACTGGCGTGGCGGGCGCGCGGGCGACGGGGGGTAGGCGACCGGTTTAGGAACTTCTTACAAAATACAGAGTTATAAATAACAGAGCGCGCAAATTTGTTTTTGTTTTTTTTTGTTTTTGTGTTAATTATCAAGTTTTGCAAAAAGTCGTAGAACAAATGTTATTGGGATTTATGTAAGGAAGCCGCCTGCAAGAGGTGATGCGCTGATTACAAATAACCCTGTATAAATAAAACCATTTTATTATCAATATTTTTTGTATTCATTTTGAAATTCCTAGAATCTAATATCCGTAACCGAAACTATCCGAAACTACCGGATAATCTGAAATAATTTCATATCCGTATCCGAAACCGATATAAAAAAAAACAATATCCGTATCCGAAATTCCATATCCGTAACATCCCTAGTTAAAACAAGAGTTCTATTGTCCGGCCACCGAGAGAATGCGTTCCTGACACATTGTGTTTGACATAACGAGGTAACTTTGACAGGCCGTCTACGAAAACAAACAAAAAAAAAGTCGTCTATTTTGACCCTACAAACAAATAATAAGCAATAAAATGATATTAAAACACACTGATTTTAAATTTTATAACTGATGGCTTACTGTAAGGGTAATAATTACTGATAAAATATGTATTTTTAAAAATGTAAACAACATCATATTTTCGTAGGGATGTGCTAAAAATATCAGTCAATTTTAAAGTTATCAATCAATTTCTAATAAAAAAGCAGAATAAGTAGCTTGGTTATAAAAACATGATATCGACGTAAATATGGATATGCTTGAAGCATAACTATTGCGGTTAGTGAAAGAAAATAAATCGGCAAATGTTCGATATGAAATAGATGAATTGGCTCAGCAGTACGGTCATCGGGTGCTGAGACTTCCACCACCACCATCCTTCTCCCTCGGACCTACCCTTCTCCCTCGGACCTCGCCAACGAGTAGTTGTGCTCTAAAACTACGTCTGACAAAGTTTTAATATTAAAATAAAAATATTGAAAATTAAATTAATGTTAAAATTAGGAGTGCAGAAACCCGTAGGAAGTTGATCGCCACCACTCTTATCCACGCCCCCAAGTGCGTTTCGATGTGTGCGTAAACTGTGGTCAAGCTTACACAGCGACGAAAGAACGAGACGGCAAGAATACTGCGCGGTAATCTACGCATCTGTGTGCGTAACGGATGCAGCGCGTCGACAGCGCGTGCTGAATGCCACTGTAAGTTTATGTCGCCCTGGTACTTTGCAGCTTTGAGTTGGGAGATTTTTAAGAAATTGTGAACCGTATTTTTTATTGAAGTATTGAGAAATTGAATACTACGTCCGATCATTATATCCTGGTATGATCAATATTTGAACCCAGAATTTGGATTCAAATTTCTAAAGCCAGTATAAAAAAAAAAAAAAAAAAACTAAGTTTCGAGCGGCCTACTTGACGTCATATTCTCCTGGTACCATTTGTGATTGAGTTTACCGGAAGTGATCGATTGATTGATTCTCTCAAATTTTTTAAGTTGAGCTCTACACATTTCATTATATCCTGGTAACCATGACTATGAACAAATCTCTGTCAACTTCAAATTTAGGTGAAATTGGTGACGAAAGTACCCCGAAGTTTACATTATTACGAAAAAGAATGAGAGAAGATGATTTGCCGGAACAGTTCTGCGTTTTTAAAGATGAAATTAAAGACATCCTTAAATCGTTCACTGATAGTCGTCAAAATGAATTAAAGTGTATAACTGAAAACCTTAGACAAATTACACAAACAAATTCTAATATTGAAGTCAGTATCGAGCTTTTAACCAACCAAAATCAGGAGTTCCGCAAAAAGATTGAGACACTTGAAATGAAGGCCAAGAAAGACAGAGAATATATAGACATTCTTGAAAGCAAAATAGAGGACATCCAAAGGTCAAATATCAAGACCTGTATAGAAATAAAAAACGCACCAAAGAAAGTTCAAGAAACTAGAGATGACCTAATTTCTATGGTAACATGCTTGTCAAAAAACATTAACCACCCAATTGAATCTAGAGATATTAAGGATGTCTTTAGGATCAAATCGCGTAAAGAAGGGACAACAAATACCCCTATCATCGTTGATTTTGGTTCAACCATATTGAAAAATGAAATACTTAGGAAAGTGAAACATTTCAATGTAAAACATAGTGAGAAACTAAGAGCTAAGCATTTAGGAATAAAAATCAAAGAGGAAACACCGGTCTTCGCGTCAGAGCAGCTGACTGCAAAGGGAGCTCGACTATACTTTTTGGCGAGAGACCTCTCAAAAACTAAAAAATATAAATTTTGTTGGACGTCTTTTGGCAAAATTTTTGTAAGAAAGGATGAAAATTCTAAAGTTATTCAAATTAATAACGAATCCCAAGTACATCACCTCTTACAAAATGCATGACTATTTTGTTTGTACTTCGATTTCACTTTGCCCTATTTTAAACTTGTTTTTAAACTGCATGATAATATAAAAAACTTAACTAACTCAAACATCATAAATAACTTTAAAAGCAAAATGTACTACAAACACTTAACACTTTACACTATTTATACACATACACACTCACACTCAGCAATCACACACACATTTTTTGTTCGAAGATACCTAAATACTCCTTTGTACTACGGTTATTGCTATCATTCTCTTTTAGCTAGATGCTTCACTACATCTCTATATAAACATTTTAACTACTTGCGATGTTTGAACTTCGATTATTTACTTCGCAATGGCTTGTAGTCTTACAACCCTGCAAGACTTAGACTCTATGGGTATAGCAAATTCTGTTGCATGTTCAATGGAGGAACTCCCCACACATACATCGATCACTAATCTAAACTTCACCATCTTTACACAAAACATCCGAAGTGTCTATAAAAATATGGATGACCTACTACTAACTCTAACGCAGTTGAAATTTGATGTGGACATGATAGTATTGACGGAGTGCAGATTAAGTACAGAGAAGCCGATACCATCAATCACTCATTACCATTCTCATTATACAACTAACCAATTAAATCAAAACGATGGGGTTGTTGTTTACATAAAAGACACACACCGTGTTCAAGTATCGGAAATTAATATATCCCAGGCATCGGCGATTCAGATTATTACTTCTAAATTCACAGTACTAGGAATTTACCGTTCGCCATCTAACATTAATGCGAATGTTTTTATAAACTCGTTAGCTTCGCATTTGGATTCTATTAAAACCCACAAAAACATTTTTATAGTAGGTGATATTAATATTAATTTAATAGCAAGGCCAGAGGAAAGACCGAATGATCGAAATAACAGACTTAATTATTTAACTGCATTATCGCTTCATGGGTTACTTTCGGGTCACACTATCCCAACTAGAGGCGATAATTGCTTAGACCATGCTATGCTTAAAGTCGATAGGAGCTCTTCGTCAATATTTATAGCTGTCTTAAAAACTTCAGTCTCTGATCATTACTCTGTCCTTCTGAATGTAAAATATTTAGGCCAAACAAAGAACACAGTGAGGACAAAATCAAAAATAAATTACGAAAGTGCATACAATACACTGAAAGCATCAGAACTTCAAATGTTTGATACAATGATGGACCCTAACCTTTTTGCAGATTCTCTGATTGACCTTGTGCAAAATGTCATTAAGCGTAACACTGAAATTAAGACAATTTCAAGTAGCAAGCGTCTCTTAAAACCTTGGATGAGTAATGGTGTGCTAAGATGCATTAAGATTAGAAATAACATGCAAATAAAGTTGAAAAACGATCCGTTTAACAAAATTTTAGAATTAAGTTACAAAAGATATAGAAATTACTGCACAAATTTAATAAAAAAGTTAAAAAGACAACACACTAGTAAATTAATACATGAAAATACAAATAATCCTCGAAAATTATGGTCGACTATTAACGAGATTACCCAGTTTAGGCCTCCTAAAACAGCAAACACTATCCTGCTTAAACTTTCGTCAACCCCAATAGACTCTCTGAATCAGGCCAATGAATTTTTTGTAAAAATTGGCTCTAATTTAGCAAACTCAATAAGATTACGTGAACCAGTGACACAAATCTCGGAAGTATCTAATTCAGGGCAACAAGTGTCTTCTCTGGTTCTCCAGAACACTGATTGCGCGGAAGTTGATAGAATACTCTTAGGATTAACTACTAATAGTGCTCCTGGGTGGGATGGAATAACAACAAAGTTTTTAAAAGGTTCTAGAGATGTTTTAGTTCCTTTGGTATGTAAACTAGCAAATTTGTGTTTTGAGACCGGGGTATTTCCTGATGCGCTAAAAAGATCTGTTATCACACCAGTGCACAAGGGAGGTGACAGAAAAGACATCAATAATTACAGGCCGATTTCAGTCCTAACGGCAATATCTAAAATTATTGAAAAACTTTTAAACAATAGATTAGAAAATTACTTGAATAATTATAATTTACTGTCTAAATCTCAATATGGTTTCCGAAAAGGTTTATCAACTCAGGATGCCGTTAAAGACTTAACGACTACGGTGACTAATGAAGTCGATAAGGGACTTAAATGTCTTACCGTTTTCTTAGACCTAAAAAAAGCCTTCGACACAGTCTCTGTTACTCAACTTGTGCACAGGTTAGAAAAACTTGGAGTTAGGGGTACTGCTCTAAAACTATTTGAAAGTTATCTCAATAACAGAAAGCAACAGCTAAAGGTAGAAAAATGTGTCAGTGACGAGCAAACGGTTACCTTCGGCGTTCCTCAGGGAAGTGTTCTCGGCCCGACACTATTTTTGATATATATCAACGATTTATGTAATCTGCGCATCAACTGCGGGCGTATGATTTCTTATGCGGATGACACAGCTGTAGTTTTTTCTGGGAAGTCGTGGAATGTGGTTAGAGCTCTAGCAGAGGAAGGTCTAGCTAAGGTAGCTCTCTGGCTCGATTCTAATCTACTTACACTAAATACTGCCAAAACCTACTACATCTGTTTCACTCCTAGCTGTGCATCACAACCCGAAAATGACTTCCGCATAAGAATTCATAATTGCTCAAAGTCTAAAAATGTTGCCTGCGACTGTCCTCCATTACAAAAAGTTGAAAATACTAAATATCTTGGTATTCTTATAGATCAGAGACTGTCTTGGCACGCTCATATTGACCTAATTATGGGACGAATAAGAAAATTAAACTGGATATTTAAAAATTTACGTCACGTCATGAATAGTCAGCTGTTAAATAGAGTATACATTGCTTTGGCACAGTCTGTTATTACATACTGTATCTCTATTTGGGGTGGAGCAACTAAAATAAAATTTTTAGATCTTGAAAGGGCTCAAAGGTCCCTCATCAAGGTAATGTACTTTAAACCTTACAGATACTCTACTGACAAGTTGTACAAAATAAGTGACCTCCTTACAGTTCGCAAACTTTATATATTAAACTTGACCTTACTGTTCCATAAAAGTTTACCCTTCGATCCTAACAAACGCAATAAGAGAAGGACGAATGCAGTTGCTCCTTCTCGATCGGTCCGCTTAGCTTTCGCAGAACGACAGTTCACAACCCAGTCAGCTTTTGTATATAATAAGATAAACAGAAAAATTGACATTTACCCAATGAATATGTATGATTGCAAACAGGCAGTGACTAAGTGGTTAAAAACACAAACATATGATGACATTGAATGCATCCTAACCAGAATTTCATAAAAAGAAGAACATAAATTTAAATATATTTACAATAATGGTGAAATGAATTAATTTACAATTTTTATTAAGGTTTTAAAAAAAAAAAAAAAACACTCACTCACTTACACACATAAACACACACTCACACTTAAACACAAACACTACACACAAATACACGCAAAATCAAATTAATATGAAATGTTATTATTAAATTATTATTATTATTAATATCTTATCTACTTTTTACTGGAAAAGTATGCATGCTTTACTTTAGTTCTCGTTAAAGCTATCCATGTGGGAGAAGCGAGTCAACCCTAACACAAGTATATTGTATTACTTTCTGGGGTTTGCCTCATGTCTATTTTTGCATGTACAATGAGAAATAAAGAACTTATTATTATTATTATTATTATTATATATTATCATTGCCAATACAATGCTATTGAATTAATTTGGGCTCAAATTAAGGGTTATGCAGCCCGTCGCAATACGTCCCCACCTTTTAGCACAAAAAAGATGATGGCTCTATTAAAAGAAGCTTGCGAAAAAATCACGAAGGAAGACTGGGCGAAGGCGGTAGAAAAAACAAAAAATCTTATTACCAAAGACTTTGATCGAGATATTAGAATTGATTCGATCATTGATAATAACATAATTATAAATGTTGGAGAAGATGATGATAGCACCTCCTCAAGCGAATCGGAATCTGATTAAATTTATACCAGCGCGATATCTATTATTTTAAGTATTTATTACCTACTTTTAGTTTTAGTACTTATTGTATTGTAGACCTAAATATTTGTTTTGAAAAAAGGCAGCAGTTGGAGTTTCTTGCTATACAAGTAAAATAGATATAAGATAAACTAATTTTTTTACTAATGTTGATTGAAAAAATATTTGTCAATATTATTTTTTACCCCAACACTACTGGCATGTGTCACAAACGCAATCTCTCGGTGGCCAGATTATAATTAATAAAATGAGAAATTGAGACTTACTTAACTAATGTATTCGATTGCAGTATGAAGCCCACTTAGGCCCAGTATATGCCTTGCAAAGAAACCCAACCTTTTTGAAGAATTTCCTCACAGTAGGCGATTGGACAGCAAGAGTTTGGAGCGAAGATTGTCGGGAATCATCTATTTTGTGGACTTATACACACAAAACTAAATTGACCGATGGGGCTTGGAATCCTATAAGGTAACAATATAAATCAAAATCGGTACAGATCAGAAGGCGTAAGCTGAGCTTTTAATTAGTGTGAGTGTTCACCAAAAGTAGGGTTAGGCAAAAAAAGTATTTATCTAGACCGAAGTCAAATAAAAAAAAAAAGATTATTTTACTTAAGATTACTACGTAGTAATAAAAGCTCATATTAATTAGAGTTCAACCTTGAATGAGGAACGAACAATGAGAACTTGTAATTGTTGATTGAAATAATAATAATCTCATCGTATTTCCAGGTTTTCACTAATGTTAGTGACACAGTGGGACGGTTGTTTGTCTTGTTGGGATTTGTTGCGGCGACGCAGCGCTCCCATTGTCACTGCGCAGATTTGCGACGAACCATTACTCAGATTGCGCCCCCACGAAGCGGTAAGTAAAGAAAAATCAAAACTCAATGATGATTTAATTCTAATATTTTCGTGGATTCCAGGGTCTTTTGGTTGCCTGCGGAAGCAGCAAAGGCACAGTGTATTTGGCTGAGTTATCTCAAAACCTTGGCACTGCCGATAAAAATGACAAGCAACTTTTAACTCATGTACGTTCTTATTTATAGTTGTAGTTTATTGAAACTCTTTTTGCAGACTTTCCGTATAGCCTAATTTATTTCAGATACTGGATAGAGAAAACAAACGCGAGCGCATCCTTGAGGCTCGAATGCGCGAGTTGAGATTAAAAATGCGACAAGATCTAAACGCTCCGCAACAAAACGCCGAAGTGGATGTTGCAACTAACGATAGAGATTTAGAAGAAGCTACCGCTGAATATTTGCAGACTATCAGCGAATTACAAGCTCAGATGAAAGGGACTCCTTCGACTTAAGATAGATTCAAAGTTTCCCCAACCTAATAAAAAGTAGAATCAATAAAACTCAACAATACTCTTAAACATGTATTTAACTAATTCTACACGATTAGTAAATGTTATGAGCTAATTGAAATAAGGAATGAAGTTTCATTAAGTTTCAACTTTCTTCTTGTCCTCGCTGTTGAAGGCGACAAAGAACCATCTAGATTCAAACATGGCTCCGACTCCGCTGGTTCTCTTCTCGAAGACTTCGTTATGTTTCTGTAGCACGTGATGCACCGTGGCTTGAGAGGTGTGAGGGAACATCGCGCGGATGTACGACACTATGTAGTCTAGGCTTGCACCTTGCGGATGTACCTGAAATAAAGTTCTTGGGTGAATAAATTGTTATGTATTAGGAGTAGGTAATATTCTCATGTTAAAATCAGATACTAATGATGAATATTATGGGTTATACCTAACTAACAATATCTTTATTAAATCACTTTTGGAAAAAATACACAGGTCAGATCATTCTTATGCCACCCCGTATTTATAACAGCGGCGGTAAAAAACTCGATTAAAAATGCTTTTTACCCCGACAATTTCAACTAGATAAGGCAAGTGATCACCGCCACTCTTATACATTATACAACTGCATTCACATCTGTATGGTCGGTTCGTTGCTGGCCCGTTATTTATAATACAACTTACCGGTTATTTTTTGGGAATACCAGTAATTCAAAAGATTGAAAATTACCCCTTACTTACTAACTTTTCGTGTGATGAATATGCACTTTGCAGCACATATTCATCTATAGTCCATTCGCGTTAAGAAAATAGTGAGTTATCGTTGTCCAAAGTGACCAGTTGAAGCACAGAGTACCTTTTTATATATAGTTGAAGTCTGACCTTCGAACAATACGGTTGTGTATTTTGCGTGACTCGTCGAACAATACATTTTGAAAATGAATATACTTCACAAAATACTGTAATTTGTGTGATTTAAATGCAACTGTGGAGAGCATAGTCATAGAAACAGCAAGTGCATGCGGTTTGTCCGAAAATACTGTGAATACACCCTTATCCTGTATCTGTCACTATTTTCTTAACGCGAACGGACTATAGTGTCGGAGTTTTTAGGAACCGCCTTTTTAGGGCCTCTGACGTGGTTCCTGTAGGGTAAGTGGCCACTCTACTGTCAGTATTTTTAAGCCGCCTACCTATTACGCACCTGACTTGGCTTGTCGAGTACGAGGTGTAACAGTACCCGGGACCAACGGCTTAACGTGCCTTCCGAAGCACGGAGAAACTCGGGATGTAATGCCATTAGCGGTCACCCATCCTTGGGCTGTCCGCGGCCTACGTTGCTTAACCTCGAATATCGATTTGATAGACGGGATCGCAATGGGCCACCGAGCTCACAATAAAACTACCCCCAGTTTATACATACATGCAGGAACGTGGCCATGAGTCCGATCAGCTTGGCCTCGCCGGCGCCGGCCTCCACCGCGTCCTTGATGTGCACGGCGGCGTCCAGGTCGTCCGGCAGCGGCGGCGGCGGCGGCGGCCGGGACAGCGGCGCGGCCGGCGGCGCGGGCAGCGGCGGCTGGACATAACAATGGTAAACAGTAGGACACAAGGGTCAGTGACCTCGAAGACGTTTCGCTGGACATATAACAATGGTAAACAATAGGAAACAAGGGTCAGTGACCTCGTACATGTTTCAAAATGGTGCTTTTTAAGTGATGCACACGCGAAGATTGAGTTACTTAGTAATTTAGTTAAAACCTATAGTGTAGGTAGAGCGTCCTAACAATGGGCAAACCTATATTATGATTTTTGTCGCCAGCGGAGAGCTATATCATCAGGAAGTGTCATTGACTACTTTTATTTAAATAATTAATAACCGTTTTTGTTCCACACGAGCGCCCATTTGGTTCAAATGTAATTAACGTTTTTAAAACAACATCTCAAAAATAAATGATCTTCCAGTTAGTTAAAAAACAACTTACCATGTTGTTCTGTAGTGCTTGACGAGCAATGTACTGAGCCTTGAATTTCTCCATCTCTTTCTGCGTGTCTCTTTTGATAACATCGACTTCATTTTTGTAAGCTTCAAGTTGGAATTGGAGACTCTCGTTCTCCCTCTGGAAGTCAAAGAATTTTTCAATAAGTTTATAACTAAATAACTAATTTTGAGTAACGGAAAACAAGTTTAGTATTATACTTTACCTTCAGTTGCTGTAATTCTTCATGGCTGGGACCCGTCTCTAAGGGTCGGTTGTTGATTCCATTATATTCCGAATCTTCATTGTCAAACTTCTCCAGGAATTCTTCTCGCAGAGTGGTAAATTCCTAAAAAAATGGTTTCTTTTAATATTTATTTTTTACGCACTTTTTGTTAGTCAGTTAAATTAAAAACTCGTTTATTTTGTTGCGTCCACTTTATTATACCAGTTTGTTTGATAGGGTTTGCCAACAGCACCTTCATGCCCCCAGGAGTTTGTCTTGATGATGTTGTTCTTACCAGTTACACCGCTTTGCGCCGTTCAAATACTTTACCGTATTTCGTGATTCAGGTTGAGTTCTCGAAATTATGCTACTATAAAAGAGTTGCCAAAAATAAGAGTATGCTTCTAATAATATGCATTTCCGTTGAATATCTAGTGTGTAGTGGCATGAGCTTCTGTATACTTTACATATAGTTGTTTACCATCACTATATGGATAAAAAAGAAAGAAATTGTCCTCAGACATCCTTTTTACCTGCTTCGTTACAAGTCGTAATAATGCTGCGTGTGTATTTTACCTGAGTCATTCTCTGCCAAGTCTCAATGTTCTTCCGCTGAGGTTTGGTGAAGTGGTCCCAGACACGCTGATGAGTAGCCGCTGAGAACACCTTCCCCACCTGTTCGACTGTTTCACAAAATAATTACACGACATGTCGGGTGGTTGAGCGCCTTGTACCACTGTAAGCTCCGAGTGTCCCTCCGCGTATTTCAATGACGCTTTTTGTAGCGACGGCCCATTTGCAGACATGAGAGCACCGGTGACAGCAGTTAATAGAATAAGTTTTTATATGGTGAGTGAGCGAGCGAGTGAGCGAGCGAGAGAGAGAGTGAGAGAGAGAGCGACTCCAGTAGAATATGTTAAAATGTTTTGACAATAAATATGTAGACCCAAAAAGTTTCGAGACTAACTGTTACTTCATGGTTAATGAACGTGATAGTAGTTAATGCAACACTGCTCGTAATGTTTATGTTTCAATAGTAAGTAGTCCTATGTCCAGTACAGAATAGACGATATCAGCTGAAACGCCGTCATAGCACCTGAAAAGTTGAGAATACTAACCGTAAACATCTTCTCAGCTGTCAAGTTGGTCGATATTTGTCACTTTCAGCATGCAGTCAAATTTACACGATTTTACAACTACAAAA
Source organism: Emmelina monodactyla (assembly GCA_916618145.1). Classification (NCBI taxonomy): domain Eukaryota; kingdom Metazoa; phylum Arthropoda; class Insecta; order Lepidoptera; family Pterophoridae; genus Emmelina; species Emmelina monodactyla. The sequence goes on from OU745309.1 coordinate 5,057,502, forward strand.
AAATAGTCACAGCCCACTATCGCGTTTGAAACTTAAAGCTTAAACCAAGACGACTTGTTGGGCGATACTGCCTAACAAAAATACTTGTTCGACTGACAAAGGCGACTCTTTAAATTGTTTTTTACTGATTTCCTAAGACTTGCTTGCTCGTTTCAAAAGGACTCTATTATCTCAAAAGCCTGAAAAATGTTAATTTAACTTATTCTTACTCGTTTATTGTCGTGCGTCTGACTTCGCTGAGTGTGACTGCTAAATTAATTTAGCGTTGTATACGGTGCAGTATTCGATCCACAAAGTAGATAAAGTTTGGTTATCAGTAGCTAAACTGGAGATTATTTTAAGCGCCGATCTGCGTACCGTGAGACCCCAGTGGTAGATACATCTTCCCTCATTATCAACTGCAGACATTGCTCGATTACGAAAATCGCCAAGCCCCTAATACTATTTACCTTTTTTACAACGTCTACTGCTCTCTTGATCAGCATCGTGTCCAGAGTTACGGTCCAAATGTGCGGTTTTTCGGCTGGATGGTGGACCGATGAAATAAAAGTAGGCAGGGCAGTTCGATGTATGCCATCGGATTTTAGCCAGGCAGACAGGCGTCCTATATGTATATCAGGAAGTCGAGAGGTCCATTGTGCGCACCAGACTTCTCCAGGCGTAAAGAGTGATTAGCTGACTCGGTAAATCTTGATTGTTGTTAGTGACCCCTTTATAACGTTACCGGGGCCACGAACAACAGCCAAGATTTACCAAGCCGCTGTTGATAGGTGTTTCCATGCGTATGCTTACATGGTAGACTTTAGTACTTACTCGGACTCACATCAAGTTGTCCCAGACATTCAAAAATTACTGATGCGTTTTTGGAAAGTTTGCAATAGTACATAGTGATGACCAGACTGTCAAACCGTGCCCAGACATTATTTATTCACTTATGACAAGCATCGCACATAGTGTCCGTTGGTCATATGACATCTATATCAGTAAACCCCAGGCAGTGAGGAAGGACATGGCCATAGTAGTCTTAGACTACTAGTCTATCAAACAAAACTACTTATGCAAGTCGCTTCTTCTCATGACGTCGTTCTGTTACGCATGCATGAGCTCCGGAAAGATGGTAAATTTGATAGTTTTAAAGTAAAATTCTTTAATGACGCTGACCAGGCTTAGTAGTACACTCCGACACTCGTTGTTCGTCCAGCCCAAGTATTTTTGATGGTTGTTCCCTCCCTAATACTCACTTTGTAAAGTAGTTCTGCAGTTTTATTCCTGCAAACGGGCAAACTAAACTGCTAACAGAGAGAAGCATAATCGGTGTAGAATCCATCCAGTTTAACACCGGCTGCATCTTAAAAGTACTTTGTTGTTTTATGTCTATACAACCACTTTTTTATAAGCTAGTATGACAAAAAAACCCAACACAATGACTGCGTTTACAACACTTATTCCAATACCAAATCATAATAATTCAAACAAATGTCTCTCTTTTCTATTACTCAGTACTTAGTCACTTTTCCCTATCAAACAATGACTTACCTTTTTGCCATCAAACTCGTGAGTAACCTACTCGAATAAGTTGTTTCGAAACCTTTTGAGTTAAAATCATATATTTACTTCCTAAATATTTTTTGTCAAAACACTTTAGTTTCAAGTGATCCTTTGCCTCGCATCGGAGATACAGTAATGCGTATCTCTGCCCAAATTTCGCGTATACTTATGACAGAACTAAACCTCTCTAGATTTAATCATCATTGTTATAAGTTTATTTTATATTTAGGTGCGTGTTACTGCTTTTACTTGTAACTAAAACAGTTAAACAAAATTATAAAATAGACTTTTAACAATGTTTGGTAGACGTCAACTTGAGTACTGTTCTGTATAATTTTTTTTGGTAATAGAAACATCAAAAATCTATTTTTCAGAAAAGTACACAAATAAGCTAAGTTATTATAAACCAAAACAAGTTTTTTTGTTTCTCAGCTTACCTGTCCAGTAGAAAAGGGCCTATTAAATAATACTTACGTTGATCAATGACTTTCTCAATTTTGTTTTTTATGTTGTCTTTAAATTCTTGTAGTTCTTCTTCAGCTTGCATCTTTTCATTGAACAAGCGTCGAATATGAGAATTAGTGGCTTGAATCATTGAGTAAAATTGATTTGCGTTTTTCTTCGAGCACTCTCCTCGCTCCAACCAACTAATAAGTGTCTGAAACATTTGGATTGTTGGATATTAGCCAAAGAATTAATAAAAGGAAATTTTGCGTGTTATTAGAAACTTACAGGTATGGCAGCATGGAACATTTCCTCAGTTTTTATTTTTTCAGCCAACTGTGTAATAGCTGCGCTACTGAATGGCACAAGTCTCATCGGAGACGGTGACCTGCGATAGTTCATCATGCGATGCTGTGACGACATTTGATCCATTTGGTGCTGCTGCATGCGCATTGCGTCTCTTTGCCTCCTCTCGAAATCAGATTGGTCATCGCGACTCTATAAAAATATCAATTATGTATAACTAGTGGACGCCCGCGACGTAATAAGAAGTTTCCCGCGTTAAAAAGTACCCTATGTGTTATTCTACCTATATTACTGTAAAGTTTCATCCAAATCCGTCCAGCAGTTTTTACGTGAAAGAGTAACAAACATCCATACATAATTACAAACTTTCACGTTTATAATATTAGTAGGATTGGATAAAATAATATATTAATGAATATAAATAAAGGTCAAATAAATACCATAGCATAGTCAACATGTAGCCATCCGGTATACGCACGGGGATTTTCATCAGCATCCTTGTCTTTGTCATCTTTAGTAAAAATCTTTATATGGAATCCAGTGATAGACATAGCAGCATCTACACTCTCTTCCCTATCAAATCTAATATGGCAAAAGTTCTTCTTGGACAAACGTAAAGTTTGAATCCTGCCGAAACTTTCGAATATGTCTCGTACTGCACTTTCTCTGATTTTGTCAGGGAGTCCTCCTACAAAGATTGTTCTGCAGCCTGGTGGTTTTGGTCTACACGGAGGCTGTGGTGTACCAGTAGCTGGTGGAGTCAATGTACAATGCTTGAATATAATTTCTTTCTTTTCTTGCGCTGGAGCAGGTACGTCAGGAGCACTCATGCTTGGGTACATTCCCATCATTGAAGTATTACTCATCATGGCTGCATTAGGCATCATGCCACCCATCATATTCATGTCCATAGATGTATTGGGACCAATCCCACCACCAGGTGCAATAGGTGTTGCACCCATAGTGGGCATCTCAATCTGTTGGAGAGGCGGCTGGGGAACAATATCCATATTTCCCATACCATTGGATGGAATCATGTCCATACTGTTGGAAGACATCATGTCCATATTATTTGGAGGCATCATTCCACCCATCATATTATTTTGGCCCATCATCATGTTATACATTCCTCCTAACATCATATTTCCTGTTAAAAAAAGGTTAAAATTCTATTAATAGAATTGTTATTAATAAAAAAACTCACAACGCAATAAAACATATTGAGTAACTAGTATACCTGGCATTCCTTGATTAAACATGTTCTGCATCATCATTGGGTTCGCCATGTTCATCACTGGCTGACTGACAAGAGAGTTATCTTGCATCACGGGCTCTCGTGCCTCCCGCCGCGGCGCAGAGTTGGAATGCCCTTTATCATGTTGCTGATTATCACGTCGTCTATCACTGTCCCGGCGAGGTGAACGCGATCTGTCTCTTCTACTTCCGCCTGTATAATAACAATATAGTTAAAGCTATGATTTGAATGCTAAGCTAAAAATGTCAAGTAACAAAATTGCTACAGTGTTGTGAACTGATACTTTATCTATAAAAAAAATCGTAATCCTCTTTTCCATCGTCCAAATCAAAACCTATATTAAAAATGGAAAAAACACATCAGTAAAGTTTTTGAATGAAAAATTATTAACTAGAAAATGACAGAACTTACGGACCAAGAGTCAAGAGGAGCTAATGAGGTCATTTCAAAATTGCTATTTTTCTAAGTTCGAAAATAAAATTTAACAGGTAGAATCAGTGATGTCTGAGAGAATGTTGCATTAAGTGTTGAGAAAGAGAACTCTCAAGTGGTACTTCCACGCTGGGCGAAACCATGCACAGCAGGAAGTCAAATTTGACTATGTTCCGTTTCTAGTTCATATCTATACTAATTATTATAAAGCAGAAAAGATTGTTTGAACATGATTATCTCAGGATATACTGGTTAAAATGGAATTAATATTCTAGTGTTGAATAGTTTTTTTGAGGAAGGCATGTGCTACAATAAACAACTATAAGGAGCAGTAAAGCAATATTTTTTGTAAAAATGGGTAAGATAAAAACTATTTTTTGTCTTACTGATCTCTGTGTGCCTTTTTTTTATAAAAAACATAAGTGAAATTACAACAAGTAATAAATAAGACAGACATGGGCAGTAATTATTATAGGTAAAGTATTGTATGTGTATTATAGACACAATGCAAGGAAGTCAAATCTAGGTTCTCAGTGAATTTCTAATTACCTAATATGTGAAGAAGAAATGAAATTTTGTGAACCAATAACATCTGTATATAAAGAAGTTTAGTATGACAGAGTGTTTCCAAAACCTGTGATTTTTTAGGTTGCATATTTGCATTGATACAGTTTTTTTTTCAGTAAAGGCTGGTCTAAATAATCCTATTATAGTTAAAACATCCATTTCAGAACTGCAAGTTTTGTGTTTGTAGCCTATAATCTATCTGTAACTGTTATTTTCATAATTATCAACAGATATACAGACATTGATATACCTATTACTCTCTAGATGGAGTGTTGCATACAAAACGTCACTCCAAAAGCGGCGCAAATTTTTATGAATGTGTGCGTGACGCGCGTATTTGAGTGTCGGACTTGGTATCTAGAGAGTAATATATCAATGTATACAGACATAATTATTTACATTAGTTTACAGTGAAAAACTACAAAGCAAAGCTACAAAAGTAATAGATTTAACGAGGTGTTTGGAAAGCTGTTTTTACAAATTTGTATTAGTCTTGCAAGGGTGTATTAGCACAAAATACTTATTTATTATAACAAACTATGTGTTTAGGGGATGAAGGAAAGTAATTACACTTCAATAATAGTAAGAGAAAAGATACAAAATGATGTCACCATTTTGAAGTAGAATGGGAATAACATATCCTTTTGTTATAAATAATTAGTAAGTATGAAAAGTATTGCATCAAAGATGAAATTGCTGATGATGGTTGCACTTCTAACAGGGAAAAATTAAGATAGGTTGGGTTGTTTAGCATTTTTGAAACTTTTCGAAGTAAGTTGTTCGATTATCGAAATGGTTAGATTGATAAATATAATAAAGGTAACGTTACATGACGAGCAGTTAAAATGTTTGGCGCTGAAATGACTAGTCCCACGGTCCGTCTTACTCTGTTCTCTACCTTGAATTACCTGCTTGAAAATGGGACTTTCATATGCTAAATTTTGGATGATTTTTATGCATAGAATGAATAAAATAAGTCACTCACCCGCCATCTTGTTGATTGTATATCAGCTATAACCTTCCTTCAATTCAAGCTTATAGTTAACAATAACTTAACGTAATACAAAAGTTGCTGTTAGATTATTTCAATCACAAATTCTCTATAAATATAAATTCAACAAAGATTTCATGAAATTGACACACTTTAAACGCACTACACCCGAAAAAATACAAGATCAACCCACAAACTTTGCCATAAACGAAATGAATGTTGTTGGTCAGTGTTGCCAACTAGGATTTTGAAAAAGGCGTAGGCCAGATTAGTAAATTACGTAGAAATCGTACCATTTCCATATGAGAAATACGTAGATCTACGTACTTTTTGGTAAAAGCAAATAAAACGTCAATTTCTGGATCCTACAAGTTGCAGACAGACAGCAGATTAACAAAACTGGTCAGAAAGATATCCCCGCGGACAAAAATATTAATAATAAATAGATATTCCAGTAGTCGGTTAGTTTTTACATTATCTATGTAACTACATACCACATATGAAACCACCACAAAAAGTTTGGTACTTCCAGGGTCATCCATTTATTTAAACGACCTATTTAAATTGGAACGTTTATCAACTTTTTTTCTCAAAAGTAACGGAAATAATGCCCATTCGGTCTAACAATATATGTTATTGTGCAATTGATTCATTTTGATAGAAAATACGTAGATTCTGGGACTTAAGTTCGTAGATTTGCGTGATAGACTTAAAATACGTAGATCTACCCAAAAAGACGTAGGGTTGGCAACGCTGTTGTTGGTTGCCGGCAAAGAGTATAGAAACCAAAGAGTATAGAAAATAGAAACTACGTACGGCAATGTGCGTAACTTCCAATCAGCAAAAGTATTTGAGTATCGATCTTATCGAAAATACTGAATGAGAAAAAAGTATAAACATAACCTAAAAAAAACTATTTAATTTTTTCGACTCCTTTTTAACGTCGAAATAACATCAAAAGAAAAATCGGCGTTGGTCGATTAAGACTGAAGCTCGCTCGAGTGTAAGTAACCTCAGAACGTGCCCTTACTCTCGTGCTGTCAAACTCAAGTATGTGGGTGGCATGGCATCATGGCAGTCTGTTGATTGAATGATTGAAATGTTTTGTTTTGTAAAAGGTATAAAAGTACGGCGTTTATAACCTCAAAGTACATTCATATAATTTATTCCATAACCTTTTATAAGTTATTACAAATTTTGACGGAAAGTATCCATAATGTTTGTGCTAGCAGAAATGAAAGATGTTATTCGAATCACTCCAGATCATTTTCACCAAAGCTTAACTGAATCGATAACCACATTACTCAATAGAAAATTGGCAAACAAGGCAAGTAAATAGTTTTTTTTTTAACGCAAAACTACATAAATACCTCCTTTTTATGGTCAAAATTTTCTACGGAAATTGCTACGATATAGATACAGGCATGGAAATTTTATTATCATCCCCTGAAAAAAGTATATGAATATAGTGCCAGAATTTCTTCTAAATTAATTATTCTCTTCAATGAATGCTGCTTATTGTGTAATTCGTCGTTTTTTTATTCCAGGTGGTCTTAAATGTAGGTTTGTGTATAGCACTCTTTGATATAACACATATTGGCCACTCTTTTATTTATCCTGGAGACGGTTCATCCCACACAGAAGTTAAGTTTAGATATGTGGTTTTTCGGCCTGTTGTGGAAGAAATACTTATAGGAAAAATTAGGAGTTGCAGCAGAGATGGGGTTCATGGTAAATTAACTATTTGTATCATCTCATTGCTTACAAAGTTACTGTCATTATAATTAGTTACTCTATGTTACATTTTAGTTACTTTGGGATTTTTTGATGATATTTTAATACCAGTAAATGCTCTCCAGCATCCATCAAGATTTGATGAGACTGATCAAGCATGGGTTTGGGAGTATCCTAAGGAAGATGGAGAAAAACATGACTTATTTATGGATTCTGGTTAGTAAAGTATGTATGTAATTAAATCTAATAAAATTAACTAAATAAAGTAAAATGTAATCTATCTACACAGTATGAAAAGGGTTTTAGCTTAACATACAAAGTACAAACCATCTGTCTTACAAAATTTGTATAGACAGTTGGTTCTGATTTGTCACCACTCTTCAAGCAAATTGTGCTATCAATCATTACATTTAGTTTGGCCACACATTTTTTAATTGTGTAAGCATGTAGGCAATTTGCATTTTTTTCTGTGCTTGTATAATCTCATCAACATGAAAATATGAAATGCTAGTCTGTACTCTGTATATGTTTTTCTAGTAACTAGTAGGAAGTCCCATGTATAAACCTAACCATTCTACAGGGTGATTGGTAATGCGGTACATTCCTTCTAAGAGGTTAAAGTAGAGCTTATTTGCAGTAAATTAAGGCAATTATACCATATCCGAAAATTGATAATTTCTGAGATATGCAACATTTAAGATTTTTTATAAAAAAAACCCCATTTTCGAAGTTCAAATTAATCATTTTAGTGAAAAATTCTAAATTGAGTTTAATGTTTTGTTGTTTTATGGTAGCTTGATAACTAAAATGATATTTCAGATTCAAATTTGCTAAAAATAATCGTCCTTATTTTAGAAAAAGTCAAGACACCAAGAACAACTTTAAAAAAAAGTTAAGTCTTATGGCAATAAAAAGCGATTTTCTAAAAAAAAGTCCAAACAATGTTGCGTACAAATTACATAAAAAACTTCCCCACTTCATTAGCTATTCAAAAAGGTACATTTGTCATACTAAAATTAATTATTTGATTGACAACTCTACTAATAATTAAAGTAACCTCTCTCTTAGAACGCCTCTACACTGTGGTTACCGCGCACTTTTGCAATGTTTTCTTTGGTTGATGTCGACGTCTTGTACAGGAATAATGCAATAACATTTAAGATCTGCCGTTAAATAATTTTTTTTTTTGAAAAGCCAAACCTTCAAGTGTGTAGCTTTTGCGGTTAATTAGAAAAAAAGAGTACGCTGAGTGCGGAAAAAGTTACTTCTATTAAAATAAAGAAAGCTAACTACATCTTTTTCATTAATCACTACACATCACTTGTTGTTTTTTCTTTGGTCGATGTCGCCAACTCTTGTGGTGGTTGCTAGATTTCTGCGAAAAACATCTATCATTTCTTCGTCTACTTTGCCAAATTCGAGGTCTACTAGATTCACTTGTTCGGGCGGATACAAGCTTTATTTTTCTGAGACGTCGATACGTCCCCAAAAACACTCTAACGTTTGACACACGTCGATTACGGAAACGCAACAAGTACTTTTTTTGCTGTAACAGCGTTGCCGTTACACAATACGTAAATAAGAAGAATGTCTGTGTATTCTTCATTACAGAAGGCCCTCGCCCACAACAACTTTTCAACTCCCTCAACCACAGTCGCTGACTGTGCGCCTTCATAGCCACGATTTAGTCGCGATGTGTTAGTATTGTCTTTACATCGATACAGTTGCGATAATGTAGCGCGTTGCAAATTCGACTAACATGCGTTTACTTAACGCGCGACAGTATCGCTACAAAAAGTCTTCGAAGGCAAGGATCTTAAATGATACCATTTCAGTTCTTAATGAAAATATGCAGTAAGTTTTCTTTTAATAGAGGTCACTTTTTTCGCGCTTCACACATTTTTTTCTATTTGACTGCAAAGGCTGCACACTTGAAGCTCTGGCTTTTTACAAAATTTATTTATTTAACGGCAGACTTTAATGTAATTGCATTATCCCAGTGCAAAACGGCGACATCAACCAAAGAAAACACTGCAAAAGTGCGCTGTAACCACAAAGTAGAGGCGTTCTAAGAGAGAGGTTACTTCTTTTATTAGAAGAGTTGTCAATCAAATACTTAGTTTTAGTATGACAAATGTACCTTTTTGAATAGCTTATGAATTGAAGAAGTTTTTTATGTAATTTGTACGCAACATTATTTGGACTTTTTTTTAGAAAATCGCTTTTTATTGCCATAAGACTTAACTTTTTTTAAAAGTTGTTCTTGGTTTCTTGACTTTTTCTAAAATAAGGACGATTAATTTTAGCAAATTTGAATCTAAAATGTAATTTTAGTTATCAAGCTACCATAAAACTACAAAACATTAAACTCAATTTAGAATTTTTCACTAAAAGGATTCATTTGAACTTCGAAAATGGGGTTTTTTATAAAAAATCTTAAATGTTGCATATCCCAAAAATTATCAATTTCCGGACATAGCATATTATGCCTTAATTGACTGCAAATAAGCTCTACTTTAACCTCTTAGAAGGAATGTATCGCATTACCAATCACCCTGTATTTTCAGGTGAACCAATACGATTTCGGGTAACAAGTGAAATTTTTGAAGAAAGTTTGCCATCTGGCCCTCCGGGTTCTGAATGTCCTGCCCAGTCAACAGCGCCATACCGAATAGTTGGTGGTATAAATGAACCTGGGCTTGGACTCCTCACTTGGTGGGAAGCTCCAGAACAAGATATGGATGGTGATGACCAAGAAAATGAAGAACAATGACAGTGTTTTTAAGATACCTTATAGGATAATATTTTTATCAGTATGAAGTGATATATGGGTTGACATGGTATATGTTTGTATGTTTATATACAACACAAACTGCATGATGATGCATCATCAGGTCAATAAGACAGAATGGCAACAGGACTAGAAAACAACAGTGTTAGCTATTGTATTCTAGTGTGTCAGCACAGTACTATTGTATAAAATGTGATGTGAATGTGACTTTAGCTTTAAGATTGAGATAAAACTTTATGAGACTTATTGTTACTCATCTATAGTTATTTTTGTTCTAAGTGTTAACTATTTAAGTTAAAAACTGTACAAAGCTGAACTATAACTTCTAATCAAGATATCTCGAACCATCGCCGCGCCTCAATAAAAAAACAGTTTTTAAATTGAATCTTTATTTTTTTTTACGTTTTTTCTTCTGCTCAACAATAAATATATTTACTCTAAAATATGGATTGAATAACACGAATGAGATAACAGCCATCAACAATACATTTGCACTATAATGTTCATTTTTACTTAATTCATGATTATATAGATTAAATATCAGATTCAATTGTAGCAAATTATGATTTCAATATATTAAAGCACCACCAAAAGCTATACAAAATAGAGCACCCATAATATTTGTGAACAATAAGATGAAAGAAAACTAAATGGAATATTTTCATCACAGCTTTTCATACCTACAAATTTATTAACTAACTACATGAGAAAAAAAGTGCAAAAAATACAACCAATAAAATACAAACTACCAACTTATTCAACCTTTCCTTTTTTATTTCTCAACAAAACGCTACAGATGAGAGAGCAAAAAATTAAATTATCATTCAAACTCAACCCACTGGATATGTATAAATATGATTTTAAAATACACAACAGTACACAACTGTAAGTACAGACAGTAAACAGTTATAATACATGCTATAATGAATATATAAAATATATCATTGATATATGCTTAAAACTAGTGTGAGATCAAACTTTCACTATATCTTTTAAGTTATTTGAATTCATATAGCAAGGGGGAGTTAGTAAAGTGATGGGCGTTGTTCACATGCATTATTAATCTTCCGTCAAGTAAATGTTTGCCGTATGTGACTGCTTCATTTTCATCTTTAGCAAGACCACAGTCAATTAACCATTGAACTAGAGTTGACCCGCGGAATACATTCTTGTACATCCGCATACGCCACCTGCAAAATAACGAAGATGTTAAACGCCTTTCCAGCCGTTTTTTTAATACTAAGATAAATAATATAAAGATAGAAGTTGCGTAGTGGGTGTCACACTGCCATCTTTTTTGAACTTCACTTATAACTTTCACCTGTATTAACGAGGGTAACCTGAGATCGCGATGATTTTTTTTTCTAACAGGACAGACAGGGCATGTTACTCCGATGAATAATGATTGATGATGTTTAGAACATCGGGATAAGTCATTGAATGTCACTTATTTACTTATGATGAAGAATTTGATTTCGACCAATTACCTAGTATCCTTTGCTATTGCCTCCTTACAACGCTCAAGATGGTGTGCTATGAATTGGTCACACACATGCTTAGTCTCAAAACTAAGGTCATTTATATCTGGCAACACTACAGTGTCAGCCCCATGCCTGAAAGAAAAAAATCATAAATTAGCATTTAACTAACTAAAACGAAAAAAAAGTATTTTGTTAATCTATCTTATTTACCATTTTCGTTGAAAGTATCTGAGAACTGGCAAAGCCACTTCATGAGGGTCCAAGCCGAACAGAATAAACATAACCAGAGCCTGTCCATAATTAGCGGCAATGTCCAAAAACTCTATTTCAACAAATATTCCACTTTCATCCTGTATCATCATTCTCCACACTGTGTATGTGATTCCCTAAGAAAATAAAAACATGTTCATTTTTGAAAAAGCAAGAAGCTTCAGTTTGCAGAAGCTGTTACTAAGGAACCTTTAAGATCTAAAATAACCAACTACTGGACGGGCAGCAGTGTCAAACGTCTATTAAAAGCAAATAATAAATTCCTTCTTTACAGAATACAGCACAATAACTGCGAAGAGTTGAAAAAATTAAATTTTATATAACACTATAACATTGACTCACTTTACTTCTTTATATTATCAGTAGGTGTATGCAGTTTGTCGTATAACAAATCCGTAACCCCACAACAGAACCTAAAACCCTGCACCACACTCACAATGAACATCGTCAGGCTGTACGTGATGATCAGCACGACTTCATAATCTGCCTCGCCGCCACCTCCAGCGAGTCCAGGCAGCGGCAGTTCGCGTCGCAGAACAACGTATAGTCCATCATACTCACAATGAACATCGTCAGGCTGTACGTGATGATCAGCACGACTTCATAATCTGCCTCGCCGCCACCTCCAGCGAGTCCAGGCAGCGGCAGTTCGCGTCGCAGAACAACGTATAGTCCATCATACTCACAATGAACATCGTCAGACTGTACGTGATGATGAGCACGGTGTGCTTCATGATCTGCGAGCCGCCGCCGCGCGTCTGCTCGGGCGGCAGCAGGCCGAGCTGGCTCGCCGCCGCCTCCAGCGAGGCCAGGTAGCGGCAGTCCGCGTCGCAGAACAACGTATAGTCCATCATACTCACAATGAACATCGTCAGACTGTACGTGATGATGAGCACGGTGTGCTTCATGATCTGCGAGCCGCCGCCGCGCGTCTGCTCGGGCGGCAGCAGGCCGAGCTGGCTCGCCGCCGCCTCCAGCGAGGCCAGGTAGCGGCAGTCCGCGTCGCAGAACAACGTATAGTCCATCATACTCACAATGAACATCGTCAGACTGTACGTGATGATGAGCACGGTGTGCTTCATGATCTGCGAGCCGCCGCCGCGCGTCTGCTCGGGCGGCAGCAGGCCGAGCTGGCTCGCCGCCGCCTCCAGCGAGTCCAGGTAGCGGCAGTTGGAGTCGCAGCCGCCGTGGGACGAGCACGGGCAGGCGCTGCAAGGGGCACGGTTTAGGTGACGTGTTTCGATGTATTACGCTATGGTTATTTTTGTTTGAAAGGTGACCCGCCCAAGCTTCGCGATGATGTAATTTTGGCCGAAAAATGTTATTAGTAATTTTTCGGCCAAAATTACATCATCGCGAAGCTTGGGCTGGTCACTTCCTTTAAAACAAAAAGTGGCGAAAACCGCATTTAATTCGGTTAAGTAATTATAGTAACAGACAAGATAAGCGACTTAACTTAATACTATGTAATGATGATGGTGATATACTGTGAAAAAAATGATGCTGAAAAAGTGACCTTCACTTCGAGGTATAAATAGGTAATATCGAATATCTTAAACATTTTCAAAAATTAGTATGGAAATGAAGTCACCTATAGTTACCCACCCTCATGTATCAATCATATTCATATTCAAATGGTTTCCAATGGCAGGGTGACAATAGTGAAATAGAGATTTTACTTTTAATTTTGCATTATAAATGCTAATTTATTAATTTTGAAGTTATAAATACTGGAAAAAGCAATCCAAAGGTCCTGGGTTCGAGTCCCAGTCGCGTAATGCTCGGAGGCTCACGTTCCTTTTTCCAGTATTTATAACTTCACAAAATTAAAAGTAAAATCTCAATCATTAGCTTGTTTCATCTTAATTAGTAGTTAAATATCCTGTAAAGGTATTTCTACTGAAATGCAGAGGCGGAAACTCCTCTCATTTGATGGAATAACGTCAGCTATATGACGAAAGCACATAGATACTGGAAGAAATTTCGGTGGGTCAACGTAGCGGCGCGGTAGCTCAGTTGGAAGAGCATTGGACCGGCAATCCAAAGGTCCTGGGTTCGAGTCCCAATCGCGTAATGCTCGGAGGCCCGCGTTCCTTTTTCCAGTATTTATAACTTCAAAATAGTGAAATAGACCAATTTATACAAATATTTGTACAAATAATACGAAATTTTAATGATTATGTTTTAAAGAATAAAGCAATTAACAAGATATATACTGAGAAATGTTTTCAACAAAAAATGATAATGACCCTACATTTTACTCTACTTATTCATTTTGTCATCCACAACTTCCAACTTTTGCTGAGAATTCCCAAATAATTATAATTTGATTAGTTTTACAGCTTTTTAATATCATCGAAAACGGATAAAATTATAACATACCACAATGAATATAAAAAGTAAACAAAAGACTTGAACATCTTGCGGTAAACCGATTCCGGTTTATTCCACGCGAGTCTTTTTATTTTTCTGAGGGCAAATACTTCACACCCACGAGATTCATTTCATTTAACCGCGGATAAAACCGCAGATCGTTGAGTAAGAATTCCATTAGGGCATCATTATTTCAAGTAAGCTAACTTAAAATAATGAGCTTATAGTATATTCGCGTTAAGAAAATAGTGAGTGATCGTTGTCAGCCGGCCTGGCCACGCCCCCCAGCCAATTAAAATGCTAGAAATTAAAAAGTCGAGTTCACAGTGACCAGTTGAAGTCTGACCTTCGAAGAAAACGGTTGTGGATTTTGCGTGACTTGTCCAACGATAAATTTTGAAAAAATGAATACTTCACCAATTCCAAAGAATAAAAGTGGATCAATAATCCATAGTGGAGAGAGACACATAATTAACAATGTTTATAAGTACTTTAAATTGTGTGATTCAAATGCAACTATAGTATAGTCATAGAAACAGCAAGTGCATGCGGCATGTCCGAAAATACTGTTTATAAAATTATTATTTTTCTTTCGTACTTTTACTCCACAGTGAATACACCCTTATTCTGTAGTTGTCACTATTTTCTTAACGCGAATAGACTATAGTGTAAGTTTAAGTACAATATTTTGTTGAGGGTAATTAATAACTTTTTAAACTTAATAAAATCATGCTTGCCGAATTAAAATCCCTCTACTGGTTTAACGGACACACAGACAGAATTTGCGACTCGGATTTATACTAAGATGAAATTATGATGTATCTCAAAGGTATCTATAAAGGTTTATAAATATAACTAATTATTTAAAAATGCTAATTGCAAGACAAAATTATAGTTGCAAGAAAACACACACACACACACTATGTTACTTAATCAAGATACATTCCCTCTCAATTATAGTTATAGTAAACATCTATACAACTTACTTCTCCCCTCGGCCTATATCCTCAATTTCCTGCCCGTCTGAGCCTACTCTCCCATTCTCTGTGCGATCGCCTGGCGAAAAACCATTAGTTTTAGGTGAAGGTGTCGCAGTTATTGTGCCGTAACATCCTAAAACATTATTAAAAACATATTTTTATACCCATACAAGTTGATAATAAACATATTGCATATTTTCTGAGCTAAACATAGCATAGTTACCAAGCTCCTCTGATGTCGGAAAGCATGAGAACGGAGTAATTATTAGTATCCAGGCGTCCTTGATTAGTAACCTGTCCTTCAGAATTGTTATATAAAACTATGTTATAAGAATAGATAGGTAGACAGAGAAATAAACTTATTGGCGTTTCACATTCCTTGGGCAAGTCAAGATAGAAGAAACTTTAAGCAAGAATGTAAAATGAGCGAGTTTTATCACGCTTTACCATTTTCATTTTATTTAACATTGTTAAAATGCGTTTTGTAAGAACATATTATTATAATGCATTATTAGTAAAAATAAAAAGAAATCAATTAAATATAGATAATTATTTCAATTTTTATTAGTATATTTCGTATAGAGCATAAGTAGAGAAAATAATTAATAGCCTTTCATTCACGGCCGAGTTTAAATTAGTTTTTATCATACCATGGTTGGTGATGCTCTGCGTATTGGAGACGGGCTCCGCGCTATCCACCAAGTTGGTGGATTCATCGGGCGGCGTGGATCCGGCGACATCAGCCGACAGGGAATCGAACCTCGACCTGCGCCGGCGGTATCTCAGATACAAGATCAGCGATCCAATAGTCACTGTTGAGAATTTTTGTATTTAATTTCTCAAAATGCTTCTACTTCAAGTAATGTGGTATCAAGAAGAGAAACTGCGTTTTTTTTTATTTTTGTCTGTATACTGTACTAAGGAATAACACTGCAAATACAGAAGGCACACTATATTTATTATTAACGATTATTTAGATTGATGTTACTACGTCACAAACAACACAGTGCACTACATATCACATAGCGCTAATTAGAGTGAAAAAAAACTAGTTGGTCTGTTTAGTCTGGAGATTTATTTATTAAAATTACCTATTCAACTATGTAACACACATTAGGAAAAAAATACCACCCATTACATATATGTTTTTTGTATGAGTTTGTTTTGTAGGCATGGGAGGTGTATATTTATTTAAGTTTGTAAAATGACAAGTTACATTAATTACTTGCCACATATACATATCATCATATTGTAGTATAAGACCCTAAAAAGGTTTGTCAATAATTTCTAGACAAACTATGTACCTACCTGTGATACAAAACACAAGCAAGCACAATCTTAAGGCATCCTTTGACTTGTTTCCTTGATTGATTGCTCCCTTCGTTATTAAAAGAACCATCACCATTACCGCTGGGGCACCCCAGGCTACAAAAGCTAGGACTGGCCATAGCTTGACAAGAAAACAGGGGCCTTGACTCTGCAAAAGAAAAAAATACCTAGGTGTGTTTTCTTCATTGACTAACAATACAAAACTGTTCTTGTAGATATATTACCTGCAATAAGATAAGTCCAACAGCAAGCATGGAAGTCCACAGAAGACATGAATACATACTAAATACTAAGGCAGCTTGCCTTACATTGTCCTGCCAGACTGGTTGGTAAATAGGATCGGGCCCACCAGCAATTACAGATATAGATAAAACAATCTAAAAATGACAAAATATATAGTGAATTTGTAAGAACAAACAACAAGTTCGTATAGATTTACAGTGGAAAAAAAAAGAATCTTTTTAAAAAAATATATAATTACCTGAGATATCAGCAGGCACAAAGTCAAACGATGTGGCATTCTCTTATATTTCTTTGTTAAAATAAACACACAGAAAACCCACAGCCCTCCAATGAGAGCCACTATGGACAAGTTAAATCCAAAGGTTTTCAACTCATTTGCAAAATCCTTGTTCAGGTTGATTATTTTGGCTGATATGAACATAATTGGTCCAGATATAAATGTACATATCACCATTGATGATGCCACCTAAAAATGAGAAATACTTAAACTTTCGATTTTTACTAGCATGGCTTTGAAAAGATACACGAAAATTATAAGTAGCAAATGATATTCCAGGTGTAAAAAAAAAAGTGAATCTATCTAACCATGATACACTAAATAGGATATACCAAGTTTCCTCCAAATACATTTTTGCATGAAAGAGTTATCTATGTGTGGAGGAAAGCTTGTAAGGTACCTGCTATTATATAAACAGAAATATTTAAAATAATACTTTCATTATTAATTATACTTTTTCTCATAAAATATACTTACTAAATCAATTTCCAATTGATATAAATTTGAGAACACAAACACTGCAGGGGCTGTGGGAACAGTTCCATATAAGAAAGCATATGTTGATAGAGCTTGTGTTTCAGATTCATTTCCACCACTGTTGAGGATACTCACAGATTCCCTCATTACTACTGGGAGGACAATTCTGAAATTTGTGTAATAAAATAATTGTGTAATCAAAATCTTTAATTTAAAGATTAATACTCATTTAAAGTCTTTTTTGGTAACATATAACATAAAATAAATTAGCAGTTGTGTCTCTTTGAAACAAGATATATCTACCAATTGCCTTAATAAATGTACTTAACTCTTTAAACTGTAGTGTAAATGTTTACTTTTTGTAAAGTTTAAAACTGAACACATTAATTTTTTCTTATAAATACTTACTCTTTTACCATGATCAAAACACAAGGTAAAACCAAAGCTGGCCCCTTCAATCTATGAATTTGTCCAACCATTCTTAATCCCAGCAAAAATAGAGAAGCAGCAGAAAAAGCATTCCCAAAAAGCTGAAAATATAAAATGCATCAATATAAATTAGTTTAAAAGTTTTCCACTTTCTCATTAGTATTTAAATCAACACCCAAATACAAACAAGTCAAACAGGTATTCAACTCACTTCAAGAAGGCCTTCTATGTAAATTGAGAGCTGATGTTTAAAAATTATGTTTCCAAGGATGCCCAAAATTGTCATTATTAGAACTGGATTCAGAGCTATGCCCTTTAAAACTTGATAAATCAGTTTAAGATATTCCTGATTTCTTTGACCCTCGATTGTGATCACTGGACTGACATCTCTCTGCTTGTTGACTTCCATCAAAACAAAAGCAAATGGATTTAATATTGCTAATGATATTGGTGCCATTAGATAAAGTAGCAGAGCATATTCAGGGTGGGAATTCTCATAAATTGCATTAACTGAAATCAGCATCAACATTTAAAATAAAACTTCTATTTATCCAAAAACAATAAAGTGTTATAAAAAAAACTTACTGATTGGATAGCCCAATGCAAAGTCATTACTTTGAGTACAGAAAATTGCGAAGATACCAGCTTGTCCCAAAGCTGGAGGCTTTGTTACTAACAAAGTGACGATAATAACACAAAAGAATACAAGTCCTTTGGCAATTAAAATAGCGAGGAGAAAAGTCCAGTTTACAGTGCTGAAGTCTAATTTAGCTAAAGATAAAAATATGAGGGATGGCAATGCAAATGTACCAACAAATGTCCCAATGCCCTTTGATTCTGTAGATGACACAATGTTAATACGGCCTGCCACATACCTGAAATAAATATTTTACATTTTTTTCTTAAATTTTACATCATCTTGTGAAATATATAAAGGTATCAAATGTAGCATCTGTAACTTACCCACATAAAATAACTGTAAATACATGAAAAAGTGCAGGATAAAGATTATCTGTTGCTTCTTCCATGTCTTTTTTGGGGCTTTACAACTTGTATGAGAAACTCTGGTTGTTAAAAAGAAGTCGTAAGATAGACCGCTAAAAACAAATTTTAATTATATTCTTCAAGGGTCTAGATAGGAAGTATTTTAGTATAAACTTCATAATAAAAACTAAACTATTTAGTCCTTACTTGGATGCGGTTTCAATGTCGCACTAAGTAACTCGCATTGTCTAGAGATTCATTTATTTTAAACAAGATCCGTGTTTAATTCTGCGGTCATAAATTTTATTATAAATAAATAAACCTATACCCAAATTGAATCAATCATATTTGGTTACTTTACAATTTTTTCTTTCCATCTATCTAACCACCCACACACAGTCACACACACCTACAACATACTCTTTGCCTACAACATCAGGCCCCGATTCTCAAAACACTCTCTAAAACTAAATTAAAAATATCGCTGTCACTTTCTCATTCTTGAAATTGGTCTCACTAAATTTAGTCCACATCATTGTAAAATTGAACGAAATGCGCTGAGGATTAGCCTAAAATAGCCTTCGCCGTGTCATATTGCGCGTACATTTTAGTTTGACAGGACTAAAATGATTACCTGTCTCTGTCTTGTTCTATTGAACAGTAAGTGACGGCGATAGTTTTAGTTTAGTTTAGAGAGTGTAGTCAGAATCGGGGCCAATTGTCTATCCAAGGAAAATAATACTCCTCTAACGAAGAGCCATACATATAAAAAACCTCAACCTCACACTTACACACGTACAACACTACCGCCGCGACGGAATAGCAAGACATCTAAGGCTACCACGAAAAGCGCGGGTATTATAAATGATTTAGATTTAATACCTTTTTATATTAAACTGTTATATTAAACTTGGGATGAAATAATGAATAAAACGGGTATTTACGTTTCAGAATAATCATTTATTCCAAATACCATAATTTTACTGTGTCGAGTCGAGATTCTTGTTTTCGATTAACCTGATAGTAGGTAAACAATCATATCTTCTGATGGTGCAGCGGCAGATGTTATATTTAACTTTGAAAATGTTGCTTGACTTTGCAGTGTTTGGGTATTACATAGCATTTTGATTTTTAACTGTGATTTCTGAAATTAAATCAGGACTTACTGTATTACATGTTATGTGATTATACATGTTTTGTAATTAATTTTACATTGATAAATGAATAAATATATTTATAAATACATTTTAAAATGATAACTTTTTAATATTCAGCTTAGATATTTCCATCATTTTTCCTAGTTGTTAGTTCGGGGATAGGCGAGCATAGCTTTCTTTGAACTGAAGAAAAATTGCCAAACGGCACCTTTGATTGAGGTTTTTACAAGACCTTGTATGTGTAAATAATTCGTAAATTCATAACTATATCATAAATTATACCTAGTAATAAAAATTAAAAAAATCAGTTCAGTGACAAGATTTCTTTATAACCCAACAGGAATAGCAAACTTCTGCGCTGCAACTGCAAAAACTGCAAGAGACTTTATTTGTTGTGTGTTTGCCCAAGTATGTGCCCTTAAACAAAAATAATAGCAAACACATTAATTGCAATTGTATAATCAGAAAAAATAACTTTCCATCAAGAATCATTACGTGCAAATTAGGTACCTCCAAGGCAAAATGCTTACTTAGTTATATTTTGATTTTCTAGTTCGAGAAATCTGTAGTAGGTTACAGATATGTTTTTGGCTCCTTTTTACTGCACTTTCTGTGGTGGTTGATCCAAATTTTTCTTACACACTGCCTTCTGGCCGTAAGAGATTTTAACGATATGGAAAAGGACTTTTCATTAGTAAATCCTTGCGAAAATGTTAGGGGCACTTTTGTATTTGTAGTTCTTTCTTCAACGACACTGGTTGATACGTTTAAATTAATAGACAACCAAAAACTTGATCTTATTCTTATTTTAATCAAGTTCCTGATTAAGCATCAGTGTTCCTGAGTTTTACCGTAGAAATAGCATGAAAATACGTAGACGCCATTATTAATATCTGTTTAAAAGTAGCTTGCCTATATGTATCTTAAAAGCCGCAGTTAATTACTGAACCACTTTTCGTCTTCAATCATCAAATGTACACAGTACCGAAACTCGGGTCTCAAAACATAAAAGGCTTTTAATAACGCAACAAATTACTAAGAGAAATCGGGAGAAAGAAGAGTGGTAGTGTAACGATATTTTTCTTATTTAAAAAAAAAAACGTTATTAATGATAGAATATTAAAATACAAAGAACTGTGTAAAAAGGTACAGAATCGGCAACACAAACAACGACTCCCAATCAGTGTAACCATTATTAAATTTATAAATTTAATCAAAAATCCGTTGCGTAGTTATAAAGATTTAAGCATACATAGGGATAAAGAAAGCGACTTTGTTTTCTACTATGTAATGATATTTTTTTCATCTGGTCTTCTATAGCGACCTACACTTGTAACAATGTTTATATGTGTGCAAGGATAAAATTGATTCTATGGAACATATTATAGGACCCTGTGTCTATCTATTCTATCTATGTATGTATGTACGTCACATCTTCGTCACATGTACGTACACCACCAATACACAAACAAGGAAGGCTGCGTTCCGATTGCGGATTCACATACACTGATATGCAGTCTAATCTAAACCACTCCTTATCATGCTACAACTTCTTCAGCGTGTTCTTCACGTCTAATAACGTACACATTACAGTTGGGTTGGAAGGTAGAGCACGTTTACAACACCATAAGTGCTTAAAGCGGCCTTGTTAAGGTTTTTCGTACAATTACGTCTTATTTTATATGCCTTAACAAAGCTTATTATAACTGCCAGAAATTGTGATGGATTTTCAAAGTCAGAAATTTGATGACAGTCGAGCGAGAGGGCTCACACATTAATGTATAAACATTGTTCGTCTGAATCAGAAAGAGGCATTAAGCGCCACTCATTGCTCTTACGCAGGTGCTTGGAGTTTGCTCTATATAAAGGTGTGAAAATTCCAAAAGTAATTTTCTCTTCCATTTTTATTTCTTCTATCTATTTACTGAACTATCTTTTTAATAAACTATTATAGTGACCGGACACTTCACAATATAAAAATTTGGGCCGTCTTGTTCAAGAACAAGAAAACTTTTTATGAATTTTATTTATAAATTAAAGCAAAAAAAAAACCTTAGAATTCTACAAGTAAGTAGATAAATATACGAACAGACACGAATTGCGACTTCGCAATAGTATATAGTATATTATGATTATTGTTTTACTAAGTGCAATAATTTTTTGAGGTGAATTTCATTAATCTAGTCTAGGGTTATTACAAATCGAAGCTTACAAAAAAAATATCGAGATGATGTGAAGAATCCACATTGTATGGAAGAAGCTTACATACCTACATAAAGTTTTGTGTATTTAGCCAAATTAATTTTGGTTAAATACTCAAAAACATAACATAACTGAAAACACCCTTGCGTCACACTGTGTATTGCTCTTGTTGCATGTAAGCAAAAAAACAAATATTATAGAAAGGCAACACATTAATTTCCGGTCCGATGTTTCCGAAGACTCCGAATAAAATGCAGATTACAATAACAACAAGTAAATTACCTAAATTTGTCTCCCCTTTAAAACTCAAACTGATATTTACTTAAATGAACTTATTTTTTAGTCTAAATTAATAATTTGACGTTTGAATAAGTTAAATAACTTTCTGCAGAGAGTCCATTTCTTGTTTTAATTAGTTAGTTATTTACTTCTTAGTTCAGGCACCCAGAACAGTTTAAGTTAGGGTGGTACTACACGGTACGACGCTATAGCATGATGCACGACCTAAATAATTGTAATACACAACAATTTTATTTTTTTACCTACTCTGAAAATTTAATTCTTACTTTCATGTTCAATATACTATTTCCTTTAGTTCTAATACCAGTTTTTTATAAGGTTATTAAAAAAAGGTAGGTACGTTAAATGATAAGTACCTCATCTAAATTTGTTAAGTTTTCCGGATGAGTTACACCAGTACAATATAACAATGAACATTATTTCAAACTGAAAGTGAAAGTTTGTGAGTATGTATGGATGTATGACATGGATGTTTGTTACTCTTTCACGTTAAAACTACTGTACGAATTTGAATGAAACTTTCCAGTAACATAGGTTATACATCAGAATAACACATAGGGTACTTTTTCCGCGGGAAAACATTTCATTCCCACGGGAAACCAACTTCCACGCGTAAGGAGTCGCAAGCGGCCACTAGTTAATAATATTTTTTCTCCAATAGGTGGACTGTGCCTTAATTAACTTTGCTATAATTTACTTTTACAAAAAAAAGACGGTTGCACATGTACTAAATATTAATAATGTGGTTTTAAAAGAGTTAGTAGATAAACGTATAAATAGATCGAGGTCACGATTATCTGAAAGGAATCCTTTCCATAAAACCGGACCGTGTGCATCAGGCTTAATTTATTGTTGGATCGATATCCGGCAGCCATCTTGTCTTCAACCAGGCAGAGTTGTTCATTCGCCGGGTCTGTGAGGGTCTCTGTGGATGAAAATCTCATAAATTTTCTTCAAATTCTCTCATTTTGAGAGGTAAGACATATTTTTTTATTTTGATTAGCTTATCTAGTATAGAAAAATGTAATTAAGTCTTTTATTACACTTTCAGATACAAATCAACTCTAGCGTTACACCACCACGTCCCTCGATTGTAACGGAAAGCAAGTAAAAACCTACATTTGATTCAAAATGCAGTACAACGCTTTTCAAAATCAACACCCTATGTGAGTTTTACTATAGACGAGTAATTTATTTGTAGATTTAAGCCAGGTATTCACCACGGATTTACCTTCAATGCTGTTTCATAAATGTCGGCCATTTTGTGAAATTCTGTGGCCAGCTGATAATGGCATTGCTTCTACCTTGAAATAAACGGTCCAAATCGGACTCTTTCTCATAGTAATGTTTAGGTTCTCAACGTTCATACCTATTTAAGTGTATAAATAAAGTCTAATTACTGAAGATTGGCTATATCATCCTATCTTAGTTAGTACTACCTACTTTCTCTTCTTTTTTTATTGTGATTTGATATGGTCAGATTTTCTCGTTAAAATAAATTCCATCTACCACCTTATAAGACAAAGGAAAAATTGAAGGAATGGGAAATATAATGTAGCATACATGACCTATTTTATTCAGTTGGTAAAAATTCATTATTAGTTAATAATTAAGGCTATGTTTGCTCTCTAATCATCAAAATTTATGTAATGTTATTATGGCACACATATAAATGTAAACATTACTAATACCTATGAACTTTATTTTAATATGTATGCTTATTTCATACAAACTGGCAGGTCAGTGTGTATTGATTAATCAAAAACATTTAGTTTCAGGCCACGCACAGACCGGAATGAACAATTTGGGAAAAATCCATTTTATAATGGAATGCAAGATTTTGGAGGGCCTAAAAATTTTGGCCCTCGAGGGAACTTCAACAATAGAAACAATTTCAGACCCAGAGGCGATTTTAATGGCGTAAGGAGTGATTTCAACAACAGGAACGAAAACCAAAATGATTTTGGTGGACCAAAAGAATTCAGGCCTAGAAATAATTATAACAATCAGAATCAAGCCCAAAAGAAGGACTATGATGATAAGTCTGGAGGAAACATGCAGTTCTATAATGGAAATGGTGGAAATGATTTTGGGGGGCCTAAACAAAATTTCCAAAAACCAGGAAACTATGGAACTAAAACATTTAACAACCAAAATGGATTCAATGCTCAGCAAAATTTCCAACAAAGGAAACCCTTTTCTCCCAATGGTGGACAACCTAACCAGAGTTTTGACATGCGTAAACTGCAAAGCAAGAAAGCGAAGCATCCAGGTGATAGCTTAGTAAAGCCTATGTGGGACTCTGCTAGTCTTGAAGTCATCCAAAAAGACTTTTACAAACCTCACCCAGATGTTCATCATCGTACTGACGAGGAGGTAGAATTATTCAGGTCCTCTAAAGAGATAACTGTTAGTGGAAATAGTGTTCCAAAGCCAAACCAAGTTTTTGATGAAGGTAACTTCCCTGAACATATTATGAATACAATTAAAGAGCAGGGATGGGTTGAGCCAACTGGCATCCAGGCTCAAGGTTGGCCCATTGCATTGTCAGGACGCGATATGGTTGGCATTGCCTCAACTGGTTCTGGTAAAACACTTGCCTACATGCTCCCTGCTGCAGTCCACATTGTTCACCAACCTCAAATTCAAAGAGGAGATGGCCCTATTGCTCTTATTCTTGCTCCTACAAGGGAATTGGCACAACAAATTCAATCAGTAGCCCAGTCTTATAGTGCTCATGGCCGTATCAGAAACACCTGCCTATTCGGAGGTTCACCCAAAGGACCTCAGGCAAGAGATCTGGAAAGAGGTGTAGAGATAGTTATCGCAACACCTGGACGTTTAATTGACTTCCTGGAGAGGGGAACTACCAATCTACGGCGATGCACATATTTAGTCCTAGATGAAGCAGACAGAATGTTAGACATGGGCTTTGAGCCTCAAATTCGCAAAATAATTGAACAGATTAGACCCGACCGCCAAGTTTTGATGTGGTCTGCCACCTGGCCCAAAGAAATTCAGGCATTGGCTGAAGATTTCTTAAATGACTATATCAAGGTAAACATTGGTTCGTTGAACTTGTCAGCCAACAATAATATCAAGCAGATTGTTGAAATATGTGAAGAACATGAAAAGGAAAACAAGCTTTCTACATTGCTAAAGGAGATATCAAATGAGAGGGATAACAAAGTCATTGTGTTTGTTGAGACTAAGAAAAAGGTATGTACTGTTATTATAAATTCCTAACTGTTGAGATATTACAAGAGTTAACTGTTATAAAAAAATTTTAGGTGGACGATATTGCCCGTGCTGTGCGCCGTAGTGGTTTAAAAGCGCTTGCGATCCATGGTGACAAGTCACAACCAGAGCGTGATGCAGTTCTTACAGAGTTCAGAAATGGAAATACTTCTATCCTGATTGCAACTGATGTGGCAGCTCGAGGCCTTGATGTTGAAGATGTTAAGTTTGTAGTCAACTATGACTACCCTAACTCATCAGAAGACTACATTCACAGAATTGGTAAGTTAATCTCGAAAATCTCTTAATACGGAATAACAAGGGTTTTACTTAAATATGTTTTTAATACAGTTGCTCAAAAAGTGGCGTATTGCAGGGACGTATAGCGTTCGGGATGAGGGCTATTACACACGCGTGCTTTTTTTTTACCTTTCCCGCACTCGTGCGTTCGCTTTCCCAACTGTCAAAATAATGTCTATTAAAAAGAAAAATTAATCAACCATGAAGCTTTTACAAAAAAAAAACATAGAAGTTTTTATGATTCATGTTAATGCTTACGTAGCGTAGGTATATTTCTAAAAAAACTATTAGTTTGTTTCGATATCAGATTTAATGATTTGATTGAATTAGTGTGGTTTGTTTCATTTCATTTTATCTCATTAAATTTTATTTTCATTTCATATCAATAAAAAAAAATCACTGAAGACTTGGCTGTATGGGCATAGTAACCTTTGCCTACCAAATGGGTGAAGAAAAAATGGCGCCATTTTCAAAATGAGTTATTTCGACATTTACGATCCTAATTTTACATTTTATTAAATTCCTTAATTTTTTCGCAACTGTATTAAAAATAGTCGTTCAGTACACGTGCGGAACCGTCATTGCAACTCGTCCCGCCTGTCAACCCTCGCCTTCGGCTGTGCCTCGGCTCGGGTAGACATTGGTCGGGACTCGTTGTAATGACAGCCTTTCCACACTTGTATTGAAATATACTATTTCATTAGGGCGTACCGGCCGTTGCCAGCAATCCGGCACAGCATACACATACTTTACCAGCGGCGATTCGCGACAGGCTCGATCTCTACTCGCTGTATTGCGTGAAACTGGGCAAAATCCACCAGCAAAGCTAAATGATATGGCAAGAAATCAAAACAATAACACTGGTAAGATTTTTATTCTTTTACTTTTTAACCTTTTTTTTACCCAATAGAATTTATAAATAAATTTTATTCACTAGGTCGCAATCGTTGGCAACAGCGTAAAGAAAATAACAGTGGAGCAAGCTCTCCTCGCCAGCAATCAAACCAATGGAATAACAAAATGGCAAATGGGACAGAAGAGAAACAGAATGGCTACCAGAACAGGAACAATCAACAGAATGCCCCACGATTTAACCAGAATCAGGGCAACAACCCAAACTACAGGCAAAACAACTATCAGAAGACTGTGCCATTCCCTAGTCCAAGTGTCTTCGAGTCTATGGGCAATTATCAGGGAGGTTACAATGGTGGATACCAAAATGGATATAATAACCAGAATGGTTATGGTCAGCGCACATACAATAACAGTAAGTTTCATGCTCTGTTTTTATGCAACTTTCACTGATACATTGTGATGTTTGTATAACATTTATACTAGAATAGTTGTGCTGTTTCACCTAAGTTAGTAAGGGAAAAATCTCTTCTGATTTTTGTGTAACTTTTACATTAAGCAGCCCACACAAGAAAAGCGTTTTTACAATACTTTGCAGCTAGTATTTTTAATAAACATCTCATTGAATTTTTTTTTATATTGAATCGTCAGATGTTTGCCCAGATCAACAGCGTAACGGAGGGCAACAGTACCGCGGCGCTGGCAGCAAGCCAGCCAGCTCAGGCTCTAGCTACGGCTCACCGCCACCACACTTCGCTACGCCTCCCCACTACCCCCAGATGCACCCCCATCATCAGGAAATGATCGGTGAGTTGGTTTAATACTATTTCATTTTGACTTATATTGATTAGTTACCACCGCGGTGCCTACTATAGCGAATGTGTTGCGCAGGGGGCAAGTTCTACGGCGGCGGAGTCGGCGGCGCCCCGTGTGGCTACCAGGCGGCTGTAGGCGGCGGCGTGCCCTACCCGCCCATGCCCGGCCCGCTGCTATACGCGGCCCCGGTCCAGCAGTGAATCCTACTACAGGATCTGACGCCTCGACTCACTATTCCAATACAATGCTGCACTTACGTAGCACCACATGACTAACATGGCCGGACCTTTCGTTTGTACTTACACTATGCAATCAGGGGGCGTCTCTTCACAATTTTACGACTTCGCTTTACTTTTTTTTAGATCTGATCGACACTTACAAAATTTTATAGAAATAACTCGCTGTGCAGTAAAGTCTTTGTTACATTTTTTCTTTTTCTACTATTGAACATAAAGATTTAAGTTTAATTAATATTCTGGTTTTCAAAATGTTTTGTGGGATATCTTTCAGATCCTTTTTGATTATCAATTAATGTGTGTTAGGTAGTTAAGTAACATCTGTTGGTCTGTACCTGATTCGCATTTGCTTAGATTGTACAAATAAATGCTGATAACATTTTTATGGTGTTTAAAATAGACATGTAAGAAACACTTTATTGATAAATCTATAGCTAAATGTGAAATCTCTTGCAATTGCTAAAGTTAAAATAGTAAGCTATATTTTTTATGCATTGTACAATTATTACAAATGTGTTTCATGTTTATGAAAAAATCTGATTTGACCAACAGATTTTGGTGGAATCTTATTTGATTTGCAACACTTTCCACCTTTAGATTTAATCATTATATTTGTTAGAGTAGTTGGTGTGGGCACTCTGTCTGTAATTCAGGGTTGCCACTTTTTTTTAAATGTCTGTATAATGTATGAAATGCACGAAACATATAGAAGATGAGTGATATTTAGGGGAGGATTTTTAAAAAGCAAGAATTCTGAAGATATTTTGTAGAAATTATTTTATTATAGTAAATTGATCTTATCCAGTGAAAGTATGGGACAATCTAGTTATACGAAATATTAAAGTAAAAGAATACATGTATAAAGCGTTATAAATGCTTTAATGTGCTTTATAATGATCTGTATTGCCAGATAAAAATGTGAATATTTTTCTTGTTAAAAGTGATGTCAATGACATTTCAAGTCACTGATTTCAAGTATTTTTTTTATGAATGGAAATCTGTATGAACAACTTCTTAAATTGTAGGAAGATAACTTTTTCCATGAGAATCACAGTTCAGTGCAACTCTGTGAAAGTGACTACATCATTCTCAAAAATGTAAGCAGGTGTGTAACAATTACATGCATTTAATTTAGGATCATTGATATTGGATATTAAAATAATAGAACAAGTCGCGTTTATTCATAGAAGTATTTTTGTTCTGTGTTTTCGATTATTTTCATTGATAATTATTTGGAGTCACATCTTTCATCTAGTTGATTAACTGAAGTTTCTTTGAACGTAAACGGGATTCAAGGGCTTGAGTGTGAAAGGTACAAATTATAATGCAGTTGAAACATTTAAAATAGCCCGATTACTGTCCAAAGATGGAAAATTCTGTGATATTTCATTACTATAATCTGTCGTTGCGTTCGTCAATTGTTAAACATAGGAACACTTCATACATAGGTGTGGAAGTGTGCTAGACGAAGAATATATTTTTTGACTATTACGAATTTCTTGAATGATTGTGACTACCAAGCTCGCAAGTCGCTGAATGTTAATATAATAGGTGTAAGATTTAATAATTTATTGTTATTCAATTTAGTTTTCAATTTACAGTTAGGTGACGAAATTTTAAACACAGAGAAAGGGGACGTAACAGTTATTATCTTAATAAGTATTCCATTTGAGAGCACTAAAATATTTAAATAGCAACAGATCTCAAATCGGATTTTAGGGGTGAACAACGTGGCCGTAAACTAATTGCCGAACGTAGGGTTTACATTGTTATTTGTGTACATTTTATGATAGACTGCGAAGAGATGTGTATGTATATGGAATGTGCATATTTTCATCTAGATGGTGAACAAAGCCCACCTTGGTCTTAATGATTATATTCCTAACGAAAGATGAATGGAATAATGGCAGGACTGGTGAGGCTGGTTTTAGTGTGCGTTTAGATCTGCCAGTGATCGCAGGTAGCTGTATTATGAATGATGTACAAAGTACTGCACCCACCTCTAATAAACAACTGTGATAATAACACTAAGTAGCGTAGCAGGCGATTTATATACTAGATACGTCCAAGAGAGGAGATGACATCATATCTGACATATTGTATTGTGATAGTGATTACACATGATACAAAAAGTGCTTTCTAACAGCACATTTTGTCTTTAAAGTTTTCTCTAAATAAGACTGATTATTTCTTATTGATAAATATTTTGTAAAGTTCCATTTTGACTGAATGAATTAAGATGCTTGTATTTATATTGGTAGTATCTTCCATAAAGTTGAGTACTCACTATGTTGGATATGTGTCAAAACATCTTTTTGGGTCACCAAAATATATATAGTAGTGGTGTTTAATTTCTTCTTTCCTTTATTGTGATGGAAAATGTTGTTGACAAATTATATAGTAACGGCAGACACTATTATAAGTAATATATTATTTATTATTATTTGTTATTGATTAGCCAAATTTTATTTATTCAAACAGATGGGTCATTTTTCATTTCGTAATAACGTAAGTTTTCTGAAATCACGCGTTTTTGAAAAATATGCATAGATTTATAAGTATGTGGCAATGCAGATATTCATAAAATATTGTTTATATATGAGCGCCATAGTTATTTTATTCAATTTATAAGTAAACGGAGAGAGGCTCCATAATTTAACTGTCCCAAAGGGAAGTCTTCTGAATGTTTCTGAAAAGTGCATTTCTTCTACATATGTAATACAGTATTAAATTCCGATTAATAAATGAATGTATAATAACTTAGTGTTTTATTGCAATTACACTATTTCACTTCCTGCTATAGAAACATTTTGCAGAATCCAGTTTCTTGGTACCTGTGATTTTTTATTATGAAGGAACCCTACCTTCCAAGTTTCAGGTCTTAACAGTCATTCAGGACATAGGTTTATACAGGGTGTCCCAAGACTACGGTACATGAAGGGAAAGTACCTTAAATATCGTAGATAGGATATTTTGCTGAAAGAAGACTATTTTATTTTTTAAACTTAGTAATAATGCATTTAAAGAATTTCTAAAAAATACTTGATTCGTCTGGGAATCGAACCCACTTAAATATTTTAAAAAAATTAACTCCTATTTTTATGATGCCAATCGAAAGAATTGACAAAAAGTAATAATTCTTCTTAAGTAACATAGTATCTTAAAAGAAAGGAACAACGTAAAATCAATAATTTTCTTTTCTTTCTTTCAATTCTTTAAATGCAGAATTACTAAGTTTAAAAATAAAATAAAGTCTACTTTCAGCAAAATATCCTATCTATGATATTTAAGGTAGGTACTTTCCCTTCATGTACCGTAGTCTTGGGACCCCCTGTATATAATAGTGGCCGCCCGCTAATCCGTTCGCGTGGAAGTCGGTTTCCCGTGGGAATGAGAAATTTTCCCGCGGTAAAAAGTACACTTTGTGTTATTCTGATGTATATTACTGCAAAGTTTCATCCAAATCCGTCCAGTAGTTTTTACGGGAAAGAGTAACAAACATCCATACATCTTCACATACCTACCTACTCGCAAACTTTTAAATTTATACCTAATATTAGTAGAATGGGTTTTGTGAAGCAATATGTATAATAGTAGGGGAGGCCACGATGCTAAATCTGCATTTTCTCTACTTTCACATTTATAATATTAATAGGATACCATATCATCGGCGGGGGAAACGGCTATAGATTTTCGAAAAATAAAAAAAATAAATTTGCATGGTCATACTCGGGCGTGTATTGATTTCACGTTTGTTAATCTGATTGTTTCCATGATGGAAGTGGTCGTACGAAAGGGTTGAAAAAAAAAAAAAAAAACATTATCTAGCACGTCAGATTTTGCAAGGGGATGTAGTGGACCTAAAAAAACGCACTTATACAATTATCTAACGACTAATGGCCGCTCGCGACTCCG
Source organism: Emmelina monodactyla (assembly GCA_916618145.1). NCBI lineage: Eukaryota > Metazoa > Arthropoda > Insecta > Lepidoptera > Pterophoridae > Emmelina > Emmelina monodactyla. The sequence continues at coordinate 5,089,428 of OU745309.1, forward strand.
TTCGCGTAGAAGTCGGTTTCCCGCGGGAATGCGAAGTTTTCCCGCGATAAAAAGTTCCCTTAATTCTTTCATACATATATTTTTGGTTACTAGAACCTTTTTCGCAGCGCACGCAACGGAAGCCTTCAAGGATGAATAATTTTCCCCGTTGTTTTCCCATTTTCCATTATTTCTTCGCTCCTTATAGTTGCAGCGTGATGTTAGCCTAAAGCCTGCCTCGATAAATGGTCTATCCAACACAAAAAGAATTTTTAAATTCGGACCAGTAGTTCCTGAGATTAGCGCGTTCAAACAAACAAACAAACAAACTCTTCAGCTTTATAATACCTATTAGTATAGATTTGTTAGATCGCCTTTATTAAAATGTGCAAAAAAATCGTCATTTTGAAATACTCCTGCGCGTCAGATTAAGATTTATTATGTACTTATGGTTCATCTTTATGCCCTAGACGTACTGTCTTTTAATCCGACGATTATCTGGAGGGATATAACTAATCTATCAATAAAATCTTACTGAATTATTTGAAGTTATTGAATTAGTCGGGCGGCCACTTATACCGGGTGTCCAGGAAACAATGGATAAGCTCTGAAGGGCTGATAGTAGAACTAAAGGCAAGCCTAAAAAATAATTGATAAAAAGTATAACCCTTACACTGCTAGAAATATGGCGCTTTAAAAAAAAACTTCATATTTTTTTGACTGTGTTCATATTTTTACTCGTAACGAGGTCAAATCACTTATTACCATCATTTATCATTATTTCTGTGCTAAATTAAAAACTGGTCAGTGCTGACACTTGAACTGAAAGCAGGTTCTGAATGCCGTCAGTTATACATAAAAACCCTTAAGTATATTTTCTGATTTATCCTTCCCTGAATGTCGCTTGGTTTGCATGATATACAGCTTGTCGGACGGACGGATAACAGAGTAGGTAAGCATAGACGTTAAGTATTATATCTGTGGCATAGATTTATTATTTTAGCGAAGACTAATAATAAATATATGAGAGTAAGTAATGGGGATCCCGTTTTTACCTTATGGGCAAGCAAGGAACCCTAAAAACAAAAGGTACCTAAGTAATGTAATTAGGTAGTAAATATAATGCTAAACTATTTTTAATACTACAGTTAACCATGAAAATACAAGGCGTGTAGGAATTGTTAATGAACGACTACGTGTATTTACAAAATTGGCCAGTTTTCTAAGATTACCTTTCATGCTACGGAGTTTCATAGTGTGCAAACCGACGCACTAAGATCAAACTAACAAGAAATTAAAAAAGATCCTGCCTAACAAAATTACCTGAATAAACACCATCTTTTTGTGATTCAGTAAACTAATAGCCAGGCCAATGTAGTGGGTTCAGTTAAGTAGGTATAGAAAATAATAAGTTTCAATAGAGGGCGCTTATATTCTGTTATCAAGAGTTTAGTTTTTTTGTTGAGAACATAACTTAACCTGCGTTACATGAAAAAATTAAGTAGATGCGCATTCATAACATGTAAAAGCAGGAAAGCTTATATTAAAATAAGTTACCTTTTAAATGAAAGCTCATCTGCGGGAAATGCTAGTTGACTTGAACAATCAGAGATGGCGTTAGTGACTGATTTGTTTTGCCATTCTAGGTGAATGGCTGATAGCGGGTTTCTTATTTTTTGGAAAAATTGCAAAAAACAAGTGTGTTCTCAATAAGTGTTCGGTTTAAGTGTTGTTCTTATAATATTACTGTGTTATTATGTGTATTGCTTGTTATGTTGTGAAATCTTACTGGTTTTCGGTCAGAATTCAAGAAAAACAAATAACGGGGTCATTTGCAATGGCTGAAATGAAATTTTGGTGGTAAGTCCTAAATTTCGACATAAATAAGGCTAATTTTGTGTTAGTGGTATTGTTTTTTGAACTGAACTTATATGTATAAAAAACTTAATGAGGACTTTTGTAAAGAAATTATAAACTAACCACACTTTCGTTACATACAATTTACTAGTCTGATAAAGTAGGTGGGCGCCCGCCCGCTACTAGGTTAGACGGCCTTGAGTCTAATCTTGTCAAGTCAATGTCGTTTGATTTCATCAATAATTTTTAGGGTTTTTCTTACATTAGAAAATGTCTGGATGTAAGTAATATATTTTTTTAGACTAAATCATGTACCAATGTGGCTCAATTATGTAATTAAACGTTAAGTTTGCAGGGACCACGGCAGAGAAGATTCTTCACAAATTATCTTTTTATATTTTTGAGTCCTACCTATGTCTATGTAGATAAGTACCTACAGAAATAAATAGGTAACAGGCATGGTGCGTGTGTACGTTATCATTTTATAGATGACCTAGGTAGGTACTTTGTAGTGTTGTTTTGTATTATATCGACTATTGGCGTTGACCGTGTCTATCTACTTATCATATCAAACAACTATTTTTGAGACCAACACACACAAAATTTTATCAAAATTAAGTCTACTGTGGCTATTTTTTTGGAAAAGGAAGTAGGTAGATAGGTTTAACCAAATAGTAAACACCAACATTGCCTCCGAGACAGGTACATTAGGTATCTCTCGATCTAAAATTCCAGGTACCTACCTAATCTTCGCTTCTGTGCTTGGAACCTACCGATATTTTGGGGTACCTATAGCCCCTATAGGTTAATTGATCATTGTTTGTTTTGTAGGTATGAGTTACACGCTTTAATTTTTTTTAATGTTTTGTATACATGGTTATTACTTGTTATGTATACTTCAATAAAGTCTTGGATTTTTATTTTACAAGTATTAATAATAAAAAAAACATCCAAGTGCGAGTACTCGAGCTCTAAGGCTTCCGGTTCCGGTACAAAATAACAGACGTCATTAGTTTGTTTGCCTTGCCTGTCACAGAATTCTTTGAAAAGTGCTTGATATTACCTACAAACTTTTCTGTAGAAAAATTGTTGTCCCTATCATCCCAATCCGTTAATTTCAAGTCGAAGTTTCATAAACAAAGGTGCAGAGACCTAGTTCTACCTTCTAAGTTGATAGTGCCTACTTGGTGCTTATACTATAGATAGATACCGTTGCAATTAGTGCATTCGAACAGCGTACTTTAAGGGAACAATATTTATTGAACTCTAGATCAAACATATCTTTAATAAAATGTCAATTAGTAGGTAACATGTAGCTGCCATTACATTCAATCCAAATCTGCGTTAACCGGCAATGACGCCGACCAGTGATGTCCATCGAATGTTAGGGATGTCCAGTTACCGATTACTTTTCTTTTATAGCTAACAGTACGTATTACTAAACTTTGAAAAGAATATTCGTTTTTTATGCCCGTTTTTCTGTCCTATGCTATTTTGTACCACACTTAGGTTACTTTGGTTGGCTATCCTAATTTGAAACATTGCTAAGTAAGTTCCTAACTGTTCTATCAATGTAAAAATATGAAAGAGACCACAACATGACTAAGTTGCACGTTGCGCACTTACCTGGTTTCACAGTTGTCTGCCGCTTTCGCAATAGATCTAACCCTGACATCATAGTTAGTAGGCTGTAGTTATTGCTGTCCATGACCCACTCAGGATAGGTTTCTAACTTGGTCTTTCTGGTATCGTGACCAACATGCGATTTAGTCTTTATACCCTGATCGTGTAAAAGGTCCCTTTTTAAATAAATGTTTCATTTAAAATAATGCAATGCCAGCATGTTAATAACTTACTAATCCTTTAACCTAAAAGCACTTAAGCAGGTTGGTTCTTTTAAGCATCTTTGGTTGGTTGATAGTCAATATTTTTTTCCAATTTAATGGAAAAGCCTTTAAAGAATTATGATTACTACATATATTTTATTTCCGTTTCTATTGCAGAAGGGTCCAGGATAGCAGATGGTGATGAAGGGCATCAGTATAAGCGGGTTAAGGCGTCTCACACGTAACTAGGCCGCCAACGAGGTAAGTCTCGCGCCTTACTAGGCAACTCGGCCAATCTAAAAATGCTAAGTAAACAGTGATTCATGCTCAGCTTTCCTTGCGTGGAGCGCCTGCCTACATACCTTTGCGTAATCAAGCTGCAAGGCTGGCAGACAACTGTTTGTCTAATGTAAAAACGTCTTTGTTTAACGGTGTTCGATGTCAGGGGAACTAAACTGCTAAATTTATGTGGGAAAGGTCGCATTACCTAGCAGAAAACGTTTGGTTGAAAGGTTTCAGTTTCTTTTGTTTATTTTAAGAGTTAAAATACTGTCCTTTATGCTGACAATTGTAAAATAAATTACCTGGTGTATTTGGCAAATCTTTTTGTTTTGTTAGCGTATCTGATGGCGCAGTACTTACCTATGTTGGCTAGGTCGTTTGTGCTATAAACGCTGTGCAGCAAAACAAAACCTTGACCAGAATCTCGTGTCACACTTTGTATTAAAGTTATTTGTAAATAGCAGATGTTTTGTTTTCACTCGTGTAAACTATGATACTTGGATACTTACAAAATTAAAAAGGACATGAAATTAACCAGTTTGGTAATTTGTTCTTATGCAAACATTATTAGGAAGCGAAACAGGATGTTTAGACAGAGATATCGAGGAACTATTTGGCCAGCGTTAATTTGTTGACAACTGCTATTGTAGATAATATAAAAAGTACAATAGAATGGTTGATTCGAGTATTCGGTAAGGTGAAACCTTCGTGTAGAATTTACTTTTGTTTACAAACAAATAAGTGAGGCAACGTGACCGTGAATGCCGTTCGCTGCATCTGTTCTTCTGTTACGAAACCAACTCTCTAATATTTCCGTGAATTGTGATAAAATTGTTTTCTGGTCCGCTTGTTTACCGGAGCCTAAGGAATGTTTACGACAACAACGATCCGAATTGAAGGAGAAAAGAAAACAATTCGTTTTTTTACCGTCAAGGCTGCAGTGTTTTGGATAGGTAGGTAATACATATTTGGCTTCTTCTTTATCCTGTTGATTTGTTTTTACAAATGCTACGTTTTTTTAGTTTTAAATTTCACCGTATATAAAGTGTGCCTTGAATTTTTATTTTTATTTTGCCGTGTTTGTGTTTTAACGATTCAAAACAAAACATTAACCTATTTTTTATTAACCAGTTTCGTACAAAACCTGCAAAGTTCCTTGCTAAAGTAGAGACTTGGATACTTTCTAACTATTATGCAACAATTTCGTATCGCCTCGACGACGCTTCATAACAAAATATTATGAGTAATAACGTGTGTTATTTAATATTTATTTATTGCTTCTATAACTATTTTTATAGTTTACTTTATTTAACTAAAGATATAATAATATATATTTTAACCGTCTTCCTTTACTTTAGTAGTTATGTTAAGTACTAGTTATGGTAAATGTGATTCGTATTTAAATTGCTACGCGATAAAATACAACTATTATTAAAGTATTGGTATTTTTTGTTACAACTTTCGTTAAAGTATCCTACAACGAAAATATAAAGTTTAAAACGTCATCGGTTGTGTCACTAGGTTGACGCGCGGAATGCGATCTGTTGCGCAACTTGTTTTGACGGCAGTGCGCGCGGGCACCGCCGCCGACGCTCTGTGGAAACGTTGCCTCACCGCGCATGCGCTACAAACAATAAAACACACTTTCCTTCAGTGTCGTGGAAAATCACGTACCTTCATTCATCACACAAGACATCAAGTATCACGAGAGATGTTTCGCATGCTATTTGTTTCTGAACTATTATCAAGGCATCTAATGTGTGACGACGGTGTGCATACTTTTTCAAATATGTTTTTTAATAAAGTTGAATTTATTATTAGCAAAGAAATTATTATTGGTAGCAAAGAAACATTTTTTTTTATTGGTACGTATTAATATAACTTTTTAAGCCCTTTTGACACGTACTCATTTAAAATTTTATCATTCCTATTCGAAATGAAATGAAATGAAATTACTTTATTGTATGTAGGATTAAGACTAATCTCTTATACATTGTCAAAAGCGTAAAATAAAAATAAAAAAAGATGTCACGGGACACCCCTACATTCATCAGCAATGGCCGTAGTAGACCGAGAGAAAAAGCTGGCGGAAAAAACTCTCGGCACTCTTTTCAAAATTATACAATCAGAATTTATATTTGAAAATTTCTTCCAAATATAGAACTGCCTTTTTTATTATTTACTTCTAATTATTGCGATGTTAAGTCTCGTACTTTATGTGCATGACATACTCTGGTAAAAACCGGACAATTGGTACTTTTCACACATTTGAGCACATCGAAAACATGTTTTTGTGAAGGTAAATAAATACAATGAATCATTAAATAAATAGTTTTTGTTTTAATTTTTTAACAAAAATATTGTTACTAAGGTTACGGTAATGTTAAACTTTTGATTATAAATATGTGATATAAAATAAATTAAATGGAATTTCTGAGAGTATACCTATTTATTTATAGTAGTTTTTTTTTGTAAGCTGTGTAGAGCAAACAAAAATTCGCTAATATTTTTCGAATAACGAGACAAAATGCACAAAGATTTTGATGTTATTGCTCTAAAATAAAGTAAACATATGTAAATCTACGTCGTATCTGAAAGCGGCCATGTAAATTTGCATTTCCTCAATCTTTTTTGTTTCGAGGCTGCTATTTATAGCTGTATAATGACTGTTTACGACGCAAAGTCGATGCTATAATAGTACTACTCCAAGTTGCATGTGACTTGCAGTTTATTATTAGATATTGCGGAGATAATACGTATTTACTACTAACTGCACTTGCAAGGTTACTAAACTCGATCGATACGATAGAATATGTGGGTAAAGTACCCATCTGTACAAGTAATATAATGTAGTTACCAGTATTTACGCCGACGTTCAATGACGTAGGACGTTTTAAATAAAACCGTAGTAGGTACGCTAACTGCAGTTGCATAACTGAAGTAATCGTGATGAAATTTCTAGGCTGTTTGAAACCCTATGACATTATGAAATCATAAATAAGGATGTTTAAAACAAAAGACTTGTTTTTCGTAACAATACGCGTAGAAGATCCTGACGTGCGTCATAATAGCTGCCTTCTAGAAGCCTCATGTATGCTTTTAGTCATTAGGGGCTTTAAAATTACAAAGAGATAAAACAAAAATACCTTATGCTATAATTTTAACACTGACATGTTGTTAAAATCACTTTAATGACAGTTTAAAAGCGAAAATACCTGTAGCTAAATGCTTGCGTGCAAAAGTTTTACCACAGCAGGTACACATAAAATTTCTATTCTTGATTGACTGACAACCTTCGAGACTCCATTAAGAGAGATACATCAGTTTTTCGTTAGCGCTTTTAAAAATAGTTGTACAACAATAAGATATTTGATATCAGTAGTGTAGATACCGAGACTATGACGGTTAACAAATGTGTTAAACACGATACGTACACAAGTACGTACGGTGTCCCCAGACGTAACAGCTGGGTTGGCATACAAACAGGATACGCCGTGCGCTAGATTTCAGCCTTGCTCGAGGCGATGTTTTTGCTGGCCAAACAAACAACGCAAATCCGAGACTGTTGGCTATAACATCAACTTAAAGTCTCTTTAAAAACATTGAAAAATAAGTAAATTTTGCTTGATAGATTAATTTTTGCATTGTTAGACATCACGTCAGACTAAATAAAACATTTAAAAGAAATAACAATGAGTTGTACAGTAAAGGGGTAGATAGAGGGTTAAAATTGTATTATATTCAATACAGAAAATGGTACTTCGGCATATTACCCCTCATCTATTGATGTTTTTAAGTGACACTGAGCTCAATGTTAATTATAGAAGTCTACATATTTATACAAATAGCCTTGTGTGTGTGGTAAATATTTACTTGGTAACTGTAGCCTTGTTTAATATCGAAGTACTAATGCTCTGCTCTAAAAGACTTTCGTGATATGAATTTCGTCCGTCTGTCTTTCTTTGTGTTTATTTAGGATAACATTACATCAAACTTGTGTGTTTAGTCGCAATATCTGTATCAGATTATATGCCACTTTAGCCTTGCGTTGGTTTTCTATGAGTATAGTATCACATTTATTTATACAACTATCAACTGTATCAATATAACTATAAGTGCAGTAAAAGCCCAAAATTATATCCTCAAGTACAAGGTACCAACTCCAAAGTGCGCTATGTTTTACTAAGCAAAAGTGTTTGTATGTCAATGCCCATTTTGTAATAAATCCTTGAAATTAATTAACTTCCTGGAACCACAATATGTATAAACATCAACATCTGTCCTAATTTGCAAACGAACGGCGTAAAAGCTAAGATAGCTGTTACTGAAATCAATAGGCGTACATTTCCCGGGCTTTTCCTTATTACTGTTGGCAGTATATCGATCCTATAAAGTGCACCGTCATTGCTGCTTTTCTACGCAGTTTGCAATTCGTCATTGTCAGCATAGGAACAATGAACTTGTGCCTGTTTAGTAGGATGACCTTGTGAAAAATAACAAATTACCGATGAAAAATTGCTTTGACCTCATTTTCAAATATGGCACGCTAAAGAAAAGACCATGCTGGTTTATTTATCCTTGACCAATTCATACAGGATTTGAAAGTTTCATTTAAAGCGTAACAAGGAATAAATTATGTATGTTGTCGGTACAGAGATTTTGTTTACGTCTCAAAGTTAAAGTGAAAGCTTGTAATGATTAAAAGTTATATTTAAGTGACAATATTAACGTTTATTTATAGTAATGTCAACTTTATGTGCCCAACTACTAAGATGCGGCGTTCGTTTATTTTTGTTAAAGTATATTTTGACTTCTTCTTTATATTCTTACAACTTTGGCCGAAAATTTTTGGTTTATAAGCCTAATAATTGATTGTGATTAAAAACAAAGGTAGTTTCTAAAAATCTTGTTTATCTATTCGTCAAATAACACACAGTCACGATAAGGAAGAGTTTTAGAAATTCTCATGTTAGAGGTCTTTGTTTCTGTAAACAACAACAGTTTCACCGGGCACTTCCTGTTTACATTTATGTTGATTGAAGGGTAATGTTACATTGATTGTTTTGTGATTCGCTTGCTTGTATGACTTTGCAAGGTCGGCGCTGGCTTGTACGTTTTATTGTTTGTAAGTGAATAAACAGTCTCGTGGGTAGACGGAACTCATTCAGCTTACCTGTGAGTGATTTTAGACATCTTTTTCTTGGAAAGGATTAGTATAGTTTTGTTAAAAAAGGGTCTATAAACTTGCGTACCTATGACAAAATGCCTATTTCTAGGCAACCCTGCGTTGGTACGTTGCAGTTTATCAGATAAAGTGCATACAGAGCCGCATTCTCAGGCAGGCCGCAGAGTAGACAATCGTTGCAAAAGGTCCGCTTCGCTCAGCTCTCAAGTGGGCGAAGGCCGTTTGGTGCATTTTGTTAACTGCTCACCTACTTCACGGTACAGTGTACAACTTCAAAACAAAACAATATACTGTCGCACTAACTACACAGCGAAGTAAAGTTAACTTGGCGGCTTAACTGCAAATTTAACCTGGGGACTTCCCCGTTGGATTGCTACGTCTTGAATCACGTAATTCGAGAAAGGCCTACCATTTTTTTAAGTATGTGAAAGCTATGTTTAAAATGTTAAATATCATGTTACGAAATATGCCTTCCTTTAAAATGTTAATATTTCTTTTTAGAAGTTCGTAAAACAGTCATATCAAAATCCAGAAATATCGAGATATTTAACACATCACAAAAATAATTGTGGTTACATCACGGTGCAGCAATCAGTGTCTAAAATAAATTGTAGTTTAGCATTGGGTTATTTACGTTTCGGCTATTAGACTAACTAAAAGAACTGCAGTCGCTGCTATATTGGCTCTACGCCAGTTGTAATGAGCAATTCACAGCGATATTATTACATTTGTCTATTGTCTTACTATTAAATGTTGACAGAGACACATACAATAGATATAAAAACTAGCCAGTGTCTGATAATTTAAATTCTGAACAAAAAAAAAACAGTTACATCCTGTCTCCATACTTAGAACAAGGGTCGGACTTCCTGATCGAGACGGTAGTCACGTTTGTGGTGATACCCGCAACGTAAACAAACATGGTTTTGTTCTGTATTTGAATAAAGAATGACGTCACTTAGATGCTATATTTGTTACTGCACTTCCGTGTTGATAAATCCAGACTCCACGAAAGAAGGAAGCAGTTAATTTTTAGTTACGCTTTTGGACTAAATTTTGTTAGAAAGGTTAGGTAAACATTTGCCAGCTGATCAGATTTTTGTTTAAATACCAAATGAAAACTAAAGTAAATGTTATTGGAACGTCTATCAAAATTGTTTCACTGTTGGAATATCAGCAATTTAAAAATAGGGCTAGAAATTTGTTATAACTTTTTTGGTTCTAAATAGTTTAAATATGTTTAACTACGAAGTCTATCTATGCGATGGTAAATGGTTTTAGTTAGACCATTAAAAGAAAGAATCGCAAGTTTCTCTTGATTCACCTATGAGAATATTCTTAAGTAGGTACTTCTTTCCGTGCAAAGGAATATGGTTTTGTAACCCAACCTTTAAAGTAAAAAAAAAAAGTATTTACTTAGTGAGTATAAACTTATTAGAATCCTGCTTATGAGATGTGCTAGGTGTACCAAGTGTAGCATGTCGTGCGTCGGCGGCGGCGTGATGAAATGCGTTTGTTTCAGTCGCGGTGCGCTTGCGCTGCCCCGGATCTAGGTCACCGTAAGCTGAGTCGTTCGACTATACAACGGGCTTTCCCCGACTCTGATCGTGGGAACACTTGTATATGATATTTGTTGTATTGTACGTAATCGGTAATAACTCTTATCGTTCTGGGTTTTAGTAAGAGGCCCTCAAGAAAATAAATAAAGTTAAACTTCAATGAAAAGAGTATATGATGGGTAAAGCTATGCGCCATTCTCATGCCAGTTCTAGTAAGCGACCGCGTCCCTCGAAAATTAAAAAAATCTATTAATATTTTCTTTACTTAATTTGTAAAAGTAAAAACCGGCATTAGTTTCTCAAACAAGCGTAAAAAGATAAAAATTAATACCAAGGTGGTTTTAATTACAAACGATGTTAGGTAATATATCATGATTTTATATTAAATATGTTGAGACGTCTACAGACACACAGGCAAACACTGGCATCGATTTCAAGCGTTGCTCGGTGTAGACTTGTAGAGTGATTTTTCCTGGCGCCGGCGGCGGCGGCGCGGCGTGCGGTTTGAAAACTGAGCTGCTTTTATTTTATTGTAGTCGTTACTCCATTTACACCCGACGATGCCAGCGTCCACTCAAACAAATGCAATAACCAAATCGACACTAACAAACAACCATAACAACCCCCTAACCCTATAAAACAAAACATAAACTTTCGCCTACACACACAAAATTAAGGAAGGATAAACAAACACAATGATAGCATTTAATGCTATAAAAACCAATGAAATAAACCCTATAAAATACCAATTGTTTATTTATGCAATATCCCAGTTTACGAGCTCTGTTATTACAATATCGAAAGCATATCTAAGTAGAGAACAATAAAATTAATGTTAAAATTGTACAGTCAAATAAATTTCGTTGACAGTCGTTAAACTTATTTACTCGTGAAAATCGATTTCGAGTCGTAAAAAATGTATGGAGAGTTCCGTGGAAATGGTAATGTTGTGATCATTGATTTGGACAGGTATCGGTTGTAGGAGAAGGTTTGGGGGGTCAGGTGTGCGTGGGGGGCGGGTGGGATATGATTCACGAGCGAGCGCCCGAGCGGGCCGCAGACGCGCGCGATCTAGGTCACCTGCTCACGATGGTTTGTTTGGGTCCTCCCGAATTAGTCGGTTAATAATACGACAACCTTTGGTCGCACGCAACCAACCACCTCTCAGAATTCCAAGCTATTTCGGTCACTCAGGCGCATCAGCGATGCGTTGCCTACTAATGTGTTAATTAAATATAATTAATATGAATTTGTTTTGAAGCACAAACATGGAAACCACGTTGCGGTTGCGCTCGTTTTCCCAATGTTTACCGCTTATTTTCCTTATGTACGAGTATGTTACGAAATTGAAATGCGGGATTCCCGTTAACTTGAAATAATCATGCTAAAATTAGCGATACCAGGACAAAGCGAGTTCCATTCAGTTGCAATTTACCTTATTTGCAAATATTCATATACTCGTAAAGCATGCGGGTTTATTTTCCTTCCTCATTATTTGCTCGCACAAACTGGTTTTAATGAGTTTTCTAAGGCCAAACAGTATTGAAAAGGTTTGTTATTGTCTATCTAAACTTATCTGTATCCAGTTAAAAGTAAAGCCTTGTAGTAAACTACAGAAGCCAGCGGTCCCTGAATATCAGTATAAGTGTGCAGTTATGTAACACGGTGGAGTGCATCGAGCGAGGGTAGGGTAAATAGGTCAGTTGCCCACGTCGCCGCATTTTGTTTGGGTCTTCATTATTGATCAGGAGTGGGTGCTCCTACTACAACTGCGCACGCCAGCCCACGCTTGCAGTTCCCTGGTGCAGTGGACTTGACATTTACCCACATAAAACAATCTTCGCCCTGGAGACTTTCATCACAATTTACGAAATAAAACATTCTAATTAAGCCATTCGTGAAATATTTCACCGTAATGTTCCTGAGAAAAGTTGTCGCAGAAATTCGCGAGTCGAATATTATATTCGCTTAATTGAAAATGGAAATCCGAATTCCATTCGTTTTCACAGTAAACATTCGCAGAATGTATGCCTCAAAGTCGTTTAGTGTATAATCTGTCAGTATTATACAGGCCCTTTTCAACGATAAAGGCTTAGTAGTATGCGTGGAATGCTAATCGTTTGGAAAATCCGGGTTATTATCTGTTACTGGCAGATAAGTGTTGTTGACAAGCTGCAACGCAATATAGTGGTGTAGGTTATGGAGAAGTCGGCTTTATTGAAACGATGTAAAGAAACGCTCTGTTTAAATGTAGGTTACATAAGCGCAAAGTAAGTTACAGACAAAAGTTTGTAAATACTTTAAGTTTGTAATTCAAAAATCTAGTTAAGATAAAACTGTTTGTTACGATAGCAATATGATAAAAGGAGCCTTTTTTATAAAATTGTGGGAATTCGAATAGTATAATATTTCCCAGAATAATAAAAAGTATCATAATAGCTAAAGATATTATTTGTCGATAACACGCCAATAAAACTCTTGTAAGCAACATAAATTAGAGCCATACCTTAGAATTTAATATGTGCACTAGTTTCGCATAACGATAGTGAATACATTCATAAATTGAAACAATCTCAAATAAAAAAACTGCAGTTTTGTAAATTAAACATAAATAAATGTTAAAACAAAAATTATGATTTTATCACTGATGTATTCATCAGATGACATTATTGCCCTGCCCGAGGTGAATTTGCTTTTGTAATTGCGACAATGTTAATTATGTTATAGTTATGGAAATCCGTAGTTAACGGATAAGATATATAAACAGTCGCGAGTGGTGTCTTTGCTTTTAATTTTTTAGAACAAATAATTCAAAAAGATTTTGTTCTCTTGAGAACCACTAAAGTTGTCAATTAAGCAACGTTTTAATAACTAACTAAGTTTAAGTTTACTATTTACCACCAAGTATGTTGCTCACAAAATTGTAGCATTCTGGCCTTCCAAGTCCAATTGAAAGTTTACGTTATAACCGTCGACATTGTATTGACATTTCTGCAAGGATTGCCGATAATTTAGCCACATTGTGCAATGCAGCGTTTCGTGTAAGGGGGTCGGTATGTAGGGCACACTGCAGAGCGTCGGGTGCCAAGTTCGTAGCCGCGCCTGCGCACCCCGCCGCCACCCCCATTCTTCGATCGCGTTACGTCGACGCTACGTGAACGTAACTCGAAGTAGGTCGGCCACAGTTTGCGCGCGCAGGGCGGCCCCCAGCCCCTACGACGTCATTATTGATCGGGCACGTGGCGACGTAAGTGACGTAGAGGCTGTCTCGATAGTACGCCCCCGCTGCCCCCCGCCGCCCCCCGGCCAGCCCTCGTCCCGGCGGCCCTACCGCCTCCAGCCAGACTTGCAACGTTCTGCAATTAACGGCTTTGCCCGTGCGTAACCCTAGTTTGAACCGTGTCGTCGTTTTCCCAGCGTTAATGAGTACGACCAACTTACGGGATTTTTCATTCATTACCACTTCGCTTGTTTTGGGATCACATATATGGAGTTTATGATGTATTTTCTTTAAAAAATATATTAAATAAACGTAAGCAACTTTTACCTTCATCGTGAAGTTGTAGTTTATTCATGACGTGTTTATTCGAGTCGTTAAAAGCGAGAACTGTGTGTGTCATCATCCGTTATAAGTTATGATCGCAAAAAAATGTTTTGCTACTTTGTAAACAATGACCGGGGGCGATGGTTCGTCATAGATGTTGTTCATGATGACGCGACAATATCTCTTGTAATGCTCCTACGGACTTAATACCTATTTGCTCAAGTAGTCTGACGCCAAGCAATTGTACATAAGAGATAAGATCTAATTGTAAAATAAACACATTACGCTATAAGGATGACTTTACCTTAGACTTTAATTTCTTGCAGTCGATCTAAAAAGAAAAACACCTTCAGATTTAACAAAATAGCGCAATACAATTATTTTTATTGTGTAACACCTTGTAACTGCCATGGGCCTAAGCCTGGTACTCATAAATTTTCCATATCGCAACGAATCAGTACGCACTCAATACGTCTAATGCAAACAATACACGGCCACACTTAACTGACCTTATTCAGTTGCGACCATGTGTACATTACTGTACATGCTGTACGGACACTTCGAATTTAAGCTTGGCGTCAGGGTTTTTCCCAGAAATTATGTTAAGGGTTAATTCATCTACTACTACTTAGAAGGGTATCGGTAATTAAATTGCTCATGCTTCTTGTAAATGGGTGGCAAACATGTTCGTCACCTTGGTACATAATAAAAATAACATTATTTTATTTATCTACATCGCTACTCCCGTGTTGGGTAGGTACCCAACCCCTCGTGTCATACCTCATTGCATTTTACAATACAATACCTTTTTCATTGATTACTTATGCGTCAATAGATATTACGAAGTAATACACTGTTCTTAGAATAACGCCCCCAAAAAGCTTTGCAACGTTATTTTTGCCAAGGTCAAGTCTGTTTTTTTTAATTGCAAAGTTCAAAAGCCTTTTTTGTATCCTAATGTGTGTGCGGCGTTTTTGGTGTATTTATTTAACGTTCGCTGGAATTTTTTATCTTGTTTTAGATAAATTTAGACTTTCCGCTACACGATGAGTAATGACTTGTTTCAAAAACTCAGAGCAGATAATAACATTTATCCTGTCACATTATCGCACTGCGAGATTTATTAGTCTGTTCCGATTAGCGACATCGGCAGTTTTTTTGCAGGCTATAAAAAATTAAGTAACAAAATAAATAAATAAAAGTATTGGTTATCCACTTGAATGGAAAAATATTTCATAACGCAATCTTTTTTTCTATAATAACTACAAAGCATTTGAAGAGTATTATCACTATTTTGTCCCCATGTCAATTAAAACCAGCTATGTATACGTATCGTACAGTTATCCACAATCTAAATACTATAGTAAAAAGCAAATCTAAAAAAGTGTTTCTTTATAGCACGCTGTTTCTTGTATTGAATTAACTAATTTATGATTTGTTTGTTGTAACAAAATAAAGCTATGTGAGTAATAGCCAGTGGACTGTGGTAGAAAGCTTCCGTTGGCAGTTGGCACCTTTGGAATATAGAGCACTTGATAATCTGACCTAGGTCGACTGTAGTGGCCCAGGCAGCTATAGTAACCTGGATCTACGGCGCAGGCTTGAAAGGTCAGGAGTCAGAGATTCTCCAATTTAAAACTTTAAATTGCATTCTCAATGCTCCAATTTCAAATGCTTGGACAGGCGGAAAAACGATATTTTATTGGTAGCACACTGATTCAAACTTCGCAGCGCCGTTCTCTGTTGTGGGAATTTTCAATAGATTGGACGGTAATTCATAATTATACTTTACGTCAAATCCAACAAGGTTGGGATTCTTTGTAGTTAGTGTTGTATAAGATATTGGTGTATAGTGTTGTGGAAGATAGTATTTTGAGTGTGCCTGTCAGCTCGCATTACGTAGTAACCCCGTTAAAAGGTCAGAGGTCGGGTCGTGGTGCAGTGCAGCTGCATCTGGGGGTGGGGAAATGGGGGCGAGTGGGGTTGAGTAGGCGTGTGGTAGTAAGACCTAGTTTGTGATAGGTGGGCGTCGCTACAACGTAATGGTAGATTGCTTTTAAACTCGCGCTGCGGCGTAGTACAATTCTGAGGGGGATTAATGCTTTCGTAATACCGTATTCTCAAAAGACAACAAACTTTTGTGTTATTACTCGGAAAGATATTGTTGGTTATTCTCAAACTGAGTCACGGTTTCTGGAGTCTGCGAAACGGTCATTGAGTCAAATTGACTCACTCTCTTGAGGTTGTTTTGATCGGTACTATTGACTAATCTCTGACTAATATATTTCTAGTTATTTTGTTACAGACAAAATTGGCTTATAAATAATAAGTTTATTTTTAGATCTTGTGTAATGGTTGCTGAAATTTGGTAGGGTAGTACAGCATTTCTAAACAAAGTGTTATATGACGTAAGTGTTAGCGGCAGTCTGCAGAGCCTTCCTGAAAGGTCATCGGTCTGGGTCACCGATGACTATCTAAATGTCACCAGTATTATTGTGTTACGGCCTTAATTATTTTACTACTGGGATAAGAGTAACCTTGCAAAATCAATCTCCTCATATTTTATTTTCATTATTATAAAAACCAATAAATAGTTGATCACTAAAGTCCTTCTAGTTTTTTCTATGAATTATCGAAGGAAATCCACGTTTCCGTTCTTTTCAGTCAAACAAACAAATGAAACGTTCTTGAAAAGTGTTTCCCACCAACAAACACGCAGTTTTATACGCTTACCTGAAAAAAAAAAAGAGTTTTTTTAAACTCTTAAAAATATTGTTAACTGAGAAAGTATGTATAAAAAAACACATGTGTTTTTTTAAATTATAAAACAAAAGCGTTTAAAAACCCAGTTTACATGTTTTAAGGTTATATACGGTAGTCACCCTCAATATGGCACCGCAAGAACTTTCTACTATTAAAAACAACATTTGAGGTAACGGGTTCTATCAAAGGAGACATCGTCATTAAAGTAATTACTTATTTGATTCCTTGAGACATATTTACAAACATAGTGTTGTTTATAAATACGAAGGCAAGAAGCTCGGCGTCCAGCTGGCACGCGATAATCACGGAGTCACATGAGCAATGTTTTCTTCAACTTGCCGATATCGCTGTTTATGTCCGTAGTGCGACAAGCCAAATTTATAGAAAGGAATCCATCAGTACAATACACCGCTGGCTAATATTATATCATTTTATTGTCGGTTACATAGCATAAGTCACATGCTGCGATATTTTCGTGTCTTTCTGAAATCCGTTTCGTAATCACGGGTGTGAAGTTAATTGTTCTGGCGCCAACCGCCCGCGCGGCGCGCGTTTGCTCAGTGGCTGTAGGTATTTTCACACAATGGCTTTTGCTAATTGTGCCACTGTAATCATGGAAAAAACAATGTTTTTTGTCATTGAAAGTTTTTTATTAGTTTGTTTTCAAGTTTATTTTTTCTCAAACAATTGCTGGTAACCAATTGAGCTGCAACTTGGCTCTGTTTACTCTAGTTATGTAAATTTGGTGAAAATATTAAATTAAAGTACCTTCCTACCATGGAACTAATTTGACGATCCTATATTAATGCTATGAGGTAATAAATTAGCTTATTTATGAATTTTGTACTTTAACACTACGAGTAAACAAGTTGAAAGATCACTTCAAACCTGCTGGTTCACTACATTTAATTTGCAAGAAATATGAAAAGTAAACAACATCGGTAGACTTGAAGAATATTGTTGTTAAACTGTTAACTAAAATAATCACTTTGTTATTCACGTATTTTATGACAACATTAGTTTAATGCAATACCACTTAGGATGTTTTCGCATAATATCGTGGGATTTGGCACAAATGAACCTATCTTGAAAGTGGGTCAATGTGTCGCAAATGTTTGTCCACATTTTGATGTTTTTCTTCATTCTCACCTTGATTTAAACTGAATGTATAAATCTTAAAATGGCGCTGTGCTGTACCCAACAAAAAATATATTTTGTGAATTTTTTTTGGTTGCATGCTAATCAAAGAACAATATATTTTAACTAAGTACTATCTATACTATTTTCACAATTTCTCTGATATTATATCTTTTGTTAAATACTAATTTCATTAGTCGGGGTTTTTTCAACAATTATTTTTAATCCTATTTCAATAACGTTTCTTGTCTTCATAGGTTTTTCCATGGTCTCAAATTAAATAAGTGGAAATGATAAAGACACGCATAACCTGCGTCATTTCTTAGGAACACTATTTTTAACGTTTAAATACATACGTACACCGTCCTGCAATGTTGGCCGATCGATTGTTGACACTTCTTCGAAGCCTGATAACAAACAGAAAAAGTCAAATATACTTCAACTACATACTTAATTTCCAAGTATTAAATATTGTACTTACCAACCAAAGACTTCTCAGTAAGTAGGTAACAATAATATTTATTAAGAAGTAACAAACAAGTATAACCAAGTACCTAGCTGATGTAATTGTCTACATAAAGTTGTGACTTTATGCTTTTTACGTCATGTTTCTACCCTGAGATATTATTTATGATACCCTACTCATTGCTGTAAAAAAATGGTTTTTACAAAGATATGTTTCTTCTGCTGTAAGTGTAAATAAATGACTAATGTGTTAATTACTCATGACGTCGGAGATACTTTTAAAGAGCTAAATGCCCGTTTTCACCAACGTTCCCTAAAATTAAGGTGACACCTAAAGCGTTTTAAGTGGCCCTTAAATTCCAACTCGTTTTCACCAACGTTTAAGAGTTCCCTAATGTCAGAAACGACCACCTAAACTTAGGATGCCGATAATCGACTCCGCAAACCTTAAGTGTCAATTTGTTTGTTTACATTAGACGTAAATAGTAGAAATGCAAGAGCTGTAAGAAACTTGATGCAATTGAAAGAATATAATTATTTCAAAGACGTAGGCTTATTTATTCTTTGACAGACCAGTATATTTTAGACAATATGACGTAAAAGACTTTTTCATTCGATTTAGGTTATCGAAGCCAAGTGTCTTATTTTAACTTGAAAACATAAAAGATGTTGAATACCATGACGACAGGTATAACCTGTCATAACAGGTATAAAGGTGTCCCAGCGCGCCTCCAAACTTGAGGGGGCTGCCTCGGTGGCCAGCCGTCGGTGGGGTTCGCGGCGAGGGCCTCAACAGGTAATTCCCGCGGCCCCGCCATTATACGACGGCCTGAAGGACAACTCCAGGTTTTTAGTCGGTGCGAGTCCGACATAACCCGTCTCCTTTCCCTGGAGGGGACGGGTATGCGTAGGCATTTTCCTGGAATATCAAAAAAAAAAAAAAAAGGTATAACCTACCTGATTTAACCAATACTGTTGAAATAAGTAGGTTCCTGGGTACGTTCCTTAATGTGATTTTAAGGGCTAGTAATGTGACTAAACAGAATTTTCTATTTGTCCTAAAGGAATCATGCATTGCCTCAAATGAATCAACTTCTGATTGCACTTTTTTTTTTTTTTTTTTTGTTTTTGCGGTGAAATGCATTTACGCACCGTACCCCCCCACACTGAGGTTCTATGCCAAGGGAAGTCAGGCTTTATTACAATTGTATTTCTTCTGTTATTGGCTGGTTGGTTTTCTGTCTGGCAAATTTGTAGAAGCTTCTGGTCCTCCTGGAAAAAATATAAAGTGTTAATCTTAATTACAGTTTCATCTTCTTACTCCATACTTGAATCCTACAACTCAAGCTCAACGTCTCGTTATAACGAAGCTCACAATAAAACAAGAAATGTAGTGGAGCGACAATATGGAGTATTGAGACGGAGATTTTCAGTATTGGCTTTAGGTTTAAGGCTTAAATTAGAAACTTTTTGTAAAGTTATTCTTGCATGTAGTATACTCCACAATATATGCATTTTGAGGGATGAGAGGGAACCTGTTATTAATAGTAGTAATACCTAATTTTGAAGAATTACTAGCAGCTGGACAGATACCACAACTACCAACAACTACTAGTGATTCTATAAATGGTTTTCAAAGGTCACAAATAACGTAGTGTTTTGTATATTTGTATATAATAAATCTTATATAGAAAATTCTCGTGTCACAATGTTAGTTACTTTTTACAGATTTTAACAATATTTTATATGCATAGTCAGTAGGTCTGATAATCGGCTACTATCTATTTTTCATACCCCTAAGTGATAAGGGTTGTCCAACGCTAACCTTTTTTAATTTGGCATAACAACGTTTGCGGGGTTTGCTAGTTTTTTAATAAAATTAAGTGTAACTTATCAATTATGAATAAAAGTGTAACCTTCTAATTGTTTCAAGACTTTCCTTTTTATTATTCTTTATTTTATCCAAGGTTTTTATGAGAGATTCTTTTGATCTTCTGAATAAAATAAAATTACAACTAATATTCCTAAAATATAAAAACTGTCTTACGAAAATGTGAAAAGTCGACACGAACTGATATAAGGACTACAGAAATATATTTTCGTCTCGTTGGTAGTGCTGTCTGTTTTCTTATTCAGGGTTGTGTCCCTTTGTTCGATGAGCAATTGTAACAATTTGTCCCTTTCTTTAAACTTCACTCAGTTTCGTCTTCGTTTTAATTTTTTTAGACATTATTTGTTATTAGTTTTAGCATAATTGAAACTGTCGTCAATAAATATAGAAAAATCAAATTTTCAAAACAACAAACAACACTTTCACTTATTCTGTTTTAAGCCACAACTGTCGTAAAACAACTGTCACTTACCTAAGTAGTCCCTAGTTAGGGGATGCTTAGATTGGTGAAAACGAATTTAGGTAAGAGGATGTTTAAGGGGATTCCTTACCGTAAAAACACCTAGTAAGAAAAAAGTTATGGTAACGTTGGTGAAAACGGGCATTAATCTTATAAAGTTTTATCATTTTATCAAAATCGGTTAGCGATTCGCAAAATGGATATTTTCAAATACATGTCTAACACGCTCGCGTTGTAATTATGAAAATGGTGCGAAAATAGTCGTGTAATTGCGATAGATGTGTATAATCGTATGAATTAAGTGCGGGACTGCGCGGGCGCGGGCGATATGACGCAATTTGTTTTGCAGCGACGAATATGCACAGAGGTGTGGTGCGATTTACAAGATACTACGGGGACACAGAAGTAGGTTATTTGAACGTGATAAACAAATGCGAAAAAACAACTGCAACTCAACTAATGTTGATTAAACTTGCTTGCGATTATTGTTGCTGCGGATAAATTTTTGCAGCGAAGAAACCGAAACGTGTTTAAACTCAATGCTTTTAATGCAAAAAAATAAAATAAAGTTATACGTTTTTTTCGTCTTTTTTATGTGTTTTTTTTCGCTTTTCTCTTTAGTAATTCATCGCACTATGTGCCACTGACTTATTGCCTCCATGGAGTGTTTTGCAATAAGAAAGGTGCCCTCAATTCGACTGGTAAACAAACATCAAAGCGGATTCCGATTCGTCACCTTTCCATTTATATGTAATATTTTATTAGTTTTCCTGTTGTTTTCGTCAGTGTTGTTTGATTGTTATGTTACAAGCTTGTAAAGTTTTAAAATGAAATGCAACCGAACAATGAAAAGCACTTAACGAAGGAATATAAACAACAACAACAAGTTGAATTAGAACACTTCTAGTTTAAATGTATGATTTAAAGTATGCAACGATTTTCTAGTGTTACTCTATATTCATTTTTTGCATTTGAATTTTATCGATAAAATTAACTTTTAGTTAGGCTTGTTGAGTTTTGTACTTATCATCATGCATCACCAAAAAATATGATGTTTGATTTTTTAAATGTTTTTGTAAGGGTTCCACCTATTGTGTCGAGTGTGTACAGGATGTTATCACTGAAACAGTGATGTTATCGTCCTGTAAAGGTAACGAACAATACTATAGCGCGGCGCTTACGCACCTTACTTTGTTAACTTAAAATAAACGATACGTAAACACAAATAATGCAAATAAATTATAAACTACTTTTCACACAAACTTTTACTTCCAATTTGTTACTCTCTATAAAATGCACTATGTCATTTCTGGACCTAGCAGTAATAGATCAGCCAGTTATATTAAATTAGGTAATTCCAAATAGGTAGGTCTGCAAAGGAAAGTATTTTTATGTTTGATCCGTGTTCACTCTGAGAACATCGCATCAAGGCCGTTATCCTCACTTCAGGACAACGCTTTGAAGTGCCGACGACAATAAATGTCCCTTCATAGGCCCTTTCATTCAACTTACTGCCCTAATGTATCCGATATACAACTTTTACGCCCTCATCGTTAAAGCCCTTTTGGGTGAACGCGCCGCGCACGCCTTTTACTTCTTTATTTTTAAAATGGCAACTACGTTTATTGACACTATTATAGTATGTACTAATAGCAGATTTTCGCTTTCTTATTCATAGATACTAACAATTTAAAGTTTTTTTTAAAAATTTTATTTATACGAATTAATGAGTTTTGAAACTACAGGAAACAACCACATATTAACAACTAGTGGCCGCCCGCGACTCCGTTCGCGTGGAAGTCGGTTTCCCGTGGGAATGCGAAGTTTTCCCGCGGTAAAAAGTACCCTATGTCCTTTCCCAAGTTCAGTTCTTTCTTCATACCAAATTTCATCAAAATCGGTTCAGTAGTTTAGGCGTGAAAGCGTAACAGACAGACAGACAGAGTTACTTTCGCATTTATAATATTAGTAGGGATATAAGCATCGCAATGACGTTTTTTAGTGACTTATTTTACATATAGCATTATTTAAGGCTAAAGTCATTAATTTACGGTAATAAAACCCCGCTCACAGTAATTCGCAATAACGAAGCTATCTGATGATCATAAAAAAGTGAAATCGGTCTAGTAGTTTCAGAACAAACCAATTAATATTTCCTCCTTAATAATATACTAGCTTTTACCCACGCGGCTTCGCACGCGTTAAATTCGGAGTAAAACTGTTCACTCTGTACTATGTAATTTTACGTTTAAACCTTCCTCTTGAATCACTCTACCTATTAAAAAAATCGCATCAAAATCCGTTGTGTAGTTTTAAAGATTTATGCATACATACGGATATAAGGACAGTGAAACCGACTATGTATGTAGTGATATTGAAGAAGATGAACATTTATATAAGTGTAGATAAATTGAACTGTTTTCAAGTGATGATTAGGTACGAGATATATATACTTACTATAATTACATGTTCGAAGCTGGAGATAAAACCTTATATGTCATTTTATATAAATACATGTATGTACAGTTAATTGTATCATAAACTTGGTAAATTGCTATTATAATATCAACATTATTATAATTTTAGGTCTTTTAGACAGAGCCTCTTAAATAAATAGACATATGATATTCGTTTTAAGTGTTATGTTTTCAGGAACCAGTTTGTATTTCAGTTAAAATAAAATGGTTCCGCTATTTGGTACAGTCAGCGTTGTATCAATTTACGCTATTATATTACCAACATTATAATAATTTAATGTCTTTTAGATGGAACCTCTTAAAACAAATTTCAACTGTCTATTATTTAAGTAGAGGTATCACGTTTTCAGGAACCAATTTATGTTTAAAACATAGGTTTATAATATTTATATTTAAGATTTTTTTATCTAAGGGAATACCCGACCGGACGTATAACACAGCCGTAGTTAGTTTGATTGAACAATTGAGTAAGCGCATGCACATGTTTGTTTGCATTCATGTTTTGGATTAGATAAGAACCGTAAACGATTTAAATTGTGAGCGCAATTGAAATTTAAAAAAAAATGTTGATGTTTTGAACCGTACTTATGCTCTTAAAGGTATTTAAAAAGATTTTTTATGTACGGTAGCTTATTTTCGTAGAGTTGATAACTCTTCTTAACCTAACTGTGTAAAAAAATGCTTAGTAGATAACAAAGTGGATTGAGAAGTCTTAATTCTAAATAAAGGACCCGTATCCTTAAACAAATTAAATTGAAAAAAAAAAACAAGAAAGCGCTATTCTCCAAAGCATGAGCGCATAGTGCTTTATCGGCACTCTTCCACTGTGCCACCAAATGTTACCTAAACATATAAATAAATTAAAAAGTAGTTTAACCTGTTCACTCACACAGTAGATAAAAATGACTTCTTTTTACCCTGCCCGTAAATTATTACGCTAGTTATATGCTAAACAGTGTCTGCACCTATACAAATAAGTACATACATTTATGCAAATAAACTTGTACCCGTGCCATTAAAAAAATGCTATTAATTTAATCAGTATACAGACATAGAATTTCACTTAATTATACTTGGAAAGAGGTGTTAATTATACGATGGTTAATAATAATCAAATATACCTAGCAACACATTTTGTAATTGTAAAAAAATAAAAAAATAAAAAATAAATAAATAAAAAAATACCTATGATTATGCACAATTAATACTTCAACAGTGCGCAAGCTAACATTATCTCATTTTGTAATCCATTCAAACAATCGCAGTGTCTTGCTGATATGTCTGTCTGTATATTGAAAAGGTCATGGCCTGTCTAGTTTTTGTAATAAGTTGCTACCCCTACACTTACATAGACTAGTCTAGACGTCTACAGCGTTACACCGCTCATTGCATTTCTTATCCAGACGAATTTTACTACGCTGCCTGACTCATGAGTGATACTTTGAGTATATCTCGTTTACAGCTAGGTGAGAGATGTCTGGAACATTTTAATAAATTCAAGGATTTTGTATACTTACTTAAACTTTGCCCTAATATCCGATCAAGCTTTTTTGGCCGTAACTTAGTAGTAAACAATCGGATAGCCAATAATTTAGCTTATTTAAACACACTTACCGATATAACAATTAGCTCTGATCCCTAATTTTATCCTAAAATTACGCAGTAAAAAAAACTTATAATAACGTAACATTTTCAAGATTACTGGTTAGCACAAGGGTTTTGTTGGAATATATTTTAATTATAATGTTTACATATTTAATTAACAGAAAACGGACTGTTATGTTATCCTTATGATAAGCAAGCTACAAGGAAGAATTTAGAATTAGGATTATAGGATGTGGTTGCAAAATTAAACGATTTCCTTCCTTGACAGAAAAACCCGCGTATCAGTTTGTTTTGCAACTTTCTCAAATGAGGAAAACGGTTTTAGCTTTACAGTTATTTTATGTATTTTAGTAATTGTATTTTTTCAATATAATATATTGCAATCTATAAAGTTATCGGTAAATCTAAAGTACTGGAAACAGAAAAATTAGGGTCGGTGACATTTCAGACCAAAAAAACTCGGACACCTTCGCCAATGTATGGAAAAAATAATATTAAAATTGAAAATCCATACATTGGCGAAGGTGTCCGAGTTTTTTTGGTCCAAAATGTCACCGACCCAAAAATTATAGACTACAGTTTTTTTACATAATCTTATTTACAAAATTCGCGTGTCACAATGTTAGTACCTCACTCCTCCGAAACGGCTTTACCGATTTTTACATGCACAATCAGTAGGTCTGAAAATCAACGTTTGCAGGGTCAGCTAGTTATAAATGAGTGCCACTAAACAACTTCCAAATATGCATACGTGAATGAACTGGTGGTTCTTATCGTTTGCTAATGCGGCCATCGTTCAGTGTCATCGGGGTGACATTAGCATCTATTTTCATTCAGTTAACCGAACTAAATAATGTAAACAAGAAAAAAACGAGTCTTTGACCTATGTTTGACCCTAGTTTTTTGACAATGCAAATTAATAACAGGCGAAAGGATTATAGCTGCGTGGGTGAGCATTATAATCTATTCTTTTTTACTCACAAACTAGCAATAAATTTAATATCAAAACAAAATTTCGCTAACGAATAACGCTTTTTTTTGAATTCTAAATTACTGTAAAAAGCTTAAATAAATTAAACATCGTTAATAACTTGGCTGTTATCTGGTTGTTTTCCAATCACATTGTTTATTTTACGACACTTTTACACGTTGACACTCGTGTTACCCTCTTGTTTGTTTGGCCTACAAAATATCACGGTGGAAACTTTTGATCTGGTTTATTAAAAATAACACATTTTAGGTGTATCGAAAGAACAAAGTCCTTATTTAATTAGATGCGCAACATACAGTTCTTTATTAATTGAAACCTGGATAGATGAGATTTTTAATATGTATGTTTCGAATTGACGTTTCTGCTCCATAAAGTTCACTTTTTTCCCCCTCGATGCTAGTTATTCTCTATAATTACTGCTCATTTCGGTATGGTAATTGACTTGAGATGCTTCACAAATCGTCAAATTTTGCCATAAATATGAAAAGGTAATGGGTAGACGTCTTCAAGCTGAACCAGTCCAGGCCAAATATGATTAGTGTACGGTGGCGAATAGTCGTTAGTTGACGGATGTACGAGAGTTTTGTTATTGGTTCGTACAAGTGTGGTTGGTTGTATTTAAAGCATTGTTACACTTGTCCAACGAGGCGTTTCTTATTAGTTCTCGTGGTGTGTTGGTGTGATGTTGATGACCCTCCAGTGTAAAGAAGCCTGGTTCGTTAGTTCCGCGCTATTGCCGATGTAACAGTCGTATTCCGCTCGCCTGCTTGCCCCCTTTACCTGCTCCGTCTCTGTACTAGACTCAAATTGTCAAACCTATTGTACGAAGTCAGTGTACATAGTAATTGCGTCGCATTTTCATATCACAAATCAAATCAAGTTTTTTTAATCTTCAACGATAACGTTATCTGTCTTCCTATCTAGATTCCTCATCGCACCTATAGGTTTCTAAAGCGCAGAAAAAACTGTTTATCTCACAGCTGTTTACTACTTTATTTACTACTTGCATCTCACAAAAACAGAATTATCACGTGAACGCATCTGAATACGTGGGAAATAGATGTGGGCAAACTTCCCAAGCCATTGTATGTTCAGCCTTCCTATGTCACATCCGACCTACTAACTGCCGTTGCGTAAAAAAACATGAATGAATAGTATTTACTATTCAGTTAGGTGTGTGCGTATAAGTTGCCGTAGTAGTAGAGTGCATTCCATACGTCGACAGGGCGGTAACTGTACACTTTGCGAGGTATTAACCCCAATTCCACTTGGTGAGAGTAAATGAAACCATTATTGGTAACTTCACAGGCGATTCGACAATCCACGAACACTGTTTTATTGATGGCGGAGCTGTTATGTTTATTTGTTAAGTTTACGGTAATGTTTATAGTTTACCATTATCAAATTACTTATTGCAACTAGCACTTTTTATTTAAATAAAAACTAATGTTCAGGTTTTTTATTCTGTGGTTGTTTTCGATTTCTTCAGGAATATTACTTGACTGTTTTGATTGATTTCTTCTTAAGCTTTTGTTTAAATGTAAGTTTAAGGTTTGTTCATTATCATAATATTCATTTACTTTTTATGCAACATATCAACAAATATATACTGACACCGACAATTATGTTTGACATTGGAAATTAAATAAATGAACCAATTGAAATAATAAGGTCATAGTGAAAGACGTCTGTTGTTACTTACATACTTGGTATACCTAAAGAAAATCGTGTTTGTGTTAACTACGCTGATAATATTTATCATAAATATAAACAAAAACACTATATGTATTTTATACAAATTAACGGCATAACTAACAAAAAGAGATTGTTTTCAAACTCTCATATGTAATAAAATATGTTTAATTGTGATGAAGATAGTTTACCGTGAGTCTTTGCTATTTCTTAATTAGGCACTATAATATGAGTTTGTTATCAAAATATAATAAACTTTCACTGCATAACTATAATTCATTTATATGCTGACGCAAATACTTCAATTAATAAAGAAAATACAATACGTAAGTAATCATTGAAAAATTATTTACAATTTTACAGTTAACCTACAAAAAATACCAATTATTTAACCAAAATTATTGATTCTTTGTTTAAAAGTGTTTGTTTTAGTGCTATATATTATTTAGTATAAATATTTTGGCGAGCACGCGGTTGGCACATGTTCAGTTTCAAGTTACGCAATTGTTATTGAAAATGGTAGGTAAAAAGATACTTGTTTGTTATCTGTAGAACGTAGACAATAAAACATATTTTATTTGCGTCGGCGCCGATCTTCAAGGTTGAGGTCATTGAACTCTGTTTCAGTAAATCGCCCCCCGCTTGTATTCCACTGCGGAAATAAACACGATAGGTACTGGGTAATAATGATACACACACGTAGATACAAAGTTTTTTCTTAAGGAAAACTTTCCGTTGTATAGATATTATATTTAATTTCAATGCTTTACTTGGAAAGTTCCAGAAGTGTCAAATCACCTGAAATTTGAGTCGTATGTTTTAGTTATTGAGTCAGTGTCTGTTGAATGTAGCTACTATCAGTTATATCTACTCTTAACAAAAAATTAAGAGGGTTCGGGGAATTATCTCAGTAATAAATTAACCAAACACTGATTAAAAATCAGAAGGAGTTACAGCTTTTCCTCGTTAGATTAATAAATATTCGTTTAAGATGAATGCAAAAATGATTGCCGCGTTTAAATAATTAAAGAAAATAAACAATCCATGAAATGATCGTACGTAATTAACGGACTCGTTTAATGAAGCACTTTTATAATTAGGGTAATTATCGATGTACAGTAAAAGTTTAAAAAAAAAAAGAACTTTTAATAATCTCCGGAAACAGTTAAATGAAAGGAGAGAAGGGATCCCTTTCTTTTTGTGTTTTGATTTGACAGTAAGGTTGTAAAACTTTAATCCTTTAAAATTAATGAAAAATTGATTTGAAGTTAAAAAATGAATATATTTAGATTATTTTGTAGGTAGATTTTGTTACATTTTGGGTAAAACTATTATCCCAAAATAATCAACAAAATATTGTAAATCAACTTTCAAGGGTTTTCCGTATTATTCAAAATATTACAGTCAACGATTTGGGTTTCCCGAAAGAACAAATGGTCAATATTCACTAACCAGCTACCAAGATAAATATTATTTTACAGCAAAATAAGAGACTTTTAATTTTAAAATCTTTAGAGCAACTATTAAAGAATTTCAAATGACATTTAAAGTTTTACTAATAAGGTTATAAGCAATATATGTAGGATACGTTGACCGGATTCCTAGTGGTAAATGCCACATTCGACACTAATAAATAGCCGGTATCAATATTTGCTTTAAGTATGGTTGTAATCGCGCGTTGTCAGGGTTGATTTTACAAATATAACACGCTACAGCATGGCAATAATGATGTCATGCAACAATTCGCTCACATATGTGTGTCTGACATGACATAAGAATTGTTAGCACATGATGTATCCTTTAAGGTAGTTAGACAGAGGCCAACGTCTCCTGTGATCACGTCTGATCATAAAACGAATAATCGTAGGCCTTGGAATCGCACAGAGTTCTAAACATTCCGGTGATTGACCGTGTTTATAACTTTTTGTACACTTCAAGGATACACCAGCTAAAAATATTATACTCTTTATAATGACTGCGAGGAAAGAACGCCTTCGAGTTATTTTGTAAATACCTAATATTGTCTTTTCTTTCAAAAAATGATATACCTACTAAATTACATTGTTTTTAATATGTTTTTATAGATATGAATTGGCAAGCAATTATAATAAATTGATATCAAAAGTATTGTTATTTAAGTTCATTCTACAGTATAAAGACTTTGAAATTAACTTTACACATTTCCTTTATCAACTAAGCCATCCTATCAAAAGCTCACAAGTAAACACCGAGTTATTGGAATTCTCGTTAAACACGCCAACGTTGATGTAACTTCATGTACATGTCGTTTTATAGATTTTCTGTGAACCCCGCATCACCGCAGCTTTTCTCAGCGTAATTAAACAGGATAACGAGAATCATTTTCCTCCCACATGCGGCAGGTACTGCGAAATTCCATAAAAACATGGCGAAAAACATTTATTTTTGGCGAATGATTACTTTGTCTTTGCGGCGTTTTTGAGAAAACAGTGTTTATATGCAGCTTGATCTGTACGTAAACAAGTTGTTTATTTGTTTTAATTGCGATGCGAGTGTGTATGTTTGTTTGTTGCGGCCGAGTTTCCGGAGCGCGGCGTGTGCGCGTCCGTTGGAACATTCCGCGCACAGATCGATGCCCTCGCCTTGTTTACACTCGATGCAACTGGAAGAAAACAAACATGTTTTTGTGACATTCTCTATGTACATCCTTGTTCGATTTAAAAATAACTCCTCTCTGAGACATTATTCGCAGAAATCGTATAGTTATTGTTGCGATTAATTTGACCTTTGAACGTCGAAATTATTACATTAGGCGTGCTGGCGCTTCGTGTACATGTTTACAAATATGACCTTCCGACAGTGGGTTATCGGACTTAATGTCATTAAACGAATGAATGAATATGTAGGGAATATGTCCACGTTATCTAAGCACGATTTATTTTACATCCCTTTTGTAAGAACGTTTAATTAAATTGTTTGCAATAACTATAAGATATTTTTTGCTGGTGAAACTTATTTTATCATTTATTAACGAATAAGCAATAACACCTTATCTATTATAAGGATTGATAACAAATATGTGTTTTGAAATTTTCTATGTCTTTACACATTTCAATATTAAGTATTTATTCTTTAAATCGTACCTAAAGATTCGAACTCAACAAATTTGAAAATGTACTCTACAAAGTTACAAAGTGAAACTCGTGTACATACATCGTAATATAATTCCTCATGTGTAGCAAATATTGTTTACTTAGTGTGGAATTCGAGGAATGAAACCCTAGGCTGGCGCGTCTATTCGCGGCTGTGACACGGTCTGCGCGTGAGTGGCTTGACGGATCATCTGCCGCCGCGACAATGCAGGCGGCGCCGGCGGCCATGTACCCACACGGCTATTTCTGACAACGGCTGCTACACTTTGTTAGCCAAATACTAATTATAACGTAATCAATCCAAATATCAATTAAATAAAGAAACTAATGGCATATGCTTTGTTTTGAATTCTGGGTCAGTTTAATGATTTAATACCGGTGCAAAACAGTATTTAAAATGATACGCCTCCGCCGATATCTATATGTCGGCCGCATACCGCAGCGATGATGTAACATAATCCTCGACGAGCTTCATTCAATGAAAATCAGCTGATGATGTAACGGTCATTTACTCACCCTCCCCCCACCTCTAAATAAATGACATGGTTACCTCAGTGATTTAACGTTGAAAAAAATATTGTATATTTGGAGATTTAACACGTAAATAAACTTTTACAAATAACGTCCTACACGTAGATAGTTTATAGCAGTGTGAGGTAATGAAACGACAATAAATTTAGCGACGCGTGACGCGGTACATTTTTCAGCTTCCGTCAGAATTTGCGTGAACATTATTTATAGGGTCTGGCTTATAATAGTGTTGTACGGATTTGGTGGCGCGGCGGACTGCGCCCACGCATCGGGGATGCACGTGATTCATCGTTTGGCCGAGCAACGGTAAACAGCCAGCGTACTCGTATATTCTTATTACGATCAGCCTGAAAACTGAACCTGTGTATTTGCGGCGTATGTTTTGACTACGAGTCCAAATTGCACTTACAATGTAACAAGTCAATAATATTAAAATAATTTTATTAGAAATTTCAAGTTAATATACCACGTACATTTGTTTTATAATGTCTACGTGGACATCAATATGTTAAAATAAATTATTGAAAAAAAATACAATGTATATGTGTTCACGGCTGATTGTAGTAGTTTTAAGCTTCTTATTAAAACGTATTGCCCGCGAGAAGAGAAATAGGGTCGATCTATCTCTGGGAGCTTTGGTTCTTCAAGGCGGGATGGGCGATTAGTCTTGCTTACCAAGGCAACCTTTCCAGGTAGGTATTGCGCGAACCTTACTGATTTTATCGCCTACAATTCCCCATATTTATCATAGAATGGAAAATCCGGCAACAAAGTGAGCATTTACGGTGTCCGTTATTCCAAAACATTGTACAGACATAAGGTCGTCTTGTCTGGGTTAAGTACCTACTCGTAGTTCGTTGAGATGGGAGTCGAGTGCTTGTAATATCGCCCTTTTTGGTTCGAACTCTCGACCGACTGACGTCCGCTAGACCCCTAATATTTTAGGTTCGTGAACCTTCCACCCCACTACATAGATGAAATACATTTACACACACAAATGTCGTATCAATATTACTGCGGAGTGTGTACCATCTCGTGGGGTTAGGGAGATACAGGAATTATTTTTGGACATCAAATCACACCAAGATTGATCCGGGTAAATTGTTTTCCGAAGAAAAACACACAGGGTTATTTTAATAACAGGGCTAGAGGGGTTAGCTATATTCCACGTCGTGTGTGTTTTATTACTATATGTAGGCTTTATCAAATACGAAAATGGTTACGAACTTATTGGTATTAGGTAGGTACAAAGAAATAAAACATTATTGAGTTTCGTGGTAATACCCAGAAGGATCAAAGTCCTTAGAACGAGCTGCTGTAATGTAGCCGAGTGGGTTGTTACTGTAACAAACACAAAGCTTTTATGTAATTATCGATATGAAATAAGTTCATTGAACAAATAAAACGGTTTATTTCCGTCAACAAAGAATTACGTAAACGACCAGAGTGTGTAAGAAAGTAATGATATCCATTATGTATAGGTACTTACTCAATTTTATTGCCTGCGATCTCTTGATAATGTCAGGTCGGGTGCAGTACAAAGTGCTAACATTAACATTAACAATAACTAATTTTATTATCTGTAGAAATCATTACCCATGCTTTTGGAAAGTTTAAAATGCTTTGCAAAAAAAGTTTCTGTTCAAACATATTAACAAGTATCCGTGTATTTAAATACGTTTGTTTTTAAATAGCCGTATTATTGAAGAGACGTTGCATCTTGCCAGCTTCCAACAATAGGCCGGCGAGACGGTGCGTTCTTATTTTGAGTGTCGCTCGAGCGGAACGTCCCGTGATAGATCGCGAACACATCACTCTTGTATTGGCTCATCTCAATATACGACCACGTTTATTGCACGCAAGACTTTATGATGATTAATACTGGCGTCTGTTATTCATAATCGTAAGAGGCTATTATATATGTCAGTAGATTCAAGCGACGCATTGTGAAATGGTAAATTATCTTTCAATATCTTCAAAAATAAAAAAAGTCATTGAAATAATAACCACTTTACGTTCTGATGACTGCGTAGTGTTTAAGATTTTTTACGGGTCAAGCAGGTCAAATAAGCCGTATCGACAAGTATGAAAGAGTGCCAAAACCTATAAAAATAAATAATACGTAGTTTTACGCACAAAATATCGTTTTTACTCAACCGATGGACAGTTTCGGTGCCACAATCGTTTCATGTGTGACCCGAGTGACGATCTCATTCATAGGAATCTACCAAAACATTGTTTTATCTATTCTAATGTTTACAAATTAGTCCGTTATCTTTCTAAGTTAATAAACAATTTTGAGCACCGGCTGATAAACGTGACAGTGTTTTGTTAGTCCGTTCGTTTTTAACTTTAGAATTGCTAATGGTATATAGGTTAATACGTTTCAAGAACGTCTTAATACGTTTTGAAATCTATTGTGGCGGTTCAAGGAAACGAATCGCATAATCAATCAACTTTCCCACCTAGAGGTCCTCGTGTTTCGCTAGAAAAGCAATAACAAGTGCAAGCGGGGGGCGGCGTGTCCACGTGCCAACCACCTACTAATAACAACCTACCTACACGAGTACACATGCCGAGCACCTTTATAATTTATATGCTATTTTCAGTTGCACATACAATAATCAAGGATATTGTCATTTGTACACTGCAGTTTGAAACAATCTCTATCTCTTTAAAGTATTAAAGAAAATCACATGAGTCTGTTTTCATGTATATTCGCATACTACTTATGAAGCACGGCGTTATTTTTGATACGCTGTACGCTATCATTTAGATTTACTTTTCGAGAAGGATTTTTAAGTGCAAAAAGATTTAATTTTACTTCAATAAGACAAAATACAATATAATCATGTCGTTAAAAATTCACTCGTGCGAAGTTCGGTCGGGTCACTGGTTCATGATAAGCCTAAGTACCAAATGGCTCGTGTAAAAAATTTTCCTTGCCGTTTTTATGTGTTTTTTTCTCAATACTACCTCGTGTAATAGTTTTTACTCGTAAAGCGGTGTGCGAAATCGATAATGTCACCGTCATCTTGCAGTATTTGTTATCCGTACACGTGCGTAGTAAATTCTAGTATACGTTGAGTACTTACGTGCGTACACGCTATTGTTGAGAATTGAGCGCCAAAAGTAACTTGAGAAACGTTTGGGCTTATTGGAATTTGGTTTATTTATTTGGACGTATCAAACGTACGTAAGGGAAAGAAGGTTATAAGGTTTTTTAATATAAGATGAGTTACTTTTTCAGTGAAATCAAATGTAAAGTGTAACTTTAAGTTTAGAATTAAATCAAGAAACGTACTTCGTCTTGAGAGTGACACATCACATTTTTAACCTAATGACAACGTAGGATTAAGATACCTACTTTAAAAAGTTAATTCATGACTATGTACATTCGGTAGTAATTTACACGGTCACTATTAGAATGTTTCTTTCTAATGGACAGTTCTTGTTATTATTTTTTGTTAGTGAAGTGTGGGAATATTTTTGGATATTTGATAGCTAAAAAGCTGACTCATTCGATTATGATTGGCCGTTATAGACAAATCAATAGTGATTTACAGTTATTGTGTAGTACATGTGGGTCGCTTATTGAATATCAAATCGAGCGATTTATTGCTGTCCGAGTCGCCCGTATGTTGGCTAATGCTTTCAATATAGAAAGTTCAGTAGGTACGGTATGGAAGTTGTTTGTATGCAGTGATTTGCGTCATTACGGCTTTTAATAAAGGTTCAATCCGTTTTTATATTGCGTACGAGCGATTTGACAAGCTTCATATTCATCCCACGCTTGTCGTCGGTTTCCCACGCGTTCGAAAACCAGTCCCGGCCCTTCTGTCGTACCTATATACTACACGAACCAGTGAAAGTAATGACTCGAGCTCTGAACATTTCGGATAGATACGTTGTATTCAAATTATAAATCATTTGAGTGGTCCGGATGTGAGATGGTACACTCAAGGTGAGCAGACGGCGAGGCGGCGAGACGGTGGTACATACTATCAAAGTATTGTATACGAGGAAAACTTCTCACCATTCTCAACTTTATTACTAAGACTATAATGAGTATATACGCGATAAATCTTAAGAGCAAAGAGACGGATTTAATCGTGGGCAGGTGTACGTACAACTCCTATGCTTGCCTTACAGGTTTTCTAAGTAATTCATGTCTTTTGTCACTGTTGAAATTCAATACCGTCTGGCCGGCACAATGCGCAAATATTTAGATGGGGTACTTAATTGATGCTTAGAAATTTCGAGGCCATTTTGGAAGTAGGTATCTCTCTGAAGATTCTATAGAGACTCTATTTGGATCTAATTTAGTTGACAACAACTTTTTTGTTTTAGAGTTTTTACTCCTTTGACATAAAACTTGTACAACAGCATTTAGTTTAACGTCACAACTCGGTGTGACATAAAGCAGAATGTCCACTTGCAATAGTCAACTTGTCTTCTGTCTTGCACAATCACCCAATCTACTCCACAAAACTGCAGACAAAACTAACTTATCCATCTTGGCGCGCTTTTTCCAAATGTTGATTGTCAAAAATGAACCTTATTCTTGAGTAGTAAAAGTTACATGCAACTTTTGGTTAAAACGAGAAGTCAGTTACGATGGACTTGTTATAGTTGTTGTTCTAAAGGGCAAAGTCCGAAGCTGTGGCATGTCAGGAATGCGCCAGATTCACACGCTGCGCCTGCGCACCGCCGACACTAAAATTTCTCTTTAAAACAAGTATTAATAGTGAAGTTTTATAGTAGTAACTATACTTAATGTATGGTGTTGGGTTCATAAACGTTTTGTTTATTTGTTATATCGGTCACTACGCAAAGATTGTCGCTTTATTAGTAAATCAATTAAGTATTTATCATGACAAAAAAATGCAACAAGACTACACTCAATAAAACATATTTGCCTTTCAATTACTTTTAGTTATTTCGGACATGTTTAAAATTTAATCTTTGGTTTGGTTACCGCCCATGCCGCTGTATTTGTTTACATATCCATCGTCGATGAATAAAAGGGACTTTAATAACGCTCGGTATTTTAATGTTTTATTGCTCTATTATACACCCCGTCGCGAGATTTGATATAATTTATTAGCCCGACAAATGGCATTTTATCACATACTTCCAACATGATCCCTCTTTATACTTTTGATATATTTTGACAGTTATCTGATGGTGAACGTGCCTTTAAATTGCTGTAAGCTTGGTTGTATTCAATTCAGCTGCGATCCCTTTCAGTAATGATGTAATCATGGTGCTTTGGTGCCACCCGGTGGTAACTGGTTTAGTACAGCTGCTTGTTAGTCATAGATACTTGCTACTAAGGAACCATAGTCCAATGTAATTGATTAAAGTATTATGTGTCTCAAAATTAAGGGCAGTCATTGCTAATGTAGCTGCAAGGTAGTTGATTTAACCGGCTGAGTCGTTGGACCGCTCCGCTCGCTTTGATCAGATGAGATCTGAATACATCTGCTCACTTCCACATTCCACGTGGTTAACGCACAATACAAATTGGAGCATTATGTTACACTGTCTCATTCAGATAAGTACATCCGTACGTGTTTCTAAACGCAAATATCAGTACATACACAGTGTTGTGGGTTTTTTACATATTAATGTCAACATTGTAAAAAATAAATACCCCTGAAATTAAGAAACAAAACCAAAACAGTTGTAACAAAGTTGTAAAACTCCTGTTCCCCTTGGATAGTAATTTATTCCGCCTCTATTACCTGGGCCCATCAAACAAACCGTTACAAGATATGAAAGTTGACTTACTCATCAGACCTGTAAAAAAGTTGTGGTTTTGGCAACAGGTGGCGCGCTCAGGGGCGAGGGTCAGACGACGCTTCCCGCTCACCGCTCGGCGACACTCAGACAGGGGTGAGGGCAACTATTTATTTATTTATCCCTTCGAAAGGCAGGGTGAATGAACTGCGTACTCCCCCATTTAACGCGCCATAACTGAGGCCGGCAAAAACGTAATCCAATTCAAAGCAGCTTATGTCCGTGGTGGGAATTTTATTAATTGTTATATTGCTGTTGTAAAGGAATAAAATAATTAAAAACGCACGTTTCGTGTATTAGACAATTGACACGCATGCCCTGATCATAATCCTTAGTTCGGTGTGTATTTGTGTGTCTTCACTAAACGTTGGAGGTCACTAAATATCTGCGTAGTAATGCAACTCGTCACGCAAACGACTCATTACTAGTTTCAACTCGTGACATTATGTTCAAGGCACCAAATTATCTAGTTAGAACCATACAGCTTCCGCCTTGTAGGTATGTCTGCTCTTACTCACTTGTCTTATAAGATGGTTCTTTATTTCTGTCTAGACATCTTAATGTACAAATAAGACATCGCGAGAAACCCTTGAAGGATTCGGAAACGATTTGGTTTATTTACTTTCACACACAAGCCCATTTATTTAGCACTGGGCGGGACAACGCCTTCAGACGAACTTGGAATACGTAAAGTCATGTCTAATACGTCTAGACAGTTCATTGTACCTATATTATTCGAGATGAATCAGGACGAAAATGTAAGACTGTAAGAAGATTAGTTTGCTGTGAGAAAATAAACTAGAAATAAAACATCTTACTTTGATTGAACAATGTCCTTAGACAACGTTCTGAAACGTTTATGGTTATCACCCACGTTACGTATGTTTTATGAAGGGTGGTAATTAAAGCGACTTTAATAGCAGTTTCCGCCTCTAAAAATCAACATTGCTTTTTACATAACTAAGTCAGCCACAAACACCCTTCAAAATAATTCCATCTTAGCCACTTGTTATTCTTTATGTAAGACACTCTAAATACAACTTAGCCTGGTGTTTATTTTATTAGGAGATAGGATTTTATCTTTTTTTCCCGTTGCTTCACTACATAGTATAAAACTTTAATCTTTAAAACTACGCAACGGATTTTCATGCGATTTTTTTTAATAGATAGAGTTTTTCAAAAGGAAAGTTTACATGTACAAGAACATAGTACATGGAAAGGATTTTTTTTCCGAATTTAACGCGTGCGAAGCGGGTAAAAGCTAGTATTATATAAAATTAGAATCTTCATCATGGGGCCAAAAAAAAACTCTGCGGCTAAACTTATTATTTCCCTTTAATGAATACGTATTTTTGTATTTCGTTCTGTTATGATAAAGAAACCTTACTTACTACAAAATAACGAATCCAACGAACGAAGGAAGCGCTTGTCTATCTAGTTCCCAAACGGTTTACCATCGCACCTCCTAAAACATAGGTTAACCGCTTCCGGACAGTTACGGGCTTAGAACGGCTTTCAAAAAGCCACAAAATATCCTGACGGTGCGGATCATAGAATATTCAGAGTCGCGGTTTGTTTGGGTGGGAAACTTGATTCTCAGACAGACTGTTATGATGCGCCTGAGTTCACATGAATTAGTTTTCCGACAGCCACTATTACGTTTTCAATTGTGGTTTCCGGTTAATTTTTACAATCTACACGTGGATATTATAATTACTCGTACTGTCGCCCATTTCTATTAAGTCTCGTAGGAGTTCGGATTAGTCACGTTTGGAGCGTCGTGCCTACAGAATAGACAGAGCGGTCGCTACCTAACATGGTCTGAATTATGTGGGTAGGCGCCAGGCTTAGTATTCAACCAGTATAGCAAAGCGGTCTTTTGTTAGGCAAATCGGTTACCGTTCCGGAGGACGACAAATGTATTAGATATCCTGTTATTAATTTAAACGGTTTCAATATGAAATGCTCCTAAATCCATGCTAAAACGAGCAGTATAAAAAATTACCGTTATGCTCTGATCCGCAATCAGACCCAACGCACTTTAACATATCAATTACATGTATTTAAACATCCGTGATAATGTGTACACTGTGGCAATAACACGTCATAGCGTGAGGTAGGTGTATGGTGGGACAATGAGCTCATGAAGTACCGACAATGGACACTTTACCGACGTGCGAGGTGGACCACCCACGCTCTTGGGATCGGTTGTCTGCTCCACATTTTGCAATAACGTTGCACAGCAACTTATTGTGTAGGCTGCACTGAGATACTCTCTGTAGGCGGTTTGTAAACGTTCCCCTTAAACCAATAAGGCGAGGAATAAATGTTTAATGGCAGTGCTATTAATCCTTACACAGTGGATACATGTAGTTTCTACTTTTGGCTATGCAAACTTGAAGTGATTTTAAAGATTATTAGTTGGCGGTATCTTAATACAAGGTATCTTTCATTGTTTTTAATTTTTAATGAGGTTTAACTTTCTAAAAAGAGCGGGCCGTAAAAAGACCAAAAACCCCTCCTGAACCCATTGAAGGTTCTTGGTGATATCCCGACTGGTTCCAGTTTCCCTTCTCTTTTCGAAAGGTGTAATTTGGTCAAAACAAAAAAACGTAAGGGAAAGGAAAATGGACAAAAATAATACTTACAAAGAGAACCGCAACGTATTCAAGTAAGATCCCTAAGAGGCGGCGTATTAGTCTTAAAGACCAAATTGATGGGTTCCCATTCACAGCCGCTCAAGAACAGCTTAATAAATATGAACTAACATAATATTAATGGCACGGCTACTTAAATGCTATCAATATGTACAATATCTACGTGAATAGAGGACTCGGTGGTTTTTATGAAATTGCTATGTGAGGCCTCTGCAGAGGTGCGGGTGAATGACTGGGTCTACAACCTGATCTTACACCGGATGACGCATTAAGTGGCCACTGAGCTCGTCCTTGGATGAAGCCATTTATAGAACAAACAACTACACCATGGATATCATATAAGGTTCATGTACTTGTTTGTTGCGATCGCAGTCGCGTGGCGTTGGCTTGAGGAAAAACATGATGGTTACAAAAAGGCGCCTGTGTTTACATTATTATGTAGAAAATATACGAGCTAATAATTATTTGCAACTGTCTTAATTATCTAATTGTATAGCTTTTTTAGTTTTATTATGAATTTTATACTAAACTACTTCATCTTTATTTTTATAAAATCAAGCAAAATCAACTTAACAGATTTCTGCAGATACCTTAACTAAGACGTCGAAATTACACTTTTACTACTGCAAGCGCAGCCGTGGGCAAAAACTCGTAGATGCCTTCATGATAAATTAGTCACCGAACAAGCTTTTAGTGGCACTGCCTAGTGGCACAGAAATGTAGCGTTTAGCGTTAATGTGGCGGCAACGGTCTGTCTTTGATTACAAATCAATTAGGTTCTAAATGGTTATCTTAGCAAGCCGGCAGACGTTCCGTTCCGTTCACGGAGATGGGCGGATACGACCATGTCCTCGGTTTTCCGGAGCCAAGCCAACCTAGAGACTCAATATAATTAATACTAGTGTCCTATATCAAACTAATATGTTCATCAAAGAAGAGCACTTTGTGAATTCAATAGTATGTAAGATGACATTGTTATATAGCGCCGTGTTAATTAAATCAGGCTTCGGCGCGATGCAGCGTCTCGGAATCCTCGGAATGCAGTCTCTTGCAACGGCTTGCAATCATATATAAGGCCTATATCTAGGTACGGCGAACGACCCGCCAGGCGCCCGCCCGCTTAGTTCATTCCATCTACTGACATTCCAACTGCCTGAATCACTTCAACTACACGACCTAAGTTAATACTAGTTTCTACTACAGCTTACAAACTTGAATGTAACTGTAATCATGTTATATTTAGAAGCTCTTTGGAAATGCAAGATACTTTTAAAAGAAATAATGAGAGTTTATTATTGTGTTAAAAATTTTGGCTGTCCTCATTTTTAGATGACACAGGTAGTGAGAGTTCATTGACATGATTTGGCATAAACAAACGTTGAGCTGAATGCAAAAAAGGCGAGTGCCATGACTCACTGGTCAATCACATTAATTGTGAAATCATAATCCTTAAAAATGAACCTCTGGAACTTTTTACAACTTATTTTTCTAAGTTAGCCCTTATCCCAACGTTTCAGGAGCCCCCAAACAAAGATTGCATGAGAATTATGCAACTAATTGTTAAGTTGTGTAACACGCAATTAATGTTGTTTTTCTTTGTAACGATCATGTCAAGGACCTCCGAAATAAATGCGCAATTCGAGGTTTTCGCAGTTTCAAGGTTTATACGATTCAACGACCGAATAACAATTTAGATTTTCCCAATGTCAATGTTTTTATAAGAAAAAGGTAGAGATAACATTGAAGAAACTCAAATGCGCCTGCGGCTTTTAATGAGGTAAAATTTCGGCGCATTGATAATGAAAAGATCGGATGCCATTTTTTGGCGCTCGTTATTCGGTGCATTCATCTTTGGCTGCATCGCGGCAGGTACGCCGAATCCAGTCCTCGAGTTATTCCATCCAATTAGAACTGTATCAAGTTTTTTGCCCTGAGTCTCGAGTTCATCAGCCACATAATATAACTTTTTTCTCCAAGAGCCGATATTTTGTGTAAGTAGAGTTTTCAAGATATTTCGTTAAGTACTAAAGTTTTGCTAGTGCGGAATTACCAATGGCGGCGAGAGAAATCAAAAGTAAAGTGCTGTGAAAGTAGTGAATTGTACGTTGTCAATAATGGCGCCAATATCGATCTGGTTGGTCGATTCCAGTGTGGATATCGGCGCGGCGGCGACTGCAGGCAATGGGCGTTCGGTCCTTCGTGGAATTTGCACCCACACATCAACCAACACGCTATATTTCTTCGTTCATGGTTATTAACATTATTTGTTTGATGTCTCCGCTTGAATTCCCTTCCAAGAAAAAATTTAGTAGACTTGCAACTCTCTGATCGATACGAGTTTGTTTAGTTTATTTTGTACCTTCTGGTTTTTTCAAAATCTCGTTCTAAAATGCTTTGAATGAAGCGGGTTTTTGAAATTTATAAAACAGAGTCAGTATCGGTATTATGATGTCCAATGGTGCATATTATTATAGCTGCTTTACAACGGTTCATAAATTTAAAAAGTTCACATTCGGAGACAAAGTGGGTAATTGGAATGACATGTGTTTGACACGGGTTGGCGCGGTGAGAATACATTAGTGATGCGATAGTAGGCCATGTGTGGTGTCCTGTCTTGTATATGTAGAGCTTCTCCGTATTTCCACCGAACACGTGGTCGCGACACCACCGGCGCCATATTTGAAGCTTTTGGCGCGAAATCTTCTGACAAGCCTTACTCGTACCGTAAATTCAATTTACGCCCATGCAGGAAAAGTAAACACTGGTTTTGTGAGTATTTTGTTTATATAATTGATCGTTCAAAAGTTGTTAAAGGCAAGGCAAACAACCGTCCAATGGATTTCCTAATACGAGTATTTTATTCCCCATTTAAAGTTAGTAAAGTAATGATAGAATCGCCACCACGTCTAGACATGGAGAGGGTGCGCACCCTATTTAATGTACCTATGCGAAATTTACTTAGGTATAAATACAAAATTGCAGCAATTTTCATAAGTAGTATGTGCCATGACTATATTGATATCAGCTTTTATATCAAATTTATTGTTTCGTACGTTAACTTGAACAACCCTACGTTTGTATTCGATCGATAACCGAACCACGTGGTTTAGTTTGTTTACCTACATGCTTATCAACGCTTTCTGGTTATTTAGTATGCTCTCGTGCCCGTACAGAGGGTTTGATTAACGATAGGAAGTTATGATTGCATAAATCTTGATTGTTTATCTTGAAGTTCCTTATATGGCATGTTGGCGCCAAAACGTAGCGTGCTTAGCTTCATGTTAATGGCCGCGTTCATTGCGCTCATCGGGTGTATTGGCCGGGCCTCGCCACGCGCATCCTGCCGTACCTCTCCTCCTTCCCGCTCGCACCTACGGCCGGCGCCGCCGCAGGAAAGGGATACAAGTTTTACGTGCAGCGATTTTTGTGGCGCAGAAGGACGCGCCCGAGATCAATGCACTTTCCGAGGAGAGCGGGTCCGTTTTTATACGCATCGGGGAGCTTTTGATGGAAAAGTGATCTAAAAGTTTGTGTTGTAGGGTTCTGTTTGGGTGATTGCGATGAGTCGGACGTCTAGACGCGCGGGAAGTGAGTGTAGTATGTAAGGCATTTTGCCCGCCAGAATACCATGTGCGTGCGGTGGCGTCTGGATCTACCGCACCCTACAGATTCCTCGTCGCTGCTCAACAGTTTATTTATAGTAACTTCACATAAATTGGAACACGAGTTTCACGACATCCACCATTTTTATTCATTGTAAGATTGATTGGTGTAGATCAGAAAGACGACTGTGCTTTTATTTGATCTATAAAGAATTTTGTTTACGCTGAGTAGATAGTTATGTTTTTTTCTGAATGAATGGCTACTTTAGAATGCTGATTTTTATTTACCCATTCTAAAAATAATGATTTGTTATTATAGCTCTTAAATGTTAGTATTTGTTGAAATCTTTATAATTAATTTCGAAAAAAATGTTAAGTAATTAATTAGTTGCTTATTTTTTTCCGAGACACAACGTTATTTATTATTTATGCTCGAACTCAATAGTATTTACCTATTTGTTTGTTGACTCTAATAAAAAATATAAAAATTATTTATTTTATCCTTAGAGCTATGTTTGCACCCGTTGAAGTCTTTTGGTAGTAAATTTTAATTACGTGTGACCCGCGCGGACTTCGCACTGGGGCAAATGTGGAAGTCATCATTGCAAAACTTAGAATTTTGACCCATTTTTATGAATTATAACTACATCGAAATCTAAATATAATCCTTCTTATTAATTTCAAAATTATTATCTATGCTAATGAAGCCTTTTTTTCCTCATATGCGTGTCAACAAGAATTTTAAATAGCTTTATATCTAAGAAAAACATTATTTCGACCAACATTTGTCATACATTCCAATAGATATCAATACAGTCTGACACACTTTCTTGTACTTTAACCCAACTATCAACACAATAAATAATGTTATTGTTTTGTATTAAATCGTTTTTTGATGAGACACTCGCTTTGTTACACTAATGACATAAACATTCCTAGTAGGTGACTGCATGCCGTTTGAACAATAATTTAATACTTAAAACCGCAATGACAATAGACGTTTTATGAAGGAATTCGTTCGTTTAAGCTGTGAATGACGTCAAATCCTCGTTATAAAAATGTCATTAATTTTCAAGTACTAGTCAGACTTACTACTAAGTACTGTTTTAATTATAGCTATATAGCATTTTATTTATCAGCAGTAGAAGCTCATCGTGGGATGCAAAGTCTTACTGATTTCCCACATACACCGCCCAGTTCTCACAGCACAACATTTGTATGTTATTCCAAACTTGAA
Organism: Emmelina monodactyla; assembly: GCA_916618145.1. Classification (NCBI taxonomy): domain Eukaryota; kingdom Metazoa; phylum Arthropoda; class Insecta; order Lepidoptera; family Pterophoridae; genus Emmelina; species Emmelina monodactyla. The sequence goes on from OU745309.1 coordinate 5,134,101, forward strand.
TCTGCCTAAAACAAGATAAATAGAGGCCACTCGAACTGAAGGTCATCAGGTAATTTGGCACTAGCAACACCCAAGTTTATGGCCCTTTACATTCCGCCGGGTCAACGCCCTCGTCACTTATAAAATAATTTAATTATACAAATGCCTAACGCATATATTATCCATGTTTGTGCTTGCCTAATTTAAATACAAACTAATTATTCTCCGTCGCACAAATACGTCTTTTATAAAAACAATTTATTTTTATAACAAGTTATTTGAATGTTTTTTGTTAACTTAAAACGCAGTAAGTACCTGCCTTTATTTAACAGTAACATTTATTTGAAATGGTTATTAATAGCATTAACCAGCAAAAAATTAACCAAATGCATGTTGAAGTCTATTATATTGTGTATTTAGCCCAATTTTTTTTAAATATATTTTTTATTCATTTTAGGATTCATCAAAGTATTTTTTATATAAAAAAATTGTTTAATTACTACTACCCAACAGGTTTAATATAAAAGTAGACTCTAAAAAGTGTTGAGCCGATTTTACAGCATAGTATTATGAACGATACGTATCAAAACATTGTTTTTCTTACTGAGCACGTGATGCATAAGCCGGCGACCGTTAAGATTCGAAGTTTGAATACGGGGGAGGGTTCGCGGTGAGGCGCGCGCGCAGGTGGGCAGTTCGCACGCGGTCGGTTCTATTCCAAGTTCAAAGGACCCACTCAAGGCCTCGACCGAGACATTTTCGCGATCGACAACCTTCATAGGCGCCTCTTTGTCAATATTAACTAAACTCATTACTAAGTCATGTCGTCACACGAAATACGTAAGGGTTATACATTTTTATAAGGACCGGAAGCCTCACAGGATATGATGTCGTATCGCACACTTGGATCAGCTCTTGTTGAACAGATAACCTTTTTGATGCCTATTTATAGAGTAGATAATGGATTGTATAAGGTTGTTATGGTCACTTCAAAAGTTATTAGCTTTGCTGGCAAATATTTATGCGAATTACTGTTGAATGTTTGTGGAATATGTAGTAATTTTAATTCCAATTTCACATATTTGCCCCCTTTTAAACTTCTGCATTCTCAAGTTTTTAAGAAGACTTATAATAATTCAGATGTATAAAAACCTTTTTACTTAAAAGAAATATTAAAAGAAATACTTTTCGAGCTAAATAACCGTGTTATAAAATTTACGAATATAATCAATTCGAATGTTCTTGACTCGAACTTAATTCAGTTTCAAAATAATATTTAAACTTTTCTTAGGCAGCTTGTGTAGGTAGGTCAGGCAGGTCGCCGCCGGACGAATGTAGGTTACTTCAGACGTTGTTCAGGGCATCCAACTTTGGAAACCGTCATATAAAATATACTAGGAAACGACAACTTTAGTATACCTGTTATCAGTTTATGGTTTAACTATAACTATTTTATCGAGGCCATTGTATTCAGTTACACGTGTCTGTCGTCCGAGTTTGTTGACATATTTATTGTCACTTGCGTTATGTAAAAATTGCATTTTTTATGCCGTTTTAGCGTTTAATGTGTTCTGCACAAATATAAAGACAGGTAGACATGTGCCTTGTTTCTTACCTACTAATAATTTCAAATACGCTTACTATATTATTACAAATATATACTTACCTTTAATTGCCGTTCGTGTATTGGAAGAAAAACAATATGTTGCTGGTTTGTTATTGTGGACTTTGGCTTTACGTTTTCTTATTCAACTGCAGTTAACTGCACCTGCTGACTTCTTTGTTTACATCAAACCATCTGCCAGTTCTTGCACACACATTTTGAATTGTGCCTCTTTAATCTGATACATTTAGTAAAAGTATCCAGTTGCATTTGAATTTATATTTCTGATTGACATCCTGTTTTCAATGCAAGTCAAATAGTGTCTTTTTTATGTTTCCTTCCGGCGTCGACGGGTATAAATCATTTAGGTAAGTATTGTTATAATCAGCGGCGTGGTTGGAATACCAAGAACTATACGGCTGAACTATTATTTTGTGTGATATCAAAGTAAGTAGTAAACGCATTTCATGCGAAATATTTGTTCGATATTGATCAGCCGCCAAACGGCGCGACTTGGTGCACCATCAACAGCAGAAGGTGTAATTCTAGCCTTAGCGCACGATGTATGTTCATTACATTCAAGTGTTGTGTAGTGTACGGTAAGTAGCAATTGGCGCCAACGCTGTCGTTCGTAGTCTTATCAATCCCCTGAATTGTGTACCTTATCGCATTGTTGTTACACACAAACATGATAATGGTAACTCACATGCAACCTGTACAACGATCACCTGTACAAATTACATATTTATTTATATTTCAAAAATATCACAATGTTTATTTATATTATTTAAACATTTACAACCATAATACTAAATGTACATGTAGGTTATAGCTAAGAATAGCAGTTCGTTGGCATTTACCGTGGAATAAATCCCGGTAGTTTCTATAGTATGAAGACCTTTTACTGCCATGTGCTTTCGTTATTGGTGTTGCCAGGTGAGATGTTTTTTTAATGAAGCCTCGGGGCTGCAAGGCGGGCTTTGCCCTCAGCCCCCGACGACAAAAAATACTCGCTTCACCTGGCGATGTCCTTTTGTTCTACATTTTAGTTACGGCATCGACAACCTTCATAAATCTACGGTCCAAATCCATCCACGCGATTAATAATATCTTATTTCGAGTTAATAAGTTTATTTTATCATTTTTATTACTTTATAATTACAAACAAATGAGAATTTTAACTATTTTGGCAATTAAGAGTCTACCTGTTTTGGGTAATTAGGTAAAAAAAAACAGGAATCGATTACAGACGAATTTAATAAGTAGCTACGTAATTAATGTTGTTAAGGTAAATATAAAGCAAGTAATTACTTTAGTTAGATACTTTATTATGTGTTTAATTATACCATGTCATTAGTTTTTTGTAGATAAGATAATAAACGGGAATAATGTTTTTGGTTTAAAAGTTTGTGAAAACTTTAAGGCAATAATGTGGCACGCGCGGCTTTGATGCACGTGTTTTTAAAAGTTCATATCGAACAGCTGCGCGCATCAAATCGTATTTTTCAACATTCTATATCTCCTAAATCTTGTTTTTGTAAAAGTGAAAAACATTGTGAGATTGTTTGTATTTAAGTAAATAATTAAAATATGTAAAATTGCAAATGGCGGGTTTCATGTGATCTATGTTTTATTTTAATATCAGGCTGCAGATGAGGATGATTTTTATTGTTATTGTGTGGGTGAGGTGGTCGTTCACCCTGTGCCCGCATACATTTATTTCCATAGTTTAGTTGTGGTGCCCGTGCGCATGCTATAGAGTTGCCGCATAACGGCTATCCATTGAAGCGGCGCCTCCAGTTCTATTTTTGAATTTCTCGTCTCGCACAATAGCTTTCGAGACACCATAAACTTTTCTTGATTTATTTTTAATTCATTCCAGATTAACGCGGCAAAGTTTTGTTCATTCAGGCAGGTAGTTATGCCTGCGTGCATTTGTTTTTTTTTTTAGACGTCAATAGAAATATTCGAACAATGTTCGCAGTTTCTCCGTATTCGATTTGTTTAAAGTAAACAATAACATCGTACAGCTAGGTTTACGAGCGCATAAAATAAATAAGTTGCCAAGTGCATTGCCTACTCTACACGTGCAACGTAGTACTTACGTTTGCCGACATAAAATCAGCACTACGAATGACATTGAAAAGGTAATAAACTTTTCTTAGTTGTTTTTTTACACACGATCTCGACTATTGCTTCATATAATAATTTAAACAAGACGTTGTTTAGTAAATTAATACTTTGTAATGTAATGCACTTTAACTTTGAGATCAATATTTTATTACACGTAAACGTACGTATCGGAGGTACGTTAATTTATGATTTACGTAAACACAGTTGTTATTACGCACGTAAAATACTATTACATAACGTAGGTAGTTTGTATTTTTTTACGTGCGATATCAAGTAAGATTATATTTTACTTGCGACATTTATATACGCGTGCTTCAACTACGAAATATGGAGTTAATTAAATCAAACCATACTGATATTATGCTTTCCAAAACAGTTAAGTTAAAACCCTACGTATTTCATTTTGAGCTGATTTTTCAGTTGTCAGATAAATTGTATTCGACAAATAAGTATCAGTCTGCTATCGTTTCACGTCGAATATAAACTACTTAATAGTCGAATTCAACTATTCTTACAATAAAAAATCTTGCTCTTAATCAGATATTTTACGGTTTTCGTGCTGTTTAGTTTTCGCGCCAAATTTGTCTACAGCGTAGACGCCATGCTACGAAGGGGCGATCGCGACCCAAGCGTAGTACATCATTTGATAGCCTTATAATTAAAACAAAAGAGGACTTAGAGAAACTTTATACGCTATTTATAGGCAACTTAGTAATACGGCTTCATTCATCATAGGGAACCCCCCATGTTTATTGAGGTGATTCACCCGTGAGTCGAGAGTCTTAAGATTACTTACATCAAAGTAATTGTTTTATGTTTTATTTTAGGTTTCTGTAGATCGGCCAATAAAGTTATTGGAATATCTTTAATACATTTCTTTAACACCATGTTATAAAACATGATGGGACATTAATTTAAAAGAAATTACTTTGTAGACCGCGTGGTCGATGGATTTGCCATGGTGGCGGCGGCGGCATGGCTCCAGTTGGCGGGAAAATACAAGCGTGGTTCACGTAGCAGCGTGGCCGCCTCATCTTGGTATTGATTTTGCGCCCCCGCCCCCCCCGCGCACCTCCCAGCCCCCCTGCCCCCTGCACGCCCCCCGCCCGCCCCCCGCCACTCGCAGCCTCGCTCCGTGTCAAGTTTTGACGCTCCAACCCCCTACAACTACCAAAACATTGTCACGTGGCTGCATCGTGGTTTCATCGATCTATTTGAAAATTTGTGTTCCGAATTCAGAATATACAGAACGAAACCGTAGCTACTCTGGGATTCGATTCAAAAATGTGCTACGGGTGGCGTAGAGAAGAAGGTCGTACGACTTAATTCACATTTTAAAGTTTTAAAATGTCATTAGTTCATGACATTTAGGTAAAGATACTTAAGTTAGGTACTAACTGTGGGTAGTGCGAATGCGTAGGTGTAAAGATAATGCAAATGTTAAACCGGGGTACCGGAAATATAGGAAGTGGTGTAGGTGGGTGTGAAATGCACTGCTCTAGAAACGTTGGCGGGCTAGAGATGGGCAGATGGCAGCTTCGAGGAAAGTGCAGGAGGGCGCGGGGTGAGGCATCGCAGCGCGCGTGATTATTCTGTCTGGCGAGCGGAGGACGTAGTCAATGCTTCGCTTGCGTCAACCTAGTGGCAGCGCGCGGGGCGGCGGCGGACCGTTCCTTGCCTCGCGCGTTTGAAAACAAATCAGTCCTCGACGCGACGCTCGCCAACACACACGTCCGCGCTCGCGCTCCGCAACACTACACGGACGATTGTTTATTTCTCTGCCAAGTCACTCTATTATTGCATTCCTTATTTTTTTTCCTAGTTTTAATATTAGTTTGAATTGTTTTCGTGGTTTGATCCGAACATTGGAAAACTTATGAACTGTGAATGTGTTTTGACTGTTTAGTTTGAATATAAACATTTTTAAACTGTGCCAGACGGGTCGAAATGAGCGGTTTGACCATCAGAGTTAAAAGGGGCTCGAGAGGTAGTGCTACACTTCTTGAAGCAGCTAACAGAATTCTTCGGTTACTTGGCGTCAGTTCTACGAAGCGCGGGAAACAGACCTCACCCAAATCTAAGGTAAGGTCAACGACTCGCGCGTCTCCTTTGTACCTCCCCACTTGTTTGTTTGCGTCCGTCTGCGGCCTGTTTACCATCTCGTTTTTATTGCCTGATATTTCTCTTCAAAAACAAATTATATTTTTACATATTTTGTATGTGAACAGTCTAAAAGGTCATTGCGTTCAGCAGAATCATTGCTGTTTTGTTTTTAGACTGTCTGGTAAATGAAACGGTCGTAAGTAATTATTTTCGGTTTTGTTTTTATTATGGAGAATAAGTTTTTGTTAGTTTTTTCTGTGCCTTGTTGGTTTAAGTCTGGATGTTTATAATAAATACGCCTACAACTGCGGTATGATCTTATTTAGGATTTCTCATAAATTATTCAGCTTACCTACATTTGATAATATAATGACCTAAATTCGACTTATTGTCAAAACAATGTGGTTAATTCGCTACTGACCCAAGTAGCAGAATGCACAAGTAATTAGTAAACGGTTTGCTGTAATGGCGTGTTTGTAAACTTTCGCTGTGTGTATTGAGTGATTGTGCACTTTCGCCGCGCCCCCAAATGCGCTGCGTTGCATTGCATCGCCGTCGCGGGCGGCGTGCGATCTCGTGGATGCGCCGTACCTCTCGCGACGAACAACCAAGTCGCTATGAATGATGCAAGCAGCCCGGCCGCCTTCGCACTTGTTTGTTCACGCGTCGCCAGCGTGATCGCTTGTTTGTTTACTACTCGAACGTTTTATGGCAATTTATCATTCCGTTTTTAATGGTATCGGTAGAAAAAATGAACTGCCCGACTAGTGCTAAGTGGGTTACCTTTTAACGATAAGCTCAATCATTCTGTTGCACTAATTCTGAGGGTAAACGGTCAGTGGGTGTTCCCAATATCATCGCAAGAGTCGGTAAACAAATTGTTGTTCCGTTTGTCCTTATTATTTAATGTTGTTTTGTCTGCTGTACACTTATAGTTGTAAAAGTCAATTATCTTAAAACTATACAGACAAATATCTACATACTCACTAAAAATTTTTCAGTATATTTTCCTAGCCACGTCTTTTTATCTACGTCAAATACAAATAGAGGTATTTACTGTTTGACTGTAGGTATACGTAAACTACGTCACGCAACGCAATATTATGGCGTAATATCATTCATGGAATGAGAGCGCCACGAAGCCCTACGGCTTATCAACTTTGATAAATTCAACTCCGATAAGGGCATCGGTGTATAAATGTCGGTTGTGTAATTGTAAACAAGTCCAAAGTAAACGCTTTTACTTTCTTCTCGCTTAGCGAACCAGCCGAAACTCAAACAAAAAACAATACAATTTTGATATAAAACAAAAATATAAGCGACCGAGCTATTACATAATTCGCAATTATTCATGATAATAATTAAAAACTGGTTTGACTCCAGATAAAACGTCTTGTTTTGCGACTTGTAATAGTAACATACCTACGCGTATGCTAAGAAAAGGTCATTCAGTCAATCAGTGCGTGTTGCGCGGCTGGTGAGTGTCAAACATTCTGGTTTACGTTATTTGTAGGTAGATATTTAGATATCAAACATAGTCTGTCCATTGTAAATGTTGATAAGCAACTTTTTAATCATTTTGTTTTCGTTAGCACTATAACACTAATAAAATTTCCAGACAATACAACGTCATAAGACAAACCACATATGGACAGTCTCATTGACAAATTTCAGTTAGATGTGAATGTAATGTAGTGGAACTACATTATAAATCACTAGGTAACCGGATACTCAGATAAATAGTCAAAGGTTATGTCGACTACTGCTGGTAGTTGTTAACATTCATAGCTCTACATCCGCCATTATTTGTTTCAAGGTTGCTGCAATAAGTCTCCATAAAGTTTTGCTAATTGCAAGAAAAAATGATACTACTAGTTAATATAGAACTTGGGTAGTTGTTTATAGTTATTTCACAAACAAGGGCATTTACGGCGAAATCAAAGAGTATTGACAGCGTGTCTCTTTCAAAATAACTTGAATAATTATTAACATGGACACTGACGTAGCGCGAGGTGGGGATTGAGGTCGACTTCAACTCTCGAACGTACAGCCTCGTAACTGCGGTTGCCGTTATGTACATTGTTTGGCTTTATGTAAGATTGCCAGAGGAAATACAAATGTTGTAGCGGGTACGTGTGAGTACGGAATTTGTAGCGGTGGGAATGCGCTGCGAGTACCGTTGCGACTGTGAGCATCGCGTGCGCCGCCGCCGTGGTATGCGAGACCCACTTGAGGCCAGTTCTTTATTTTTAGTGACTCATACACCGCATACTCTCCTCCGGTACTAAGCAATTCAAAATTACTTGACAATACGCAGAAAACGCTTAATTGGCTCAAAGGAATTCGAAGAATTCTTATCGAAATTTTCAATTGTTTTGGGTAAAAACCAATTCATCTATTGAAAATATTTATACTTTAAAAAGTGGTTATCTATTGATATTTTGCTAAAATTTTCCATGTTAGATTGTGGTTTTTTAGTGTACACATCACGTAATTAGCTGCGTGACCTAGTGATAATTATAGTTGACAGGCCACAGACACTTCGCATGGGCTTTTTCCATCGAAACGTGACATCTCGACGGCGCCTGACGCCAACAATGCCCGTTATATAATCGCATTCTTTTGCAATTGTGTCTGTGCAAATCTTCTTAGCTAAAGATTGGAAAGTTTTCGCACAGTATTCGGACGGATATTCCCACAACGGTATCTCGTACTTTCATTTGCGTTTCATTAAGTTTGTTTTGGTAGAATAACCGTTAACCACGTTCCGCGACGTTGGAGAGAGACGGAATCGCGAGCAACGGTCCTCTCTTTCTAACCGTCCGCACTCACGAAGTTGAATGAAAATACAATGTTTTTTGTCCGTACGTCTTCACAAGAATATGGACAAAAAGTTTAGATGAACTTTAGAAATTGGATCATCGAACTTGGCTGGGGTTAGCAATTTTATTTTGAGTTTTTCTCTGAACTAGTCTTCCTTTTAGTTAATTAACTGAAAATTTTATGTAATGCTTTTTCTGCGTAACGAAATACGAACTCGGAACACAAATAGATATTTAGTCGTGATAATTGTTCTTGTTTAGTAAAATTACCATGTAAAAAAGTCCGACTAAAAGTAAAAACTCATTGGTCTCGTGACGTAACCGAAATGACAGTTGTTTTGTTTGTTTTGCATCGAGTTCCGCCGTTTAGTTCCGTTTCGAGCGAAATCTTGTTTTAATTTCTCGTGTCGGTGTTGCCCAAATACCTCGGTGTGGTGGTCAGACAGCGCGCTCGTCCCCTCCCCGCGCGACGTGGTGCCCCGTGGCCGCTGCTGGTAAACAAGCGGCCGGTGGCAGAGCGCGCCGAGACGTGCCGCCTGCACCATTCACAACCGTGTCCGTAACACAGTTTTATTCAACAAGGCGGCCGGTTACATAAGTGTTAATAAACGTGTTGTTGTTGCAGACGAGTGTGCGCGCGCCGAGCGAGAACCGCGCGCCGATCGCCGCGGCGGAGTCGGGCGTCGAGTCGCCGCTGAAGATGCAGGCGTCGCCCGCGCCGCCGCCCGCGCAGCCGCCGCACGCCGCGCCGCCGCAGCCGCACCCCACCAAACCCACCAAGAGGACCCCGCAGGACTACATCTTCGGCAAAGTCATTGGCGACGGATGTTACAGCACTGTGTTTTTAGCTAAAGACATCCACACCGGGAAAGAGTATGCAAGTGAGTTGCCCATTTAAATGCCTTTAAATTGTTATTAAAAAATGTTTTAATTAAGTTCTTGGAATTTATGGATGTTTTTCTTTCTTTTCAGTCAAAGTATGTGAAAAGCTTCATATCATTCGTCAGAAGAAAAGAGAGTACATCAAAAGAGAGAAGGACGCCTTGAATATACTATTTAACGTCCCACATGGTTTTGTAAAATTATTCTGCACTTTCCAAGATGAAGAACGATTGTATTTCGTACTGTCATATGCCAAGAATGGCGAACTACTGCCTTATATAAATAAAGTAGGCTCTTTCGAGCTAAATGTAGCAAAATATTATGCCGCTGAGCTTCTCGTGGCGCTGGAAAAGATGCACGCTAAAGGAATTATTCACCGCGACTTGAAGCCAGAAAATATTTTATTAGATGAAAACATGCATTTGCAAATTGCTGACTTCGGTACTGCAAAAATAATGGATCCTGAAGAAATCAAGTCGCCAAGTATGCCTGTCAATAACAAATCCAGTGACGATGAAAATTCGCAAAACAATGAAATGAGATCCAGAAAAATTAGTTTTGTTGGTACTGCACAGTATGTCAGCCCCGAATTATTACACAACCGTGTGGACACCCGAGCCTCCGACTTGTGGGCGCTAGGTTGTATCATTTATCAAATGATCTCGGGATTACCTCCATTCCGTGCCTCAAACGAGTTCCTCACTTTCCAAAAAATCCTCAAAATGGACTATGAGTTCCCCGAAGGCTTCCCGGCTGACGCTAAAGATTTAGTTGAGAAGCTTCTCGTTCTCGACTACTCCTGTCGACTCGGATCTGAGGATAAGGGAGAAACTTACGACAGCATACGCAACCATCCCTTCTTTGATGGTATCGATTGGGACACAGTGTATGAACAAACCCCACCAAAGATCAGCCCGTACCTACCCGGCGGATCGTTTGAAGAGGAGTATACAGTTCCTGATCATCTGGAGCCGGGTCTGGGGAACAATCAACTTGTTCGACTGTGGCAATTCGACCTCTCAACATCAAAAGGTGTGTATTATTTTTTCTTTACTCAATACTGTTGTCATTTTATGCATCACTTTTGTTTTTTAAACTTGGAATCAAATCGGAAATTAGTAGATTGTATTTTGAAAACATCTGCGCATACAATGGTAGACACGTAATAATTGTTTCGAATAGACGTAATCAATGAGTTGGCGCGGCTATGAGAATCATGTGGGTGCATTGAAGCCGTGAGTAAAAGGCAACTGACGCGTCCGTGACCTGGATTCCTGGCCTGTTTCAATGCATCATTGTGCACTTTGGCCGCTTTAACTCCGGCATGTGGGAATGAATTAATAAAACTGCATTACATACATGTGTTGCATTAGAGTAATTTAATCCGTGCACATGTTAAACACATTCGTTCGGCTGTGTCATCGCGTTCGCTATTCGGAGCGGACGTCCTCAGTTCGTTTACGTCCTCGTCCTATAGTAGGCATGACGTCAGATTTCCGCCGCGCGTTCACATGAATGACTCGCTCCAGCTTCATTAATGGGCGCCAATCAGCTGCGCGCGCGCACGACGCTGCATTTCGAAATCGAGTCTCCGAGAATGTTTGGAAGATTCTCGCGGGAATTTCTCATGTACAATGGCTCACGTTATTATTGCCGTTAGGTTGTTGATATTTTTATTGGTTGGGATGTTGTTTTAATGTATTTTGTTTGTTCTGCAGGTATTTTGGACATCAGTCCTGAGGAGCGACGGCGCGGCTTGGAGATTCAGGCGCGCGATAGCAAATGGCACCAGTTTGTCGACGGGGAGCTTATTCTGAAGCAGGGACTCGTTGACAAGAGAAAAGGATTGTTCGCTCGGAGGCGCATGCTGCTGCTGACGACCGGCCCTCGACTGTTCTACGTGGACCCAGTCAACATGGTCTTGAAGGGAGAGATACCCTGGTCGCCGGATTTACGAGTCGAAGCGAAAAACTTTAGGATATTTTTAGTTCATACGGTAAGTTGAGCTCTTAATCATATTGTTATTAATGTCTAATCAATAGTTGTTAAATTCCTTATAAACAAATTGAATGTCAAAGATTTTTTTCCATCTTTTATGCGATTACGAAACTTACCCTTACCTTCCATGTAATAATGATTGTCATATTGTCTGCAGCCAAACCGCACCTACTACCTGGAGGACCCCGAGTCGTACGCGCTCGAGTGGTCGCGCGTGATCGACGAGGTGCGCATCGGCACCTACGGCCGCGACACGACCTAAGCGCCGGCGACGTCCGCGCAGTGACGTCACACCCACACACGCACGACCACGTCACACGGTGACAGTGACAGTGACAGCCTCGACCCGGCCCCCCGCCGCGACACGAGAGAGAACATTCAACACCCCACGACTGATTCCTATTAGTCCAACTTTAAATTATTACACTAATTTAAGCTAATTTAAAGATCGTGATATGTAAATATATGTCTTAAATTATTATATTGCGACTAGGATTAGTATAGGCGTATATAGGCCTCGGACTTGTTATTCGCCACCCGCGTGTTCACATAGGCCATTCCGGTTGGTAATTAGGCAATTTATAGCTAATTTGAAGTTGTTTAATTTAATTGTTTGCCATCGGAATGCGACTGTTGTACAGATTAACAGTAGGAAAATATCGTTCGTCGCCGTTGCACCGAGACGATTGACGGGCGTCTATGGAAATTTATTTATTAGATAGAATGATTGATTTGATTGGCCCCGAGGGGGTTTGACGTCAAGTCTCGTCTTGGGAACGGCGATGATCGGGGATAAGCAAAATTAGCTTTCTGTAAGATGAGCAATGACCGATGTGGCGCCATCTAGGACAGCTTGAACAAAGCTTCTTTTGTTTTATACATCCCGCGTGCAACCATTCAAAATTGCACTATAATATTTTAGTAAAAGTATACGAATACCACCAAAGGTGACAGAAAATATTGGAATGCTTGTTTTTTTAATTAATTAAATTATTCCCATTATTGTCAATTGAATTGAGTTTGTTTTGGGAATGCTTCTTTGATAATGAAAATACCTACGTAATTGGAATTTGTTTTGATGTTTGTATTTATTGATGAATAAATTACTGATTTTAGAGCCATAGGAAATATCTAATGTCATGGCAATAAGTCTTAGACTTTTAGTGGTATTTAAATTATGTAGCCCATTTCAAATAGTTTAAAATGCCTAAGACTTGCCTGGAATATTGTAATAATAATAGCTGATTATTGTGAATGGATTGAAATCCATAGTTGCAACAGTGCATTCATTAGTCAAATATAGAAGCAGTAGACAGTTTATTACTGAGACACTGTAATTTGTAGGTAAAATAAAACTGTTCTAATTCAATGTTGAAAATGCAATAGGTTGGACTTCTCCATGACATTGCTACTACTAATTCTGCATTTAAAATTTAATAACTGTTAACTATTGTAATTATATTTTACAACATTTGTATTTGAGTAAATTCCAAAATAAGAAATCGAAAATAAATTGAAGTTGATTTTTTAATATTTTCTTTTATTCCTATTATCCTGCTAAAGTTGAGTTGTCGTCCTGATTTGAGTGGTCAATCTAAGACAAAGCACGAAAATTTAGAAACTTTTTGTGTATTGAAGTCTAAGGTGCAAAATTTACTTTGATATGTTTTACGTGAATTACTATACTTTTGACTAAGCATTTATTAGGCTTAATATAAGTAGTGGATGTGCTGACTAACTTTAGCCGACTAACAGGCGAGTCGACTGCGATAGCCCAAACCATTCATTGGTTTCGTTAGAATTTGCATAAATGACCAAAACTCGAGAAGGCAGTAGCACACCCAGATGCTATGGGGCTTAGGTCCCGCTAAAAATCGTCTGAGTCTAGTCATGACAAATTTAAAATTCCACAATCGCAACTCCACCTAAAAGCCTTTAAAGTGCCCCAAGCCGAAATCCTGGATACCACTGCAAAAAGGAAAAGTGTTTTTCAAAAGAATTCAGTTTATTAATTGTGGACAGTAAAAGAATAAAATAAGTAAGTAGATAAGTAGAGGAGCGTTTTAAAAAAAACAAGAAAACGCACAACGACCATGTACTCTAGAGACCTCGTGTGAGTACATACTTTTAATAATATGTTTTTACTAGTATTTCATTTTCTGCCTGTGTCACATGCGTGGTTTAGATTTTAGATTTTAAATCATTGTTTATTTAAAAAAAATATAATTTTTTTAGCTTAATTTAAATTGGCGTGTTAAGATAATGCGCTAAATTTTGGGTTAGAATTTATCTTTCCACAAAACTTCAGCCAAATCCAACTTTCCGTAAAGCGTGGTAAGGAATAGACTTATACGCCAAAAGCTTTTAAATACTTTAACCAATTCTAAATTTATTTTTAATTTGGTTTAATAGGTACTGAAATGCGTGCGACAAGGAAAGAAAAACAACGTAATGCGTTGCGTGAGTAGTATTATTAGATTACTATGATCATCTCTGGGTAAGATTTTTGCCTTAGTAGGGGAAAGCTAGTTTCAGACATCTTCTTTGGTTATTGAATCCTAGAATTACTAACTACTAAGAAGTAGGCGGTCGCTTCCGTTTATATTTTTAGTTGATAGCGCTAATATTCGTGAATCGGAACGCGGTCATTGTCAGTCATTCATTCAAAACTGTCGCCTGTAACTGTCAACTGTCAGGCTGTCAAAAAATATTTGAGGTTAAAAACTTACTTACTTCATCGCCAAACTTTATTATTTGTTTCTATAAAATAATAGCAGACAAATAATATACAGTTTTAACAAGTAATGGCTACTAAAGTCATTAAATATGTTGGTAGAACCACAGACTTCAAGGGCAAGACATTATGGGAAATCGTCGGAAGCCTGAAGAACTTCGGTGTTGGTAGGATTGTTGTTAGATCCATGTTCCAAAGATATCTTGAACCATGTTTTATGAAAATTGTGAAGGTGGAAACTTGCCCAGATGAGGTAATCAGAAATAGGTGTTACGGCTTACCATAGGGCCACATAATTGGTGTTTTATACATATTTCTTAAAATTTTACAGGAAAGGCGTAGAGTAAAGGTATGGGTGGAAAAAACATTTAGAGGCAAAAAATTACCAAATCTCACAGAAATCTATAGAACATCCTACAAAACTGATTATCAACTAATTCCTAAGAATAAGGAAGCAGCATTTTTGGAAGCTGCAACTAAATATCAAGAGCAAGAAGTAATTTTGCCAAATTCTATAGAAATGCCACCTTTGATGAAGGAATTTATTGTTAAAGATCACGAGAAAAAAGGTCTTGAGGTAAGCAAATCCAATTTAACTATTCTAAAGTGTATCAAGTGTGTGTGATGTGTGTAATTGAAGTACTATTGAATAGTAAATAGTGCCCTAAATGTGCATTGTTAAATATATGCATGACTTTAATCTTAAAAAAAGTAATTTATAAGATTCTCTGAAGTGTGGATGCCAGTTTAGGTGGGTTCTCTGTGAGCCTAAACAAT
Source organism: Emmelina monodactyla (assembly GCA_916618145.1). NCBI lineage: Eukaryota > Metazoa > Arthropoda > Insecta > Lepidoptera > Pterophoridae > Emmelina > Emmelina monodactyla. The sequence continues at coordinate 5,149,132 of OU745309.1, forward strand.
GCACCTCCCACAGATTGGAGCTTGATAAAAGGTTGGTTTTAGCCACTGACAACCAAAATTTTGTAACTTTGGGCGTACACCTGTGGCGTACACCTTGCAGACTGTGGGTCTGTGGGTCTTGCAGATTTAGACTTGGTTTCACCTTATTCAACTGTAGGTTTATTATGGTGCATAAATAAATATTTAATAATAAAATGTGATATTTATTAAAATATTTACAAAAAGCTATCTTGTGATTGTTATCATATTTCTGCACTATTGTGCATAAAACTTCATTGTTTAACAACACACTCATAAAATATTTAAAACATTAATGAAAAGAAGTGAATATTCAAAATATTTTAATTTCATAAAATAAACTCTAAAATATACAATATTCAAATATTAATACTCAAAGCAAATAGTTTAAATTAAAAATTACAATATTAACTATGTTTAAAGTGAATATTAACCTATCAAAATAAATAAACTATGTAACATGCTATTTAATACAAATTATGTTTTTTCCAGACGTTGAGAGACTTCTCCATGCCGCTAACCTACAACCACAGCCCCAATAGAACTACAAGGGTTGCCAAAGATGGTGAGAAACCAACTATAGAATTCACCATGGGATTAGGAAAGCCAATCAGTCCATCGCTATATGAAGGTGTGCCACTCACCTAGAAATCTGAAGATAATTTAAAATTAGTTGTATCAAATAATATAGGTAATTATTAGAAAAAGTTTTGTTTTTTTTATATTGGTAATCAGTGAAAGTATGGGTGTCAGATTAAAAGAAAATTCATAATATAAAATAGGAGGTTATAAAAACTATAGCTGTCAATTTCTTAGTAAAGAATTTGAAGTTTAATCTACACTAATATTACAAAGAGGAAAACTTTGTAAGTGTTTTTTTGGTTGTAATGTATGGCTCAAAAACTTCTGAACCGAATTTAAAAATTCTTTCACCATTCGAAAGCTACATTATCCACGAGTAACAAAGGCTATATTTTTGGAAAAAATTGGCTTCCGCAAGATATTTGATTTGGGTTTTTCGTAAACATTCATATTATAGTGAGGAAAACTTTGTGTGTTTCGTTGTAATGAATAGGATTAAAAACTACTGGACCGATTTTAAAAATTCTTTCTCCATTCGAAAGCTACATTATCCACGAGTGACATAGGCTATATTTTATTTTGGAAAAAATAGGGTTCCGTGAGATATTTAGGATTTTCGAATACAAGGTGCAAAAAATCAGCCAGAAAAGTTACTTCTTTTGCGTACGCTGCCTAAACTATAAAAGATAGAACCATAAAATGTTCTCATTCTTATAAAAATATACAAAAAAGTCCGCGACATACTATGCCTATCTATGTCGAGTGAGGCATAGCAACCTTTTTTTATTTAAAAATCTTGAATTTTCTTTGGACTACATTTAAACGCGTTTATTTTACTTATACTATTAATCCTTATCAAAATAAATTTCAACACTAAGTAGATAACGATTTGGTCTTTGAATGATACAAATTGGACGTTTGGTTTAGAAGTTACGTTGAAATTAAAATATTACGATTTCTGCTGCACTAATGGACCGATTTTGATGAAACTTTACAGTAATATCCTACTAATATTATAAACGTGAAAGTTTGTAAGTATGTATGGATGTTTGTTACTCTTTCACGTAAAAACTAATAGACGAATTTAGATGAAACTTTACAGTAATATAGGTTATACATCAGAATAACGCATAGGGTACTTTTTACCGCGGGAAAACTTCTACCACGGACTTCCACGCGAACGGAGTCGCGGGCGGCCTCTTGTATAAAATAAAATTAATATTAAATTGACTTTTTTATATAAATGCTTAAATGTAACAACTAATCTTAATAAAAAAACCGGTGGTTCTCACTCTTGCAGCAACATTGTAAGCTACGTGTGACACTGCAAATAGCAATTTTTTATCTTCTTCATTTCATTGTCTTTGACCAATTTATAATTGCGTTAAAGTTCGATATAGTTTTCAGCATTATTTAGATATTTTATTAACAAGGTTTTTAATTAGGCGGATTTTCAATAATAAGTAGTTAAAATGTACTGGTTCAAATTTCGCTCGGGCCGTATATGAAATGTGCTTTAAAGCTTACCATTAACCAATATTGGCATCAACTAAAAAAACTTGTGTTGATGTTTTACTGTTATAATTTGTTGGGCTATAATTACCTAAAAGATAAAATACTCAAAACTTACTTTCATTGATACCTACCATTGTTAGTGTAGTCATTAACTCTACCAAATCAGCATTTTTTCCTTTTCTTTCTTATCCTCTTCATCTACTTTGTCCGCAGCAAACTATTAAATTAAGAAAATATATCTTAAAGGATATTCATTGTCAAACAAAGCACTTGCCTTATTCAATGGAACCGCCAAGGTATTACGACAAAGGAGCGTTTACGTGACGACTTTAGAATGTTTGGTTTTCAATCTCAGTAGGTACTTTCTCTGCCAACTTACCAAGTTGGTAAAAGTATGCAGTGTTAACTTGAAAAAGTTTTTGTATAGGTCGTAATAAATTATGACGTGTAAGGATGTTTCTAGATAAATTGTTTTTCATAGGCTCATTAGACTTCAATATTAAACTCACCCTGACGCCTAGAGCCGAGGCATACTTCTTCAGTAATAAAGGATTGATACCAGCTTTTTGTGTTACTAAATCTTCACGCTCGAGTTTCTGAAAATTAAAACGCACGTCTTGATTGGTTGTATTTATTAAAAGGCGAAGTACGAACGTAGACAAAATGTAATGAAACTTTTGAAAATATAACTCCCTGTTACCCGCCAAAAGTCACGCATTTCAAATACTTCTGGATCTTTTAGAGTTAAGTATCTTCGGAAACTCCTTTGGATTACAGTTGCTCCGTAGTCCTGCGTCCATAGCCATGACTTTGGATAGAAGGGCCGTGGACTGAAACACCGGAAATATTTATAACTTACTTTTGCGCCCCGCGGTTTTAACTGCGATTGCATAGGTTTTTGAATAATTTCCTAACATTAATTCCTTCTTTCTTACATACCCCCTGATGAGACTTACAATTTTTTCAGATGTTCCTTGACCCACGGCATTTCGAAAATAGTTAAACCTTCTTCTTTTCGATTTGGATATTTCTCGTTGTTGTTCCAAAGTATCTGTTGAACAGTTAATCTTTATTAAGACTTGTTAATAACAAAAGAAGGAATAAGAAAAATTGTTTATTTTACTTGAGCTAAATAATCAACGCCGTTGAATAAACATTTTGGGTCCTCAAGAGCATTGACAAGTTTTGCTTTATCCAACACACTTCCTAAGGCTGGTAACAGAGCTCCAAAAACTTCTTTTTGTATATAATCAGTTTCCAAGCCTGTGAGCCGGTAGATACTTAAGTTAATTATAGTATAGTTACAAACTTAATTTAGTGTCCGCTTATTTAAAAATACGAATAAATATAATTGGAATCACATTTACAGAGCTTCCGCCATCATGCCTGAAGTCGATTATTCAGTAAGGCAAAGTAAAGATCAATCTACACCACTTAATTGACAAAAGGACGAAAGAGATAAATAACTTGAACCCTAGTGTAAAGTTTGTAAAAAAACATCAAAACGTATATTTCGTAGAATTCGCTTACTTAGAAATCTATCTGACAGTTTAACAACTCCCGCTTTCCTTTCATTATACTGTTCCAACTCTATGACCCATTGGGCGTGTTCTGTTTCTATGTCATTCCAATTGCTGTTCCACTGCAGAGGCTCTAAAACTGGAAAACTAAAATCAGAGAAGCTGATGCTCTCCGGCAACTTGAAATTTTGAATTTCTTTCGACTCCGGTGCAGCTAACGGGGACTGTTTTGATTTCGGTGTTCCTTGGCTTTTGACTCTTGAAGACATTATTTAAATAGATTTTACAAAAATAATAATTTTAGAGAACAAAGTGTAAGTAACAAAAAGTGACAGTGAGTCAGTCATGTGACAGGCAGTGGTCATTGTTCCAATTTTTTTAAAGTTACAGATGTAAAGCCTGGCAAAGGAATAAATCTATCGCATGTATCTGTCGCAAATTCTATAACTCGTCAAATTGTGATAAGACGATTTTGGTTAAAATTTTAAGGTGACCATAATAAATTAACTCATATTGAATAAATTGAATATGTTTGTTATGAAACAAACAATAGTTTAAAAGGAGCTCTGCGACGACCGTATTAGGTTAACTAGTAGTAGAGTTATGTATAATTTACACTGTTAAAAGGGTACCCTAAACCTATTATCCCGGAATTTTTAAGACTAAGTGCTTTAGTGAGGTTCCCTTGAGATTTGCTTTTCTTTGAAGGGGCAGTTTCTTGTTTTCCCCTTTAAACATGAGGAGAAATAAAATTTCATAAAAATTTCTGGAACCATTTTATTATCAAACTAGTAATTCCTTATTAAAATTATTAATATTAATATTAAAAGATAGCAAACAATGCCGTTAATCTTCATGTGGGGACTGCTTAGCTAACGGACCAACCACGCTCCTGTGTGGATTTAGGTCCACTTCTGCAAATTTCTTAGACAGTAGGGGATTTAATTTCATTTCAGGAACGTTATGTTCAGCTTTCGTTTTCTGGAAAAAATAAGTTATTTAACCGCCCTACCGTTGTGTTCTAGCTTAGCATGAAGACTTCGATAAGAGGGCTCAGACGCAGAATGTCCTTTTCGCAAAATGTCCTCTGGTCGCAAAATGTCCTTTTCGCAGAATGTCCTTTTCGCAAAACGTCCCTTTCGCAGAATGTCCACTTCTCAAAATGTCCTTTTCGCAGAATGTCCATTTCTCAAAATGTCCTTTTCGCAGAATGTCCTTTTATTACTTATTATCTATCTTTAATCATAATTCATTTATAAATAAGCTTACACAGATCGTTATTTATATGAATATGTCTAAGAAAATAAAATAAGAATATAGTAAAAATCACGTTTATTTCTTTTCACAAAAGTAACTACAACACATAATTGTCAGGATTTTGCAATCACAAAAAAAAAACAAATAAAAAATATGAAACATTTGCAATTATTTTACTCTCTCTTTTAAAAGTTGTAAAAATATTTATTTTTTCATAAATTGTGGCAAAGTCAACTTTTGTTGACAAGATTTCGGTGTAATTCATCCAATAAAGCATTATATTTTTTATCAAAATAAACATCCTGTTTTCCTCTATTCTGCTGAATATTTTGAAAAGGCTGTTCATTATTTGCCTATCCCAGTATTTACTTTCTTTTTTCAACATAAAAACAAACATGTACAGACTTGGTTTTCTTGGTATTCGTCCTGTATTAACACGTCGGTGCCAGCCTTCCAACGCATTGGTCGTTCTATGCCGCTGGTAAGCACAACTTAATATTATTTTAGTCGCGGCCAAGTGCGAGTCGGAATCGCGCACGAAGGGTTCCGTACTATCATTTTCTACCTTTTTCTTAAGATCGAGTAAAAATTGCTTAAAAATTACGTTGGTTGTATGTGGGCCCCCCTTAAATATTTTTATTTTTTTTTATTTTTACTATTTGTTGTTATAGCGGCTATCACGGTTTATGAGATACAGCCTGGAGACAGACAGACCGACAGACAGACAGACAGCGGCGGCTTAGTAATAGGGTCCCGTTTTACCTTTTGGGTACGGAACCGTAAAAAGGAAAATTAGTTTGCAAGTTAATACCCGACAATTATGTGTTATTAAATTAATAAAAGTGATTTTTACTATATTCTTATTTTATTTTCTTAGCCATATCCATATAAATAACGATTTGTGTAAGCTTATTTATAAATGAATTATGATTAAAGACAGTAAGTAATAAGAGGACATTCTGCGAAAAGGACATTTTGAGAAATGGACATTCTGCGAAAAGGACATTTTGCGACCAGAGGACATTTTGCGAAAAGGACATTCTGCGTCTGAGCCGATAAGAGTTGCTGAAAGAAAAGAGCGTTCTTTAACTATCCTTTTTATAGATAATTTTCTATGGAAATATTAACAGTAGGTTTGAAAAGAAAAAAATATTAACATAGCATACAATAATCTGCCATTAAACCGAACTCAATCTTTTGGCTGGAAATTCTTTATAACAGTTTTCTGTTACCTACTAATTAGTAAAAAAGGTAAACATAGGTACTAACAATCCAGAAGTCCCGCATCTCCTGCACTTCCTCTTCTCTCTGCACGAAGTACTGTCGGACCGTTTTTTGTATCAGAACTGCTGCGAACTCGTCAGTCCATAACCAAGATTTCGGATACAATGACCGTGGACTGAAATCAAAAAGCTTTTCTTAAGCCCTGCAGTATATGCTTTGGGAACGTGGGTAGGTACCTAGTGTTTACTACGGACATAGATCGATTCTTGATTTAAGGAGTTTTATGACCTGTAAAATCTAAACTTTGGGTATTTAGTCATATGGTCAGCAACGGGGGTAAGAAAATATTTCTACACGTGACCACGGCATTTGCAAAAATGTCGAAACGTCGGATAAATAAAAATAATTCAATAAACGCGTAAAACCCGTTAAAAATGAGTTTAATTTCAAGTAATATTTCTAAAAAAGATCTTTACGTACCGATTCCTAAGATGTTCCTGAACCCATGGCATGTTAAAGATATGCAAGTTTTCTTGTTGGCGCGCCGGATAGCGTGGGTTATTAGTCCATAAAACCTTAAATGGATGATGTAGATCAGGCAAACCGTATCCAAAGTTACTTGCAATAAATGAACCCTAGGGTTTCGAAATTATATGTATTTTTTAAGCTCACCTGAGCAATATGATCTATCCCATTAAAAAAACATTTTTGTGTACGAAGACACTCCCATATTTTCGCTTTCTCGACAGTTTCTTTTACAGCCGGTAATAAACTGATGAATATCTTGTTTATGTATTCAGTTTCAGTATCTAAAAGAATTCAAATATTTTGGAATAAATTTTAAAATAAGTATAACGTACAATCACAAGTTAAATAACTCACTGCGGAAAGGTGTAGGTGGTATTGCAATAGCTAGTTTTTTTATTCTATACGCTTCTAAATTATTTTTAAATTCCTTTTCTTCTTCTAAAATATCTTTCCACGATGCTCTCGCTGGTATTCTGGCGATGATCGGGAAACTTATATTGGAACATACTATACCTTCTGGCAACTTAAATGATGTAGCATCTAAGCCCTGCTCAGATGTTAACTTCAGTTTTTTGGTTAGCATTCTGTTACAGACAAAAGTAAATAATTAGTTAAACTAGATTTACTATGTTCTTTTAAAGTTAATATAAGTTCATGTAAATATAATTATATTGTTTACAAGCAAAAGAGGGAATTGTCAAATTTGACAATGTTAATTTTTAGATCTTTGCCCAGCTGTGGGACAGTAAAGGTTATTAAATTTTTAATTGGAATAAATTTTCCCTAACGGTACACTATTACGCCCCTGAACGGAGACGTAAAATAATTGTCAGGCAGCCTGTCTTGGTATGTATCAAGAGCAAAATCATGTTTCGTAGGAATAAGTTTTATAATATACTAGCGACCCGCCCACGCTTCGCAATGGTGTAATTTTGGCCGACTTGCTCACGAAACATTGATTTTTGGCTAACTTAAAAACACGTTTTCCGATTGTTCTTTATTTACAAATTTAAATGAAAAAAACATCTAAAGGATGGTGAAAACCGCATTAAAATCCCTTGATTGGTTTAGGAGGAGTTAGCGGCCAAACATTCAAACAGACAGAATTAGCGACTTGGATTTATACTATGTAATGATGATGATGACTAGCTTTCACCCGCGCGGCTTCGCACGCGTTAAATTCGGAGTAAAACTCCTTTCCCTGTACTATGTTATCATACATGTAAACCTTCCTCTTGAATCACTGTATCTACTAAAAAAACCGCATCAAAATCCGTTGCGTAGTTTTAAAGATTTAAGCATACATAGGGACAGAGAAAGCGACTTTGTTTTATACTCGTACTATGTAGTGATAGTGAAGTCAAACAACATAGAATTTATTGTCCATTGATGTTTATTTTTAAAAACTGCATACGCATTTACACATTTCCTCTGAATATTACCATTCAAAGTATTACAAATAAATTATACCTTATTAATAAATTAATCATATTTAAGTTAATTTAATCAGAGTTCAGTCCAACTTAATGATGAATGTAAACTTATCTAGTTGCTGTTATCTGGTTAATCTTACAAATTGAAATTCAGTTGTAATTTGAGAATTTTCCTGTGACTTGTGAGATCCAGTCAAGATAGTGGGCTACTTTAACGTAGACTCCGGGTACTCCTGGTTGGCCACAGCCGATACCCCAAGATACCACACCTACGAGCTGCCAGGTTCCACCCCGTTCGCAGACCAATGGACCGCCACCGTCACCTTTGCAGGCATCTTTTCCATCTTCACCACCAGCGCACAGGAAACCAGGGTTCAGCTCGTAGTTGTGACCTAATCGCGTCTGTCTGAGCTGCTGCTGGCATTGCTGATGCCCATGAATAGGTACGTCGACCTCCTTTAGGATATTTTGGTATTTTCCGTAGTCTCCAAAAGCATCCTTGCCCCATCCAGTAGTCCAACATCTCTGTCCAGCGTAGTCGGTATACTTGTCAGGTAAGCAAGCAGGACTAATGTGCGGATATTTAGTCCACTCCACGGGGTGCTCAAGCTTCAGGATAGCAAGATCGTTATCAAGGGTACCGGCGTAGTATAGAGGGTGAACATGTACCGACACTACATCTCTCTCGACGTAAGGGTAGAATTCGACATCGTGATTTACATCCCACTCTCCCAAGCGAACTCTAAGTTCGAAGCCCTTGTATCTGAAATAGACATAATTTTATATTTCTTGTCGAATAGTGCGAATAACAAAAAGTTATACTATTATGAGAAGTGTTTTTTATTGTACTTACGACTTGACGCAATGTGCAGCAGTCATGATGTGTTGGCCATCGATGAAGGTACCGCCGCAAACGTATACGGCTTCTTTGGGATCTTTTTTCAATATAGCTGCTTGCCAAGGATATTCTCCAAACTCACTGTCGCCATCAACATAGGAAGGGGTTTTTATTCTTCCGTTTACGCCCTGAGAGTGTCTGATGCCGCATTGTCCACGGTTGCTAGCTTGGGGTCTTAGAGGTCGTCGACAGCAAACTTGGTTTGCCTTACATTGCTGCTGTTGAGGACGTCCAAAATAGCCTTGACGCTGTAAAAACAAAAATGAAGTTTATAATTTTGCCCATGGCAAAGATTATTGAAGATAGTTAGTTACCTCTTCAATGAGAGCGTCTACGGATTTTTCTACGGTAATATCCCTCTTTCTGCGATTCTCAGGAAAACGTACAGTTTTGCCTCCCCGGTTTGCCCCAGGTGATTTAGTAGGAACGGTAAAGGATCGGGAATAGGCGTAACGATTAGCGTAATTTGTTTGTTTATTATTTGATGCGTTTGCAGACCGTTCGAAAGCGGGGTTATAGCCGCCTTGGTTGTAATAATCGTTGTCATCAAAATGATTGCCATTATCATCATCATAATAGTCATCGTTTCCAATTGCTGGTGTATTATAAGGATGCACTGGTAACGGATGACTGTTTATATGATTTACTGGTAACTGAGGTACTGGAAATTTACCATATCCGGATTCATAATGCGAGTAATGTGGAGAATAGATTGGCGGTCCATAATGAGACGTGTGATGTGGGGAAGGACCATATCCAGCATGTATTGGCTTCTGATGGTGAACGTCATAATGATGTGGATAATGAGGACCGTAATGTGGCCTATAATGATGATAATGTTCATGTTTGTTCAAAAGGTAATGCTTCTTTTCATGGAATAAATGCCCTAATTTGTTGACAACATGTTCATTAGGCGTGACATGCAAATTAACAAACGGTTTCACTACTTTCTCCCCGTAATCGTTTTTCGTTACTTGAACTGACAGTAAAGGATTGACTGATATTAATCCTAAATTCAGTCCGCCACTATTAAGGGCCGGACCGTATGGGTTATAAACGGGATTGGGACCGAAAGGATTGACGGGATATCCGTGGGAGGATGGCTGGGGCAACCCGAAAGAGACACCAAATGTGGGCTGGACTTGTTTGTTTGTATTGCCACCATTGCCGCCGTAACCGCCAAATCCAAGGAGGCGCTGCGGTAACATTGGCTAATTTATTAATCTATTCTTGTAATTGATGTCATGTTAGGTGTCAATGCCCATTGTTTAGTGAACCTTTCGTAAGCTATACCACACTCGGAAATATCTTTAGTTATTAGAGATCCGAATGTGGTAACTGTTACCCCAGCTAAATGGTGAATAATGGTGATGTGATTGGATGGTGTTTGGGAATGAGGTTTAGGGTATGATACGATTTAACTAATGTAAATATACGTTAAATTAAATAATCGTTGCTCGTTAGACTACTCACTAGAAAAGGTACAAGCTATGACCTTAACTTACCGGTTCTATTTGTTTTGATTCATCAATTGATTTTTCTTCTTTAGTGTCACGTTTACTAATTCTCTTTTCTTCAATTTTAGTGGAGTTCTTTGATTCTGTTGATTCTGATTTGGTTATATTATCAAGTTGTTCTTCAGTAAGCGCTGAAATTTCGCTACCTTTATTACGAGGATCTATGGGTAGGTAAAGGTCATCACGGCGGCCAATAATTTCTTGACTAGGGCATTGATCGTAATTCACACATACGCAATCATATCCTTGGGCCTTAGGTTCATGGTAATTTTCTTGATAAGCGCCATTGGTACCGAACGTGGCTGGCCCTTGGTTATATAAGCTATTAGAAGCCCCAACGTGCAATTCCTTTTTGTAGAAGTCAGTGCTCTGTGCTCCAAAGTTGCCCAAAGAATTTCCATATTTAGATTCTTCAAATCCATTATTTTGGTATTGGTTAGGTAAAGCTTGGGTATAGAGGTTTGAACTTCCTTTATTGCCTTGAGCGTATTGAGAACCGTAAATAGTGTCAGTTTCGTAAATAGGCTTACTTTCCGAGGAAAATGCTCCGGGCATAGGTTTGAAACCACCTGAACTTAGTCCACTATAATCACCACCGCCAGCGGTTATGACGTCAGTTTGTTGTTGAGCCGCAAGATGGCCAATTGATCCAACTGGAATAGCGACTGGTTTGATAATAACTTTAGGTTCCTTATCCCCATCACTGTGCACGTAGTGATGATGGACATGTTGTTGAACAATATCTGGTTTGTTGTTAGGTTGTGAGATTGGGACCTTGTTGTAGCCTGGTTTACTATTCTCAAAATTATATGGCGATTCACTTGCGTAGCTGGGTGGCCTTGTTACGTAATTAGATTCTTGTCCTCCATAGTGACCGGCTTGTGATGATTGAAACTGGAAGTTGTTTCCAGCGACTCCATATTTTTCAGAAAATCCGGGTCTGTAGGGACCGTTATATCCTACCCTCTTAGGAGGAGTCTTTTGCGGTCTAGAAGGATATGGCATAGGTTTGGCAGGTCCATAAGCCCCATATGCTCTTGGTGGGCCACGAATAGGAATAGAAGCAATAGGTTTTCCGATAGGCTTAATGTCAACGGGTTGTGCGTAAATGAGTTCATCCGGAGATAGGCGTTTTTCTTGCGTATCGTCGTCACACTGAAAAAAAAATATACTCGTTAGGTATTATCATATTTTTATACTATAAATGCAAATTTGTACGAAAGCTGCACGATTTTTTTAAATATTTGCTATAAAGAATACCTACTTGGACTAATCCTAAAGTGCAGAGTCGTTCTTTGATAAGATTTCTTGCTTCAGTGTCATCCCCTGCGTCCAAGGCATCCTTGATCGTGGGATCGCTGTACACGTCGTCGAATCCTCCAAGACTGCGGCCCTGTTTGCTGCTCACCAACTCGTCAACTATATCATCCAAAACAGTTCCATTTGACTCGGACTCAGCTTGGATACTCTTATCCTTAGCTTCATTTAATTGTTCTCCTTGCAGTAGGTCACTTGATTCAGTTATTTGATCTTCAGCTTTGGGAGACTCTTTAGCGTCTCCGCCCCATGACCATTCCGCATTACTACTAGATATAAGTAAAGGTGCAAGCAGGCATATCGTCGTTATCCACCGCATGATCTGTAATTGTAATTGTTCATGCTGTAATAATGCATTAACAGTAAACAATAGAATTCTTTATTCGGTGATAATGTTGATCCCTATTTTGTAAATCAAGTCGTTATGTCGAAACGTTGTGGGTGGATAATCACTTTTACTTTCGCAGTCTGTTCTGCTTGCTGTTATGTAAGCTGTATAATGTCAGCGTCTAACCATAAGTTTCTTCGTGGGTTTGAAAATGCATTCTCATATGACTACATATTTGTATACTGACTTAGTTGATAAATAGTGAAACGCGTAAAGGTTGCTTAATCTCGTGAACGGATTAAGATGAAAACATGCTTTCGTAACCGGCTTATATCATCGTTGTTTTTTATTGTGCCGTACAAATTAGTGTCAAAGTCGTTGAAATCGAGCGCAAGCGGTCCATCGGCAGGCGGCGCGCGTCGCTGCGATGCGTCATCTCGACTATGTAACCGACAGTAACAACATTGCATAACTAAAGAAATGAGGTTGGCTTACTTGTTTTATTTACTTCCCTACTTTTAAATGCAAATTGGTAGAATAAAAACGAAGATTAAGTCTTTATAATCGCAATAAATAGAAAATGCTTCCTATATTCAGATTACAGACCGGTAACTGTGGAAAGTGTAGAGAGTGCGTTGCACCGGTGGCCGGGCCTTAATTGTATGTAACAAAAGGTACAAATGTTAACGATTCTAGTCTCTCTACATAGATTGTTATCATCTGTGGTACTTTTTATACAATGTATAAAAAAAAACTAAGCAACGCGTTGATGTCTTTTGCTAAAAGTCGTTAACAATGATGTAAGCAATAATTAAACATACACATTTATTACAAAACAAATGCGAGATTCTGATGAATGTACACTTGTAATATGTTGGATCAAAATATTACATGTACGACGAGAGTGAAAGTTCATTGTTTCCGGCGAGATCCAGTTTTGCGATAATCTTAAAAGTGAAATATCAGTTTACCGAATAAAATCTTAACTGCACGATGATACGAGTGTTTGAGATCGTAAAATATTAATATGAGTTTTATTGAGGCTTTAACTGATCTAAACATGAGTCAGGGACCTCAAATGAAAGTGAAAAGGAAGTGCGTCGACGGTGACCACTTGCGACAGAAACAAACGTTTTCTCACAGTTCGCGGCACAAAAACAATTGAAAACAATATATCATGAGAGTTACACTATTGTGGGTCTAAGAAAAGTACACAAGTAAATAAAGCAGCCGCTTAATTTGTTGTTTGTTAAACTTTCCATTTCATGAGATACGCCGTTTTCCTTTGCAATTTCTTCGTTTATTAACGTGTACCTTAGTATTTATACTTTATTTAATAATATTCACTAAACCTTATTTTAAATATGATAGTGAAATATTTTAATTTCTCGATATTTGAAATAATTTTTATGCCGCACTTTTTCAATCCGTTATCAAATCCAATATTTATAAATCGATCCGCAATCGCTTGTCGCACTAAACTGCACTTATTTACCCATTCATAATATTTCTTACTTTGGATAGAGCACTCTATATGTTTACACTTTGTAACGTTGAACTTTCCACCACTTCACTGGTTCACTGTTTGCGTTCGAATGACAGCCGCATCTACCACCACAACACTTTATACTTCTACCAAAGTAAAGACTCACGAGCTTGGATTTTGTAAGACGATCTACACAGCCTCCTACCACGGTATGTTTATTGACCTTTCCTGTCGTGAATCCGCCGCTCGGTTTCTTGGTAAATTGCGATAGAGGCAGCAGTTTGGAGGTTTAATGGTAGTGGGTATGACGTATGTGGCGTGTCATTGATCAACCCTTGATGCTAGTCCGTTGGAGTTCCGACTATATATTAGGCAATAGGGTTTTTGAATGAGGTCGTCGTGGCGGATACTCTATTGTTGAATGCGTTTATTTTTATTCACGACTCGATGTGATTAAGTCACCTTATTTAGGTTAAGTTATTGATAGGTTCAAGATGCAAGACTTAAACTTAAGATATTTTTAATCAAAGTTATGTTAGTGAGTGTTCAATATAAACGTTTAACCATACTCTTATTATTTTAGCTTTTTCATGGCTTACCCTGCAGAAGGAATTGAAGCAATAAAATGCGTATCATGGACCAATTCTATTGATAATAACGACCAAATAATTTTCTACGGAGGCAGCCGAAGTCAGATTTTTATGGATTTTGTGTAACAAGTTACCTAACAAAAATTTAACAAACATTGTATCTAAAAAGGACAAAACATCGCTTTCTCTCTGATTTCAATATAATGATACTAATAAGGAACAAACGACCTGTATCGGATATGGACGACTTTTTGTGAACTTACTAGGTATTTTAATATCTGATATTTTCCACTGTTTTAAAGAAAATTGTCGTCACTTAGATTTCTAGGTGTTGATGATTTGCAGTCGCCATCATGAATTTATTAAGATTATTCAGTTTATAGTTTTTTACTAACTGACTTTGATACTTCAAATAGATACAATTAAATTCTTTAAAACCTTCTTCTGTCGTTCGCGTTTGAAACACCGACTACTCTAAATTGCATTCACTTTGAAATTCAACGAGTGCATCTGACTCTCACCTAAGTAGTAAGTAAGTAAGTTTACGATTGAATCAAATCTTATATATCCACAAAAATCATCTTAAGACTGTTTTGTGTCCAATAGTCTTGGTATCTAGCATGCGTTGTGTTTCCGCAGACAAAACTTTTGTGCGTTATTGTAATTTAATAAATTTAAGGTGGAGCCTATTTTTACGCCATATCAATTATTGTCTATGTAGGTAATGATAAAAGCAAAAGACTTGAACGCGTTTAACGTGCACTTACAACACTTGCATCAGAGATCAAATGTGACTAATATAATTAACTTCTCATTAATTAAACATTATAATTATTTTTATTATTCATTTAAATCATTTATGGACCCACTTTCGCTGTTTTGTTCTCGTTTATCTGATTAAAGAGAGAACTGGTGGGAACTCGGTATTATTAAACAGAATTTTCTTATTTTCTGTTGATTGTATCTTTTTCTTTGTATTTTGTAAAATGTACTTTGTTATTTTCACTGCTTTATTTTTGTTATCTTTACTGATATTTCAACGGAAATTATTGTAACTGTATATGGTCTATTAAGTTTGGATTTTCTCCATTACATCACAATAATAGGTACATACACTGCAATAACATATTGTTATACATATGCATATGTATTTACATTTGTTTGCTGAAATATTAATAGCTTCTTTTTATATGTAGGTACTTCAAAATCTTTGCAAATTCAAAACGGTTTCTTTTTTTTGAGTAACGATTAAAAAATAATAATGATAAGTTACTTATGTTATGCATTGTATTTCAAGTATAAAAAATTACGATGCTATTTTATATTTAGTGAATTTCAGTTTTACGTGAGTCGACTTCAATTCGAAAAAAAAACTAATTAACACCTTGGAATGCTTGCGCCCTGTGCTTTATTATGCTTAATCACCTAGTTAATCTTTTTCACCAACTTTTCTAGTATTTACCAGGATTTGGTGTATTGCATGCCGTGTTGCACAAGCGCGGGGCCTTCCAACCCGGAGCTGCGTACGCGCAGCCCGCGACGACCACTTGCGCAAGAGTTCGCTGAACCACAGCTTGTGATGTCTTGGATTGACGGGTTTCGGGCAGTAAATAGTGTGAAATTGCATCAGGAAGGAAGATAGAAATGTATTGTTATGGGTATATTGATGGAACTTGTTTAAAAGATGAGTTGAACTTGGTATAAGGTCAAGTTAGTAAATAGGAAGATGGTAGGATATATGAACTGGGCTACTATGGTTCCAGGTTCGATCCCTCCTAGGGTATCTATGGTGAAAGAAAACATTGTTAAGCAACCCACATGATTAAATGATTATCCATCATGTGCCTCCACCAACCCGGACCGAGTCAGCGTGGTGGATTATAGCTCAATCCCTATCCTATCGCTTTTGGAGTAGGAAACCTGGGGTCAACTAGTGGGCTGTTATTGTAGTAAGCTGTTATACAAATACATCATAACTTCTAAAGAATTTTTATGGCAGTTATTATTTGTGTAGTATTACTTTAAAAAAAACGGAAAAGGTATGAAGGCGCGTTATTAGTCGCCACAAAAGTTTGAAAAGACTTCATCATATATGTGCTGAAAACCTTTAGTGGCCCTTCTTAAAGTTAGGTTCTTATACTTAGTTTAATTTCTTATGCTACAGTGAGCAATTTGTATTTCCATTTCAAACTAAACGACATACATTCAGCTTCCTTAATAAGCCATCTATGTCAAATGTTAGTTAAGTGTATGAGCCGTGAAAATGTTACAGACACAATCACTTATCAATAAAATGATTTGTTACTTCCTGTACTAAACGTAGTAATCGTTAGGTAAGTAAATATAAACTTAACAAAACGAATGTCTTTATATAGGTATTGTAGGTACTATCGCTCTACTGCTTTAACTTGCCAAATTAAAATAATATTTGTCTTATCTTATGATAACTTATAGGTATAAATCAAACCCTCGTAATATTGGAAATTGATGAGAAACCCAGTTAATATACTAGCCACCTACAAATAGAGCGCAAAGATCAATGGTTCTACCTATTAGGTACTGTTTATAAGTCGTAAGATCGTTGACCGCCCAAACCGGAGGCGCGTTCAGTAACCACCGGTCGTCGCTGACAATGACGTAACTTGAGCTACTGTTGGTCACCATGGACCACATGCTTACTAGTTTTGTTTACATTTTTTTATATGCCAACTTTTCAAAACTCACGTGTTTGTCGTAGATAGATAAGTTGTTCGGAAGTTGTGTTATGAAATTGAATGTAACAAACAAATGTTTTATGTTAGTCTAAAAGTAGGTAAAACGTAGTAAAAATAAGATTTGGATATCTGAATTCCCCAGTTCAAGGTGTAAGTCGAATCATGAATGAAACAACGATGTTTGGTCAGAATTACAAGGAATTGCATGTTGCAAGTTTGGGCGCGGGTTTTCCGAACTGCTTCTATTGCAAGCACCGCGAGGCCACACGCACCTACTGTGATTATGGACAGTAAAACTGTGGAGTTTCAAAACGGCTGCCCATTACAAAATATATGAAAAATAATAGAATTTGGTAGTTTTTATCATATCACAGGTTTTTTTCGCTCCAACACTTATGTTACCGCTGGTAAAAACCTACATCTTTAATATTAGAATAAAAGAAAAGAAGCCAAAAATTCCGACAACAGGCAAACTTTATTTCATATGACACCTCTAAACTCAACTCTAACCGATGCTCTTAACGTTATATAAGTTACTTAGCATCGCTCCACTGCTGCGGTGTAAGGCGGCTCTACGCATTTCTGTGCTAATGACTCGCTGACCTACTTTCATGTGATTGTTCACGCCACGTTGCTTTGGGCTTCCCCACAACTCCTCAAGGACCAGGCTGGAACAGGGTTTTGCCTGTTACGAAATGGTCAGTCGAATCAAACATGCAATATCGCTTTTATTGAGGTTAAGAAACGAAGGCAATGATGAATAAAAAATATACCGTAGAGAGTGAAAATAGTAACTTAGGACACAGGAATACTATCGAGCGTAGAATTATTGAAACATTTTTGTGGGTAGGTTTTCAGTAGAAAGCTAAGCCACACTCGTGCTTTGGGTCTTCCCTGTTATATAGTATGATGCAGGTAAATAATTGACAAACGATTATGGGCATTAGCGTCTTACTGTGTTTTTGTGCTTTTCTATAGTATATTAAGTATATTATGTTCTCTTTATGGACATGTTTGCCGAAGAGGAAACGATCGTTGGAGCAAATCCGTACTCGAATGGAGACCTAGAGTGGGAAGTAGAAATGCAGGTAGACCACCAGTCAGATGGTCCGATGACATTCGATCACACGCCGGGACAGCGTGGACAAGAAAAGCTGGTGATAGGACTGAGTGGAGTATTATTGGAAAGGCATATGCCCTGCAGTGGGCTAAGACATGCTGTTGAAGAAGAAGAAGAAGATGTTCTCTTTATAACATACCTGTAAAAAAAAACAATCTACTTCCACACTCTCTATCAGGTTTGATGGATGACAAGTTTCTACCCAGTAAATATATAAAAATATATGTAAATTTCAGGAAAATATGTATAGGACCTGGGAGCTTTGCACGATAGCAAGTTACTCTTTGTCCAAGGCGATCGTTAAAAAAGCCTAAGGATCTTTGAGTTTTATAATGAGAACTGCAGCAGCCTTCAAGAACATTAAATCTGTGAAAATCTTGTAGGTACTGCGCATTCATACGTAGTCACTTACAATATGCGAGCCAAGTCTAGAATCCTCAATATGAGGTTTATAGAAACCGATTGGGAGCTATTCAAAAGAAATTTCTTAGATTTTTAGACTTCAAAGCTAAAACCAAGACTAATGATTACATTCAAAGGTGTAAAAGATATCATTACTTGACTCTACATACTCGGCGACTAATCAGTGATGTATGTTTCTATATAAAAATTGCAAATGATTCCGTTGATAGTCCCGAGCTCCTATTTGAGATAGGTCTTCGGTGCAACGAGGTGCGCCTACGTCAGCGGGCTATCCTACATGTACCAACTTCGAACACCAACTATAGACGCAATAGTTTTATGCGGTTAGCGCCAGCAGTCATTTTCATTCATTTTCCGAAATTGACATTATTCTGTACCAGCACGTCATTAATAAGAAAACGTATAAATGATTAGGTACTTTTATAATTCTAATATCGAAACAGCTATTATTTATTACATTAAAACAAACCTTTTTTAATGTTTTAATAATATCATCTTTTTCATTTAGTTTAAGTGTAGTTAAAGTTTCAGTTATTTAAGATATTTGTAAATTTTTATGATACCACTTTTCCAAATTCTTATTCCTGATCAAATTTAATTTTACTAGTGGTTGCCCGCGACTCCGTTCGCGTGGAAGTCGGTGTCCCATAGGAATGAGAAGTTTTCCCGCGGTTAAAAGTACCCTTTGTGTTATTCTGATGTAACCTATATTACTGTAAAGTTTCATCCAAATCCGTCCAGTAGTTTTTACGTGAAAGAGTAACAAAAGGGATGACTGAGAATGTTATTACTTGAAATTAAACTCATTTTAACGGGTTTTACGCGTTTATTTTATTATTTTTGATTTTCCGACGTCACGTGTCACGATATTTTATTATTTTTGATTTTCCGTGGTCACGGGTAGACTGAGATGTTTGACGTCTTCATAGAGTAAAGTAAAAAACGATTTTTCGAATTCACCGCCATCTGTTTCGTAATTTTCTCGCATAGTCGCTCGGGTTCACGCAGTAGACGCTGACAGTGTCTTTATTTTTCTGCTTATTTTTCTGCTGGTTGTTCTTTTTTATTTTGCTAAGTATTGGATCCCACGTTGGTGACAGCTTCCAACCATCTTCTCTATTGAAGTTAGGGTGTTTTTTAATTTCAATAGTTTCTCTTACCAGCCTAGGAATAAAATGTTTCTCTTTTGCGGTCTTGTAAAGGGATGCTGCTTTTTACTGGACGAAGATGGTGGCTTATCTTGCTGTGTGGCTTGTATATGGTTTTTATTGAAGCCCGCTTCAGAATCCGCTCCCGCTTCCGCGAAACGTCGGAAAATCAAAAATATAAAAATAAACGCGTAAAACCCGTTAAAATGAGTTTAATTTCAACGTAAGAGAAGACAAATATAATCAGAAAGCTTCGAACTGCTAGGCTATCGGGAGTAACACGTGTTATTGTGAGTCAACCATAAAATAAAGACTATGAAAGGCGTGAAAGAGTAACAAACATCCACACATCCATACATCCATATATACTCACAAACTTTCACGTTTATAATATTACTAGGATGTCCTTAAATCCAGGAGAGTAACGAGTGGCGGCTGCACCTTGCCTTAAGGTAATATATGAAAATATCTACGAAGTTTTGTATTTACTGTAGAGTTTTGGCACCGGTATTCCAACAAAAAAGCAGCATACAACTTCCCCAGAAGCCAGCAACGCACCCTAAATACTGATATGATTTTTGGTGTATATGGACAGCGGTAATCATTAACCGTCACATGACCCAGTGGTTTTCTCATAAAAAAATAGTGCTTAGCACTTTCGTTGCAATATCTAAAAGTACATTTATATAAGTGTTTACGGTGCCAAAAGTCAAGCATTGTACCGGTTAAGAGGCACCGCACACAGATGTACGCATATAATGAAGTCTATTTTATTCACAACTCATGCCTGTTTTAGCTTGCAACACCAAACTTTAGGTACTTAGGCCCAATTGCAGGGAACGTTTTATCCTCGGGTTAGCTAACTCAGATTTAAATGGCGCCACCATCGATTGTAATAAGAAGTAGTTACAATCGATGGTTGCGCCATTTAAACTTGAGTTAGCTAACCCGAAGCTAGCCCGAGAAATGCGCACCGTGGGTATGGCTCTTTACTTATATCGTATAGAAACTAACGCCATCTAGGTAACATACGTTATAATAAAATGACGCTATCAAGTGTAACGTAGTCAACATAAGTAAATAACTATACACACTTGAACTCAAACACATCGTAATAAAACTAAATGAAAAACAATTTTCCTGTTCTTTCCAATTACATAGTGTTTCGTTTTTTCATTGTAATTAAAAAGTCGATGGAGAATTATTGAGATAATTCATAACTTTGTTTATGAAATTTAATAGTACCTAGCCTCTGCTGTTTTGTTTTTAACTTTAACTTGCTAGCTACCCAAAGTGTGTATAGGAAGTTCCCATCTTTATTCTAAAAGGTTCAGATGCAAACGTATAGAGGACTCTGTCGTAAAAGTGAGTGTTTTATTGTTTTTTTATTAATACTTTGATTATTTCACGAAATTTGAAATTCAGCACGAAATTTTTGTATACGATACTTTACGCTCAAGTGACTAAAACAACTGAAAAGTAAAAAAAAAGATAAAAATACACTCTTTTTTGGTACTGAAGAAGAACCTAAAGAGAAAACCTAGAATAAGAGACTAAAAAAGATAGAATGTACCGTAAAGTTTTAGCTTTTTTATTGCTAGGAGGTGCAATGTCGTAAGAATCCTTTTAATACTTTCCTAGTTTGCATGATTACCCGTAACTTAATTTGAATTTAGCTACAAATATGTGTAATAGTAGGTAGTAAATTTACAATATAATTGTCGGTGTTGTGTCGATGGTACATTTTCTGGTTTCTGGTTAAATTATTCAAAGTGATTTCTAAGTGATTAGCTTGGGTGTTACACTAACTCAATAAATTGTATAAAGCAATTATGTGCGAGACGGTACTTTAGGTAGCAAGTTTTCGGCGCGCCTGACGACTTTTAGTATCTACTAATATGAAACTCACACATTTGCTCTAGTTTTTTCGAAAGCTTCACTTACATTCCACCACCATAGAACAATTATAGTTCTTTCTTAGTATCAGGCATTATAGAATTTAATCTTTACGAATTGCGTATATACTTTCAACTTTTCAAAACATACCCAGAGAAGTTATGTATGTAATAACAAGAGCCAACTTTAGTGTAAGTGAAATTGGTATTTTCTGCCAAGTTTCAAAGGCACTTCATGGATGGTTGTGTTGAGTACTTCATTTATCCTACTAATATTATAAATGTGAAAGTTTGTGAGTATGGATGGATGTATGGATGTATGGATGGATGTTTGTTACTCTTTCACGTAAAAACTACTGGATGGATTTGGATGAAACTTTGCAGTAATATAGGTTTAACATAAGAATAACACATAGGGTACTTTTTACCGCGGGAAAACATCTCATTCTCACGGGAAACCGACTTCCACGCAAACGGAGTCGCGGGCGGCCACTAGTTATTTATTTTAGTGAAATTTTACTTTATTTTTCATTCTGAAGTATGATATGCAAAAAATGCTATAAATTGTAGAAATACACCTGTTGCGTGTTATAAACAATGTCATTAGTCTTTATTGCTGTTATAATTTAAGTTACCTACGTTTGAAATATATGAATTACTAGTAGCCGCCTGCGACTCCGTTCGCGTGGAAGTCGGTTTCCTATGGGAATGAGAAGTTTTCCCGCGGTAAAATAGTTCCCTATGTGTTATTCTGATGTATAACCTATATTACTGCAAAGTTTCATCCAAATCCATACAGTAGTTTTTACGTGAAAGAGAAACAAACATCCATACATCCATAATACTCACAACCTTTCACATTTATTATATTGGTAGGATTTATTTATACCCCTTACCTAACACCATGCATGGTAAAGTAAGTTGATGATATCAATTCAGATAGAAAACCATAAATTAAATTCTAAATATTCTTTTTGCTCATTAATTTGCAGTACTTATATCCCAATCTATCAAAGATCTATTGCGGATATATGTGCCCTTGAAATAGTTGTGATTATTTCTAGAGTAGCCAGTAACATACTCGAGTTTTTGCGCTTTACACCTTCCGTTACCTACGACTAAATGTCAAGTTAGTTAGTGTGAGTACTTACTGTGGATTGAATTACATTTTGGCGACACTGAGCAAGGACGGTAAGTTATTAGAATCATTGTATCCTCAACGCCCAAATATCATAGATGAATGTCATCCATATAAATAGACGAGAGGTTTTGTAGTGGGCATCAGTCGACTGATATCGGTTCGAAGTGATCTTCCTTGAATTCAACACAGACCACGTTCAAGATGAGATCGTTGGTGGTGTTTGTCTCTGTTTTCGCCGTGGCCATAGCTGCTCCTCAATGGCTTGTGCAGCCTCCGAACACCCCCGCAGTAGTGCTGGACCCCCTCGGCCGACCCCTTGACACCGCGGAAGTAGCTTCGGCTAGAGCATTGCACTATCAAGCCAAACTATTAGAAGGACATTTGTTGAAGAAAAGATCCATAGGACATGCACCTCTGATTCAACCCTACGCTATTTCATACCCGTCAGCTGTTTCACATCAGTCAAGAGTAGACCTAAGGTCTTCTCCAGCTGTTCTAGGATCTGTGGTTTCTCCTACTGTTCTGGCTGCCCCGGCTATAGTGGGCTCTCCAGTGGTTGCCGCCCGCACTGTAGTGGGACCTACATCCTACGTTGGCGGATCAGCAGTGAGCCACCAGTCTCGCGTCGACATCCGAACTTCACCCTCTGTTGTGAGTCAAGTTGTGCAAGCACCAGGGATTGCTGAGCCTGTTGTTGCTGCTGAGCCTGTGGTTGCAGCTCGTGCGGTTGTCGGACCCACATCCTACGTTGGTGGATCGGCAGTGAGTCACCAGTCTCGCGTCGACGTCCGCTCTTCGCCAGCTATTGTAAGCCAAGTAGTGCAGGCCCCAGTGGTCGCCGAGCCCGTTTTGGCTGCTGAGCCTGTGGTTGCCGCTCGCGCCGTAGTCGCGCCGACTACCTACGTCGGTGGATCCGCCGTCAGCCATCAGTCACGTGTAGACGTGCATTCGTCCCCCGCTGTCGTTTCTGAACAGATTGTGGCTCCAGTAGTGGAAGCTCGTTCTGTGTTGCCTTCGGTAGTGGCCGAGCCAGTGCTAGCCCGTTCAGTAGTAGCCGGTCCGACTGCATACGTTGGAGGTTCTGCTGTCAGCCATCAGTCGCGTGTGGACGTCCAATCATCTCCTGCAGTGGTTTCCGAACACATCGTGGGGCCTTCCGTCATTGACGCCCGATCAGTTTGGCCCGCAGCTTATTCAAGTGTATGGTGAACCCGTGATACAGAGGCTTAAATTCAAGTGATATTAAAATAAACATAAATACTTACTAACGAATTACATTTGCTTTCATTTGACAATATATTCAATTATCGTCAACCTTAGTACCTTGTTGGGGCCTTACCGTAGGTAGCTAGGTAGGCCCAAATTCAATTTCCCACACATTTATGCAGCATTATATATTTTTTGAGTAATTTTATTTGCTATTATTACCTCCTTTGCATGCTAATGAGCTAATTCATAATTTATTGTTTTGTAACAAAGGTACCTTGAAATTTTAAGTCATTTTATCTTAATCAAAGTCATTTAAATGTTGTAATTCATGCGCCAGGCGCTGACGAAGTGCAGTGCCCTAGATGCCATTTGCAAAAAATATTTGGCAAATATTTTACTTTTACTTTGGCAATTAAGTCTAACAATATTATTAAATGACATTTAATACTTTTGGCATTGCATACACTGATCAAGTGATCCTTCTTCCAAGGATATTATCATGTCATTAAATCGGAAGGAAATCAAATTAGTTGGAAACTTCATGTAGGTAGTTTTGTATTCAAGGTGTGATGAAAAGATCGAGAAGTTTTTTCCTAGTAGGAAGTTGTTGAACATATTTTTTAGACATCAAACATAGTAAACCTACTACTATTTATTTTTGCAGGGCTATAGAATAGAACTGCTTACACTGCGTTAAGTTTGTTATCGTAATCACGGAAACACGAATTCCGCAAATAATTATGTGATTCTATTCATAAACTTTAAAAAATGTTTAAAATCATTCTCTAATTTTCTTTGGAATAAACTTAAATACGTAAAGGCAGGAATTCGTCTGTTTAAATATCTTGCTGTATAATAAGCTTTCTAAAATACTAATAAGGAATTACCTAAAATGGATTTCAAAACGAAGCATTTTTTGATTTGTACTCTTTTATTATTATAAATTACATATTTTCTTTAAACTAAATCGTCAGTGACGCTGTTTACCAGGCATGGCCTAGAGCAGCGGAATGGTACAATGGGGCGGCATGCGCAATAGGAGCGTAGGCGTAGGAAGTGGAGTAGATAGCGGGGCTGCTGCGGTAGTCCACACGGGATTGGTGGGATACAGCGGCAGGGGCCACGTGGGCCACGATGGGGGCGTGGATGGCCACGGGGGCAACAGCGTGGGACACAATCGCGGGGCTATCCACAACGTCCACGCGGGACTGGTGAGACACAGCGGAGGGTACGTGGTAGGCAATAGGGGCGGCGTACAGGGAGCGTTTCTTCAACAGGTGGGCGGCGTGACCCCACAGAGGAGTAGCGTAGGCAGAGTGCGCACCGACCAGGGGAGCAGCGGCGTAGGTGTGCGCTAGAGGAGCAGCTACAACGGAGGTAGTGTGGATTGCTGGGCTGGTGCGTATGTCAACGCGGGATTGATGGGATACAGCAGCGGGGGCGGCATACACGGCGGGGGCGGCTACCACAGCAGGGGCGGCCACAATAGCGGAGTGAGTCAGGGGAGCATAGTGGCTGTCTAGTGCCTTAGCCTGGAGGTGCAGAGCGCGGGCATTGATGACTTCAGCAGTGTCCAGGGGACGACCGTGGGGGTCCAGGACGATTGCGGGATGGTGCGGGGGCTGGGCCAAGGGCACCAAAGAACCGCACGCCGCGGCGATCACAGCGAAGAACACCACCATCGGCTTCATGTTGCTCGTGGTCTGTGTTGTCTCTGACGCACTCAAAAAAAGATAGATCACTTCGAACCGTACACGGCTGACTGATACATGAGCTTGGTTCTCCGTGGTTTTTATACAAACCGGACGTAATTTAGAGATAAATAATTTCGTACCAACATAGTAATATTAGAACAATGTCAGCCGTAAGAAAGTAATGACCTCGGTTAAAGTTGTGACGGTCGCAGCCGAACTTATTCATAACAGATGGAACTCTGGCGCCATGATATGTTAAAGTCAAACGGCAAAAAAATAATAATAACATTTAAATAAAAAAAAATATAGGAAGGTTTTTATGGAGTGGAAATGGTTACTTACATCAGAAAAAAAAAATACAAATCAATTTGATTTTTAAACGAAAATCTGTTAAATCTTATTTAGGAAAAACACTATTGACAAGTTGAACAACTATAATCTTAACCTGCATTTTTGTGAACAACTAAAGCTCGATTTTTTTTATTTTTACAAAAAATCCAAATATAATTTAAAAAATAAATTTTAATGTATCTTCTTCATTTTGTTAAACACCTAAATCCTACATTTCTAATATTAAAATAATAAAGGGGTGGGTTTCATGGATGTGACCTTTCCTATCCTTTTTTTCTACTATTACTTTAATTTGTCTTGTTAACCTACAAGTAGTTATGTAAGTAAAAAAAATCTCAGATGACAATAAGTTACTCTGGGCCCTTAAAATGGAATTTGTCGACTCAAAAGTATAGGAGGCTTATTTGTTTTCTATGTACGTCATCAAGGTTGTCCAGCAATGTCGTTAATTACGGAACCAAATAAATTGGTGTTCAAAATATTAATGGAGACTGGTTTAGTTACGTAGGCGTACTTAGGTGTTCCGGATCCGGATATTCCGGAATAAGATGTCTTGAGATATCTTCTATTAAATTATTTTTAACGGACTTCAAAAGGAGGTTCTCCATTTGGCCGGTATATATTCATTTTAGGATATTTCTCACAAGTTTGGTCCTTTTAAAGGAATAATACGAATTAATGATATTATCTGAGTTGTTTCCTCAGGTTCGGGAAACAATGCGCCTCGTCTAAGCCACGCGTTAGATGCATCTTTACCCACATGGGCTTCATTGAGGGTGGCTTAATGTCTGCCGTGGAGAGACTTAATGATATGAAATGATATGAAATTCATATTAAAATATTAATTCAAAGGCTCAGCAACACACCCCCAACACCCACAGTGTTGCGGGTAGTCATGGGCGGTGGTGATCACTTACCATCAGGTGACCTGCATGCTCGTTTGCTAGCTTCTCATAAAAAAAAAAGGATAAAGATGCGTAAAGATTTTCGATAAAATTGTTTTTTCGAAATAGGCTCGTGTCTTGGTGTAACTAGGTTCTCCCCTGGTCTATTGTGTGTGTTTTTTTTTAACTTTAAAATTCAAGGATTTGTAAATAATTGCAGTTCCCGGTCGGGTTTCTCACAAAAAGTGAATGAGGTGATATAAAGAACCTTAAAAGTTGTTCATGATTGTGTGAAACAGTAAAAAAGGAGGGTTTAATAATAAATAAAGTTGGCTTTACTCGCGTGATACATTTTGAATGATCTTATAGTTTACGATAAAACGTTGTACTCAGATAATATCGTTAATTCGTATTATTCCTTTAAAAGGACCAAACTTGTGAGAAATATCCTAAAATGAATATATACCGGCCAAATGGTGAACCTCCTTTTGAAGTCCGTTAAATAATAATTTTATAGAAGATATCTCAAGACATCTTATTCATGCTACGTATACAAGTAAAAACGTATAAAACCAAAAACTATCGCAAATTCATTTTAAAGAACCCAACTTAGTAGATCTGTGTAGGAGGTGTGTTCTGGAAGCGAGTAGTTCTGTCAGGCTATCGTACAAACCGTACTTTTAATATATTCGTATCGTAGTTTTAATATATTTTTTCCCCAAAAGGGAACACATATTTGGGATTGTAATATAGCTGTTTCTCATAAATGTTGTGTTCACGGAAATTTCATTTGTGACGCTTCAGTATTTAGATAAGATATCATTGGATATGATAATTTTGTGATAAAATACCTTTAATACGTTTTTTGTAAAAAAAAACCAAGTCTTATATTGTTCATATTGAAGATATAAAATAGCTGTCAGTTATTATAATGTGTATAAAGTTATAAACTTAAAAAGTGTATAAAGACCGAACAAAATTTTTAAAATCTAATTTAGGATCACCAGTAGCAGAGCATGTGAGAGAGAAGGCGTCCTCATACAACTGACACAATCTTCACAAAAAACAGTTTAAGTAATACCTATAGTTCAATAATATTAATAGTCGAATTAAAAATATTCAATTGTATTATGTTTTTATTTTAATGTTTATAATTATTTCTGGAACTACTTAATTCTAGTCCTTAGACCTTAGATTTTAAACCCATATCATCATGCTATGATATTTGTTCAAGCTACTTAAATTGTATTTTTATATAAAGAAACTGGCTTTTGTTTTTAGTTCTTAGTGCATTTATTTACTAATAAATATTAGAAACTTCATACTTCGGGTATTTCTCATTCTATTCTCTTTTGTGGAACATGAGTGGCAGTCCATCGGTCACACTTTGTACTATATGAGATTTTGGATCAACTCTTGGATGCCTTACAGTAGTAGCTGCAGGTTTCACTGTAAATTTGGACAAAATAGCAGCAAGACCTGCCAGTGACTGCATCAAACCCAACCGCTCACCTGTAATACATAAAAGAAAACATGAAAATTATAAATTTTAGAAGTGATGATAGCATGCCAAATCAGGGGCAAGGGAACATGATTCTGGTGAGAACGAATTTCTTAACTAAAATCATAATGGTTCTATGTTTTTACCCAAATTGAAGCAAAACCATAAACAAGAAGTGCTTGGAAGTAGCAACAAGTTTACTTGTAGATCTAACATGTTAATAATATCTTAATTGTATTCAAAAAATATCAGACAAATTTACCTATGCAAGCCCTTGGTCCAGCCCCAAAAGGTAAATATATTTCTTTAAATTCTTCCTTCATGTTGTCTGGTTCAAAACGTTCGGGATTAAATATATGTGGATCATCGATATACTTTGGATCATTTTGAAGTGCCTGTAGAGGAATTATTATTCCCACCTCTTTGTCTATAGTGATACCTAACTCTGGAATGTAATATTTCTGCGCTGACTCTCTTTTCAAAAAGCCTAAAGAAGGATACATCCGCATCCCTTCTTTGAAAGCATTTTCTAAATATTTCATTTCCTTGATAGCATCAAAGCAGAGTTGGTTATTATACTTAGCAAGGGCTCTGTCGACATCTGCTTGGACTTTCTTCTGGACATCTGGATTAAACGCTAATTGATGTAAAGTAAAACTTGTCGCTGACGAAGACGTTTCAAAACCAGCTGCGAAAAATACAAGTACTTGTGCTGTAATCAACTCTTCTGTCAACTCTAATGAGATTTCTTCAGGAACACCGTTTTCATCCTTTCGTTCAATGGATTCGGCTTTAATTAACCCTTTTTGTTTACATTCCAACATCAGATCGATAAAATCATTTCTACCAGATACCTGGTAATTTCGTTCTCTAAGTATAAATGAAACTAATTCTCGTACTTCATTTTCGATATGGTAAAAAGTTGTGACGTGCCTCATTGTATATGGCATAAGCTCTTTAATAGTAATAGCGCACCATCTTTTGAAATCTATTTCGAATATTTTGTATCCGAGTTTGCGGAACGAAGAATTTTCGTCGTTGAGTGAATCACTGTTCAGTCCAAAGCCACAGGCGCCTATAAAATCCGTCGTGAAACGTGCCATTGCTTCTCGAGCATCGATTGGCTTACCAGCCGTTTCAGCTTCGATTATACGCTGCTGTAGTTTTTCAGCTCGTTCAACTATCAATGGAAACATTGCTTTTAGTTTTCCGCTGGTAAACGCGGGAGTCATGCGCTGTCGCAATAGTCGCCATAGGTCACCATCCGCAAAGAAGAGGTTTCTCATCATAGGCTCTATAACGGTCTTCTCCGGTAGAAATCCTCTGGGATAGAACGAAGAGAAATCATTGATGAGAATCCGTTTAATGATTGCCGGGTCTCTGACGACAAGTTCGGGTCGAGATCGACGGAACCATCCTACGACTTTCTCTTCTGGAAACTTCCAGTATGATTCTACCGAACCTTGAGTCATACTTTTTTGTGCTGCATAGAGGGGCCAATATGAACCAAAAAATGGAACTGGGGTTTCATATTTGATTCCTCTTACTTTCCAGTAATTAAAATTTCTAGTACTGTAAAAATAAAAAGCTACGAGAGCTATGCAACTAAGCACTATCAAACTCAACATTTTGTTTCACTATGACTGACTCAGTCCAACTGTACATATTTTTTATAAAACATTCTACAACGTGTTCTTAATTCACTTTATTTCAAATATGTCTTTATTATTTCATTATATAATAAAGTTGATTGTAAAGTTATAACGTATCTCTTTGTTGTAATATTGTATAACATGTTGTACCTACGTTTAATTATTGCGATGAGATAAACATTAGATAAAAATATTTTGATACCAGAATCAGAATATTTGCCGAATTATAAGTGTTTTAGTGATAATGGGAGTAATTTATTTTGAGATTAGCAAAACACTAAATATTATCAATATAAAAAAATGTGTTTTTTATCTATACTTATGAAATAACAATCCCTGACTGTCTGACTGATTCAATATCGCCGAGCGTAAACTACTAAAGTTATGGCCATGAAATTTGTTACTGGCGTTATGTTTCTTTTATGATGTAAGTAAGCACTAAAAAGGTTTTTTTTAAATTAAAGGCTTCATATACCTGCAAGCAGCGTGTACGTCAGCACCAAGAGATGCTCATTGTTGCCGGTGCCGTTGTGCAAAATTATAAGAGTTAACTTAAAAACATTTTTTTTTCGAAAATAGTTACTTATCTACAGAGAAAATCTAAAAAAAACATGGTAATAATAACTAGCTTGAATGGTTGGAAAAACAAGCAAAACGTTACAATGAATAAGAACTCATTCAAATTATTGTGTTTGACCCTTTGAATTTGAATTATAACAAACAAACTAACCCTTAGTATACAAGCTCGCGTTTTTAAGTTCGAGGGAACGCTTGTCAACCATGAGTCAAGTTTGAATATTTCTTAATAGGTAATGAATGCATGGCGTTACACATGGCCACTATTGGTACAGGAAGATGAATTGTAAATCTCAAATTAAATTAAAATAAAACGGAAGAGATATAATTATTTTTTTTATTTTTGAATTTGCTTCTTGTTTATTATTTACATTTTTGGTAACTAGTTCGTCAGAGTCGCTGTTTACCAGGCATGGGACAAGGGCGAGGCGTAATGGAGGGGCGCGGAGTGGTAGAGGGGAGCGGCGTGCGCTACGGGAGCGTAGTGCGCGACGACGGGAGCGTAGGCGTAGGAGGTGGCGTGGATGGCGGGGCTGCTGCGGATGTCAACGCGGGACTGGTGGGAGACGGCGGCGGGGGCCACGTGCGCTACCACGGGGGCGTGGATGGCCACGGGGGCGGCGTGCACGGCGTGGGACACCACGGCGGGGCGGGAGATGACGTCGACGCGGGACTGGTGGGACACGGCGGCGGGCGCGTGGTAGGCGATGGGGGCGGCGTACAGGGAGCGCTTCTTCAGCAGGTGTCCGGAGCCGTGGCCCCACAGGGAAGCACCGTAGCCGGCGTGGGCACCGAGGAGAGGAGTGGCGTAGGCGGAGTACGCCAGGGGAGCGGCGTACGCACCGTGAGCCAGAGGTGCGGCTACGACAGCGGAGTGGGCAAGAGGGGCGATGATAGAAGTGGAGTGGACAGCGGGGCTGCGCACATCCACGCGGGCCTCGTGGGTCACGGCGTGTCCGCCAACGTAGTTGGTCTGTCCATGCAGGACGGGGGCGGCGATGATAGCGGAGTGCGCCAGGGGCGCGTAATGTCCGTGGGAAACCAGGGATCCGCAGGCCGCGGCGATCACAGCGAAGAACACCACCATCGGCTTCATGTTGCTCGTGGTCTGTGTTGTCTCTGACGAACTAAAAGATTAATTACTTTAAACCGTTGTCGGTTAACTGATACATTTCAATCAAATTAATCAGTATTTATACTCAGTGGAGAACGTAAACGTTAATAAGTAATTGTAAGTTTATAACGTAAATTGTCAATGTCAGATGACGTACCTCGGTATGCAGATTGGATAGGCATGTTGGCAATTGGGTTGTGTCTTCAACCTGTAGAGGTGTGTAGTGTGTGTGACGTCAGTTCATTCATACTCCTACAGACTGAGAAGATTCCC
The DNA here is from genome assembly GCA_916618145.1 of Emmelina monodactyla. Classification (NCBI taxonomy): domain Eukaryota; kingdom Metazoa; phylum Arthropoda; class Insecta; order Lepidoptera; family Pterophoridae; genus Emmelina; species Emmelina monodactyla. The sequence goes on from OU745309.1 coordinate 5,181,040, forward strand.
AATTTAATTCCAAACTTGTTTAAGAGCTATTCATATTAATGTTTATAGGACGTCCTTATATTATTTCATATCAAAACTCGTTATTAATTTCAAGGTCACAATTGAAAGTGTCAATTTCATAAGTTCATTCGCTTCCTTTATTTTATTTTTATAAAAATTAGTAGTGACTGTGACCCAAACGGAAAGTAGTTGCTGTCTTTCAAGGTATTCTAGTTAAGTTAATTACGGAAAGGAGGAAAATGTAAGTGTGTCCCTTAAAATGTGGTATTTTTTAAGGGGTTTGTTTATAGTTACATGGTTGTTGTACAAAATCTTAAATACATAATTTTACTTACCTTAAGAAAAACTTCAGATTAATAGTTCTTAGTTGCAGTCATAGTAACTGGCAGTCTGTTACCATATAAAATACCAAAAATGTACCTACATTATCTATGTCTATACTACTTGGAAATAGAGAAGATATTGATATTTTAACATTCTAGTTTCAGTACATTTTTGAAAAAAAAATATACTTACAAAAATATTGATTACTTTTTAAAGCGTAATAATAATCTTATTGATTTAAAAAAAAAACTAGGCGCGGAAACATATACACTTAGATTAATAGATTAGCTTTTCCAAAGTATAAACTGGCCAAGAGCAGCAAGCCGTTTATCAGTATGACGATACTTATTTTTGAACTAGTGGCCGCCCGCGACTCCGTTCGCGTGGAAGTCGGTTTCCCGTGGGAATGAGAAGTTTTCCCGCGGTAAAAAGTACCCTATGTCCTTTCCCATGTTCAGTTCTTTCTTCATATCAAATTTCATCAAAATCGGTCCAGTGGTTTAGGCGTGAAAGCGTAACAGACAGACAGACAGACAGACAGAGTTACTTTCGCATTTATAATATTAGTAGGGATAGTAGGGATAAAATTCTTTGTCTTTTTTAATTCTTGTCTTTTAACAAATTTAAAGTTACAGTTAATCAAGTTTTATGTTAAGAAGCCTACTTTAAAATCAAATACTATGTCCCTACTTATCCCTACTTCCCTACTAATATTATAAATGCGAAAGTAACTCTGTCTGTCTGTCGGTCTGTCTGTCTGTCTGTTACGCTTTCACGCCTAAACCACAGAACCGATTTTGATGAAATTTGGTATGAAGAAAGAACTGAACTTGGGAAAGGACATAGGGTACTTTTTACCGCGGGAAAACTTCTCATTCCCACGGGAAATCGACTTCCACGCGAACGGAGTCGCGGGCGGCCACTATATCTGATAAAAGCACGAGGTTGATATCCAGACGTACAAGTTATTTCTTAAATTGTTTTGTACCTATGAACTACTCTGTAAACAGCTGGACTAGGACATGATAATAAGTAACATTAGTAGTTCTTTATTACCACCTTTTTATTTTTTTTAATGTTTGTCACGGCCTGCTATTTTTTTATTTTGTGTTTTGTTAGAGTTTTTTTCGGCCGGCTTTTTCTCTCGGTCTACGGGTAGGTAAAGACGAAGTTAGACACATTGCTGACGTTCATTGTATGCATGTTAACATAACTGATGATCTGAGAACACATCATGTGATGAGTTGAATCATTTTAAAATTGTTTTCTGATGATATTTAAAAGTGGGAGTCGGCAAAAAACATATTTGTTGTAAAGGAGCCCCACTAAAATTATTTCATTAGGTATACTTTTTGTGTTTGTTGTTATAGCGGCAACCGAAATACATCATCTTTGAAAATTTCAAAAGTCTATTACGTTTCATACAGACAGCGAAGTGCCAGTAACAGAGTTCCGATTTTTTGGTACTTTTTAGGTACGGAACCCTAAAAAAATTTACTGAATAAAATATGTGTAAAGGAGTTGTTTTAGTGTACGTACGAACGTACGCAAGGCGGATATATGAAAAAGCTCATTCTTAAATCTTATACCTAAAGCTGATATTATGATAAATGCTGTTGCGGAATTTAATATTAAGATATATTATTTCGATGTTATATGATCACTTCAATGTCAAATTGGTTGGTTTTAGCTTACAAATAAAGAACGGATACTCTTCATAATAATTGATATCTAGATAGAGTATGAGTAAGTTAATCCTAAGAGTATCTCGGTAACCCCTGCTATAAAAAGTATCTAAGTATTTTAGGTTTGATCCTAAATATAATAAATGTAAAAAATGTGTACATAACTAGAGTAACATCCAACGATCATTTTTGCTAATAATGAAATGAAATGAAATGAAATTACTTTATTGTACGTAGGATTAGAAACTAATCTCTTATACATTGTCAAAAGCATAAAATAAAAAATAAAAAATAAAAAAAGATGTCACGGGACACTCATTAATAAACAAATTTTACTCCGTGAACTTTGAATAAAAAGTGGGGGTGTGTCTGCTGACATAGAAGCTTTTACACAATTTTTTACCAATTATTTTTAGTGTGACCACTTAATCTGTACACCTCGCACATCAAACCATGCTACTGGTTCGAATTGAAACAATTTTTTTGTGTTGAATAGTCCATTTTTGATCCCACATCGACTAAAATGAGTGGATCTTTGAAAAAATGTTGCAAAAAAGCGAAAAATTTTGAAAGCTTTCCATGCATGCGCTGGGTAAACGGTTTATTCTCTAATCATCGCGGTAAACCGCGTGGCAGGCGTGGTACATAATTAAACTCATTCGCTATTTTTTTTATTTCTTCAATTTCATAATGTTTTTAATGAACCTTTACATACTACCTAGATCCTATTTTAGATATGTAAATTGAATTTTATAAGTTATAACGAAATATTTATACCTTAAGATGTTTTTGTAATTTTACTATAACTATTAGGGTTATTTGATAGTTTTTAGTAGTTTGCTATTCTACAATGGTCTTTTGTAGATTTTTATAGTCTCTAGTAGGCAATATTTTTTTTTAAACTTACATACTTACTGAACGTCTTATATTTAATTAATAATTTAATTATAATTGCTGTGTTAAACTTACTTTAGGTTAAAGTGGAGCTCGTTAAAATTCCTAATTTACCTAATTAATTATATTGTATAATAAAGTAAAATTTAATACTTACAAAAATGTGTTACAAAGAAATTAACCGGTTTTTGGATTTGCTGTTATTTCAAATCGTTACGTTTCAATCCGAAGTTTGATAAACACCTTTATTATTTATGAATAGTTATATTTATGAATATTTTTAACTTGTAATTCATAAAGTAGGTACGTGTTATGAAAATCAAGCAGAGTGTGCTTTTTGTTAGAGTTTTATTGTGACTAAATTCTAAGAGTTTTACAAAAAAAACACCGTGTTTTTCCTAATAATGGGCATTTAACAATTAAGTAAAAACAAATACCCTTTGAGTGTTTAATCAGTACCACCAATTTAATTGTTAACAGGTTGCTTTTCTGTTCCATAACTATGATAATATGACCGCTGTTAATTACAGTTTTGACTTCAATAAACCTATCTTAGTGTTCATTAAAAAGCTTGATTAATGCCCAAAATTGAATTCGTAATGCTCAATTATCTTCTGTAAAAAAAAATAGTTTTAATACGACTTATACTATAAAATACCCTGATTATGAAATACGCATTGGAACCGATTTGAAAAAGAGGTTATGTCTGAAAATGTAATCTTCTTAAATGGTAAAAGAGTCATCAGATCTGAGTTTGATGATTGAATCATAGAGTGATCGAGGGATATCTTTTTTAGTTTTATAAGCATACTTAAAATAATTCAACAGATCTAATAAGAGCCTTCCCCTTGCTCCTCGAAAAAGGAAAAACTTTATGTCGTAAAAGACGACAAAATACTCAAAATAAAAACCGGTGGCGCTGTAGTGGTGCACAACGCCGTTGTTTCAAACGAGAAACGCCTGTATGAGCGAGTCGCTTATGGTGTTGAAGTTTTTTTTTTCAAATATTTAAATTCAAGCATGTTGACTACATAACCTACATAATGACACTACATTAATGTTCGTACGATGAATCTTTTGTAGTTATTGAGGTCAATTAATATATACCAATTCGTTACGGTTAGGTTCACTGATATGGTACCCTGCGTATAGTACGATTTTAAAGACGTTTCACGTCAAACGTTCTTCTTTGTTATTTTGATCGGGGCATATAGAAAACTATTTTGGATTAATAACTCAATTTTTCTGCTTTACTTCATAGTAGACAAAGCATATCTATAGATTTTTACTTTTAATTAAGAGAAATTAAAGTATTAAATTTAAGAATTCAAAATGATTTTAAAATCGAAATCTTTAAAAACTGGGTTATATCAAATAAAATAAAAAAATCGATTGTAATATTTATATTTTTAAATATTGATGCTTGTTTAATATTTACATTTTTGGTAACTAGTTCGTCAGAGTCGCTATTTACCAGGCATGGGACAAGGGCGAGGCGTAATGGAGGGGCGCGGAGTGGTAGAGGGGAGCGGCGTGCGCTACGGGAGCGTAGTGCGCGACGGGAGCGTAGGCGTAGGAGGTGGCGTGGATGGCGGGGCTGCTGCGGATGTCAACGCGGGACTGGTGGGAGACGGCGGCGGGGGCCACGTGCGCTACCACGGGGGCGTGGATGGCCACGGGGGCGGCGTGCACGGCGTGGGACACCACGGCGGGGCGGGAGATGACGTCGACGCGGGACTGGTGGGACACGGCGGCGGGCGCGTGGTAGGCGATGGGGGCGGCGTACAGGGAGCGCTTCTTCAGCAGGTGTCCGGAGCCGTGGCCCCACAGGGAAGCACCGTAGCCGGCGTGGGCACCGAGGAGAGGAGTGGCGTAGGCAGAGTACGCCAGGGGAGCGGCGTACGCACCGTGAGCCAGAGGTGCGGCTACGACAGCGGAGTGGGCAAGAGGGGCGATGATAGAAGTGGAGTGGACAGCGGGGCTGCGCACATCCACGCGGGCCTCGTGGGTCACGGCGTGTCCGCCAACGTAGTTGGTCTGTCCATGAAGGACGGGGGCGGCGATGATAGCGGAGTGCGCCAGGGGCGCATAATGTCCGTGGGAAACCAGGGATCCGCAGGCCGCGGCAATCACAGCGAAGAACACCACCATCGGCTTCATGTTGCTCGTGGTCTGTGTTGTCTCTGACGAACTCAAAAAATGTAGATCACTTCAAACCGTTCTTGGTCGACTGATACTATTAATTCACATTCTCTGCTACTTATACTTACTGAATAGCTACGTAATTTCAACGTGTAAAAGCTTCAATGTCAGCAGACACACCCCCACTTTTTTCGCTTCTGGTTTTTATTTTTTTGACTTAGTTAAAATTTTAATGAGTTATGTCACGTATCTACCTTATATTTGATGATTATTTTATATTATTATTATTATGTATAATTTATTAGCCATTGCTTACTGCCATTATTATATATTTTTAAATTGACTTTAAGAAAAACACTAGGTATTTTCTTTGGCACTAAACATTTTTGCTGCTTACCTCAATTGTTAAATTGTGAAAGTACATTTTTATTAAAACTATATTGTGTAAGAATATACGCATAACTTTAAATATTAAATTCACAGATATTTTACTTTTACTTCTTGATTGCTTAGGTACTTATTTTAAAATGATGTTGCTGTTTTTAGTTGATTGTTCATTCTCCACAAAAGTTAAACCAAACACCACAATTATTGAAAAGCTCGTAAGTTCTATAAGTTTTCTGCAATCACAGGAGTATGGTGTTTAAATATGGCTATTATATTGATCGGTTATTGTGAAAATTTAAAGTTTTTGTTACCAGAGAATTTGATACAAAAATATTTGAAGATGCATTTGTTTGTACGTCATATTCATTGAATCGATTCTGTCTATAGTCTGGCCACCGAGAGATTGCGCTTGTGACACATGCCATTAGTGTTGGGGTAAAAAACAACATTGATAAATCATTTTTCAATCAACAGAAAAAAAACTTGCTTATCTTATTTATATTTTATTTATAATATAAAAAAAGTTTTATGTTGTTACGAGTTAAAATCTACGTAAAATAATAAAAAACAAAATCCAATTCATCTATTTCATATCGAACATTTGCCGATTTATTTTCTTTCACTAACCGCAATAGTTATGCTTCAAGCATATCCATATTTACGTCGATATCATGTTTTTATAACCAAGCTACTTATTCTGCTTTTTTATTAGAAATTGATTGATAACTTTAAAATTGACTGATATTTTTAGCACATCCCTACGAAAATATGATGTTGTTTACATTTTTAAAAATACATATTTTATCAGTAATTATTACCCCTACAGTAAGCCATCAGTTATAAAATTTAAAATCAGTGTCTTTTAATATCATTTTATTGCTTATTATTTGTTTGTAGGGTCAAAATAGACGACTTTTTTTTTGTTTGTTTTCGTAGACGGCCTTTCAAAGTTACCTCGTTATGTTATGTGTATGCCTCTTCCCCTGGACCCCCGCACAGTGTGGACGCTTTTTGCTAATCTGTACTTAATTTTATTTAAAGTTAATAATAAAAAGATAAAATAAATTCAGTGCTAAAAAATAGGATTGCATAAGCTGCCAGAGGTACTGCACGCTGCGAGTCCCATCTTAACGGAATCCTTACGCCCTGGTACGTGAGGACGAACACAGCTAACAAAAAGTGGATTACGTCATTCATTATACGGCTCTAAAACCACCTGGAAGTGACGTGTATCCGGCTATTACATCAAACAATAGATGAAATTGGATAAATAATTTAATACAACGCTGTCCTCCTCTTGCGCCGCACCAACTGCGTGTGTGAGTGTTTCAATCCTGTAAGTGTGCAAACTTTGCTTCCTACAGCTTTATGGCCGCCTGGTACTTTTACTGGAATCAAGCCTAATACCACTGGACTTGAGTGACGTGTTTTTGGGCCTAAGTAATACATCATCAAACAAGAGGTGAAAAAGAGAGATTTTAAACTGTATACATTTTTGCATGTGCGTGTATTGTACATTCTTATTAGTGTGCACCCATTGCTCCCTACAGTTTTATGGTCGCCTAGTACTTTTCGCCTAATAATATTCGAATCTAACTACAGTTTCTCAGGAAGAAGATATTTTTTAATACCAAATAAGAAAGACCAACATCTATCTATCTTACTTAGTCTTGGCCATACTGTTTTTTCACATGCGATACACCTTCTACATACTCATGAAGTCCTAGTATTTTAGCTGCAAAAAAGTGTTACTGAAAAGCCGAAAAAAAAATATATTAGACATACCTTTGCCCGGAGTCTGGACTTCATTATAAGTGGCTTAATTATTAATTGCCTGTATCGAGCTAAATTGACCTCCACTGTATGCATGTAAGCCTGGTACTTTCTATAACAAATATTTTAAAATAAACGGTGTTACGCCTCCTTTAGAAGAGATTGTTTGTATACTGTTGCTTTCTGACACTAATCTTCTCTGGGGTCATATTCCCCTGGTAAACGCTAGTGATCGTATCTTATTCAGACATGTCAGTAAAGCGCTCGCCGCCCCAAAAAAGCACAGAAAAGCTGAAAGAGACGGATACAGTGTTACAACATGAATCTGAACCTGATTTAGAAGAACATAACAATGAATATGACTATGTGTCTCGTAAAACAAAAAAGAGACGAGCTTTAAGAACGCCTCCTCAAATAGATATGAGTACAACGAATGTTATGATGGAAATGCGCTCTTTATTTAGCTCCCTGTCCACCCAGCAGGATCAGCGTTTCCGAGAACTTCAAGCTACTATGCAAAAACAAAATGAAGATATTATGGAAAGTATAAGCTTTCTGTCAGAAAAGTATGATGTGGCCCTGAACCAAATAGAATCACTACAAAGCGAGAAAAGAGAAGATAAAAAACGAATTGTTGAACTCGAAGAAAGAGTAGATTACTTAGAGAAAAAAGTCTGTTCCACAACAATTGAAATTAGAAATGTGCCAATACTTATCTCTGATCGGAATAAACTGGAAGGTAAAGTGGAACTACATGACTTTATATCTAAACTAGGCAAAGTAGTGAATACTGAAATCAAGGAAAATGACATTAGAGATATCTTTCGTATATGGACACATGATAAATCGAAGGGTACAGGTACTATAATTGCTGAGTTTTCTACAGTACTACGAAAAGAACAGGTGATGGCAGCTATAAAAAATTTCAATAAGTCTAAAGAAATAAGTGATAAATTACATACTAGTCATTTTGGTTTAAAAGGAGAAAAGAAACCCATTTATGTGTCTGACAGTGTCACAAAAAAAACTGCGAAATTATTCTTTCAAGCCCGTGTTTTTGCCAAGAAAAATGGATTTACTTGCTGGATTTTTCGAGGAGCGGTTTTTCTTCGGCTTAGTGACGACAAACGCATACAAATTAAGACAGAGAATGATCTCGTCAGCATTAAAATTTAAGTATTCTTACGTAATTGTTTTTAATTATATAAATTCTTTTATTTTGTTATCTTTATTTTGCAAATTTATTATTTTCAAATCTATACTTAACAAAAAACATAAAAATAGTATAAATTCAATGAAACACTCAATTTACACTAAACACAACTTAGCTACTCACAGGACAATACAATACTTAATACCAACTGACTACACAAATCCTAGGCTATGGCTATTATGGACTATTATACAGTATCACAGAAATGGCTACTACGTGTGAATCAATTCAAACACTTCAAGAAATTGACAACATAAATATGACAAAATCTGTATCATGTAACTGTTCCGATATTGAAAAGCATATACATGTACACAATAATGATTTTACCATAATTGCCCAGAACATCAGAGGAATTTATTGCAACTTTGATGACTTTTTACTAACATTATCGGGTTTTAAATTTGAGGCAGATATAATTATACTAACCGAATGCCATCTTAATCTTAGTAAACCTCTACCACAACTTTCAAATTATAATTGTTATAATACTAAAAACCATATTAATAAAAACGATGGAGTAGTAGCTTATGTAAAAAAAACATTAAAACATAAAGTTAAGGAAATTAAGCTATCACATGCATCATGCCTTCAAATTGAAGTACTAAATAATACTATTCTGGGTATATACAGGCCACCTGCAAATTTGAACGCCGACATCTTTATTGATTCCTTGGGATTACATTTGGAATCACTTATTATAGAAAAAAGAAATATTGTAATCACAGGCGATATAAATATAAACTTAAGACGCGGGGTTATAGAACAATATTATGAACATAAAAATAGAGAAAATTATGTCACAATGCTATCTTCATATGCAATTCTAGCCGGACATACACTACCCACAAGGGATATGAACTGTCTTGACCATTTCATGATTAAAATAAATCCTAAAAAAACAACTGCATCCATAGCTATCTTACAAACTACCACCACAGACCACTACACTATTTTACTCTGCTTGACTAAAACAAAAGATAAAATCATCCCCGAAAAATCCAAAACTAGCATAAATTTTAATAGTGCCCTACTACATTTACAAAATAAAAATTTGTCTGCTCTTCTATCAATTGAAGACCCTAACGTAGTTTTAAACACCTTAATAGAAAACATTTCTGAATCCTTGAAATTTAATACTCGCACCGATACCATACCATGTAGTAGACGTTTACTAAAACCCTGGATTACCCAAGGCATCTTAAAATGCATTAGAAATCGTAACGCATTGCAGAAAAAAGCTCGTAATGACCCTCATAATGATTTTGCGAAAATAACATACACACGGTATAGAAACTATTGTAATAACCTCATAAAAAAGTTAAAAAGATTGCATTATAGGGAGCAGATTAATCAAGCCGTCAATAACAATAAACTCTTATGGAGAAATATAAAAGATATCACTTTTACTAATAAATCACGGACCGAAAACACGGAATTGATAAACGTTAAAGCAACTCCACTCGCTTCTGCTAATTTTATAAATGAGTATTTTGCTAATATTGGCAAAAATCTGGCCCAGAATATAACTAGTAGTCCAAATATGTCCAACAGGCTTCCCAGCAACGCGCTTTGCCTAGCGAACTCTATGGTGTTGCTAGAAACTGATCAATCCGAAGTCTGCAGTACGCTTATGAACTTACGGTCTGACAGTGCTCCAGGATGGGACAACATACCAACTAGTTTTCTGAAACTTGCTAAAAAAGAAATCGTACCCATAATTACGCACGCTGCTAATCTTTGTTTCCAAAAAGGAATTTTCCCACTCCCTTTAAAGATGTCCGTCATCACGCCTGTCTATAAGGGTGGTGTTTGCGACGATGTCAATAATTATCGTCCTATCTCTGTACTAACTGCAATCTCTAAGATAATCGAAAAGTTGATAAATACACGTCTCTTGCAATATCTCAGCAAATACGACATACTATCCCCATTTCAGTTCGGTTTCAGGCAAAAAAAATCAACTGAAGACGCTGTTATTGCTCTAAGTTCCCAAATAACCGAACAACTTGACACAGGAAATAAATGTATAACAGTTTTTTTGGACTTAAGAAAGGCGTTTGACACCGTCTCGACGCCCATCCTGTTACAAAAGCTTGAAACTATTGGTGTTCGGGGGACTCCACTTGCATTATTCCATGATTATCTTTCTGGAAGGAAGCAAAAAGTTAAACTTGATAATATTGTTAGTGAAGATGCTGAAATATCATATGGCGTACCTCAAGGAAGTGTACTTGGACCTACGCTCTTCCTAATTTACATCAATGAACTCTGTAACATGAGGATCCACAATGCTAAAGTTATATCGTACGCAGATGACACTGCCATCATCTTTACAGGGAGAACGTGGGAAGAGGTTAAAAATAGTGCAGAGATGGGCCTTGCTGCGGTTGCAAGTTGGTTGCAAAATAATTTATTGACATTAAACATTAGCAAAACAAACTTCATTTGCTTTAATATTTACAACAGAACTCAAACCGATGAACTTGAACTAAGCATACACACATGTTATATGAACACAGATGAGGTTGGCTGCAATTGTGCTAAAATCCAACAAGTTAACCAAACAAAATACCTCGGAGTTATTATTGATCAACGACTCTCCTGGTATCCACAACTGGAGCAAGTCATTAGTAGAGTTCGAAAACTTATATGGATTTTTAAAGAGCTGAGGTATATCTTGCCAAGGATGGAAATTAAAAACAGTTGGAATGTAAAGAACCAGAGAAATCTCCTTAATGAAGTTTATATAGCCTTGGTTCAATCCGTATTAGTTTACTGTATTACAGTATGGGGCGGAGCAGCGAAAACTAAGTTTATTGAATTAGAACGTACGCAAAGATCTATATTAAAGATGATGTACTTTAAGAAAAGAACATTTCCAACTGATAAGCTCTACGATCTATGTAACTTACTGTCAGTTAGAAAGCTATATGTCTTACTCATCACCTTAAAAATACACAAAAATACACCCTTTGATCCCAATATCCAAAATAAACGTAATAAAAATCGAATAGTACAAGTTCCCTCAATAAAAACAGAATTCGCTAATAGGCAGTATAAAAAACGATCATCATTTTTATACAACAAAATAAATAAACTGGTATACATATATGATAAATCTTTCGTTGAATGTAAGGATAAACTTAAGACATGGCTACAAACTTTAGACTACATGGACACTGAATTACTTTTAGAATAGTATCAAATTAAAAACAAATCATACACCTCACCCACACACTGCACACACACAGACACATACACACACACTACACACACACACACACACACACACACACACACACACAGACACACCTCACACACACATTTAATAATTTTAGTACCGCTATAATGTTAGTTTTACTCTTTTTAATGTATCTTTTAGTACTCTTTTTTTATTATTTAAGAAACATTTTATAGTTGGTTTTTGTTTTTATATTTTTTATATGTACAAAACTTATGTAGGTTAATCAATTTTAGTTTAGGGAAGAGCGGAGCCTTTAACTACAGGCATTTACATGCCTAAATAAAGACTCCTCGCCAAGTTTGTAAAAGAAATGTATAATGAAATAAAAATTTATTATTATTATTATTATTATTATATGTCAAACACAATGTGTCAGGAACGCATTCTCTCGGTGGCCGGACAATAGTCTAGCAAATTCCGTTATTACATGATACATACATCCGTTTTGATTTTACAAACACCGGGCAGCCTATACACACAGTCACGTCAGAATCCTAGAGGTGATTCTTAGAATTCTGACACTAGACAAGACAAATATATGTAATACCTACGTCATTATGACATTGATCAGTTTATTAGGCATAATGTCATTCATGGCACAATGCCTCTGATATGTACTTACAGTGGTCTGGATTTGCTTAGGATCAGTATCCTTTATAGGACTCACAATGTCACCTTGTAACCACGTTTTCGGTTGAATGTACATAGTTTATATTTTAATTATATAATTGTCTGATCTTATGGAAAATTGTTTATTTACTGAATAAGTATTTTATGTCGGATTATGATCTACCCTTATACGTATATAATATATTCTTGCGATTACAATTTGTCTGTCAATGCTTCAGTATTCATACAGTAAATTATCTATAGGTATGGTTTTTTGTAGGTCAGTAATCCATTATCATTCTCCTAAGTCATTTTTAATGTTTAGTGTTTGGACGGCGGGTTGGTTTTTTGAGAAATTTATTAAAAAAGAGGTTATCACCCAAATTCATTTTTAAGTTATTTTTTTTATTAACAAAAAGCAAGATTTGAACCGGAATAGAGGGCGCCACACACAATTAAAATGGGACTTCTGTGTTAGAACGTAGTGATTATATTATCTTGGGATCTGTGTCATCAAAAAATATCTATACTAATATTATAAAGCTGAAGAGTTTGTTTGTTTGTTTGAACGCGCTAATCTCAGGAACTACTGGTTCGAATTGAAAAAATATTTTTGTGTTGAATAGACCATTTATCGAGAAAGGCTTTATAACATCACGCTGCAACTATTAGGAGCGAAGAAATAATGTAAAATGTAAAAAAAACGGGGAAAATGATTCATCCTTGAGGGCTTCCGTTGCGTGCGCTCCGAAAACGGTTTAAGATACCAAAAACATATGAATGAATGAATTATTCCTCTTGAAATGATCTAAAACAATGCATGCAACAGTATATGTATATCTTTTAATATTAACTCTCTAGAACCGTTTTTATGGTAATCAAATTTGGTCGAAATTAATGCATTATTTGTTAAGAGTTGTATCAACGTAATAATTTACCTTATAGTATAGGGAAAGGGGTTTTACTCCGAATTTAACGCGTGCGAAGCCGTGGGCAAAAGCTAGTTGTTTAATAAAAGTTCGAGATTCAGACAATCGGAAAGTTGCGACGGGCTCATCATAAGTTTAATCATGTAAAATATAAACTTTATTAGGTAAAAAAAAGGTTAAATTGATATCTTAAAGAAATGAAGTTTACCTATAGGTTCTATAGATACCTATATGATTTTTGAATAACGTAAAGAGTGCTTAAGTTTATATTTATCACCCTTAACATTTGACAATTTTTTTTACATGTTTTCTTATTTGTTTGTTTACTGAAGTTCATTGCATCAAATTAGGTTCTTACTTTCACTTTATTTCACACTAGCTTTCCGCCCTGCGGTTTCACCCGCAACTTAATGGCTTTTCCCGTGGGAATGAGGCTTTTTCCCGCAGTAAAATTATCGTATTTTCTTCTTCCCTGGGTGTAGAACTATCTCTATTCCAAAATCAAGACAATCGGTTCAGCTGTTTTTATGTGAAGCGAACATCCAGACAAACGGACAGACAGACATACACATTTTCCCATTTATATTATAGTAAGGATAGACCTACAAAAAAGCCCTTCGCAGTACCTATATATATCTTAAGTGAAAGCCATGTTAGCCTAGCTACCTATATGCCTGTGATAAGGGCGCTGCAGTGCTTTACAATATTATTACGTTGTTATAAAGGGTTTCCACGCAAACCAAGTCGCGGACGGCCTCTAGTTTCACCATATCTTCAAAACTAAACGTCCAATTTTAATCATTCAAAGACCAAATATTATCTTCATTAACTGTACTTAGTGACGAAATAATTTATTTTGATAAGGATTAATAGCATGAGTAATATGAACGCGTTTAAATGTAGTCCAAAAAAATTCAAGATTTTTTAATAAAAAAATGGTTGTTGTGCCTTACTCGACATAGATAAGTATAGTGTGTCGCGGACTTTTTTGTAGATTTTTATAAGATGTACAATTAATTAGAACATTTTATGGTTATATCTTTTATAGTTAAGGCAGCGTACGTAAAATAAGTAACTTTTCTGGTTGATTTTTACACCTTGTGTCCGAAAAACCCAAATACCTTACGGAACCCTACTTTTTCCAAAATAAAATATAGCCTATGTTACTCGTAGATAATGTAGCTTTCGAATAGTGAAAGAATGTTTAAAATCGGTCCAGTAGTTTTTGAGCCTATTCGACACAAACAAACAAAGTTTCCCTCTTTATAATATTAGTATAGAAACAAAACTGTAACAAATAAAATAAATGGTACTAGTACATAATAAAATCGTTCACAAAATCTACGTTCTTGCATTCCAATTATTTATTAGTTTTCTAGTAGGGGGCGGGTTGGATACCTCCTCGAGCGGCCGCACAAGAGCCGGTCGTGGTGTAGACCGTCCCACGCCCCGGGGGGTGGGTCGCGGAGGAATGGTAACTTCGCTAATTTGCAACAGCAATTGTGGAGGGTCGGTTTGTATGCTGTGGCAGCTGCTATATCCGATCCTTCACGGTTAGTTCGGGAATCGGTTTGGGGAGGAGTGGGGGAGAGTACCCTTCACTCTTTTTTGCCCCAGGGTGGGCTCGGCAGCGTGCCACTGCCTTCACAGTGACGCGTCGGCAACTCTAGCCGGGAAGGTGCGGTAAGGCCAAAGATCCTAGAAGTTTTGATGGTTCCCGTGTAGCCAAAAGGGGAACGTGACGTGAGGAGGGGTGCACCGCTTTGTAACGGTCTACAAACTTGTCGGTTTCGGCGGTCATCCTTCGGCGTGTTCTTTTATATATGATAGTCATATGGCTATCCTGTGTCTTGCTATATGACCAGCCCCGGATCTTCAATTTTTTTTAGGCGGGGCAAAATCTGAAAACGCCGCCCCCAACCACTAATATTTATTTTTACCTTTATCATCTTTATAATTTCAGTTATCAGATGTCCACTAACAAATAGCCCTTCCGGAAATAATGCATCATTTGCTGTTCTTTCCGTGCTATGCCTGTTTATTAACAGATGTATAGATATGAACGCGTAAGATATACAGGGTGTTTGCTGGGTGAGTAGCCAAAAGAAAATGGTGTATAGGCGAGGCTATTAGCTATTTACTTCTTCTTATTAATTTGCATTTTGATTCAAGTTAAAGAATTTACAATACTTTTAAGATTTTCCTATGGAAAATCCCGGTTTTTTTCATGAAAAGTCAATTTTTTTTAATTTACTCACGGACCAAACGAAAATAATTTTAATTGAGAGCCTAATACTGTCTTATTTCGATGCAATTATAAATTTATACCAATCATCTCACAAAAGGTTACAGTGGATTCACAAACTTCGTTGAACCAGTGGGAAAAAAATGTAATGTCAACTTTGCTATGAAAAAAAATAAAAAAACACGAGTTGAAAATTTCATTTGCTTTTAAAAACTTCTTCAGTTAATACCTACACTTTATATTGATATGCTACAAATGTAACATTAATAATTAGAAATCTCGACTAAAATAGTAAGTTAGTCCTCAAAGACGGCTGATAAGGAAGGTACGAATCCGTTCAACTACCTATGTAGATAAAAACTTCTGTCTCATTCTAACAAATCTTAAACAATTATGCTATCTCATTTGACTCTCCCTTCACTTTCCTGCTTCGAATTTAGGACTCCTGCTATCTCACACGTTTGACTACGGGCCGCGTAGATTTTCGGTGACCTACACTTTTCTACAGTTGGAGTAAGATGTTGCTTGAAAATAAGCGTATCAGCCAGTCATGACCAACGGTAGCGTGACTTTTACGCATGCTAGCAAATCTCATTTCACCAGCTGCAAGTCATGTAGAACCGGTTCACGGAGACTGAATCTAGGAGTTTCTTTTACTCCGTCCCTCACCACCCACCTGGTGGTGGAAGCCGCAGAATATTCTGCTATTTGCGACCTTCGCAAGAGGCGACCAAAAAATTAACTCGAACGTTAAATGATTACTGTCGGGAACAATCTGCTTCCTCCAGCCAGCGCTCGCTACCGACCCCGTGGTCACGATTGTGGTAACAGCCTTAAGTTTTCCCTATAAATACACCTCTCAAACCGGCAGGTGCGACATTCAACAAAATTGGTTTCATCGCTTATCAGATTCGACTCGAGTTTCTTGCTAGGTCTTCTTAGAGAGAGGCTCCTAAAGGAAACAGTGTATTAAAAATGATCACGACGCACTGAGGACCGTACCCAACTAGGTGGCCGTATTAGTTTGTATCGTTAGTCAGAAAATAAAATCATTATTTTATAAGTACATAAGAAGAGCAAATAAGAGAAATGTTGCCTGGTCACAAAATAGATACAACATGATGAGAATGAGACAAAACTCTTTACCTACATATGTAGTTGAAGGTGTTCGTACCTTCCTTACCAGGCGTTTTTGAGGACTAACTTACTATTTTAGTTGAGATTTCTAACTATTTAAGTTACATTTAGCATATCGATATAAAATATATTAGCTGTAGAAGTTTCTAAAAGCAAATAAAGTTTTCAAACTCGTTAATGTTTTTATTTTTTTTCATAGCAAAGTTGAGATAAAAAAAACCCCTACTGGTTCAACGAAGTTTATGAACCCACTGTAACTTTTTGTGAGATGATTGGTATAAATTTATGATTGCATCTGAACAAGACAGTATTGGACTTTAAATTAAAATTATTTTTGTTTGGTCAGACAGTAAATATAAAAATATTTGACTTTTCATGAAAAATTGGGGATTTTCTTAGGAAAATCTTAAAAATGTTGTAAATTCTAAACGTGAACTAAAATGCAATATAATAAGTGGAAGTAAATAGTTACTAACACTCACCCACCAAACACCCTGTATATTTTATACACTGCACAGGATAGGATAAAAATTAAAAAGTTATATAGTAAAAATAAAAATAAAATTGGTGTATTCAATTGCAATTTTTATGAATTAAAATTTACTTTTCGAGCTTTTTGTTCAGCAAATTAATCTATGACCTTGTCATAATTTCCGTTCCTGCGCGCGAACGTGTGTGCATTTTGAAATACGCCTAAAGAGGCGCCATACGAATAATATGTCACATGTGTTCCATGTGCTGTCCCTGAGTATCGGTCTAGTTGATATGGCCACAGTAAAATAAGAGTGAAAGTTCTGTAATTGAACTTTTATTTATTCCGTGGTCAAAGTACTTAACTTTAGGTATTATTATGTTATTTTTTTGTAAATAATGAATTTGGCCGCCCCCTGAGCTTGCCGCCCGGGGCATGTGCCCCGGCTTGCCCCCCCCTAGATCCGGCCCTGTATATGACTAACATAATTATATAAAAGATATACCATATACCCCAGGTTTTTAGTCGGTGCAAGCCTGACATAAAAAGTCTCCTAACGATATGCGTAAGGCACTTTTTGAGATATCATAAAAAACCAAAAGATGATTTTTGGTATTCAAAAAAGGTAGGTAATAAAAAAAAAAGTGAGTTGTATTCTCTATATTTATAAATATTGCATTTTGTTTAATATTTACACGTTTTAATAGTTCGTCAGAGTCGCTGTTTACCAGATATGGGACAAGGGCGAGGCGTAATGGAGGGGCGCGGAGTGGTAGAGGGGAGCGGCGTGCGCTACGGGAGCGTAGTGCGCGACGGGAGCGTAGGCGTAGGAGGTGGCGTGGATGGCGGGGCTGCTGCGGATGTCAACGCGGGACTGGTGGGAGACGGCGGCGGGGGCCACGTGCGCTACCACGGGGGCGTGGATGGCCACGGGGGCGGCGTGCACGGCGTGGGACACCACGGCGGGGCGGGAGATGACGTCGACGCGGGACTGGTGGGACACGGCGGCGGGCGCGTGGTAGGCGATGGGGGCGGCGTACAGGGAGCGCTTCTTCAGCAGGTGTCCGGAGCCGTGGCCCCACAGGGAAGCACCGTAGCCGGCGTGGGCACCGAGGAGAGGCGTGGCGTAGGCGGAGTACGCCAGGGGAGCGGCGTACGCACCGTGAGCCAGAGGTGCGGCTACGACAGCGGAGTGGGCAAGAGGAGCGGCCACAACAGCGGTGTGGGCTAGGGGAGCGTATCCATAACCGTGTCCCTCCAGGGCTTTCGCCTGCAGATGAAGGGCGCGGGCATTGATGACCTCAGCGGTATCCAGGGGGCGGCCGCGGGCATCCAGCACAATAGCGGGATGGTGCGGGGGCTGGGCCAGGGGCACCAGGGATCCGCAGGCCGCGGCGATCACAGCGAAGAACACCACCATCGGCTTCATGTTGCTCGTGGTCTGTGTTGTCTCTGACGAACTGAGAAAATACACTTCAAACCGAGTTCGGTTGACTGATACGTTTCATTCAAATATCTACTATTTATACTTACCGGACGTATGTAATTATAAGTTAAGGTGAATTCAGTGTACACCTATTGGTCGGACAATGTCAGGCCCGTTGAGTAAATGAGGTGGCCTCGGCGGCTACGTCATTTGAAAGAATTTCGTGGTGCGTATGTGGTGCGTGTAGCAGGGTCTTACTACATAGTCATTAATGGAATATACTTACCTATTGATTATCGCAAACAATACAAATGCAGAGTTTAAACGCATTATTGTAAACAGGTAATCCCCTTTAAAGTCTATTTGTAATTATTGTTATTGATGTTATTCAAGTGATTAGCAATGTATGGGGTTTTCAGCTGTCTACTGGTTGACCAAACATGAAATGTTTGTGAATTCTAATATCAGATCAAATCTAAGCTAAAATTACCAAAAAGAAAAACTGATTTAATAATCAGACATATTTAGATAGTTTGACAGAAACAACGTGTAAGCAAGTAGATCAATTGTTGTAAGTAGATTCCTATACAAAATACATAGCTATATTTAAATAACAATAAAATATGTAAATTGAATTACAATAGTAATACCCAACCTTGTCTTTTAATGAATCAAAAGCATAGAAATAGACTCACGTAGCGCCTTGGAATGGTTAGATACAAGTTACTTATCTACTACGAGTGACCCGCCTGAGCTTCGCATGCCTACAATTTAAAATAACTTGACCAATCTAATATCTGAATTAAAGTGATAATCAATTTACAAACATAAAAACGCAATTACAACTTAAATCAACATACCTACAGCAGCTTAAAATCAAGCATTTTTCTAATACAATCATAGACAGGTTTTTATTTTTGAATCCCCAAAATGCTTAAAAAGCTATATAAAAAGCCCGACGCGATAGTAAATAAATGAATAATGTTACAGCGTAATTTATTTATAACCGTTTTACACTTACAACGCGGTCAGTCATTAGATAATATGTATACATAATTATGTAATAATAGAAAAATTAAATAAACATTCTAAATAAAGTAGCAAACCGCTACAAGTTAAATGGCTCTTGTACTTCCGGTAAACGTTTATTGGTTGTTTGTATTTGGAACAGAGTAGGCATTTTTAACGCCTAAAAAATATAAGGGATATTATATTTATTAATCGGTTGTAGATTTTATTCCAATTTTTATTTTTGTTCACAAAATTAAACTTCATATGTAAAAATGGTAAATATTAAGATGCCTTAATAATGTAAGTACTTAAGTATTATATCACACAAAGAACTAACTGTACTCGTAACATATAAGGTAGAATGTTGGTAAATAACTCTAATATATTTTTACACTTCCAATTTCATATCGTACCGGGAATCAAACCCGGAACCTCTCGCATATAAGGCGGAACCTCAGACCACTAAACCAAAAGGAGTTGTCATTAAAAGAACATTAAGCCGTTGCTAGTAGTTGCTGACCTTCGTTATGAGAAGTATTAACACTAAAGCTTTCACCTATCAATGCTCTTAACACAAATGTAATCCATCGCACATTTGTAAATTTTATCACCTTGGCATTGTCAGGTAAGAACGGAGTTTAAAATGACTTAAGAACTAACGTCAAAGTCAAAAAAGCATGTTTTTGTTTTCTTCATGGTCACTATAGTTTATTCGCGTTAAGAAAATAGTGAGTGATCGTTGTCAGCCGGCCTGGCCACGCCCCCCAGCCAATTAAAATGCTAGAAATTAAAAAGTCGAGTTCACAGTGACCAGTTGAAGTCTGACCTTCGAAGAAAACGGTTGTGGATTTTGCGTGACTTGTCCAACGATAAATTTTGAAAAAATGAATACTTCACCAATTCCAAAGAATAAAAGTGGATCAATAATCCATAGTGGAGAGAGACACATAATTTACAATGTTTATAAGTACTTTAAATTGTGTGATTTAAATGCAACTGTGGAGAGCATAGTCATAGAACAGCAAGTGCATGCGGCATGTCCGAAAATACTGTTTATAAAATTATTATTTTTCTTTCGTACTTTTACTCCACTGTGAATACACCCTTATCCTGTAGTTGTCACTATTTTCTTAACGCGAATAGAGTATAGACACTAAGAACTATGAAAACCTACAATACAATATTAATGAAAGTCTATCAACGACTGGTTCTTTGCATATCATAATTACTCTATTTTGTGATTAATCAGTTAAAAGCAAAAAAATAATAATACCTTTTACTAAATTAGGTATGTCGGATTACAAGTTACGCCTCTTTAGCAAATTCAACCTTAACCAAACCGATTTGTAATCCAATTATATGATAGCAGTGTTTACCCAAGCCAAATAGCTTGAATATTAAAAAGGCTAATTATAAAATGTTACGGTCACTCAACGACTTAATGACCGCGATAATTTAGACTAATAGATCAGAGTTGAAATATTCTACTGTTCTTTAAATGTTAATGAGGTATTAATATGTTTTTATGCAGATTCAGATAGATACCATAAAATTGAATTAAGTAGGTGCAATTATATCTTCTATTTAAAAAACGTCTAGTGTGAGATGATCCGAAAAGACGTGGCTTACTTTTTAGAAGATTCTAGAGTATAATCGAATTAAATTCCTGTTTATTTTAAGTAGGTACTACAATAAAAAGAGATCCCTAAAATTCAATTCTCTAATTCACCTTAGGTTTGTCAGCTACCATTAATTCCACGAAATAATTGATTAGTTAATATAATATTCCCGGATAAATAAACTTAACATTAAGCATTCCGCACACCTCCATGATTATAGGATTGTGCTATATTCCTTACTACAAGTTCATACGAGTGGGGTCGTTGAACTGTAGAATTGGCCCTCCGGTCGTTGACCCCGTCCCTCGTCAGGAATTCATTCCAGCCGTCTTCAATTACTAATGCAATTGACTCCGGGGCCGCGGATTAATTAATCAAATGGAAATCAAGCGAACACACGTCTGCTTATAAATTTCGGGATATTTTATTATTGACAGATTACAGAGGCTTCTCGCGATTTTAAGGACTGGTTATTCAATTGACAGATAAATTCTGTTTGACTGATAAGTAGTAGGTTTCCACTAACTCTTCATACATTATGTCAAATGTTAATATTCGACGCGCAACGAGAACAGACTGCTTATCCGTCGATTTGAATTTATCTAACAATTGAAAAATCTGCTTTAAATGTACTGGCTATGTTACCTTTAAGTATTTAAGTCGTAGCTCCATTCATCTATACTTTTAATAAATCTGTAGAGAGGTCAATTCTGTACCTACATGAAATATATTTCCAAAATAACTATCAGGGGGTGATTAGGGATCGATACTGATGCCATAACTGCAATCAGTAATTTTTTTGTCTGTCTGTATAACCGTTATAGAAACTAAAAGTACTCAACCAATTTTAACGAAACTTGGTACAATTATTTTTCATACCCCTGAGCTGGTTATAGTATTCTTTTCATCACGCTACAATCAATAGAAGCAGAGCAGTGAAGGTTTGGAAAACGGGAGTAGTTACTCCATATTTTAAGCTTCCGTCGCGTGTGCAAACTTAATGGTTAAAGCTACACAGATATCATGTATGACGGAAATGTTCATCTTAAAATTATATTTAATAAATATCCCACGACAGCATATGTCTATCTTTTATGGTTGTTTCACAATAACATGCGTAACTCCCGATAGCTTAGCAGTTCGAAGCTTTCTGATTATATTTGTCTACCCTTACGTCTATAACAATCTCAGTCATCCCTAATTAAAAAAGTTTACATTATTACTATTTCATAAAAAGAATTTTTGGAGTGGTAGAGTCTAGCTGTAGGCTCTGTCTGCAGCAATTAGTGGGCTGACTGGACCGGTGAAATATCACCGTTCGCACAGAAAACCGACGTGAAGTAAGTATGTTCCTGCGTTTCGTTCGGTGAGTGAGGTATCCGGTGCCTAATTTTCTCAAAGGCTCAGCAACACACCCTCAACACCCACAGATTTGCGGGTAGTCATAGGCGGTGGTGATCACTTACCATCAGGTGATCCGCATGCTCGTTTGCTTTGCTATATTGTAAAAAAATCATAATCATAAAAATCGGTATGGAAACATCAAAGTTCCATAGGGTACTTTTTACCGCGGGAAACCGACTTCCACGCGAACGGAGTTTTCCGTGGGAATGAGATGTTTGCCCGCGGTAAAAAGTAGCCTATGTGTTATTCTGATGTATAACTTATATTACTGCAAAGTTTCATCCAAATCCGTCCAGTAGTTTTTACATGAAAGATTAACAAACATCCATCCATACATACTCACAAACTTTGACGTTTATAATATTAGTAGGATAGGTGTGAAAAAACTTACAACTATTTACCTATCTACAGCCCAATCTTGTGCTGTGATCTTGTGCTTCAAAGTCTAAACTGCTGAATAATTGTTATTATTTTCTTATCTCTAGGTAATCCTTTTAACGTTGATAATGAACGTTGATAAGATGTTTTTCAAAAATATAAAGTTCAAAGTCTATTGTGAATGTGTTTTGTTATTTTGTATTTAAAATAGATATAGAGCCTTCCTATGTTTATGATTAGTAAATAAAAGGTATTAATCTTATTAAAATGGTTTATTTTGCAAAACTTAGAAGAAACAATTAACAAGCCAAAGCAAGGAAAATAAAACTAGGTAACCACACGCTAGTGATGTGCACTTTTTCTAGTGATGTGCTAAAATTAATGCTACATTACATTGTAATTAATTTAAGTAGGTTTATAGAAATAAACAGAAGCCAAATTTTCATAAAGTAACTTTAGGCTTCCTTACATTCGTTCCGATTTTACTGTTTTGTGGGATGAATACCTATGCTTTTTCACATACTTATTACGTATACATATTTACACTTAAATATGATCCTAACTTAATTGAGTATGAATGCGTCAAACATATATTTACATAGTATTAATAATAATAAAATTACAGAGTTATTAATTTTAACAAAATTTATTAATTGATACCTTAATTGCCCTAAGTAAATTTAAATACAGTTTTCGCAATCAACAAGTTTATTAATATGAAAATCATTCCGCACATGTGTATTTAAATTATAAGGTCAAAACAAAACTGTAAACCGTATTTGCCAATGTTTATAGTTGATTCAAATAATAAGGTATACCCCCGGCGCAGGCGCAAAGGCGGATATTAGTTGTGTTTACTTGCACAATAGCAAGACTAACTCGACTCATGTCGCAAGAACTCGCTTTTAGTTCCGCGTACTAAAATCAGGTTATGTTATGGCAAGGCTAGGAACCTTTACATAGAAATTATGGCTTTTTAATAATGTGTTCTCTTTGATTAATTGGTGGAAGTATTTTTAAATTATATTATTGTGGGTGGCAAGTAGTTTAAATGTAAATTGAATAATGGTTACGATAAGATTCAATCAAGCTTTTAGAAGGGCTTTGCATCTAGTTTATTATCAAATAATAAGTAGTACCTAGTCTAGATGTCATTAGTAGTATTTTTTTATTCTAATCTAGTTTCTCACTAATAAAAAACTTGATCTGAGAGTTTTATAGTATAGTTTTATAGTATAGTTTTATAGTTTATAGTTTTTAGACCAACAAATTTATTAAAATATTAAAAACAAAATCCCATTGCTGTGTTTATTTAGGAAACAAAATTCCAGAATGTTCTAGTTAGACGATCAAACAATACAATGTGTGTTTTATATTTGTAAATATGCAGTAGGCGCCTAAATAAACAGCTTTTCAAAACAGTGGTCTAATAAGATACATAGCTTTCAGGGGTAAACTCTTGAGACGATTATTGTTCACAAGTTAAAGTTATATTACACAAGTAAAAGTTTCAAATGTAGTATTGCTTCATGATGTGTAGGTAACTCTGTTCAGGGTTGCTTACTCATTTAACAAATGTAAAAGTTTAACTATTGAAGTATAATAATATTATTATCAATAGACCCCTTTCTTTTATGAAGTAGTGACGCAAAAATGGTTAACACAAGGTGTTATACAAACAATTCGTAAAAATTCAAGGCTCAAATATGACTAAAGCGACTAAAGTGTTTGGCTGGCACACGTACGAGTATTTCTTTCATTGCCACGTAATTTTTGCACCAGCCTAAAACTATGTGAATTTATATTTGAACAATAATCCTTAATTTAAGACACCGGCTAAAGGTTATTTATTTATGAATCTAATGAGTGTAGTGACCTATGATACTTACTCCCAAGTCCATCTTAGACGTCAGTGACATAATGTCTCAGTTCTGGGAACGTACTTGAAAACAGAACAAATGTCACTTACCTACGACAACTGTCCGTGTCTCTCCTACTGAGTTGTATACTCAAGTTTATCTAATACTAGTGGGCGCCCGCGACTCCGTGGTTACTTGGGAATGAGAAGTTTTCCCGCGGTAAAAAGTACCCTATGTGTTATTCTGATGTATAACCTATATTACTGTAAAGTTTCATCAAAATCCGTCCAGTAGTATTTACGTGAAAGAGTAACAAACATCCATACATCTATCCATACATCCATACTCACAAACTTTCACGTTTATAATATTAGTAGGATTTACTTCAAAAACATCTAGATTTTGAGACGGTTTGTGTATGGTGCGGTTTTCACTGTTTCTAAACAGCGTAGTTTAGTAGGTACTTAAAGAGATTATGGTTTCTACTCGACTAAAAATTGTCTTATTTTGTTATTTTGTTTAATTTTATTTAGGAGTCTTACAGCTAAAATGGTTTACATGTATTTCAGTGATATATGCTTTTTTAAGTAAGACTTTTCCATTTTACGATATATAGCAGTAAGAAAAGCTTTTGTTTTTGTTTCAATTCGTTATGAGTCTCATTAGAAATGAACTAAATTAAAAGATAAATATTGTAAAAAAGGCATACCCTATATTAATTAGATAATTAATTGCTTTTCTCTACTGTTAAGAGCATGTCATCCAATCTAAACTATAAGATAACCACATACATAACTTTAAAATAAAATTAAATATTCTGAAAAAAATAGGCAATATAAAAAAAATTGAATATTAAGAACTTATTCAGTAACACACACAGAATTACACAATGTACTTAAGAAGGCTATTCACAATAAGTCAAACAATAGGTATGACATTTCAACTGTTCTTACCGTTAGTGTCATTATTTCGTCCCAGAGACATGTTTGTTGGCGATTAAAGCATTTAATGAACAATGCGTGACCATTAGAGATTGCATCTTAAAAATATCTCATTGAAATCTAGGCTAGTCTTTAATGTAAACTTGACGAAATGTTTTATCATTCAAAAATGTCATGGTTGTACAATATTTAAGTAGCATTATCAGATTTAAGTACCGTTTTCGGGTTAGGTAATGATGCTGAAATATAAGTACTTCTTAATTATTATGTTTAAGTGAATTTAAAAAATGCAAACATAAGAAAATACATTTTTTATGGATCTATGAACCTATAAGGTTTTATAAAAAAGGAGTAGAGAATCGACTAAAGATCGCAATGTTAATTTCTGTGATCAATCTAAAAATTACCTCGATGCAACCTAATTAGCTTTAAATTATTGTAAAAGCTTACGTGCTGTTTCATATTTAGAAACCTGAAGTTTTCCCTATAAATGTTCTTAATTGCCATTATTTTAATTAAACCTTAAACATTTAAAAATAAATATTTACTTACTAAAACTAAAAGTTAAATCTGATCATTAAAGAATAAGAACCTATTATTAATTTAGAGTGAGTAGTTGATTAATTTATT
Organism: Emmelina monodactyla; assembly: GCA_916618145.1. Lineage (NCBI taxonomy): Eukaryota > Metazoa > Arthropoda > Insecta > Lepidoptera > Pterophoridae > Emmelina > Emmelina monodactyla. Next base: position 5,207,365 of record OU745309.1, read on the forward strand.
ACCCTGCTAATTAATTTAATGTTTTGATTTTATCCGCAAAATGAGATTTCCTACCGCCTAGATAAAATTCATTCAAGGTTTCCAGTAAAAAAATTGGAGCAACTTGTGAGTTATAAAAGATACAAATACCTACTTATTTGTAATTTAATTGCAGCTTTGACCTTGTATACCTACTTAAACATAGAACATGATAGAAATCATAATTCCGCCACATAATGTATTAATTAATGGTAAAAATAATTATTTTTTACATTGAATTAATCCTTCTCATATTCTGAATACGAAAGTTTTATGTAAAGATGGTTGGATGTTTGTATAACAAACACAAAATAGCGACTGCTTGAATGGCACAACAGCTAATTCAAATTAAACTGAATAGTAAAGTTAAATGTTAAGTTCACAATGAATAGTTGATTTTAATCAGGGCGCCATGTTTATTTGAAACGCAAGCGAAGCTGTAGGTAAAAAACTAGTAAATTAAAAAAAAAACTTACTAGAGAGGAACAACCCTTTTTCTCAATAAAAACTATACTCTATAGATTGAAATCAAAACATTTGCTTAGCCTACTAGAGTAGGTGTTATGAATTTATAATGGACGTAACAATTTTCATAACCATTGCATAACTTGTCCTTAATAATTAAATGTTTGTTGTCCGTTTTAGCATATAATAAAAAATGACACAATTTTTATTTATATTTCATCACCCAACAGATAATAAATAAATAAGTTTGTGAGGATGTATGGATGGATGGATGGATGTTTGTTACTCTTTCACGAAAAAACTACTGGATGGATTTGGATGAAACTTTGCAGTAATATAGGTTATACATCAGAATAACACATAGGATACTTTTTACCGCGGGAAAACATCTCATTCCCACGGGAAACCGACTTCCACGCGAACGGAGTCGCGGGCGGCCACTAGTAGATAGTAAATATTTGCAAGACAGAATGAGTTGCAGTTTTAATAACATGATTAGATTCTTAATCTAGTATTATCTAAAGCAGTTCCTACATTGTTAATGCAATGTTCTGTGTTAAACGAAATAAATACTCTACTGACAACAGATATTACTAAATATATAATAAACAAGCTGCACCCCGCGGTTTCAACCGGAGTTAATTAAAGAAAATACAATCAAAAGCTATTTGAAGAATATTACACTGTGTTCAGTGAGTGTCGCAAAGAACAATAAAAAAATATTAATTTGGAGAAAGTTCCATTTCAATAAAAAAAAATGTCAACGCTCCTGTACGTCGTAGCGTGATGTAAAACAACCTTCCTCAATAAATTTACTATTCATTACTTTTCTTTTAAATAAAACCAGAATTCCCTAAAATTAATGACTTCAAACAAGCTCTATCATATTAAGAATTTTTTTGTTGCCTTTGTCTTTGTAAGAACGCCATATCTCTCGATGACAGGTCTCGTCTTGAAAGTTACTCCGTAAATCTATGGGATCTTGATTGTTTAATTAGGAAAGCATTTTTCTGTCGTGAATTCTGTTAGTGTGAATATTTCTGGACTTGCAAATAGTGTACGTATACGCTTGATGGTAAGTAATTTATACACACTCCGACAGCTTGTATCAACAAAACTTCATAGGTAAACGTAGTATTTTCTATCCTGTATTAATCCTACTAATATTATAACAGTGAAAGTTTGTAAGTAGGTATGTATGGATGTATAGATGTTTGTTACTCTTTTACGTAAAAACTACTAATATAGGTCAAAATAACACATAATATGGTACTTTTTACCGCGAGAAAAATTCTCATTCACACGGACTTCCACGCGAACGGAGTCGCGGGCGGCCACTATATAAACCTATCCACGTGCCCACTTGCACGTAGGTACAAAATAAAGAAAAAAAATAAGCTGATTAATGAGCGCATATTAATAGTATAATTAATACTTTTGTTAAATAGGTACCTCAATGATTTTGAAGTGGAAGTGGTAATTTTACACGATGTTAATACCAATTAACACCTCAATATAAAAAGTTGGTATGAAATTGTTCTCGAATGTTAAGTACCTATTTAATTAAAGTATTCAACAGTAACTTGAATAAACGTATTTTTAATATGATGTTTCAATGTAACCATGTTTCAATAAACGAAGTTATTGTTTTTCAACGTTTATGCTTTTTTTATTAAAATCAATGCGCTTTCCGTATGAATTCATTTCTATAAAAATTTAATTGCATATTATTTATAAATGTAATTTCATCTAGGATGTAGTTTTTTACCATGGCACAACCCAGTACAAAATAAATTAACCCGTATAGCACTTCCGCATAGCTATGAAATGTAATATTTTGTATGTTGGCAGTAACTGGTTCGACTAAATCAAGTTATAGGTACTTACCTATAAATTAAAACAGTTAAATACCGAATTACGTTTTTATAGTAGATATTATATAATTTAATTTTTCATGTTTTCTGACGTTAGTTCGTATACGTCGAAGAAACCTTAAAATAAACTTTCTATTTTTTATTAATTTATCGAGAACCTTTTCTCCTCCCTACCACGGTATCGAAAGCTGTGCTGGCAACGACTGACTGTTCAACAAACATCGCGATAGATATAAATACCTCTAAGCTAGGTTAGTTACTAGATCAAGGTGATCTAGAATGCCACCTATCGATCCTAACCACTTCTCCTGTCTGTTCTATAAATAATTAATTATTATATTTATGATTTAAAATTATACATTCCTATTGTATTGGTATGTGACTTAACACTTTAATATTATTAAAACTTCTGAACAGATGTAGACAAATACTTGGTTTTCAGAAAAAATAACAGAAACCCTGAAAATAGAGGTTTTAAAGAATTAAAGTTTTAACCTAGCAATGATAAGTCTATGAAAAAAATAATCTTCTTTAAAATCTCGACTTTTCTCAGCGCCATTTTATCTATAACCAATAAAATTTTAATACAAACATATTAATTATTCATAAATCGGAAACGGTTTAGTATCTCGTAAAAACTGTCCCAGAAGTGTTAAGTGTCAATTCTAACATAATGAAGACTTTATAGCAAAATAACCTACAACATGTTACTTATTTTTAAAAACTTTATTTATTCAATTGAAGTGAAAGTTTATATCAAAGTATCTTCGGTGGAGGATTCCATATGGCACGTAAAGGGTTAATATTATATAATATATGTTAATAATTTATAAAAAAAAAACTTAAGACTAATACACTATTTGTTCCTAGGCTAAGAACAGTTTTTGGAAAGTCTTTGGCTCTATCCAGGAAATAAACCGCTTAACAGTTTCATTATAGCGGTAAACATATTTTACGTTTTATTTTAAATCATTATTGTACGATTTCGAAAGTATACAGGCTCCGTTATATAAATAAAGTAAAACATGTTGTATATTTACTTTATTAAGTAAGCATACTAAAGTATCCTGACATTTAGTGGCTATAAAAATCTTAAATCATTGTAAACAGTCTGACATTTTAGCTAAACTTTGTTTTGTATAACATTAATTAATTATTATTTGATCTCATTTTACCTGCCTGTCTATAAGCTTTATATTATTCCTTAGTTAGTTATTTGCTATTAGCGCTTCAGGCTAACTATTGAAAATAGAAACAGTGATAAGTTAATTGGATTTTTTATGCATATTAATGTAATGTTGCAGTAAAACATTCTTGAATTAAGCCTGTCTTGTAATTTTTAACAATAAGTGGTAATTCGGTACATACATCCATGACGGTAGTACTTCACAAAAACAGAAGATTTTTGTATATAGGTATTTGACGACCTCTGTGGTGCAGCGGTTTATATACCGGACTGCTAAGCAGATGGTTCCGGGTTCGATCCCCGGGTCGGGCCAATGTTGTTAAAATGGTTTTTCGACATTGGCTCGTGTCTGGGTGTAACTAGGTTCTCCCCTAGTCCATTGTGTGGTACCTGTAACACAAGCGCTTAATGCGCTTACCATAGGGCCACATAATTGGTGTGTCAGTCTGGAGATTATTATTATTATATTATATTATATTTCATTGTACATTCATAGGAGCAACAAAAAATTAATAAAATAAACTGTTAGTTTTCAGTCATCGCTATGTTTCCAACTCTTTCATTGCTAATTTAACAAACCGTTCCGTTTTTAAATATTGCACTAACCTTTCACTAGTATCGGCTTATACGCCAAACAAGTAATAAAAGGTAACTAATTTCAACGAAAACACTAGTCACTCATGTAAAAATGCCAAAACATGGAAGTAATAATAATAAAACTTCAATCCAAAAGCCCGAGTAGATTGTTTGTTTAAATATAAAATTCATAAAAACAATAAATATAAGTCTTTCATGGTTGTAGTTTTCTATCTTCATTTAAAAGGCTTGTCATCTTCTCTAAATCAATAATCCTACTAATATTATAAATGTGAAAGTTTGTGACGATGTATGGATGGATGGATGGATGGATGGATGTTTGTTACTCTTTCACGTAAAAACTACAGGATGGATTTGGATGAAACTTTGCAGTAATATAGGTTATACATCAGAATAACACATAGGGTACTTTTTACCGCGGGAAAACTTCTCATTCTCACGGGAAACGATTTCCACGCGAACGGAGTCGCGGGCGGCCACTAGTGTCTAAATAAACTAGTATATGTATTTTAAAACGGACAAAAACACGCTCTAACCACAACATCCTTTCAAAGACTACCTACTTTCAAAGGCGTTAATATAATTTGCATTAAAATTAAAAATTAATTTATAGTTGCATACTTGTATTTAAAACTGGGTTAACTGTTGAAGTTAACAAGGTGATCCAGCTAAACTTACGTAATAGTAGGTGATTATGTTAAACGATATAGTACTTAGGTTAACAATTGCATTTAACTGAACTAAATGTGAAGATAAAATAATAATGTAAACTCAGCCTTTTTTATTGCCTGAAATAAAAAAAAAAGTCAGCAATATTATTCTTAACTTAGGCTCCTTTAACTTTTTTTAAATTATTCATTTTCGATCGTTAATTGTGCCCGCACTGGGGCGGTCATGTTTAAAACAAAAAGTAATTAAAAACAAAGATAAGTTTGCCAAATCGTGACATATAGTCTATTTTATTATTGTCAATGCAAACAATGCATTCCGTAAAGATATCTAATAAAGTATGTTATCTGTTAGATGCAGTGCTGTTTAATGCTTTTTAATGTTTTAAGTTTTGCTATTACTACGTGTCAGCTCGCATTTATGCCCACATCATTCATTAAACATTTAATTATTTAATAAAACTTTGAACTATATACTTTTTAATGCCTTTGTAATTTATGGTATCACACAGTAGGTGGAAACCCACGTGGAATGTCAATTTCTTAAACAAATGTTTCACGCAAATACTGACATACAGATTAATTACCTATATACCAACCCACAAACGAATAAATAATTAATGAATACTTAAACTTTGATTTCCAAAACAATAAATTGAAACAAACACATTCCTTTCAAATACCTATAAACGGTTTGGACACAAAAAACACGAGCCTTCTTATTATAAATCAAAACTAAATGTATAATTCATCAAAGCGATCGTAACGATGATATGCATTAATTTACGACTTGCCTTCATTAGTTCTAGAGCATTATGTTTTATAATAAAACTTTTATTAAACCAACAAGTTTGGGTGTAACTACTCATTTAGCAGTAGGTGCCGATTACGGAAGCTATATACAATCTTGTTTTTTAATAGTTTTTTATTGCCGTGAGTTTTATTAGAATGGCTGTAAACGGAAATCAAGCTATTAGCTATAGATGTAGTTTTTTGTAATGTGTACGTGCTATATGATACTGCCTTTCCTAAAAGAAAACATTGCAGTTTGCTATTTCATTAATCACAATTAAACATTTGTACTCTACTTTGTACTACCATATTATATTATCTCGATTTCGTAACAAAAAACGCAGGAATTGTATCATATCAACGACACATGCTAGCTTGTAAAGCGTTTAACAAGGTATTGATCTTGACATAGACTAAGCAACATGTTCATAGGATCAATGACAAATTGCGTGTGTGGTGATAACGTATGCGGCTGCGCAGATGACGTCACGCGACCGGTCGCCGACGCTATTGCCGGACAAGTTCAAGTTACGGGTGAATGCTGCACTTCCTTACATGTTACTATCTGATAGTGAAAGGAGCATAGTCTGAATATATTCCTGGGCGGGGTTCCATACAAAAAACGTTATATTTTGCCATTTTTAATAGATATTGGTAAAGAAACCTTCGCGTGCGAGTCCGACTCCACATGGTTTTTTTATTATGTTCGAAGAAACTACGATTATTGAAATTTATATAGAGAGTATAAATTCAGGTGGAATTATTTATTTATGGGTCAGAATTTAAGAACTGACTTACTTTGACCAATTTTCCGTATGGACGAGTTTTTTTTGCTAAAGTTTGAATCACATGGTATATGTTTGCTATTCAAAATATATTCCATGATTCACAATAGCGATTACAGTAGTAATTAACCTTTTAAACCCGTTAAATTGTCACAAATAATCGCAAAATCAGTGTCGTAATATCAATAAGAAAATTTACGGATTTGTCAATTAGAAAAACAGGAAGCATTTAAATATAATAGTTAAGATTTTAATGTATTTTCGAGTTCTATGATAACCGGAATAATTTGCGATGTTACCCAAAATATTGGTTTGCTATAAAATGTGTAGTTTTTATGGGTCATCATCATTCGGATTAGACGCCCTGTAGTGACCTCTTGTTAGACTGGGAAAGATAATCGAACAAAATGTACAAACTGGTGAGTACACCTTTATTCAAGCTAAGAAAATAAGTAAATTAATGCACCAAATCCTTTGTAAGTGTCTTTCATGAATTTACTTGGTAGCCAAAACAATTTTAGACTAGACAAAGTAGAAGTTCTGCATAGCGGTCCCTTTGTTTGGTTCCTAATGGCGTCAAATCATCAAACTTTAGTAACTGCCTTTAGTATAGGCCCTAATTGCCCCAAAGTTCATTCACTTTCCTTCAACATTACCAAAATTATACTTTAAAAGTGCCTAATAACGGTTTGTAAATCGGAGAATAAACCAGACACACCATTAAGGGTTAACTAAGTGTTTCAATTAAGGAAACAGGGTGCAATGACATCATAAATCTAGTGGTTAAATTACAAAATAATAAACGATTATGGTTCCAATATTTTCTACGAATACCCCTATAAATAATGCTTACGCGAGACGGTGCGGAAATTACCTTTTTGGGTTTTTTTTCTATTTTTAGTCACTTTTATTACAAACTTTATGTGTGTTTTCCCCTTTTCGCTTTTGAACACTTTATATTTTATATTGTTACTTTAAATTAAGTTAGAAATAATATAAGCGATCTTTGTGGTTTTAAACTTTCCAGAACATACATACTAGTAGGTATATGGCTCTTTTTGCGTGAAAGAGTAGCAAACATACAAACATGTACTTTCAATCATTGTTCTATTACAATCTATAATATTTGAAGAATTCATTTACACACTATAAATATTATGTATTTTAATATCATCAGAATATCCCACTAATATTATAAACGAGAAAGTTTGTGAGAATGGATGTTTGTTACTCTTTCACGTAAAAACTAGGTACTGGACGGATTTGGATGAAACTTTGCAGAAATATAGGCTATAAATCAGAATAATAATTGGGTACTTTTTACCGCGGGGAAACTTTTAATTCCCACGGGAAACCGACTTCCACGCGAACGGAGTCGCGGACGGCCACTATAATAATTGATGCAAACCAATTGCTTACAGGTAATCCTTTGCGTTGTCGCGTCTGCTATGGCGGCCCCGTCGCGGCTTCTCGCCATATCCAGTCCAGCATTGGTGGCCCCAATTATTACCCCGCATGTGGCCCCAATTATTACCCCGCATGTGGCCCCGGTGCTGGCCCCCGCTCTGGCCCCCGTCCTGACCCGCAGTGTTAACGTCAACGGCTACTCCAGTACGGTTGTTCATAGACCACCCGTCACAATCGTCAGCGCACCACTGCTTCACACCGTCCCATTGGCTTCTTCACATATTCTTCTCCACTAGGAACAGAACAAATGCTGGGGACTAAAACTGTGATATAATATGATAATTTTAAGTACAGTATGGTTGATAGAAGGTTACTTTGTATGTGTATTTGAATAAAAGAAATTGGTGACCAACTTTGATTTTTATACATGGCAGGCTAAAAACAAAATGGAAATACATTGAGCAAAAGTAATTATTTATAATAAACCTTCAAAATGTATGTATTCTGTTCATGTAATATTTTTTTTACTTATTAATGTATCTCGATTACAATAACTGAAAAAATACGCAGCAATAGAGATCCTTATTTGATCTGTAAATTTTCCGCTTTCTTCGGTTTTCCCTTGATATAAGTAGTAATGTTTAGATTAAAAGCACTTCAAAATTTCAGTAGTTTTTTTAATATTATATTAATGCACTGGACGAGGCATTGTTACAGACTGGAAGTAGAATTCACGGGAGAGGGTGTATAAATGCAAAAAATGAGTTAATTAAAATTCGCGTGTTAATGAATAGACTGTGTAAATTTAGTCATTATCAGTAAAAAATATATTTTAATAAGTCCCGCTCCAAATTCCTTAGTTAAATTTCGAGGAACCGGCAGCTGATGCAACAAAAATCATTATTTGACCATCTAGGTATTAAAAGCAATAAAGTGAATGTCCCTTTATCAATATATATTCAAGGCAAACACGGAAATAGTTTACAGAAATAATACATTTTGTCAGACAGGAATAGTTCTAAGCCTAAGAGCCATAAAGACTCATTTACCAGAATGTGAATTCAGTGCAGCGGCGTTGCCCTTAACTTGTGTTTTCAACCAACACGCCTTGGTGTTGCATATTTTAACACGTCACAATTTGACTTCTACTAAGCATGTTCCAAGATATATAAGCTTAGGCAAAGTCTGTAACGGTATCAGTTGTGCTGAAAGCAGTTAGCAACACAGACCACAATGAATTCGCTGGTGGTGTTGTCTGTTGTCCTGGCCGTAGCGGCCGCCAGCCCCAGCGGCCTCGGCCTGGCTGGATTGGGTTGGGGAGGTGTTGGATACCTGGGAGGAGTTGCTCCCTGGGGCGGAGTTGCTACTCCGTGGGCTGCCGGTCTAGCCGCTCCCTGGGGCGGACTCGGCCTAGCCGCTCCCCACGCCGCCGCTGGTGCCATCGGACCCGTGACCTCAGTAGCCGCCGCTCCTCTTGGTCTCGCTCCCAACTACCGCGGCCCCGTGTCCCTGGCTCCCGGCCAGCCCGCCAACATCCTGGCTCAGGACGGTAGGCCTTTGGACACCCTCAGCGTGAACTTGGACCGTGCTGCACACCTGACCGCTCGTGCTGTCAACAACGGTCATTTGTTGAAGAAGCGCTCGGTTGGTCTGCTGGCCCCCGCTGTGGCCTGGTCGCACACTTCCCGCATTGACATCCCCGCGGCGCGCCTGGCTGTGCCCGTTGCCGCCCCACTGGTGGCCCCTCTCGGACACGGCGCTGCCATCGCTCCTTGGGGTCTGGCTGCTGGTCACGGCGCTGCCCTCGCCCCCTGGGGTTTGGGTGCTGGACACTGGGCTGGTCGCGTTTGGTGATTTAATAAAATGCAATAACTCTGTACCTTATAATAGATGTAATATATTGAATATAAATTATGAAGAGAGTTACCTACACAATACAGTTATTTAATTTTGAAACTAAGCCAAACCAACTCTGTAGCTAGTGTAGCGTAGGAAGCCAAGCAGTGATTGCAGAACGAATACTGTAATTTTCGAATAGCACGCAGTTTTGCCATATATAATAGTAAAATAATATAATAATAGTCAGATAAATGCTAACTGACTGATAAGAGGTATGTTTTCATTGTCACTTCATACATATGTATTTATGTTCGACATGCAACAAAAACGTACTGATTTTCTGTCAGATAACATTTGTCTGACTATTGAAAAACCGGCCCTTACTATATTAAACTTCTCTTAGTCCTGAAAAATATTAAGAGCAATGAAAACTGTTGAATGTTTAGTTACTGCAAAATGCAACAAACGTTATTTTAACGATGTAGCAAAAAAAAATCACAAAGAACCTTACAGAAAAACAATATAATTTTGTTATTAAAAATAAATTTCTTACTACTTTAAAGGTAATATGAATATCATTTTATTTAGGTATTGTTTTTATGGTAATTAGAAAAACTATGTTGTGTTTTAAGTTTGTTACAAGTAGTACCTAATTTTTGTAACAGCTTCTCAACACAAAAAGATTTCGTATCCGTAGATTTTTTTTTCAGGGTTCCTTCCTTAAAATAAAAAGGATATTTTCTAAGTTATTTCCGTTGTCCGTTTGTCTGTCCATCAATTAGGCATCCTTTTTCTGAGGTCGATCATTTAAAACTACAAGTTACACGTGCATCCGCCTTTTTAACTTCATGGTAGATCAATAAACTTATAAGAATTTGAATATCAGTTTTACATTGTTCCTTACAAACAGTATTTTTTTCTGTTCATAATAATTAATCTAAATATATATCTCAAAGGTGACTGATCTGAGGTGACTCAAACCACTGGACGGATCGGGCTGAAATTTGGTAGTTTAGACGTTATGACGTAGGCATGCGCTAAGAATTGATTTAGATCAATAAAAAAATTGGTATTTGGTATAAATATTTGGTATTTCATCATTAAGTTATTTCATTACATTCGATGAAAGTCAAAATATCGATAATCAGCTTATCATCAGTAGGCGAGGGAAAAAAGTTAGCGGAAAAAACTCAGCACTCTTTTGTCACACCAAAATATACAAAATCAAGGCATGCAACTACACCGAGACAAGATAAAAACGTATGGTCACAAAGCGGTAAAATTTAACAATAGGGGATGAAAATTTGTATGAAACTAAAATTAGCTGCGGGTGAAACCGCAGGGCGAAAAGCTAGTATGATAATAAAATATTTTTGGGCAGATAGATAAGTTAAAACGAAATTTAATTTAAATAAAAAAATGGTTTCCAAAATTATTTAGTGAGAAACAGCTTTAAAAGAAATAAGTCAGAGCCATTGAGAATCCACAAAACAGAACTATGCGCATGAGTGCTTAAAAAACCCGCATGATGATGCCGATCCGCAATCACCCCGCAAGATGCGAGAAAATAGCTAATACGCATCTTAACAAGAAGGTGTGATCTAAAAAAAAACTAATTCGGAAATTGAGGAACTGTTTGGTGGGACTACATGTCATAGTGTTTGATGGGTAGTGAGACTAACAGGAATAGTAGAACAAGAGCGGTAGTGACACGAGTCATGGGTCATATCATGTCCTGGCATTGTCTGCCAAAAAAACTGTAACGTAACCTACCGACTTCATAAATTTCTAGACCTACTTATAATTTACTAGCGACCCGCTCACGCTTCGCAACGGTGTTATTTTGGCCGACTTGCTCACGAAACATTGGATTTTAGCTAATTTAAAAAATCTTTTTCTGATTGTTCTTAATTTACAAATTTAAATGAATAAATTTCCTAAAAGATGACGAAAACCGCATTAAAATCTGTTGTGTGGTTTAGGAGGAGTTAGCGGCCAAACATACAAACAGACACAAATAGTGACTTGGATTTATACTATGTAATGATGATTTCACCATTAGGAAGCGCGAAGCATATTATGTACTTACCTGTTTTGCTATTTCAATTATTTCTTTTATTGAAATAAATTAGACAATGAAAATTTGCTCTTATTTTTTTCATTTTTAATTGATTGATTACATCGATTGATACTTGACAAAATACGGCATGATTTATTTTCTTTTTCTTATGATTCGTGGGAATTGCAGGTTTCTTTTTAATAGTCATACTAGTTTTAGTTTAGTTTTAGTAATTAAGGGACCTACTTGTCAGATAAATGCAATCAAACAGAAAAGAGGTATGTTTTCATTGTCACTTCATACATATTTCAAATAGGTATGTAAATATTTATATTCGACGTGCAACGAAAACCTACGAATTTTCTGTCAGGAAGATTTTAACTGACTTGAAAAAACAGCCCTAAAGCTATTATTAGATTTCATTAATATTAAAAACTTAACTTATGTGGCAACATAAGACTATATTTTAAGAGGAAAAAGTAAGGTACTCAACATATTAGGTTTATAGGATTTCCAATAATATTTAGGTGAATCATTAATTAACGGTACAGTATCAGGTAATGATTAAATAAAAAATTAGGAAGTTTTTACAAAATCTATTTATTTAGATTTACATATTGTGGATTTGTACAATGAGAGGTGCTTTATAATGTTTGCTAAATTATTACCAACCATGAACTCCCCAATGGCCTGCCCCAACGCCCCAATGTGCGACGGGAGCGGCGTGGGCCAGGGGGGCCACAAGTGGGACACCGTGGGCCAGGGGCAGGCCGAGGTGCGCGGCGGGAAGATCGATGCGGGCAGCGTGCGACCACGCGGCGGGACCAACCAAACCAATGGAACGCTTCTTCAGCAGATGACCCCCACTGACGGCGCGAGCGGTCAGATGCGCAGCGCGGTCCAAGTTCACACTGAGAGTGTCCAACGGCCTGCCGTCAGCGGCAAGTATGTTGGCAGGCTGGCCCGGAGCCAGGGATACAGGGCCACGGTAGTTGTAAGCAAGGCCCAGCGGAGCAGCCGCCACGGAGGTCACGGGGCCGACGACGCCGGCTGCCGCCAGCGGGGCGGCGACACCGAGTCCTCCCCAGTGTCCTGCCACTCCAGCCCAGGGAGCGGCTACTCCTCCCCAGGGAGCGGCTACTCCTCCCCAGTGGCCACCCCAGCCGAGACCCAGGCCGAGACCACTGGGAGTGGCGGCCGCTAGGGCCAGGACAGCAGACAACACCACCAGCGAGTACATCGTGGTCTGTGTTGTGAAGTGGTAACAAAGAGAATGTACTTTACCCTTATTTGCAGTCAGCTTTTATAGCTAAAATCGTGGTAGGCGTTTCTAATCCAGATACATTCGCAATGTTGACAACTATGCAAAACTGGGCGTTGGCTAGGCTGTTAAGGGCCATTCAATATAGGCTTACTAAGGTATAATTGTTATCAATAAATAACTAATCGATAAAGAAGGAGTCATTTCTTAAGGTTGTTTTTAATGACACGTTAGAGATAAAAACAATAATTTATTCATTCATTTGTATAATCGTATCTTAACGATTATTCAACTGAGAAATCTTTGCTTATAATTATTACAATTTGCCTGATTTATAATTTATTCTACATCCCAATCAATTGTTAACTAGACTCCCACATGAGAAGGAATGCATTGCAATACTGCATAGCTATAATCAATCAATTGACAATGGTTCCTTATGCAGTGTGTGCTAATATCTGCATGACACGTAATCGATAAAGTGTTTCTTAAATCTAAAATTAAGTATTATCACTATCGGGTATACGTGCTGGTATTATAAAAAAATCAAAGGCATAAAAAAGCATTACCCTATCTACGTAGACGGTAGTATATAATTGTATATTTATATTCATTAGATATATAGGTCTTTGTATATATTGTATTTCCTTAAAGCTAAGTACTACAAAAGTTCAATAAGTACCTAGATACTTACCTACTTAGTTGAGAATTGAAGGCCACATAAAGTGAAAACCACTTTCGGAATTATGTTGTTATTTTGTAAGAACAGAAACGATATCTCAGATATAAATCACGGTATTATTTCCCTTAATTTTAAAGGCGTTGTAGATTAGTAATATGTCAAATATGTACTGCCTCCAAAGTAAAGCGACATGTAGATCGAACTATTGAGAGGGAATCCACTACTTTTGAAAAATTCGCATTTAAAAAATCTATTGCTATCACTTTATACCATTCAATGCCGGATTTATTATGCAGTTCTAAAATTTAAAAAGTCGAGTATTTCTGTCTCTCATCAAAAATTAATAAAAAAAAGAGGATTAAAAAAAAGTGTCAGATGAATTTTAACTAGCCCATTTTTTAAAAAATTAAGATTACAGACTCTCCTTAAAACTTGCATTAATGCACAATTAGAACCAAATTCAATTTCAGGCTTCCGGGTTTTGTACCAAAAGTTTATGGAACTGAATTGTTCCTAGACAATTAAGAGATTTTTTACTATGACACAAATTTGTGCTCTGTTAATGGATACGAATAAATTTGATAAAAAATACCAGATTTTCAATTTAGTATTCGAGAAGGTCAAATAAAATTCAGCTTTGAAAGGGAAAATATTTATTTACAATTTAGTTCGGTGTGCAATTGTCGTCGTAAAGGTTTACCAGGAGCGGACCAGGCCACCGTAGGGGGCACCCCAAGCTGAGGCGTAGCCGTAGGGAGATCCCCAAGCGGAAGCGTAGGGGGTAGCCCAGGCACCAGCGTAGGGGGAGGCCCAACCAGCGGAGTAGCCGAGAGCGGAGCGGGCGATCAGTGGAGAGGCAACCACGGGGGCGACGATGGAGCGCTTCTTGAGGAGGTGCACGCCGTGACCTTCCAGGGCCTTGGCGGTGAGGTGGGCGGAGCGGTCCAGGTTGACGTCCAGGGTATCCAGGGGCCTGCCGTCAGCCGCCAGGATGTTGGCGGGCTGGCCGGGAGCCAGGGAGCCGGCGAGACCACGGTAGTTGGGGGCAACTCCGTAGGCTCCGTAGGCGCCATAGGCGAGGGGGGAAGCTCCGTAAGCTCCGTAGGCGAGGGGGGAAGCCCATCCTCCCAGCCACTGGGCGTTAGCCGCCGCCAACATGCAAGTCAACACCACCAGCTTGAACATTGTGAAGTGGTCTGTGTCGATTGGTGCTCTCAATAACACTGATGCTCAGAAAATGATTCCTTTGGTTTTTATATTAATTGCCGTGAATAATAACTCCTTAGGCGGCACCGGAAAAAATTGCGAACTTGACCATGAAAATCTTGTCGCTAACTTGTCAATATAAATAACAAGTAATTTTTACTAAAATAAAGATCATAAAATATAATATAAGTAGGTTATTTTGTTACATATACGAGCAAATATTTTTATGTATAACTCAAGTAAAAAAAAAACGTTTTTTGTGTTTATATAATTATTATATTATAAAGAACAGTTTATTTAACCACCTATTAAGTCACTTATGTACTAATTTTAATGTTGTTTGTACTTATACTATACTAAATGTCAAATGTTGTCAAGGATAATTAACAAAAAATACATAAACATAATAGGCATTTATTAATTTCTTGCAATAGGTAAATTGTTAAATAGATTGCTTGGTTCAGTTAAAGTAGGTGTTCTGTTTGAATATATATTTTTTAGGTGTAAAAATATTTATTTTTTAGGTGTATATGAGTAGTGCGCGCTTTGACCAAACAATGATTCATGAAAATTAAAAAAAGTAGATTTTACCAAAACTTTTTACATTTTTAAATTATATTTTTCAGGTATAAAGGCGCAAAAGTAATAGAAAAGTAAAATACATCATGTATTTGTGCATTAATAGAAATTGTTTTTTGGGGTTCCGTAATCAAAGAACAATACACTATCAGGGTCGGTGACCGGCTGTATCTCGTAAACCGTGATAGTTTGATAGTTGAAAGGAGATTTCATGCTCCATACAAACTTGGGCCTAAATCTAAAAACGCTGGCCAGCAAAAAAAAGTTTTCAACGATTGGTCACATCAATCTCGTAATTTCATTGTACGATAAAACTTCCTAAATTCAACTTAGTTACTTCAATCTTACATGTTAATGGGAAACAAAAGTTTAATTTTTCACTCATAAAGTGTAAAAATGAAAAAATAAATAATTGCATTTGGAAAAATCTTTTGTAATGTCATCAGGTTCTGTTCAAATAAAATAACAGACTGTTTAAATAAGGTTTTGGTTTATAATATCACCAGGTAATTGTTCCAACTAAAATGTTATGCAAGCCTATAGCTAGAGGTAGTTTTACAACTGGTAGGTAACGTGATGACAATGACCATCACATTTGACCAGAACTGTTGCAGGTATTACACCTGAATATAATTATTTTTGGCGAAATGTATTGGAATATAAGAACTTCAATATCTTAAAACAGCTAAAGTAGCTGTTTCATAGTATTGGAATAAATTATAAGGATTTCTAATAGTTTCAAGTATTTTTTTCATTGATCCATTCATTCCACTCCCTTTTTCTATTGTAGCTATAGTAACCGTTAGTTTTTGCAGTTTTTTTAGATATTGGTACTAAACCTTTCTTGCGCGTGTCCGAGTCGCGCTTGTCCGGTTTGTTTTTTATTGAAAGCTCTGTAACAGCGAAACAATGGTCAATGATTTAAACTAGGGATGGGCCGAGTACTCGGTTTATACTCGGTACTCGGCGTACTCGGCGGGTTTTTTAGTACTCGGTACTCGGCCGAGTAACCCAGCATACGAATGCCGAGTACCGAGTACCAATACTTAAGAGTAATATACTTTGTTTAAAAAAAGCAATATCTAGGTAGATATAATTGAAACAACAGTGTTAATCAATACGTACTGATTGAGGAAATATTTGACATCCTCAAGTAATAGAATCAAAATTATGCTAATGCATGAGTACTAGTGAGACAAAATTAAAGGAACAGTAATAAAAATAATCAATATTTAAAATTTTATAAATGTAAATTATGATGCCTTGTTTGGTGCCCTGTCCACCATTTGCCAACAATTTTTTTTCTAAATATACTTGTGTTCGTTTGTACTTGTTTACGCGCGCGAAATTGGGAATTTGATAGCACCGAGTTACTCGGCCGAGTACTCGGTTAAAAAAAAAATGAACCGAGTAATACTCGGTACATCTCTAATTTAAACTAAAGTTGGGCTTGAAGAAATTTCATATTATTAAAAAAAAATCTATTAATAAATATTAATGTAAAACACTTATTTTTCTCGCCTGATTTGTTTTTTATTAATATAACGCTGAAACATAATGCAAAAGTACAGGAAGCTAAGAGATTTATCAATGCCACATTAAAGGTCTTTTAATATTTAAGTCAATATATTTTTCAAACTCTAATATGTCTCTTTATTTTGTCATACGATAACAAGTAAAAGTTGTTTACATTAGCAAATTAGCTTTAAACAATAGCCAACTCGTTGATGTCTTTACGCTGCGCGGTTAAACGTAGCTAAAAACTAAAACTTGTTGTGCCATTAAGGTAGTCTAGGTACTTATATATTTTTTATCAAGTTCTTATACATACGTTTACAGTATAAATACAGATAATGTGATTAATTCTACATCAGTGTTATTGAGAGCACCAATCGACACAGACCACTTCACAATGTTCAAGCTGGTGGTGTTGACTTGCATGTTGGCGGCGGCTAACGCCCAGTGGCTGGGAGGATGGGCTTCCCCCCTCGCCTACGGAGCTTACGGAGCTTCCCCCCTCGCCTATGGCGCCTACGGAGCCTACGGAGTAGCCCCCAACTACCGCGGTCTCGCCGGCTCCCTGGCTCCCGGCCAGCCCGCCAACATCCTGGCGGCTGACGGCAGGCCCCTGGATACCCTGGACGTCAACCTGGACCGCTCCGCCCACCTCACCGCCAAGGCCCTGGAAGGTCACGGCGTGCACCTCCTCAAGAAGCGCTCCATCGTCGCCCCCGTGGTTGCCTCTCCACTGATCGCCCGCTCCGCTCTCGGCTACTCCGCTGGTTGGGCCTCCCCCTACGCCGGTGCCTGGGCTACCCCCTACGCTTCCGCTTGGGGATCTCCCTACGGCTACGCCTCCGCTTGGGGTGCCCCCTACGGTGGCCTGGTCCGCTCCTGGTAAACCTTTACGACGACAATTGCACACAAACCTAAATTGTAAATAAATATTATCGAACCCATATAAGTATTTTTGTTTATACTTTTATTCTCTTGGAAGGTACCTTAGATTAGGTTGGTAGATTATTTTCACATTGGTATCGATGTATGTTTATAATAACAAGTTTACCTTTTGTCATTTTAAATTATTGCATTTATTTCAATATACTAGCTTTCGCCCGCGGCTTCGCACCCGTTTAACTCGGAGTAAAACCCCTTTTTATAACTAAGTATGATATTATACATATGAACCTTCTTCTTGAATCACTCCATCTATTAAAAAACTCCATCCATATCTGTTGCGTAATTTAAAAGATCTAAGCATACAGACACACATACGGCGGAGAGCGACTTTGTTTTATATTTACTATGTAATGATCATTATTCTGATTTATATGCATTTATATCGTTATAAACGTCGTAAAATACAGGTACATTTACTGTGCCTAGTTATTACTACGACCGATAATGAGATTCGAATAAATCAAGCAATTTACCTTACTTAGAGCTAGTTTTTCTATTGGGAGTGAGTAGTATTTTCTCATTCATGTGCACACAATTGAAATGAATCTTAAAATTAATTAAAACTGACTGAGTAGGTAAGTATTAAGTAAAAAAATATATTTTAATAAATAACAATTTGAACTCGTTAAACAAAATGTAAATCAGCAATCCATTCGCTCCAAGCTAAAAAATAATTTGTTTATTTCGCTTATTAGATTGCTATGATATAAATTGTTAACGGTAATTTATTTAAATTACCGGTTCTCATTAGAAAAGTATGTAGAGTCCAGGATAATGATTTTTTGCAACTAAAACATAGTTTGATGCTGAAATTATTGGGCGACAGATTTATTATCACTTCATCATCATCAGCCTATTGCACTCAATGCTGAGAGTAGGCCTCCTGCAATGCCGCCATCTGCTTTGGTCTAAGGCTTTTCTTCTCCAGTCTTTCCTGCCACTTTGACCAAGCCATCCCTTAACAAATGTCAATACTTCTACATTCGACAAGTTTTACGGTTCACAATCAATACTTATAATAAATCCGTAGAGAGGTCAATTCTGTACATGAAATATATTTCCAAAATAACTATCAGGGGGTGATTAGGGTTCAATACTGGTGCCAAAAATGCAATCAGTAAAATTTTTGTCTGTCTGTCTGTATCTCTGTATAACCGTTATAGAAACAAAGACTACTCGATGGATTTTAACAAAACTTGGAACAATTATTTTTCATACTCCTGAGCTAGTTATGGTATACTTTTCATCATTCTACAAACAACAGGAGCAGAGCAGTGAAGGAAAATGTTGACAAAACGGTAAAAGTTACTCCATAATTTAAGCTTCCATCGCGTGTGCAACCTTAATGGTTAAAGCTACACAGAAGTCATGTATGACGGAAATGTTCTCCTTAAAATTATATAAAAAATATCCCACTACAGCAACTACAGCATATGTCTACCTTTTATGGTTGACTCACAATAACACGTGTAACTCCTGATAGCTTAGCAGTTCAAAGCTTGCTGATTATATTTGTCTACTCTTACGTTTATAACACCCTCAGTCATCCCTAATTAAAAAAGTTAACATTATTAACTATTCCATAAAAAAGAATCATAGAAAACGGTAAAGTAACACCAAAGTTATACATGAAATTCGCCAATAATAATAAGCAATCGCGCGTGAATACTGACATACTACTAATGTTAGGTATAAACGTGAAAGTCTGTATCATGTATATATGTATAGATGTATGAATGTATGGATGTTTGTTACTATTTGACGTAAAACTACTGGACGGATTTTGATGAAACTTAACGGTAATAAGGGGTATACATCAGAATAATACATCGGGTATCTTTTACCGCGAAAACTTCTTATTCCCACGGGAAACCGAATTCCACGCGGACGAATTCGCGGGCGACCACTAACTCTTAATAAAAAGAAACTATAAACGTTACTGAATATATAACAATTATTATTTTTTGGCTATGAACTTGGCTATGAGCTAAGTCTTAAACTAACGAGTCCTTAAAGCACTGAATTTGAGTTGAGTTTGCTATAGGTAGGTATGTTTATTTCAACTTCTTACGGATAAATGCAGTAGAGTGGTAGAGTCTAGCTCTAGCTGTACGCTCTGTCTGCAGCGATTACTGGGCTGACTCGTTCGGTGAAATACCACCGTCGCACAGAAAACCGACGTGAAGTAGGGACGATGTTCCTGCGTTTCGTTCGGTGAGTGCGGTATCCGGTGCCCAATTTTCTCAAAGGCTCAGCAACACACTCCCAACACCCACAGTGTTGCGGGGAGTCATGGGCGGCGGTGATCACTTACCATCAGGTAACCCGCATGCTCGTTTGCTCCCAACATCATTTTTTTTTTTAAATACCAATCATTTTTTTTATATGTACTTTTTTTTAAATGATATATTGTGTCAAAATCATACAGTATTTTTAAGTCAAATAGCAAATGTGAGGATAGGGTGTAATTTCAAAGAATTATCAGGAGTTTACTCGATTTTTTAACTCCTTCATAATAATGACTTTTATTAGATCTAACAATCTTCTAAAGGCATTTTAAGTTTTAATGATTTCTTATATCTTCTTATAGTTGTGATATGTTTGAGTTTAACGTATTGTTCAAAAAAACTTTTAGTTACTAACAAAAAGCGAAATGCCGTTTTTTTTGTCTAAAATAAATGCAATTTATGATGCGTTCATTTATTTTTATGTACATTTTTTTTTATATTATTCCGCTTCGAATATCGATTCAAACGTTTAAGAATTAGTTGACTCTAGTCACTAGACTATTCACAGCCATGTTTCTTCATGCAGTTACTTTTGCTACTTCCTTAAGAACTCCGTATTTAGAGTACAGTAAATAAAACTGGAATGAGATTATATAAAAAATACAGGACATTGAAAGTTATGGTAATGTATAAATATAAGTATATAAGTATAAATATAAGTAAATGTACAATGTACGATTATAAAACCCAATAAGATTGTTCTGCAACCAATATTAAATTGTTATGAAAATTTAAGGTTTAGCTTTTTACTCTTTAATGTATATTCTAAGATTATAACGTTTCTAACTAAAAATATTAGTACTACCAAGAGTTCATGATCTTTTTTACTGATCATAATTATTATCCTTATTTTATTATCCTTCCTAATATTATAAATGTGATAACGTGTAGGTATCTATGTCTATTTATATGTGTTAAAACGTGATAATGAATGTGATTGAATTATAGAAAACAGATAGACACACACCCTGAGAAGAAAGTAGATAATAAGCTTAATTCCCATTGGAAACTCTGTACCGAATTGGAATCAGACGAAGTCGTGGGCTCCTACTAGTAGCTGAAATGAAAATGAAAATGAAAATGAAAAAACTTTATTGTATGTAGGATTAAAAACTAATCTCTTATACATTGTCAAAAGCGTAAAATAAAATAAAAAAAAGATGTCACGGGACACCCCTACATTCATCAGCAATGGCCGTAGTAGACCGAGAGAAAAAGCTGGCGGAAAAAACTCTCGGCACTCTTTTCAAAATTATACAATCATAATTTATATTCATTTAAAATGTGTACATACAGTGAACATATAAATTATTTTCTCGTACCTCCTCGCTCAACATTATTAAAGTAAAAAAATATTAAAATGCTAGTAACTAATTGAGGAAACTTCCCGCGCCACAATTCGGAACCAAAACAGACCGTTTCCCGAAGGCGGCACCTGATCACAAGTATGACGTGTTAACTTATATATTTTATTTTTTTTTATTTTTTTTTTTATTTTTATTTATTAAGAAAACCAACAGCCATTAAAACTTAAATTAAACAATCATTTTGACAAACAAAAGCCAATTATAGGTTTCCCTAAAGTAACATAACAAATTTGCGTTTATTAGATACAAATTACTTCGTTTTTTTATGTAAATTTTAGTAAGAGCAATCAGTTTATTTTCCTCATATAAATTCCCAAAAGATAAAATACATACTTATTCATTTTCATATTCATAACAAGAAGTAAAAATACACAATACATACATATAACTATAATAATTACATAAAATGTTTATAAGTGTATAGTGTTAACGTGTGAGTGTTGCTTAATCATATGTGTAGGGCAAGTATAGATTCGTCAAACCTGCTTATTTATATTGAAACTTTCAATGCCTAACAACCTTACCTGGTTTCTAGAATATTGAAATAAATCAATTTTAGAGAAAAACTTATTATATGTTATACACAACCTATTCAAAACGGAGTTTTGAGCAAAGTTTGTACCACACTTACGAGTATTAAATAATTTGGCGTGTCTAGTTCGAACAGATGGAGTATAAAAAAATATTTCACCCAACAAATGCGGACTGTCTATTTTGCCATTGATTATATCATACAACAACATGAGTTCCGTCAAAAGTCGACGATTCTTTAATGTAAGAAATCTGTAATGGTCGCAACTATCTGTATAATGCTTCAGTAAGTTGGTTGATTTATAGTTTAAATAAGAAGTAAATTTTTTTTGAATGTTTTCTATTTTATCTGTATAAATTTGATATTGCGGAGACCAAATAACACAACCATACTCCAAAATACTGCGCACAAATGAAAAATACAGCAGCTTAATGCAATGAATGTTTCTAAACAGTTTACAAGTGCGCATAATAAATCCTAGATTTTTGTACGCTTTATCTATTATATACTCTATGTGATTCTTGAATAAAAGTTTTCGATCTAATATTATCCCCAAATCCTTGACAGCACCAACTTCTTCAATTTCAACATTGTCGAATGTGTAACGGAATACAATCGGGTTATTTTTTCGTGTAAAAGAGATCTTTTGACATTTTTTAATGTTTATGGATATGATATTTTGTTTATAATAATCTGATAGTTGGTCAAGATCAGCTTGTAATTTATAGCAATCGTCTATTTGCGTAACTTTTATAAATATTTTTTTATCATCAGCGTACATTATGTGGCGCGAATGAGTAAAGCACTTATAAATATCATAGAGATATGCATTGTAAAGCAAAGGTCCTAGGTGTGATCCCTGAGGAACGCCTGAACTTATTGGCATAAAGACAGCATCTCCTATTCCGCAACTGCTGTCGCCCCAACCTAACTCACCGGATGCTGTAGATACCGTTACTCTGGAGAAACTTATGCATGAAATAACCTACATCAAGCAGTATATTACCAGTTTTCCAACTTTGGTTCAGGATGTGAAGGTCATTAAAGAAGAGATGGCCGAAATTAAGGCTGCATACGATTTTTTCGGTAACAGAATAGACGAATTCGACAAGCGAATAGGGTCTGTCGAAGTCAAGATCTCTGAGGTTATCAACCTGGAGTCGAAGGTATCTTCAATTCAACAAGAGCTGCTTGCGGTTAAGGACAGCCTAAATGCTAAGGACCAATGGATGCGACTGAACAATATTGAAATAAAAGGAATCCCATTTAAGAAGACGGAGAACCTGTTTGATGTCTTGGAGTCGGTCGGGAAGCTGGTGAACTATCCTATTGCTAAAACCAACATAAACTACATATCTCGTGTGCCTATCCAAAACTCACAAGAAAAATCTATTGTAGTAAATTTTAGCAATAGGTACATCAAAGAAGATCTTATCGCGCTTCTGAGAGGAAGAAAGAATATTTCTTCCAAAGACCTTGGCTTTCAGGATGATCACAGAGTCTTTGTAAACGACCATCTTACACCTGATCAGAAAAAACTACTTACTAAAACCAAGATGAATTTGAAGCCGAAGGGGTACCAATATATATGGGTAAAGTTCTCTAAAATTCATGTCCGTAAAAACGATAACTCGAAAGTTTTTATTGTTAACTCGCTAACTGATTTAAACAAATTATTATAAGTTGTTTTACATTTAATTTAGTTTTTGCAATTTTGATCTTTTCAAACAAAATTAATAAAATAATCAAAGTTTTAAATTCATGGTTGACGACACCGTTAAGTTGCCGTTTTTTGTGGTCCACCCGCACTATTTTTTGTTATTTTTTAAGTTATTTTAATTTAAGATTTATTGGTTCTCTTTACCATTATTTCTCAGTAATTTCTCTTATATTGAACTATCCCAACATAAGTAGTAGTCTTTGCTTGTTTATTAAAATGATCATTGCATTTGAGCTGTATTCCCACTTACATGAATATTTTTCTGTGCTAACTCTCATTTATGTGCAGGTACAGGTATTCCTAACGCATATACTTGTAATATTTTTCTTGCCTCTGTTACCATTATATAAGATTTCTTGTGCAGTAAACAACAATAGCCGATATTACATTCAAATGAATCGTTCGCTCGCAGTCGACGCGCGCGCGCCGCGCCGGTTGGTTTGTTGTATGCCTTGGAATGTTGAACGCGTAATTTACGTATTGCTGAGTGAATGTGAGTGTACTGGTGCTTGTGATGGGTCTTTTTGGTCGACTAATAGCTATAAAAGTGTATCCTACGACGTTATTGGCTCTATTTTGTTTCGGTCATTTCAATTAAAAAATGGTTAATAACCCAACCCAATATCGTAACTTAAATGTTTACTACCAGAACGTTCGAGGGCTACGCACAAAGACGGCAGCATTATATAGGAATACACTTTTATATGACTATGATGTTATTGTTTTGACTGAGACATGGCTCTGCACAAGTATATTGGACAGCGAATTATTTGATGATAGGTATATCGTATGGCGTAGGGACCGCGATTACGGCTTAACAAATCAAAAACAAGGAGGTGGTGTTTTAATTGCAACCCGCAAAGATTTATTAATTTCTCCTCAACCACTTTTTCACTCAACAGCGGAGGATTTGTGGGTTACTTTGAGATATAGGAATAGAACAACTCGAGAAATAAGTAAATTACATATTTGTGTACTGTATTTGATCGAACAAAACGAGGGTTACTCATTTGCACAACAACTATTAAACTTTTTAAATAAATTAGCTGAGATTTCTTGTAACAATACCCAAGATAATTATTTAATTATGGGTGATTTCAATATGAGAGATATCGACTGGCAATTCGTGAATAACTCGCAATTTCTAACTCCATCTCGCTGTACAGGCTCGGATGAAACTTTGCTTATTGATGAACTACACCTCCATAACTTGTTCCAATATAATAGCATAAGGAACTTTCAAGGTAAAATTCTCGACCTGATTTTGTGTAACAATAACCTGAATGTATCTCAATGTTTTGAACCCTTATCACTCATTGACCCATACCATCAGCCATTACTAATAACATTAGACTTTCTTCATCTACCAATTCTGGAAAATCAACAAATTTTGAAGACATTGTTTCACAAAGGAGACTACAATTCCATTAACACAGAACTATCATCAGTTAACTGGCAAAGTGAAATATCCACGCGGACCATAAATGAAGCAGTAGGTTTCTTTTATAACACCTTAAAATCTGTAATAGTTAAATATGTTCCATCCAAGCTTATTAGGAAAAACAAATATCCAGTATGGTACACTAAAGCATTAATCAAAATGATTAGGGAAAAATTCAAGTACCTCAATAAATACAAAAAATATGGTAACCTAGCTGATGAATTGTCTTTCAAAGTTTTGCGCGAGAGAGTGAAAAGAGTTGAGAGTGACTGCTACTCTCAATATATTGACAGAATTGAGAACTCAATTAAAAATAATCCAAAATCATTCTGGTCATTCATGAATTCTAAAGCTAAGACTAAAAACATACCTAGCTTCATGACCCATAATAATGCAAATGCTTGTAATGGTGAGGAAATCAGTAAATTATTCTCTGACTACTTCTTGTCCACTTTTCTGCCACCTTCCTCTTCTAATAATGATTCACTGGAGCGTTCATTATCTGATTCACATTCAACCATGACATTAATTGAGATTAATTGTAGTGAGGTCCAGACCATGCTTAGATCGCTTGACCTAAGTAAATCGCCTGGCCCTGATGGTATTTCTTCTGTTTTTCTGGTGGAGTCAGCTTCTTCTTTAGCTTTACCCGTGTCCCTTCTCTTTAAGAAATCAATTGAAGAATGTGAGGTTCCCACCATATGGAAGTCTGCCTTCATCACTCCTGTCCATAAAAAGGAATCTCGAACTGACGTTACCAACTACAGGCCAATATCAAAGTTATGCCTACTGGCTAAAGTATTCGAACGTTTAATTCATAAACAAGTTACTTCAACTTATAAACACTTTTTCAGTCAAAACCAACATGGCTTCTTAAAAGGTAGATCAACAACTTCTAACCTGATTCTTTTCAACGATTTCTTGTCACAGGCCATGGATGGTGGTGGTCAGGTAGATGTTGTCTACACTGACTACACCAAATGTTTCGACAGAATCGATCACAGCTTGCTTCTAGCTAGACTGCGTGACTGTGGTATTGCTGGTAATCTACTTCGATGGTTTCAGTCATATCTTGAAAACAGAACTCAAGCGGTAGTTATCAGTAGTTACGTTTCTAGCTGGGTAATCGTCCCTAGCGGGGTGCCCCAGGGTTCACTGCTGGGGCCCCTTCTATTTATACTTTTTATCAACAACATAAACGGAAACCTAAACAAGTGCGAACTTCTTTGCTTTGCGGATGACATGAAGTTATTTACTAAAATTAACTCAAGTGATGATGTGACGGAAATGCAGGACGACCTCTCAGACCTCTACGATAACTGTAACATTCTGAAGCTTGGGTTAAATCCAAATAAGTGCTCCAAAATTTCTTACACGCGCAAGCGCCAACCGTTTCAATCTCATTATTCATTTGGGGGGCATCCTATCAATGAGTTGACTGAAGTTAGAGACCTAGGCGTGATCCATGATTCAGAGCTGCAGTTTGATCTCCATATTTCCACCATCGTGGCTAAGGCATATAGGGCACTGGGATTCATAATGCGTAGTTGCGCTGACTTTAAAAATATTAAAACGATCAAAATCCTTTACTGTACTTATGTGCGTTGCCACCTTGAATATGCTTCTGAAATATGGAATCCGTGTTATGGGGTCCACAGTGAACGCATTGAGAGAATCCAACGAAAATTTATAAAATTCATCTGCTTCCGCTTAAAAATTGTTTACACATCGGATCAATACTTACATTTTTGCAAGAAATTTCATTTATTACCATTGTATGCAAGGCGTAAAATAGCCGACATAACGTATTTACTTAAAATATTAAATGCTAGTGTTGATTGTCCTCAACTGCTTGAGAAAATTAGATTAAGGGTACCTACTAGGTCTCCGCGTCACCAGTATCTTATGCTTCACATTCCTTCGGCAACCTCTAACTACAGGCAGAACTCCTACCTTCTTCGTGTTGCACATTCATTGAATAAAATCAGCGAGAACGTAGACATAGACATATTTAATACAAGTATTGCTACGGCTCGTCGACTGCTTACGAATCTTTTCTTTGATGGTGTTATCGACAACTAGTTTTTATTTTTTGTCTCATATGGCAGTTTATCTTTAAGTTTTTGTTGCTACATGTGAGGATCATTAATTGGCTTTTTGTTAATCACTTTATTTTATATACACATTTTACTCAAAGCTGTAGATCTTCCAGATTAATTAAATAAATAAATAAATAAATAAAGCTGGATTTATGACCATTAATAACCACTGCTTGTGATCTGTTGCGAAGGTACGATTCAATCCATCTTAGCAAATCACCATGAATGCCTAGTTTGGAAAGTTTGCGGATCAGAATAACGTGATCGACACGATCGAAAGCTTTTTCGAAATCGGTATACACTACATCAATCTGTCCAGAACGGTCCATACCTATAAGAATTTCGTTTACAAAATAAGCCAAATTGCTATTCGTTGACCTACCCTTTATAAATCCATGTTGTGATGCTGGAAGTGCTATATATATTTTATTGTAAATTGCGTCGTAGATAAACTTTTCAAAAATTTTAGCAAATATATTAAGTATGGAGATGGGTCTATAGTTTTCTACCTTTAGCCTTGACCCTTTTTTAAAAATAGGTACAATATGTGCCTCTTTCCATTTGTCTGGAAAGATTCCTTCATTTAATGACCGATTAAATATAATGTACAGAGGATTAACAAGCGCTGTCGCACAGTTAGATACTACTATAGGTGAGATGTTATCACTACCAGCACCTTTGTTTGTATTGGTTTTTTCGAGGGCATTCAATATTTGTTTCCTGCTTATATGTAAAGTACCAATGCCATCACTGGAATCAGTAATTGGTGGAACTAAAACTGTGTTTGGATAAGATTCTAGGGGCAACGAAAAAACACTATGAAAAAAAACATTAAATGCTTCGCAAACATCAGGACCATCACAAAATGTTTTATTATTGTATGTTATCTTGGCGGGATATAATGAGTTGTTTCCTCTCTGTGATTTAATAAAAGTCCAGAAATGCTTTGGATTTTTAACTATAGTTTCTTGCGCAGAATCTAAATATTTATGAAAACACTCGGCGCTTAGCTTACCTTGTCTCTTACGCAGAAGTGAAAACGTGTCGTAGTCTAATTGGTTGCCAAATTTTTTCCAACGTCTGTGTGCTTTAATTTTTTCCCGAACAATATTCTTAAGCGAAGAGTTATACCAGACAGGAATTTTTTTGTTATTGGAATCAAAATTTTTGACAGGTATAAATCTTTTGAAACAATAATTTATTTTTTCATATAATAAATCAACACATTCATTCAATGTAATGTCATCAAAGACTTGATTCCAATTAATATTACTTAAGTACGCTGATATACCACTAAAGTCTGCTTTGGAGTATAAATATTTTTGCCTAATTGATGGTCTTAAAGGTTCAAGAAAAATATTAGAAATATTAAGTTGCAAGGATGGGTGGAATCTATCTTCAAAAATCAAAGGATGAAGATTGCGTATTAAATCTAACTCAATGTTGGAAAAAATAAGGTCCAATGTGTTACCTGAAATGTTCTTCAAAGAATTAAATTGACTAAGCCCGAACATATTAAAGTCGTTAACCATTTTATGCGAAATATCCTGTAGTTCTGTTGAACCCTTATGACAGAATGTAGGAACCTTATCTTGCCACTGCACATTTGGCAAATTAAAGTCACCCGCGATTATGTAAAAGTCATTTGAGTTAGTGTTTATGAAGTTCTTAAAAACGTGCATAAAACTGTCTATAAAGGTGACTTGGTTGCGGTGTGTACCCGGTATATATACGACTACAATATGTAGGTTTGTTTTGTTATTGTTATTGTACGTCCGTGTCAGAGGCAAGGTGACGCATAACGCTTCGAACGGCCAGCCCGTCCACAAGTCCCGTAACTCAACGCACAAAGAGCTGCGTATTAGCATAAGTACCCCGCCACCGGTCGCTTTACCTGTACTCAAGGAATCCCTGTCGCGGCGAAACACCTGGTATCTGCTGTCGCATAGTTCACCGTCCAAAATGCCGGAGCAAAGCCATGTTTCTGTTAGCAATATAATATCGAAGTCATTATTAAGTATTTCTAACCTTAGTGTGTTTGTTTTTGTACGTAGTCCTCGAACATTTTGATAGTATACTGTTAGGTTACTTGTATTCATTATAGATAACTTTCGGTTGTGATTCGTATAACTTAAACGTGTAGCAAAAAATAAAAAATAAAGTGTTTGTATAGATTTGAATTTCAGTTACGTCAAATAACGTGAATGTTGGTGTGTGTGTATTATATAAATCAGTGTAAATGTGGTAGTAGTAATAGCTTAGTCTGTGATATATAGGTAAATAAAAATGAATACAAACATAATACATTACATTATTTACTAAATATAATATAAATAAAATTGTATAATTATGAAAAAACTTGCTCTTTACATTAGTCGTTAATAAAAAAATACTTGTATACTTAAGGAGGTTTGTATAGATTTGAATTTCTGTTGCGTCAAATAACATGAATGTTGGTGTGTGTGTATTATATAAATCAGTGTAAATGTGGTAGTAGTAATAGCCTAGTCTGTGCGATATAGGTGAATAAAAATGAATACAAACATAATACATTACATTATTTACTAAATATAATATAAATAAAATTGTATAATTATGAATAAACTTGCTCTTTACATTAGTCGTTAATAAAAAAATACTTGTATACATTAGGAGGTAACACTTGAACAATAAACATGAAATCTGAGTGATAAAACAAAGCATAGGAAGACAAACATTTGATAAATTTAAGTTATTTTCTTTAAATCTAATTCGTTGTTGATCAGCAATGGAGGTGAAGTATCGTTGCGGCGAACATATATTTTGCAATATTTTATCCAAACATATTGAAACCCCATTTCGCGTGCTTTTTCACGACATTTTCTAAACAGGAGTTTGTTCAATGGGGTCAAATGTTCATTTAAGAATATTTTTCGGCATTCGCCAAATAATCCAATGTCTGTTGTAGTGAAATTTTTCTTTTTTCGTACGCTTGACAAAAAGTTATCCTTAAGGGTACGATTCTTAAGTTTAATTATAATGTTCCTGGGTGTTCCCTTTAAGGGTTGCATTGACTGCACCCTGGTTACATTATCAATATCTTCGGCGCGCACGGCGACTCCAGCATAATTTGCAAGCTTAGAAACTATATCAATCAGATTTTCGTCGCGACGCTCAGGTATACCCACCAGTTCCATGTTCAAGGAACGCAGCCACTGTTGTTGTTTGTGATATTCTTGTGACAATTCAGAAAAGTTTTCCTGTAGACGGGTGAAATCCAGGTTCATAATTTGCACTTTAGATGATTGATTTTCAAGTTTAGAGACCCGGTTTTTCAAATCAAGTACTTCGTTATCGGTTTGTTCCAGTGATGATTTTAATTCGTTGAAACAGCGGGTTAGCTTATCAATTTCCTGTTTTATTCCGTCTTTAATGAAAATACACATGCTGGTCATTTTATCTTCCTGTTCCATTCGTAGAGAGTTGATAGATTCGATAATCTCATTTTTCATGTTCAGCAATGCGTCGGTAAAACCATCATCATATTTGCGTTTTGATCTGGTTTGTGTGGCCTCTAAGCTCTGCGCAGTAAGGTTGGGATTCGAAGCACTCTTTTCCATTGTTGACGGTGATCTTAAAAGACTCATTCTTAGGTACTTATTTCTTTCGTAACTGGTTTTAATCACTCTTGTAAAGAACTGAGCACAATAAAACATCCAACTTTACACTAATCTTGTATGTATAACCACTTATTTAAATCCGTAGTAACTTAATTTTGCGAATTTAAGAGAGAAATGTAAACACGACTGCTCGCTAAGACGCTCGGTACCCCTTTTTCATCTCCTTTTGTCGTGTGATGAATGTTTGCTGGTATCAGAGTTTTGGGAATCGCTTATATGTAAAATAATCTCATATGTGATCTAGTAAAACTTTAGTAAGGGTCTAATAAATTTGACAAAAATAGTACCTTATTAATGTAGGAACATAATTGTGTATAATTTCATAATGTCTATGTGAGATTTGTTATGTTGGAATTTTTGCCACATGGCCACTCAATCACGACAAACAATACAAAATACAACGTATTTATTTTCACCTAAATGCTGGTATTAAAATAGTAAATTAATTAATAGATTCAACGTTATTTTTTGATTATTTCGGGTCTTACACGCGGTCATTTTGTTTTAAGATACATTAATTCTATGTACCTGTTTTTCCCGACGTTTCGACCGAGTTACATCGATCGTGGTCGCGGGCAGACTACATAATACCTAATAATTGTGATCAGTGAGATCTAGTAAGAGCGAGAGCGAAGACCAATAATAATATGATTTTAATATTCTAACTGCGTCTTCATTGTGACAGAGTTTATGTATCGACAAAGTAAATAATAATTAATTTTTAATACGCAGCCATCAGTCGTTTTATTTCGGGTAATATTTACAATTTATTTACATATCACGGTTATTTTCACATTTTTACCAGGCACCTACCCATGATGTAGAGAGACCAAGAGGGGAAATAGGTGTGGCGATGCGAGCACCGATCGGAGTGATAGCAGCAGGGGAAAGAGCCAGAGGACCAGCTATTCCAGCAGGGGAGAGCGCTATGGGAGCTCCGATGCGAGTGGCAGCCAAACCAAGAGGTGACACAATCCCGGCGTTGGTGAGTCCAAGGGGAGATACGATTCCTGCAGAAGACAGAGCCAGAGGAGAGGAGATTCCACCAAGAGCCAGCGATGACCGGGTGAGAAGTGGAGATGCTACAACAGGGGCAGTGGCGATGGGGGCACCGGCAATGATTGAACGCTTCTTCAGAACTCGCAGTGGCGATCCTTCAATGGCCTTGGCATTCAGGTGAGCAGCGCGGTCCAGGTTTACTTCCAGGGTGTCCAAGGGTCTGCCATCAGCAGCCAGAATGTTGGCAGGCTGACCGGGAGCCAGAGAACCAGCCAGGGCACGGGAGTTGGCACCTACAATCAGTGGCGCCCCAAGTCCAAGGGGTGACGCCAGAGGTGCACCGAGACCGAGTCCCAGAGGAGACGCCCACGGTGAAGCGATGCCGAGGGGAGCAGCTCCATAAGGAAGTGGTGACACCAATCCAGCACCCAACCACTGGGCGCTTGCTGCCGCCATCAAACAAGTCAACACTAAAAACTTGAACATCTTGTAGTGGTCTGTGTATAACAATGTGCTTTACAACACTGATACTATGTCTCCTTCAGCGTCCACTTTTATATTAGGACTGTGAACATCAATTATTCCACAAAACTACTAATCTGATGCAACACAAGTTAAAATATTATCATGCCTATCAAAGCCTCCGCATTCTACTTACTAAATGTAACTGGTTATTACCTTGTCATTGAAAATAGTTTGGAAACACATCCTTTGTCAAAAAAAAATGGCTTGGGAAGAGAAAATCGGAAAAGTGTAATGTGTTTAATGTACTTAATAATTTTGAAAATATAAACATTATGTCATATCTCGGTAAATATAAAATATGGGAAAACATAAAAACAAACCACAATTAACAAATATTGCCTTCCAACTTTCAAATGATTTTAATTAAGAATTAGATGAGTATTTTAAAGCTGACTGCCTTGACAAAAACAAATACTTATATGATTGTACTTGGCTCCAAATTGCATCAGTCAATTTACTTGTAGTCTAACTTTTTCCGGTGTTTTTAATTTACAAGATATTAAAATGTATAAAAGGTGTGAATATTTGGTGCATGGCATCAGTGTTGTGAAGCACATTGTAGAACACAGACTACTCCAAGATGTTCAAGTTTTTAGTGTTGACCTGTTTGATGGCGGCAGCAAGCGCCCAGTGGTTGGGTGCTGGACTGGTGTCACCACTTCCTTATGGAGCTGCTCCCCTCGGCATCGCTTCACCGTGGGCGTCTCCTCTGGGACTCGGTCTCGGTGCACCTCTGGCGTCACCCCTTGGACTTGGGGCGCCACTGATTGTAGGTGCCAACTCTCGCGCCCTGGCTGGTTCTCTGGCTCCCGGTCAGCCCGCCAACATTCTGGCTGCTGATGGCAGGCCGCTGGACACCCTGGAAGTAAACTTGGACCGCGCTGCTCACCTGAATGCTAAGGCTATCGCAGGATCACCACTGCGAGTTCTCAAGAAGCGTTCCATCGTTGCTGCAGCGCCCATCGCCGCTGCTCCTCTTGTCGCATCGCCTCTGATTGCCAGATCATCTCTGGCCCTGTCACCGGTTGGTGTCAGTCCTATTTCCTCGATCGTCTCTCCTATCTCGCCCCTGGGACTTTCTTCGGCCGGTATCATTTCACCGCTCGGTGCCCGTATTGCTGGCCCCATCGGACCAATTGCCTCACCCATCTCACCACTCGGACTGACGTCAGCCGGTATCGTCTCACCCCTTGCTGGTCCTATTGGCCCAATCGCCGTTTCTAACTCCCCACTTGGACTTGCTTCTGCTGGTATCATCTCACCCATTGGCGCGTGGTAAAAAAATGTAAACGGTACTGTGATATTCAAAAACCAAATAAAACCTTTATCTCTCTACACATTGTATTTATTAGAAGTAACTATTCACCTACCCATGTTTTGTACTCACAAGTTATAATTGTAATTATTAAAAAACACTTAAAAACACGCTTGAAATGGAGCCATTGGTTTAGGAGCGCTGCACGCTTCCGCCCACATCGGTAGGCAAACCATGTAGGATATCAGGAAGGAATTTTCACGACTTCCACGCGAACGGAGTCGCGTGCGTCCACTAGTACTTGATATTTTATGAGTTAAAAACTGCTGAAAAAAAAGACTATGCATAAAAATCGTATCTAAATCTGCTGCGTAGTTTTGAAAGAGATACAAATAGACATAGACAGCGACTTTGCTTTATACTTTATAATGATGAAGACTAGCAATCTGTTACTGTTTTTGTACTCACAAGATTTTTACTAAACTTTTACCATATTCATATAATAATTGTAATATTTATTCTTAATGGCTTAACATTTGTGTTATGGAATTTTAATAATAAATCAATTTTTATTTTTTATATACTTATAGCTCAGTTTCTTCCTGCAGTACGTGCGGTTGATTGTTTTACGATATCTATTTAAATTACGTATCTGATGTCCACTCATCAAAAAACCCTTCAATCTTTAACTATCCTGATCTTTCAGCAAAAAGGCCAAGTCCGTTGATGGAATCTGGCTATCGGTACGAAATATTTCCCATCTTTAAATAGTTAGATTTAACTTTGATTTGTGTTCATAACACAAAAATAATGTTTGAATTTATAATTATTAGGTTCATTTAACTAATACTGAATTATAAGTGGATTACTATTTTATAATATTCCCGTTTAACTTCAAAGTCTACGTTTCTTGATTTATTTCGTTTAGTTGTGAAAAAAGGTTTAAATAACGCTCTATTAATGTTAAAAAAAAATCATTCTTACTTTGTTGTAATATTTTTATCTCATGCTCACTGTGCTTCTGTAGACTTATTTAGGTGTTGTAGTAAGCTAAGGCAAATATCGTTAACAAGGCTTTATTGCATTTTTCTGTCTGCGGCCCGCACATGCTTCGCAATGGTGTAATTTTGGCCGACTTGCTCACAAAACATTGAATTTCGGCTAAGTTGAATAAACTTTCCCCGAATGCGCTTTATTTACAAATTTAAATGAAAAAATACCTAAAAATTGTTAATACCGCATTTAAATCCGTTACGTGATTTAGGAGGTGATGGTGGACAAACATACAAACAGACAGAATCAGCGACTTGGATTTATACTATGTAATGATGATCATGATAATGATGTTTTATTTCCCGAAAACATCTACGAGTATGTATGATGGACGGTTTAACGTAATGTTATTTTAATTTATCACTGGTAACCTTATTTTATTTTATGCTTTACGCACCAAGAAAACATAAAAAAAATGTTAATATTACTTTAAGCAACTAGCAGGTACATACTTAAGTATGAATAAGTGAAATGTCGCTTGTTGAGTTCTTAAAATGATAGCTTTCAACTTAGTGTTGCATCAGATTAGTGCTAATGAACGATTTTTTTTTCCGGTAGCAAATTAAAATATATTAATTAACATAAAGATTTGTAAACAAGCCGAGTGGTAGGCCGTATTAGTATCAGTTATTTGAAGCCCATCTATACCTACTAATATTATAAAGAGGAAAACTTTGTTTGGTTGTGTCGAATAGGCTCAAAAACTACAGAACCGATTTTAAAAATTCTTTCATTATTTGAAAGCTACATTATCCACGAGTAACATAGGCTATATTTTATTTTAAAAAATTTGGGTTCCGTAAGATATTTGGGTTTTTCGGACACAAGGTGTAAAAGATCAACCAGAAAAGTTACTTATTTTGCGTACGCTGCCTTAACTATAAAAGATATAACCATAATATGTTCTAATTAATTGTACATCTTATAAATATCTACAAAAAAGTCCGCGACACACTATACTTATCTATGTCGAGTGAGGCACAGCAACCATTTTTTATTTAAAAATTTAGAATTTTTTTGGACTACATTTAAACGCGTTTCTTTTGCGCTCATGCTATTAATCCTTATCAAAATAAATTATTTCGTCACTAGTTTATGTAGATAATATTTGGTCGGTGTATGATTAAAATTGAACGTTTGGTTTTGAAGTTGTGGTGAAACTAGAGGCCGCCCGCGAATTCGTTCGCGTGGAAACCCTTTATAACAACGTAACAATATTGTAAAGCACTGCAGCGCCCTTATCACAAGCATATAGGTAGCTACTGCAGTATACGCTAACATGGCTTTCACTTAAGATATATATAGGTACTGCGAAGGGCTTTTTCTATCCTTACTTATAATATAAATGTGAAAATGTGTATGTCTGTCTGTCCGTCTGTCTGTATGTTCGCTTAACGTAAAAACGGCTGAACCGATTGTCTTGATTTTGGAATAGAGATAGTTCGACACCCAGGGATGAAGAAACTACGATAATTTTACTGCGGGAAAAAGCCTCATTCCCACGGGAAAAGCCATTTAGTTGCGGGTGAAACCGCAGCAGGGCGGAAAGCTAGTTGTAAGATAAAAAACATTTCAAGATGTTGAAGTTTGTAGTGTTTGTATGCTAGAGGGATAGAGGGGTTCGTAGCTACTCAACTTATGAAGTTCTTCACTTTAGTAGTAAGTTTTCTTGTTCTGGAAACCACACGATAAGAACATGGGGTTGAATTAGGGTCAATCTGTAAAATTCTTTTAAGCCGCACAATAATCACCTTGTTCACACGAGTAAAATAAAATGATGATCCTTTTCTGGTCTATTCTAAAACGCAAACTGAAGCTTTTGAAGCATATTCTCTTTGGGTTGCATTAGTCGAAGTGACTTGATATAGTGAGGTTCGATGTAAAAAAAATATGACTGATATGATTATTATACTGTTAGGTATTCGTTACTATTCAAACACGCTTATATTAGCTTGG
Organism: Emmelina monodactyla; assembly: GCA_916618145.1. Taxonomy (NCBI): domain Eukaryota; kingdom Metazoa; phylum Arthropoda; class Insecta; order Lepidoptera; family Pterophoridae; genus Emmelina; species Emmelina monodactyla. The sequence goes on from OU745309.1 coordinate 5,244,137, forward strand.
GCTTATTTATATTACATATACATATTCTATGTATGTAACGGAATCTATCGACATAAGTTTTCCATATTTCAAGAGGTTTGATCAGCCTGTTAATTTGGGCAGAGGTCTAGGACAGTATCACAATGTTATTTATACTAAAGAAAAACTAAGGATACGAAGCTTAACGCTTTTTTAACGCTTAACGCTTGTATTTACGCTCTATTTCCTAATTTCGTTTTGTGATATAAACAATAAAAATTATAACTCTTCTTCAAAAATATTCGTAGCTACACATAAAAAAATAGTATTGAATATCGGAGACCCAACAGTTACTACTACTTATTAAATGTGACTGGAATAAACTTAAAATAATTATAATTATTTTTAATCCACCCATATTGTTAAAAACGTGACATCTTTATATTTGTTAAATATAAGTGTTTTAGCAGAAGTATTGAGAAAGTTATTTTTTCAAGTTAAATAAAATATTTTTAAACGAAATTGTAATTTGTGTTATTATATTGTCAGTGGGCTATCGGTATTTAGTAGACTGTAAGACAAGAATTTCGAAAAGACTTTAGTTTCTTAAAAATAATTTCTGTGGTTTAAATAAGAGGTTTTTTATACGATTTTTGAAGTAGTCCTTGATATATTTTTGAATTAATGTAAATTTTTCGTCAAATATGAAGCAATTAGCCATTAGCGAAATGCCGCACCATTTGTAATATGTATGATAGTTTTCGCTATGTTGTTGCATCAGACAAATGTTTATAAACATATTAACTAGTCTATTTTCCGGTGTAAAATTTACATATTTGTATATAAGCTAAAGGGTGGGTGAGAGTTACATCAGTTTTGTAAAGCACATCGTGATAAACATATCGTTTTAAGATGTTCAAGTTTGTTGTGTTCATCTGTTTGGTGGCGGCGGCAAGCGTCATGTGGTTGGAAGCTGGCTAATGTCACCGCTTCTTTATGGACCTATTACTCTTGGCGTCGTTGCACCATGGGCATCTTCTCTGGGACTCGGTCTCGGTGCGCACTTGGCATCCTGTCTGGCAATCGGCTCTCCCCCTACTGACACTCTCTCTCTCTCTCTCTGTCCCTGTGCTCCTGGTCAGTCTATTGGCTGCTGTTGGAATGCCACTAGACACGATCGAATTCAACATAGACAAATCAGCGAAGCTCACTGCCAGAGGGTTTGAAGGTATTCTTGTGCTTAAGAATCGCGACAATTGATCATTATATCACCAATCATCTTTGGCACTCTTCCCAGAAGGAATCCTTGGCCCTGTGTCACCCTTTACTGCCGGAAGCACTGGGCCTAGTGCTCCAATCTCTCCACTTGTCATCGCTGTGGATGGTGTCATATAACCATACAATGCAGTGCGTGTTGCAGACCCGCTAGGCGCGATCCTACTGCCCGGTTCTCAACTTGGACTTGCTTCAGTTGGTGTCATCTCTCAGATTTCTCGGGTTATCTACTCCGATCGTGGGGGTCTGGTTAATGGTAATGTAGTAAAACAATATACTGTGATATAAAATACCAAATTAAAAAGATTAATGACTAAATAATTTAGTTTTTTGCTTTATTATTATGCAATTAGAAATAAAAGTCTGTTGGACGTTGGATTTGAGCAGTTAAATACTGAATCGATATTCAATTTATGAGGAGATACCTTGTCCCGGGGAGTAACCGTTGTGTTATTATAGGTTCTCTTCACCAGGTTTCATTCAAATACAATGAGTAACGGACAAAATTTTAGTTACATCCATAGTGAGATTCCGTAGAAATAAGAAGACGAGTGTCAATAGCTTTTTAGTCGCAGCCAATATATTTTTTTGATTAATTTTCCATTTATTTATATTTACAGATTGATGGATAGCAAATGTGTATGCTTAACTGTTTGATATTAATTATACTTATATTTTACTAGTGGCCGCCCGCGACTCCGTTCGCGTGGAAGTCGGTTTCCCGTGGGAATAAGAAGTTTTCCCGCGGTAAAAAGTACCCTATGTCCTTTCTCAAGTTCAGTTCTTTCTTCATACCAAATTTCAACAAAATCGGTTCAGTGGTTTAGGCGTGAAAGCGTAACAGACAGACAGACAGATAGACAGACAGACAGAGTTACTTTCGCATTTATAATATTAGTAGGGATTTAAATGATTACAACTTCTTACATGAATATATCTTGTATTGCAGACTTTTTTAAGATCAACTTGTAATACACTTGTTTGTTCGTAAGTACTTCATAGTATTGACGTACCTAAAAAGTCCAGCAACAATTTAGTCAATGCACGTGAGTAACCCTAGGTTTTTTATGCCGACGGTACATTCCTAATAATAAAGTATTCAAGTCGGTTTTGTAGTCTAGTTTATTGATGAACAAATCCAACATGCTAATGTTTTAACTTTATAAGAATGTGTTAAAAAAAAGTGTCGAAGTAGATAGTGTAGTAAACAGTACTTAACTTATTGTTCCTTGAATACCTGGTTTTTCCACCCAAAAGCTCTAGAATTTGTTGACACAAACTTAAGCATGCGTTCTTCATAGATAAAATTATTCTATTAATTTTAATTAGAGTATTGTAAAGGGCATTCACCTCATATCAAGTTTTAACAAAGAAACAAGTTTTAATCAGTTGAAAGTTTTTTATTTACATGATTGAGGCATTTAATAGGCTCGGATGAAAGGGGTGGAGTAGGCGATGGGGGCAATATGGGCGTAAGAGGCTGCGTAGGGGTAGGCGATCGGGCGGGCGATCAGTGGTGCGTGCGCGTACGCAAGTGGCCGCAGGGGGGCGGCGATGAACGGGGCCGAGCGTTTCTTCAACACGTGGACACCGAGCTCCTTGTACGCCTTAGCCGTGAGGTGAGCAGAGCGGTCCAAGTTGACGTCCAGGGTGTCCAGCGGCCGGCCGTCAGCGCCCAGGATGTTGGCGGGCTGGCCAGGAGCCAGAGAAAGGGGGCCGCGGTAGTTGTATGGGTTCAGCAGCGCACCGCTGTAGGCGTAGGGGGCGTAGGCGCTGTACCCCAGCCATTGGGCGCTGGCCGCCACCATCAAACAACTTAACACCACCAGCTTGAACATGTTGAAGTGGTCTGTGTTTTGCGTTGCACTTAGCACTGATGCCCTTACTCAACTGCACTCTCGTTTTATAGTCATCCGATGATTGTACTATTATACTCGTAATTAAAGGGCGTGCCGGAAGGTACACCATGGCCATGAAAGGTCCACTTTTAAGAAAAGAATACAAAAAACAAAAGTGCGTCTGCGACGTAGATCACTTTTAAATTCAATTATAAACAGCTTGCGGTTTATAAACTTGTCACGTTAATTGGGTTTAAATGAGGTTTAATACCATTAAATTGAATCCGTTTTTAAAAGACAAACAGATAAACGAATAAAAACACCAATTACTTAACACTTAAACCAAATAGATTTTTGTTAGATTTTAATAGTTATAATTAAAAACAAAAATAAAACATACTAATTGATTTTAAACACGTTTTGACAGATAAGCGGACTCATGATGACTAGTTTTCTGTAACTCTTATTTTAACAAATTATTTAAAAAAAACATTTTTACTTTTTTTTCTGCTAAAAAAATTATACGCACAGTAGAAAATAATCTACACCATTCTTTCCAAAAAATTATCTCTTTATCATTCAAAAATAATATTCATATGTCTTGACTTTTTCAATTCAAAACCATCCAATACAGTAAATCTTAGAAAATCGATTTTTTTATTAAATAACTACCAGTATTTGTTATAACATTGCACTTGGTGGCTGATGCGCCGAACTGTAGGTACTTTATAATAAAATGTAACTGTAAGTAACATTAGATACTTCTGGAATATTCCATGAGATGTTAAATTACTTTTTAGAAATCTCGAAATCTAATCAAATTCAAAATTATACGTTTGCCCATTAGAAGAGATCTTGAGTTAATGATATGAAAATCTCTAGGATGTTGATACACTTGTTTACATTTAGATTTCAAAACCTGTATCGAGGTCCGAAATTGTTTTGTTTTTATTTAGATCAAATATACAGTTTTTTTGGGTACAGTCAACAGAAGAAACATGTGTATAGCTTGTCATTATCATTATAATAATAATAATAATAAGCCTTTATTTAATTCCATGACAATTATTAGTATAAATAATAAAACATTTAAATTAAATATTATTGCAGTTTGAATTATACATATTAGAATTATTTATATTTAATTATATTTATATTAGATTTAATTATACATGTTAGATTGATTTATTGATTGTATTTAGTCATGGCCCCTTTCGGGTATAGGCCTCCTCCAAATGCCTCCATTTATTTCGGTCTCTGGCTAGTTGCAACCAGTCTCTACCTGCTGTTTTTATAACATCGTCTACCCAGCGATCTTTTGGTCTGCCTCTTGCTCTTTTCCTATTGTTTGGACCCGCCCAGAGCGTTGCTTTTTTGGTCCATCTTTCGTCAGATAAGCGGGCAACATGTCCAGTCCATTTCCATTTAAGGCGTTTGGCATGTTGTACTGCGTCGATAATATTTGTTTGTTGTCGAATCTTTTTACAGTTCTGTTTATCACAAAGTTTGATGCCTAAGATGCCTCTTTCCATTGCTCGCTGACACGATCGAATTTTTGCGATGGAGCCTTCATTGAGTATCCAGGTCTGAGCGCCATATAACAGACAGGGCAATAAATTCGTGTCCATCACTTTTTTCTTCAGCCTTACTGGTAGTTTGGATTTTAATATTTCTTTATAGCTCCAGTACTTTTTCCACGTCATGTTGATCCGCCTCTCCAGTTCATCCTTGTGTCTGGTACTTTTGAAAGATATTAATTTTCCCAAATACACGTAGTCTTCTACATATTCTATTTGTGTGTTTTTAAGGACTATTGGATTGCGCGCTCCATTGGTAGCCACTTTGGTTTTTTTTGTGTTAAGCTGCAGACCAATATTTTCGCTAATTGTATTTAGCTGTGTTAGCATTTCTTGTAGCTGTTTTGAGGTGTTTGCAAAGATGATTATGTCGTCCGCGAATCTTAGGTGGCTAAGAAATTTTCCATCAATTTCGATTCCCTTTTTGTCCCAGTCGAGGTCTTTCATGATGTTTTGTAAGACAGCTATGAAAATTCTTGGTGAAATTGGGTCGCCTTGTTTTACGCCTCTACGAATATTGAATTCGGGGCCCAACCTGTCTAGTTTTACTCTGCTAGTGCTTTTTTTATATATATCTTTGATAATGTTAACATAAATAGAAGGTAGATTCTGGTGGTACAATGCTTTCCATATGCTTTCGTGTGAAATAGAGTCGAACGCTTTTGCGTAGTCAACATAAGCAAGATAGACAGTCTTTTGAAACTCTATGTGTCTTTCAAGAATTTGTTCAAGAGTGTGGATGTGATCCATAGTAGAGTATCCTGGTCGGAACCCTGCCTGCTCTACTGGTTGACTTATTTCAATAATTGGCTCTATTCTTTTCTCTAGGCACATTGCAAAGAGTTTATAGATGGTTGACAGCAAGCTAATTGGCCGGTAGTTGTTTATATCAGCTGGGTCTCCCTTTTTGTATAAAAGAGTTATCTGCGATCTAGCCCAGTTTCTAGGTATTTCTTGTTTTTCTAGTATTTTGTTGAAAAGAGTAACGAGAGGTTTTATTAAAAGGTGACGTCCAAGCTTTAAGGCTTCATTAGGGATGTTGTCTGGGCCCGAGCTTTTATGTTCTTTCAATTTCTCTATTTTTTGAATTATTTCTTTCGCACTGAAAGATTCTACTGAAACATCTGATATCAGAGTCAGTGGTAATTGATTATCTCTTTCAAAAGTAAAACAATTTACGTCATACAAGTTTTTGTAAAATTCTGAAGCTATGTTAACTAGTTCCTCTCTTGTTTGTTGTTTCTTTAATGTTTTTCTTTTATTGATTTTAGATATCAATTTTTTTTCTTGGTTTAATTGTTTGTAGGCTCTTTTTTGGCTTCCTGTTTCAAATAAATGTTTTTCAATTATATCTATTCTATATTTTTCGTAGTCCTTTTTTAGTAATTTATTAGTTGTTTTATAGAGCTGTTTCAATTCGTTTCTCTCTTCCGTGTTCTTTGATGGTTTGTGCTGTAAAGTTGTACGCCTTTTTATGTATGTTATAGTCTCTTTAGATAAAATTTCTTTTCTCGATTTGGTAGAGATGAGAGTATTTATACTTTCCTGAATAGCTGACTCTATTTTGGAGTAGAATGTGTCTATGTTATCTTTTTCTTCCCAAAAGATTCCTTTTATTTTTCTTTCTAGACTGGTTAGATATTTCTCCTGGTTCTGTTCATCACTTAGTTTGGTAGAGGTAGTGCCAAAGGATGTTCTGTTTTTCTTGAGTTTGGTAAGTTTTATGGTCCCTCTCAGTAATCTGTGATCGCTTGGAAATTCAGTACTGTTTATGACTTCTATGTTGGAGAACAGTTTTGGGCAGCTACTCAAAATATAATCGATTTGGTTTTTATGTTGCTTGTCTGGTGTTATCCAGGTCCACATTTGTTTTTTATTTTTTTTGAATAGTGTATTGATTATTTTGAACTTGTTTTCCAAAGCAAACTGCACTAATCTGTCACCTCTGTGATTTCTTTTTCCGTAGTAAAAGGACCCCACCGCCAGACTTTCACCAGTTTTTTTTTGACCTATCTGTGCATTTAAGTCTCCCAGCAGTATGATCTTTCCGCTTGCCAAGCTTTGAGCTTTTTCTATTTGGTTGTAGAAAATATCTATATCTTCCTGTGTTGACTGTAAAGTAGGTGCATACACTTGTATTAATGCCAGCTTTGTTGCTCCGAATTTAAGATTAAGCAAACAGACTCTTTCAGAAATTCCTATGTAACTTTCAATGTTGTTTTTGTATTCTTTCTTAATTAAAAAACCAACTCCGTGGAGCCCTTTCGTTTCGCCGGTGTGACAAAATATATGGTCTTCGTCCTCTATAATATTATTGCCAGTCCTTCTAACTTCCGCCAGTCCTACAATATCATATTTGATTTTATCGAGTGAATATTTCAATAGTATCATTCTTTGGGGAGATAAGAGAGATCTTACATTGTATGTGCAGATGTAGAGTTTTTGGCATGTTGGAGGGTTGTAGTCTTTCTCTCCCGCGGTGACAAGCCGTGTTGGGAGAACCTGAGGGGCCTGCGTTGATTGCTATTCTGAATTTTGATATGAGCAATGCGCGTGAGGCATCTTATCGGGAAAATTAAGTGTTGGCTTTTTCATAATGTAGTTGTTCATGTTGTTTGTCTTGTTTACTTTTAAAGGTTGTTTTTTACTTTGGTTTTCAATGTTAGTAGAAGTTGTTGTTTCTGGAGATTCAGATAAGATTCTTTTTTTGTTATTTGTTTTTTCATAGTCATTATCATTACATAGTATAAATCCAATCCAAGTCGCTAATTGTGTATGTTTGTCCGCTATCTGCTCCTAAATCACACAACGGATTTTAATGCGGTTCTCGCCATCTTTTAGGGAATTTATTCATTTAAATTTGTAAATAAAGAACAATCAGAAAAAGTTTTTTTAAGTTAGCTAAAACTCAATGTTTTGCGAGCAAGTCGGCCAAAATTACACCATTGCGAAGCGTGGGCGGGTCGCTAGTAAAATATAAGGCAGTGATTTGGCAACTATGTATTAATGTAGTAAAACTTTTATTTTTTTTGCAAACACGGTATACTTGCTATTATTTTTAATACAAAAGTTTAGATGTTTAAGTTCTTGTTACACAATCACGCAAGGCTTTTGAATATTTTTTGTATTAATATATAAATAATCATTAACTTTATCAAATTAAACATACTTAAATGGTACGATTCAAAAAAATATAATAGCAATATTTTTCTATTTCAAAGTGGATGGCGCCACATGTATTTTTGTCAACGCATGCAATCAAGCTGCAGACAAAGGCTTAGGTGCAAAATAAATTACAAGATTTTATTTAACAGCAAAATGTTATTTACTGACCTTTATTTTCTATCTGTATTATGTCACCTCTTATGATGTATATCCACTGACCATGTAAAAATAGAGACAAAACAAGTTAAGTTATTTAAATGAAACTTTTTAACTATAAACTTTCGAGATTTTTTGATAAGGTTTAAATGTTCAGTTTAATAATTGTACCTACGAGAATCAAAAACGCTTATTTTTTGTGTCAAATTTTAGCGATAACATTAGGTAAAATAAATAATTTTACAAGACAAGTACTCCAAAACAGTTGTACAAGAGTAATACACAGGCTGGTTGCTTTTTTTTGTTATGTTGCCTTATATTAGACAATAAATCTCAGGGGTTTGCAACTGTGCTTCGGGAAACAGTCTTCTCCCCTTTACAGACGATTTAAAAAAATAAAATTAACCTTTCTCTACTACATTAAGTAATTATTTTGTCATTGTTTCATACTTGTATATTTAGAAACTTAACACAAAGTTTGCAGATAAAGATTATTATAAATTTCAGAGTCAGCTTCGTTTAACAATAATTTTAATTTCACATACCCATTTTAACAGAATTTTGTCGAGAAAAAGGCGCAAACATCGGTTAATTTTTGGTAACAACTATGTTGGAAACAAGGAGTCGAATCAAAAAAAAAATTTTTACTTTATGTTATTAGAATTTATACCTTAGGTATACAAAAGAACAATTCTTGATAATTGTTACGGAACAGAACATGTCTAAGTTTAATCTAATCAAATTCTGTTAAAAGTATTCGTTTTCATAAAATGCCTAGAAACTTTAAAATGTCAACTTGCAAAAAATATTGCTAATTAGCCTCCGAAACTGATCCACATTATAGCCATTTCGGTTGTTCGGAACAAGTTTTAAAAACATTTTAAACACAGGGTGTATCTAGAGTAGTTTTGCAGACGAGTTTACAAGATTCCTTGGCCTTGAACAGCAAATGTCAAAACTTCCTTAGCCTTAACACCGGTTTAAAGAGCATTTGTCTTATCACAGCGTTTGAGTATAAATTGAGTGTCCGAATTAGGATCAGCATCAGTCGACAACAGACCGAGTAACAATGTTCAAGCTTGTAGTATTGACCGCCCTGTTCGCCGCCGCGGCCGCCGAGCCCGGTCTGGGATACTCCTACTTCGGCTCTCCTCTGGGATACAGCGCCGGTTACTACCCAGCCGCGTACTCCGGTTACTACAACGCGCCCCTGGCTACCACCTACGCGGCTCCTCTGGCCCCTGCTGTGTCCGCCCTGCCCTACTCGCCTGTTGGTCACCTGATCAAGAAGAGGTCTCTGGTCGCCGGTCCCTTGGTGACTCCCACTTCCTACATCGCCTCCAACTCCTACGTCGCGTCTGGCTACCCCAGCTACGGATACTCTAGCTACCCCGGCTACTCTGGCTTCCCTTACTACCGCTCCGCTCCTCTGGCCTCCACCTACTCGTACGCTACTCCCGTGGTGTCCAGCGCCGTCAGCCCCCTGCACTACCCCGTGGCTCCCGTCGCCACCCATCTGATCAAGAAGCGTTCCCTCGTCGCCCCCGTGGTCACTCCTCTGGCTACCAGCTACGCCTCGGGTCCCATCTACACCAACGCTTTCGCCGGTCAATACGCTACCCCCTACGCCAGCACCTACGCTCCTTTTGCCGGCCAATACGCCAGCCCCTACTTCAACGGTCCCCTGTCCTACCCTTCATCTTTCTACATCAAGAAGTAAAGCGTCAATTGGTGATGTAATCTCTGGCCAGACAACCCGGTACAGTTATATCTTAATTTTATATAAATAATATGACTTGTGAAAATGTCCTGCTCGTGATAACGAAAGGATGTTTTCATGATAAATATACTTATGTTAAATTAAGTTCAATCAGCTACCATCTCAAACGATACCTTGTAACAAATGTACAAACTTAATATCTTTAAGTCTAACTATAAAGACTGTGTGTAAATATTGTTCCGGTATTGTTGAAAATAAATGAAATCTCTTTAACTTTTATGTTTTATTTATTGCTTCATATGTTTACCTCGTTCCGTAAAAAACATTTTATTATCAACTGATCTTTATTCTTATCATAAAGTAGTTATGTCTTTAAATTTTATTTTTTAGCTTGACATTGACTTTTTTCACCTACTTGATCTGCTTTTGATAAAACAGGTTAAATTATAAAAAGAAAACAAAACTCATGATCTGACATTTCCATAAGATTGTTGCCGATTTTCGGATGAAAAAGATGTAATAAATGTATTATACCTAAAATTCAATGTAGGATTATTGTCGAAAAAAGCTAGGTATAATTTGATGTTTTCATGGAATATGGAATATCCCTTTACCGTCAGTAAATGTTTCTATTTTAAATTCTGATATAAATATTTATTATCATTTCGCACTCCGTGCTTTAACTTTTGGCAAAAGAAGGGTAAAAGTACTCATTATTAAATTTTAGAGTTATGTTAGTTACTGACTCAAAACTTATAAAGGTGTTACGAAACCTTAACAACAGCAATATGGATAGATAAATAAGAAAATAAGAAATGAAATAAATTATTAGTAGATTGTATTTATGCATATATTTATGTATATTATATGTAGTTTATGTATTTTATATAAAGGTTCACACAAAGTTGCATAACTGATCCACCTCTCCAAAACTAGGACTGCTGGAAGAAATTTCTATTTGGAATAAGCAGTGCCTTTGTATTTATATAGGTATACCTAAATGTTATGTTTATTTAATTCTATGTTTTTGTGTCTCCTTTGTTGTATGTGTTATAACTGTGTGTAAATACATTAAATGTTAAATAAATAATAAATAAAATAAATAAATAAATAAGGATTGATAAATCCATATTGCAGTTGTTAAGGTTTCGTAACTCTGTTACCTTGCACTGGTCTTAATTAAAATAACCTAAATAATAGCAATGTAAACTCATTCGTAATGTTTTTACAAAACCACGTGGCTTCCATATTCCTTACCTTTTCCTCTACATCAAGTACTTGGCGTTTGGCTTGACTCTGCTCTTAAAACCGCATATCAAAGCCATAGTATCGAGGTAAGGAAACTTATTTTCATATCCGTAATCTAAGAAGGTCTGCTGATTTCAATTTATGGAGAGTGTTTCAAATGGGAGTGTTTAATGTAAAGTTTTTGGATATTTTTCGTTTTATTTTTAAATAGTTATAAGTGTTATTTTACTCAGTAGGTAAAGTACTTTCGATATCAGTTTAAAGTTTATTGATATCTGTAAAAGTTACGGAATAATCGCCTGTGCATACTTAACGATTACATCTTGTATACCCCCTTAACCACATAAAATGTAAGGCAAAAATCAGTACTTGGCTGGGGACATTGTCTTACAGCGACACAGAGGACTTACCTTATTCTTAACACCTCACTTAAGCACAAACACTTACACTCCCATACACACACTCATACATTAACACACACGACACTAACACAAATATTCACCCACGGTGTATGGAGTAAATATGTAAAATAATATCTATAAATATACCTACTTCTTTAGATTAGATATAACTTTAATTTTAGTTTTGTTTTGTTTATTTTACTTGTAATTTTGTATTGTAAATGTATTTGTTGCCTATAACGGGTGTAAAAAGACCACTTCCGAAGCCTGAAACCATGTATTCTTGAACCTCAATAGTAACTAAATTCACTAACAGCATACCCAGAAAACTCAATTTAAAAAAGTTATTAAGGATCGAAAAGTCATATTCGCCGCTTGAAATCATCGCTCAAACATCAACTGTCGGTTTAGGTGCGATTATTTACATTGCAAATTAAATAAAAACCTTATTTAATTTGAAATCATCGCAAAATCTGATAGTATTAATGCTATTTTAGAAAATTAAGTATTTTTTTCTCTAATCATAAAAACAATTGTTTTTGCTGAAAAGGTAACCAGTACCCCTCCAGCAATGCCCAGTTTTTGTTATCGGAAGCAGTTCTTTTACACCCCGTACTTAAATGGAGGGCGTTGACTCTGCTGTAATACAGTACAATTACAACAACAGAAGCCAACGCCATTTGTAATCACAATGTAAGACATTGTCATAGATATACTGTTTATTTCATTAAGACTTATTTTATTTTACCGTGATTGAAACCACTACAGTTGGAAAGCATAGCGTCGCTGCACGTACGAACCCGCGTAAAAGCAGTTTGTAAATACCGCGGAATTGAAAATCGCGAAAAATTTTAAATATCGTGCCAGACGACTCTATACGCCTATTAGCTTAAGTTTTTTCTTCCTCATGTAAAATCATCAAATAGAAAATACGTATTCTTTACAAGTTGCTTTACGCGGATTCGCACGCGCAGCGACGATAGGTATTAAGTAATTTCAAGTTATTTTTTGTTAAGACTTGATTCATGTGTGAAATCCCAAAATTCAAGTAGTTATGCTGTGTGAATGCAAATTGAGCCATTTTAAATAAATTTAGATTTTAAAGAATATCAACTCTAATTTGTTTAATTGGTATTTAATGGATTGTACGTATGCTAAGATTTATTTATTGTGATAAGTATAATCGTTCAAACACTGCTGAATCGTAGGGAAATAAAACAGTTTAATAAAGTTTTTCGATGTATTTGTAAATAAATCCAACTACCATAGACGAGTTATTCGAATTGGCCTTTTAATTTATCATCATTTGCGTCCATTGCTTACTTCTTAATGAAGAAAGGAGAAGAGTAAGCGAAGGGAGCCGTGTAGTAAGGACTGGCGTATGCAGAACTGTAGAGCGGGGCTCCAGTGGCGTAGGCGGTGGGCGCGATGTAGGTGCTGGCGTAGCTGGTGGCCAGCGGGGCGAGGGCCACGGAGCGCTTCTTGATCAGGTGAGTGACGGGAGTGGAGTAGGTGAGGGCGCTGGAGACCAGCGGCGTGGAGTACGAGTAGCCAGCGGCCAGCGGAGCCACGTAGCCGGGACGAGCGAAGTACGCGCTGGGGGCCAGGAACGGAGACGCGAACACCGGGGCCGAGCGCTTCTTGATGAAGTGCGCGTAGCCAGCGTTGTAGGCGAAGCCAGCGGGGGCGAGGGGCGCGAGGGGGGCGGCGTAGGCGGTCGCCACTGCGGGGGCGACGTACGGGGCCGCCAGCAGCGGGGAGTAGGCGTAGGGCCGGCTGGCCAGCAGCAAGCCGGGCTCGGCCGCCGCGGCCGCGACGAGGGCAGACAACACCACCAGCTTGAACATCGTGGTCTGTGCTGTAGGGACTGAGAACAACTGATGACTGCGACCACCCTCGGTCCCTATTTATAACAAACAATACTAACAAAGAAGTTCGGCTAAATATCAATGCAAGGCAAACATCCAGGCTGCTGATATTTTAATTGCGAGGTCGACAACAGTATCACTTGGTTCAAAAATATTGTTTTGTACTAATGTCGTAAATTGTCACGACATATTTATATTTTTATCTATCAAGTAACAGTTACTTAATGATAAGCTACTGGAAGTGATTCTATCTTCCCAATCTATACATATGACGATATTAAGTTGTTTAAAACTAGTTTTTACTCCTTAACGGCTACTGAATAATAGATGGCGACTTCCTAATCATTTCTAACGTATAAAGGTATAAGTTATGCTAATAAAAGCCGTATTATCAGTAGGTATTATAGCATGTTTGAATTTTTTAAACAAATTTATATTTTTTAATTACGTGTCCACCTCGAATCAATAATAATAATAATGATAAAAGTAAAAAACAAATGGTTTGTTCGTTTACAAGCCTTACCTGGCTTTTATAAAATAGCATAGTCAATGAATCTTGAAAGAATTTTCGAAACCAGTTCAATAGTACTGGAGACTGCGACGAACATCACAAACTTTACATTATTATAATGTTAGTAAAAACTAAATATCCTCTAAAAACGAATCTATGATCACACATATACTCGTAAGAAAAATATTCGCAAATAAAGCAGGAGAACAGATGGTTTGTTAAAAAATAAATAATTAAAAAACAACGTAATGAAATTAAATGAAGTTGGTAGATTTTAATATGTAAAACCGGAGAATTCTGAAGAATCAGTACAGATAATGCATTATGAAAAGACTCTTGACGACCTCGTAATTAAAATATCAGTTCTGTTTACCTTTCGTAGGTATTTATAGTTTATCTCCTTTTAAGCTGAACTGTATAAATAGTGAGTAAGAGTAGTTGAAATCATCAGTTGTTCTCAGTCCCTACAACACAGACCACGATGTTCAAGCTGGTGGTGTTGTCTGCCCTCGTCGCGGCCGCGGCGGCCGAGCCCGGCTTGCTGCTGGCCAGCCGGCCCTACGCCTACTCCCCGCTGCTGGCGGCCCCGTACGTCGCCCCCGCAGTGGCGACCGCCTACGCCGCCCCCCTCGCGCCCCTCGCCCCCGCTGGCTTCGCCTACAACGCTGGCTACGCGCACTTCATCAAGAAGCGCTCGGCCCCGGTGTTCGCGTCTCCGTTCCTGGCCCCCAGCGCGTACTTCGCTCGTCCCGGCTACGTGGCTCCGCTGGCCGCTGGCTACTCGTACTCCACGCCGCTGGTCTCCAGCGCCCTCACCTACTCCACTCCCGTCACTCACCTGATCAAGAAGCGCTCCGTGGCTCTCGCCCCGCTGGCCACCAGCTACGCCAGCACCTACATCGCGCCCACCGCCTACGCCACTGGAGCCCCGCTCTACAGTTCTGCATACGCCAGTCCTTACTACACGGCTCCCTTCGCTTACTCTTCTCCTTTCTTCATCAAGAAATGAACGGCTGATCTTTGGAATTGATGTTTACCGCTACTTTTAAAAACAATGCAAACGTTTTACTGTGATACATATAAATGAAACAAAAATTCAGGATTACTTGCTACCTTCAAACTGTTCATTCACATGTATATGCGTACAACTAAGTAAAAAGCCATGAATTTAATTATTAATAACTTTTATTTACCAACTGACCACGCACTTAGCACATATAAGATTAAGAACGCTACACAGGTAAAATTTCTTATAAACTTATTTTCTTAGTAAAAAAATGGGTATATCTTGATGATATTTTATAATCACTCGTTTATAATCGCACACGCTTCGTTAAACTAATTAAATAAATTTATAAGAGCATTAGTAATCAGAATGTCATTAATATCATCAATAATTTACTTACTGAACTATTTCACAACGATTCTGTGTATAAAAGACTAGGGGCCGCGCGCGACTCCGTTCGCGTAGAAGTCGGTTTCCCGTGGGAATGTGAAGTTTTCCCGTGGTAAAAAGTTCCCTTAACTCTTTCATACATATATTTTTGGTATCTAGAACCGTTTTTGGCACGCAACGGAAGCTCTCAAGGATGAATAATTTTCCCCGTTTTTTTCACATTTTCCATTATTTCTTCGCTCTTTATAGTTGCTACGTGATGTTATATAGCCTAAAGCCTGCCTCGATAAATGGTCTATTCAACACAAAAAGAATTTTTAAAATCAAACCAGTAGTTCCTGAGATTAGAGCGTTCAAACAAACAAACAAACAAACAAACAAACAAACAAACAAACAAACAAACAAACTCTTCAGCTTTATAATATTAGTATAGATTTCAACGCGCAATCACGAACTTGCTTCTCATAATATTCATAATCCGGTTTAAATCCAAAGATAAATAGAGGAAACTTTGATTTAGAAAATATTCATAAGTCATTCAAAAGTAAAGGAAGTTTTATTC
This sequence comes from Emmelina monodactyla, assembly GCA_916618145.1. Lineage (NCBI taxonomy): Eukaryota > Metazoa > Arthropoda > Insecta > Lepidoptera > Pterophoridae > Emmelina > Emmelina monodactyla. The sequence continues at coordinate 5,259,812 of OU745309.1, forward strand.
TTATCACCTTTGCTCGGTCATAATTTAGCTATCAATATTTTATTACTACCATTATTTTGGTTATCAAAATAGTAAATTTTTCGTTTACGACATTTACTCTACTGGTAATTCAATCTACTAAAGCAAAACATACCTAAATGTGGAAACAAATAAATTAAAAAGAAAATATAGTGTTCCTACGTTCTTAATAGTACGTTAAAGAAAGACAGCGTGGGAATGAGGTACTTACCCGCGGTTCAAAGTATACTCGAGAAGGTATATACCACGCATCTTTTTACATGGTAGTTCGATTTTGACAATTATATACTTATCTAAAGGAGTTCACACACAGAGCAGGTAATGTAATGTATCTTTCCCTTCCCTAATAGTATACGTCTCGCTTGATGCACGTTTCAGCTGCTAAGGTGTTGTACAGGGTGTTCTTACATTTAATTTTATAATACTATGGACCCATCGAGTTACTTGCTATTTTTAGTTTAGGAGTTGGTAACCCTGTTTCGAACACCCTATACGAAGAGAGATGTATAGTAATATACTAAAATGTACTGAGATGTATTAAGATGTATCGAAATATAAATGTAAATTTTCGTATATTTTCGTATCTTTAAGGTACGAAAATGTAAAAATATACATTATAGCTACTGTTGTGTGTGGTTTCCTGACGATTTCTATAGAAGATGTATCGAGATATATCGAGCAGTAATATACATCTTTACATTACCTGCTCTGTGTGTGAACTCCTTAATTCTGATAGTTTTTATTTAAACTGTTTTAGCCAAGCTAACTTGTTTTTTTTCTCAGACTCTACTTTTCGTCATCACGCCCACTAATGCAAAGCCTAGCTTATTATACCTTCTCGACTATACCCCTTGGTTATTCTAGGTAATAGTTTTTTATTTCTATACTATACTTACATAACTTCATCCAAATTCAGTCTGTAGATTTTACATGAAAGTGTAACAAATACATGAACATACATATTTACTCACATTTCGCATTTATAATACCAAAAAGTAAGGTCTTAAATCATGCCAAGATGTATGTAAGTACTGCTTGTGAAAACATTGTCTTTGTATTTAAAACAATTTATTTTAGTCATCTTGACAAAAAGCTGATTAAAACCGGCAAAGTGTGTTTCGGGTTCACGTACTGTAAGAATTACTTAATTACCATGTAATGCAACGTAATAGACTGCATTTCATTTTCATACACGTCATGCATTTCTTAGTACTTTTTACTTACTAACTTACTTTACTTTTTGCTTTTGAAAGTACTTTTTGTAACAGTATCATTTATGTTTTATGTTTTTATACGATTTAATGCATTTTGTAAAAAATATCATAAATATGCACTAAATTGTAAGAATATGCACTTTCTCCTACCTGTTTTATCAATTGAATAATAATAATTTTTAGCTTCACGAATCAAAATATTCTTGAAAACTTCAACGGCATTTAATTCAAGATTATGCATTTAACTTATGAATCAAACCAGCGACCCGCCCACGCTTCGCAATGGTGTAATTTAGAGGAGTTAGCGGTCAAACATACAAACAAACAGAATTAGCGACTTGGATCTATACTATGTAATGATGAGTTACTTAAAAAAGTTGAATAAAACTATTTGAAACGACAAAGAACAGTCTCTACTTTTCTATATGCAAATTGACCTTTTAAGGAGTTGGCGGGTAAGTGCACTTTTTTTAAATAAAAAATAGAAAAAATAGTTTGAACTTGTATTTATTTGACTTGTATGTGAAATGATTAGCCTTTTCTCATATTTTTCTTAATTTCATTTAACACTGCAGTCCGTGGGGGTGGTATGGGTGTTGTGGAATCAGATTTTGGGTTTACTTCTTGATGTAGAAGGGAGAGGTGAAGTAAGGTCCAGCGGCGGTGTAGTAGGGGCTGGCATAGGCGCTGCTGTAGATGGGGGCGTTGGCGTAAGTGGTGGGGGTGATGTAGCTAGCGTAGCTGGTGGCCACGGGGGCGATGGGGGCGATGGCGACGGAACGCTTCTTGATCAGATGAGCCAGGGGAGCTCCGTACGCGGGGGCGACAGCGCTCGACACAATGGGAGACCCGTACGAGTAGGTGGTGGCCAGAGGAGCGGTGCGGTAGTAGGGGAAACCTGCGTAGCTGGTGTAACCGCCGGCGTAGCTGGTGTAACCGGGAGCGATGTAGGAGCCGGAGGAGACGTAAGAAGTGGGTGCAATGTAGGAAGTGGCCACGGGAGCGACCACGGACCTCTTCTTGATCAGGTGACCAACAGGTGCGTACGGCAGAGAGGCCACAGCAGGGGCCAGAGGAGCCGCGTAGGTGGTAGCCAGGGGCGCGTTGTAGTAACCGGAGTACGCGGCTGGGTAGTAACCGGCGCTGTATCCCAGAGGAGAGCCGAAGTAGGAGTATCCCAGACCGGGCTCGGCGGCCGCGGCGGCGAACAGGGCGGTCAATACTACAAGCTTGAACATTTTGGTGTGTTTTGCTCGGTTCGTTTACAACGACTGATGCTCTAACTAATCTTCTGATCGTATTTATACAAAACATGTGATAAGGGAGATCAGGTTTTTGTAACCGATGCAAGGTGAATAGCCAGGAAGGGTGATATTTGCAGTGGACGAGGCAACCTTGAGTGACGTGTTAGCATATGTTTCAGACCCGCCTACACTTTTTCAAGCACAGTGACTAAGGCATCTAAATGTCATTCAAGTGGCTACTTGTCTTTGCTTCTACTAAGTGAGTAGTTAAGAAACCGGTTAAAGAACAATTTTACCTACTGGTAGCGATTGTTACAACATAGAAGCATTGTTTCTCATAATCAGCTCTTTCTTACAACTTAAGATACACCTTAACATCATAAGATTACCTTAAAATAAATATATATAAGCATCAAAATAGTTCCGAATGAAACGCAGGCTTTTTAAATGTCACAAATGATAAAAACTATTTATAACCAATTAAAGTTCACTTATGAAACTCGTATGTAGTTTTAAGAACTAATTGTCCCGTGGTTAAATATTGTAACCCTATGCGGATGTCTGTAATATGACCACAAGTTGTGATTAACAATAGATTAACAGAAGGGGAAAAATTAAGAAGATTTCGACAAATTTTCTCGACCCTTTTTGTGAACTTTTTATTACTAAAATTGTGTTGCATCGTCACCTAATAAAAAAAATTCTTAATGTCGAAGTTGTAATACCGCTAACTTAAAGGAACTTCTTCAAACTACCGCTAACTTAAAGACGCTTTGTTTATAATAAGTTGTGTCTTTGTATTCCCTGTTGCTTTCATCAAAACTAAGCCGGTTATATAATTTTTAACTACATCATCTTGGTTAATGCTATTATGCATTTATCTTTTAACTTTAATCTTTTTATCTTTTCCCGCGTTCGCGTGGAAGTCGGTTTGAGAAGTTTTCCCGCGGTGAAAAGTACCCTTATTCTAATGTGTACCTTACTGTAAAGTTTCATCCAAATTTGCTAGTATTTTTTACGTGAAAGAGTAACAAACATCCGTCCATACTTACAAACTTTCACGTTTATAATATTAGTAGGATACTAATGTAAACAAATGAGTTTTTAAAGACATCCTGTATAAACTATTAAGAAAAAATACATTCTTAATTTAAAATCAAATCTTTATTTGTGGTTTAATTTTGGATGAGGAAAATTAGGTATCACAATTTTGAAATTTTTAGAAGGTACGGGCAGCCGCGAGTTTAGGCGGATAGCAATAATTTTGTAAAGTACCTGCTTATTATTTATGAGTCTCTTAAGCATAGTTTCAATAATAATATCGTTGTAAGTTGTGATATTTTATCGATTTTATTTTAGTACCCTACTAATATGTAATTACAATGAAACTGTTTTTTTATTTATTTTCGAAACGAAATTAATTACATACAAAAAACTGATAAATATTCATAACAGATTATGTGCCTGAATATTATTCAATGTACTAGATGTAGAAAGAGTACTTAATTAAACAAAAAAATCTTAGTTGCAAATAGCTTATGCCTTCCTCTAATTTTATTTGATGGACTGTATAGATACAGCATAAAAAGTAAAATAATAAACTAACAAAATTAAAAATAAAATTGCAACATTAAATCTAATACTTGCCTTTTAAAATAGAAAAAACAGATTTTTTTTGAGTAAGTCAGACTTACGACTAATCAAACAGTTGGTTAACGTATCATACGTACGTAACTTTTTGACGATTACATCAGATGTTTAACGTACGTTAAATACAAAGCGTTGTTTCGTCACAAAAAAAATTGTTCGTCAATGTTATTCGAGTTGCCATTAAAATGTAAATCATTACTATCATTTAAAATATATGAAAATAAACTGAATCCATAGGTATTGATAAAAGCTTTTCATCAAAGATGTCCTGTCAACACAAGAGAAAAGTTACGTTAACCAGTGGGTGGATGGCCGGTCAACGTAATCGTTAATTTTTAACGTCCGTTAAAGGCTGACATTGGTGAAACAACCCGTTTTCTAGCTTGACAGGTGGTTAACGCCATTTTTAACGTTGACAGACACACAAAGCGGTACCACACGAGCGTTGACGTTGCGTTGCGCTGTCGCTGCGACGACTGAACGATAACGCTCCGTAGTTTTACATACAAATTTTACGCTTATAGTTTTTTTTTTCTTGAATTTATTAACCATACATTGTAGGTTCTTTAAAACAACAAAAGTTTGTAATAAGTAACGCGTAGTCTACGCCATAGATCGCGTGCATACATTGGTAGGTACCATACAAAAGTAGTAGTACTTCAAAAAAGTTTCCTTACATTGTCTGAACGTTTAACATCTTAGTCCCTCCGTAACCACGGTATACACAAACATATAAAAAAGACTGGTAATAATAGAAAACGCTATAATAAAACTTGAAAGTGTCTCTGCATGTTATAAATCGCCCACTGTAAACTGTTTGGTAGCTTTCGAAAGTATACCAAAAGTAGGTATGTAAAATTTGCACATCACCGAAGTGAAAAACTTAGTTTTTTACATATTTTATTTGAAATTCAACATTAGATTCACCTTATCTATTGTACTTTACAATGAGGTTAGATTGTTAGATATTTGTGTAAGAATAACAAATGAACTCCGTAACTTCTGACTCGTAAAAAAAAATCCTTTATAGGAAACAAAAGATTTTTTTTACATCAACAAGAAAATTTTACCTCTTAAAGTTTTTATCTGTTGGTATAAGGGTCACAGTAAAGACAGATTATATAACGTGAAGAGATAGATAGATGACCGTTACGGGCTCTAAAAATATACGATAACAGACCACAAAAAGCAAACACTTCTCGGATACTTAAAACCAAACATTTAAATTCAAGTTAGATTTGTTATAAAGCCTGCTAGTTGAAAGTTTACTGCCTAACATGCAATTTATGCATTATAATCCTCCTAGTATTAGTATATATAATCTTAAAGTTGGGTTTTTAAGTTTAGGAGAGAAAAATAGAAAAACTGTTGGTATGGTATCACGGTATCCGTTTTATTCATGTTTTTATGACTTCTGTCGAAAATTCAACCGTTTACTTCTTGATGTAGAAAGGAGAAGGGTAGGCGAGGGATGGGCTGTAGTAGGGGCTGATGTACTGGGAGGAGTAGATGGGACCCGAGGCGTAGGTAGTGGGCACGTAGGCGGCAGCGGGGGCGATGTAGCTAGGGGCTACAGGGGCGATGAAGGGGGCTGAACGCTTCTTGATCAGGTGACCGACGGGGGCGCTGTAGGTGTAGGGGTACGCGGGGTATGAGTAGGTAGAGGCGAGGGGGGCAGTTGGGTAGTAGCCGGGAGCGTAGAAGTTGGAAGCGTAGTAGGGGCTGGCGAGGTACCCAGGAGCGGCCAGCAGAGGAGCGGAACGCTTCTTGATGTAGTGGGCGTAGGGCCAGGCGCCGGTGTAGACGGGAGATGGGTGCACGACGCTGCTGGCCTGCTGGCTGATGGTGGTCGTCGCCGGCGACACGTACGTAGACGAGTATGTGATGGGAGATGGCAGGAACAAGCCGGGCTCAGCAGCCACGGCGGCCAGGAGGACGGACAATACAACGAACTTGAACATGTTGCTTTCCTCGGTCTACAAACGACTGATACATCTGATGACCCTTACACACTATTTATAGGAAATTGTGCAAATTATACCTACGGGAGATCTCGTTTTAAAAGTCAGAGCAAGGCCAACGTCCAGTCCTCTTTTTTGTTTGCCTTATAGTCGAGTAGCCAGCTACGAATAGTAAATGCCGGTCGTTGTCATCAATCGGCTTTGTTTTTTTAACAGGTTTAAGTGCTTCACTTTCTTCATTTATAAATACTTTATACAGAGCACTTCCAACGATGTTAATTGCTAAAGCTTTTATTAAGACGTTAAATATTTTATATTACTGATCTTTCAATATCGGATAAACTGCCGAACAAACGACTCATAGCACTTTATTTTTCAAAATAACTGTTCATTATGCATTTATGGAAATCAATGATTGGTATGTTTTTATACCTATAAATAACTGCTACTAACAGGGCACAGCCCTATTGTTCCTATAACTAGTAGGATGGAAAAGGTTGTTATTATTATTCATTTGCTTTTACTTCAATAGTGTATTTTTATTACTATTATCCCTGCTCTTTTTATATTTAAATTAATAAAGTTAGTTAATCTTAAAGATTACACTCAAGAATATAAAAAACATATATTTTGTAGATGAAGGTCAAATAATTAAAATAAGTATTTAAAAAAACTCAGTAATTGTTTTGATTATTTCTAAGCATTGTAGTTACCCAGACCAGTTGGTCTGTCAATGAGCTTGCAAATAACGTTAAAAATAACTTATGGTGAAGGACATAAATTACTTGTTTGATTATATACAAGTTGATAAATTTCTAAGGTATTTAAATTATTTTTGGGTTTTGCGTCGCTTTACTAAAACTATGTATCATTTAAGTATACACACAAACACTCGTAATTTATCATTCAAACATAGATCTCATTTTACGAAAAATTTCACACAAACAGTTTATTATTTTTCCATTTCAATTTAGCTGAATATATAGTATTTGTGTTAAAACAAACAAAAAAATCATTTGGGAATAAATTTAATTTGCAGACAAATGAAAATAGTTATTTGATTAACTATCTTGCATTTAAAAATAATGTGTATACAGGAAGTAGGTATAGTTAGTAGTAACATTGAATTCCGAGACATTACCGTATCATCAATTTCGTATTGATTCAACCTTACTTTTCACGTTGACAATATCATTATTATTCGAAACGTCATTGGATGCACTTGTCTTGTTATTATCAACTTCTGGCATTTTATCCACTGGTTCCTTTTGTGTTATCTTAATACTTTGATTACTATCACTTGCTGTGTTTAATGGTACGGGATACTGTAGAGCTCGCGACAGAGGTAGGTTATGAAAAAAACTTAATGCAATCGGACCAAAGAATGTGTCTGGTGTTAAGACAGGAGCAACAACAGCTTCACTTGCAACTTCTGTTCTCAAAGGATGTCTCGCGAATATGGTTGTAGCCGGGCTGTATACCAATGGCGCAATAAAGTTCGGCGTATGCCTGATATCGATCCTGGATTGATGTGACACTGCACTTGGCGCCGCGTATATCAGAGGAACCACCTGACCTTCCCCGCAAGAAATCACAACCGTCACAAATAGTAAAATAAACATTTTGCCTTGAAATAGTTCAGACAATGCAGTTAGAAGATGCGTGACCATACTTTTATACGGCTGCTTGTAACGGTTGTTGATGCGCCTGAGGCAAAAATGCGCGGACGCAGTTCAAGTTCTAGGTCACGACGAACAGGTCGTTGCGTCATCGCACTTGCTCTGCGGAGCACTGGCCGAAACAAGATGCGCAACTCACAAAAAATGATTACTCAACTGATCATTCATGCTTATGTAAATATTTTTGTAGTAAGAAGGAAACTTGTATTAGATAATTTATTTATAGCTTTAGAAGTCTACTATGAATCATAGTGCAAATTTATACCAAGTTTTTATTAGATTTACAGTCTCCAAGTTCAATAGCGTGACGAATCCATTGTTATGTGTTTTGGTTTACCCTGTCACTTTGAATGTTTGTTTTGTATAAGAGGCAGGTGGTTTGAGAGCTGGGTATCAGTCAGCTACCGTTAAACGCCTTGCAAGAGTTAGTAAGGAATTTGTTTGCAAAAATGTTTCGTTTGTGTTTATTGTCTGCCTACATTGCTATGTGCAGCGCGCACGCAGTTCTACCGTTGGTGATCCCAGCTGTGTCTCCGGTACATGCGGGTCCACTGGCATATGGTTATGGACATGGATTGTACGGGCATGGTTTATACGGCCACGGATACGCTGGGCAAGGACTGTATCCGAAGGCTTTATCGCATCATCTGTTCAAGAGATCTCCTCACATTGTGTCTCCAGTGGCCCACCATTTGCCTCCAGTGGGTCATTTGGCACCAGTAGGTCACCTGGCTGCTATAGCATACCCACTTGTCAAACCTCTACATTATGGTCAAGTTTTACCTCATTTGTCTCACTATTAATAAATTTGACCTAAATAATAATATAAACTGTTTGTATATAAATATGAATTTTGTAAAATGAAGTAGCAGAAATAAATGAATACAAGAAAAAAAATAATTACTTTTTTAAACTCAGCTTATCAACTTTTGTTAGAGCCGGCAATGGAAACCTAACCTAGCAAAATGATTAAATGATTTCAGTTAGTAACAGTCACAGGAAAGTATAACCCTGAGAGGCGTGTGACTTTTGATACCTACGATCAATCCTTTAATAACCTACCATGGTCAGCTTACCTACTAGAATAAATGTGTTAACAACAACATTAACTCAAAAAAATAAATCCTTGATAATGATGATAATTTTTAAAGTAATTTGTTAAATACATTAAATAGTAGTTATTATTACACAAATGTTACTATACCTAAGTAAAACCATAAACCGAGCCATTATAGAAAATTAAATTAGATTTTAACAACAATTTGGATAATTTGTTAGGGTATAGGTTAAGATATAAAAAATATTGGTAAGTATAACAGTTCATTTATTTACTAATTTCGGTGCGATTTTCAATCGTGTTATTTAGAGTTTAGTATGGGTGGACGTTGAAGGAGTTGTAGCCGTGGGCATAGCCGAGGGATGAGGCGTACACGGGGGCGGGGTACGCGGAGTAAGGGGACACCCAGGAAGAGTAGGGGTACGCAGACACGGGGGCGACGGCGTTGTAGGCAAGAGGAGCGACGATGGCGCGCTTCTTAATAGCGTGGATGCCAGACTCCTCGAGAGCCTTAGCGTTCAAATGGGAGAACTTGGCGGCAGCAACTTCAGCGGTGTCCAGAGGCACAACGGGGATACCGGCCGCTTCGAAGGCCTTGGCGTTCAAGTGAGAGATCTTGGCGGCAGCGACTTCAGGGGTGTCGAGGGGCACCTTGTTGATGGGGTCCAGAGCAACGGCGGGGGCGTTGGGGGCCTGGGTGGCGACGGCAGCGCGGAGGGCGGGGACTACTCCGTAGTTGTAGGGGTAGGTGTAGGGGGAGACGTAGCCGTTGTACAAGGAGCTGTAGGGCAGGATTCCAGCGCCGTATGGCAGGACTCCGGCGCTGTATGGCAGGACACCAGCGCTGTAGGCCAGGACAGCGGGGTCAGCGGCGGCCACCGCGACAACAGCGAACAAAGCTACAAGTTTGTACATCTTGACTAGTCTTCCCGTTGTGTTCGGATCAACTGATGCCACATACCAGAAAACGAACGCTTTTATACCATCACTAATGATTAATAATTACTATTATTCCTAGCCACAAGATAAAATGTGCTTATTTGAACAAGTTTTAGTTAAGTGACATTTTTAAATTTACCCTGAGGAATTTTATTACTTACTTAAAACTGGTTGGCGTTAAATAAGAGTAATTTTGAATCAATTTGCAGGAATTTTTAATCACTTCCTTCTTTTACCTAAATGCCAGCAAGAGACTCGTACGCTATACTGATATGTAAATGAAACAAATAAACCAATGCAATTATTTTTTTCAAGAACAAAGTAAGCATGCACTTGTTAAAGATATACGTTTAATTAAACTATATAACATTTTTAAGAGCTAAGTAATGTTTGGTTGTTATACCTAATTATTTCATAAACTTTTACATTATTTTAAAGATACTTAAGAAATATATAAGTTTTACATTATCGTGATGAAAAATAGGAAAAATGTAATCGAGAAAAAATATAGGGTAGGGTAGAGAGTTTGTTATGGTAAGAACACTTAATGACGGGAATGTTATGTTGTTCTTATTTAAAGTTAAAGCATGTGAAACTGTAGGAAAAAGGTAGTTAAATGTAAAAATGTTTTATTTTAAACATAAGAATACATATTTATTGGTACAGCGAATGAAACCGCTGGGCAAAACTAGTTATTTATAATTTTAATAAAAATTGGTAAAATAGTTAAGTTAAAATGTCTATTCTATATTGGCTCGTGTCTGGATGTAACTAGGTTCTCCCCTAGTCCATTGTGTGGTACCTAAAGTACAAAATTTACTTAGTTTTGGGCCACACAGTTGGTGTGTTAGTCTAGAGAAATAAAAAATAAAAAAACTTTAAGCTCTAAAAGCGCGTAGGAGTACAAAAATAGAACGAGTTTTTTAAAGTTATTTTAGGACTATTGGCTCCGTTCGCGTGGAAGTCGGTTTCCCGTGGGAATGAAAGGTTTTTCCGCGGTATAAGTACCCTATGTGTTATTCTGATTTATAAACCTATATTACTGCAAAGTTTTATCCAAATCCGTCCAGTAGTTTTTACGTGAAAGAGTAACAAACAACCATACATCCATACATAATCACAAATTTTCACGTTTATTTTGTAAGTAGGATTTAAAAAAAATGCCGTGCCATTTTCCGCCGGTTTCTGAATTGGGAATTAAAAAATTAGTCATGTAACTATTAAGCCTATTGATATTTGAGTATTTTGTATGATCAATCACTGAGATATCGTACTTAAGTTACTCGACATAACATTATTAATTCACAAATCGGCGGATAAACTTCCAAAGGCATTTTAAGGAAGTTCTTTTATAATCACTACAAAGTCGCTTACTTTGTCTGTGCCTATATTTTTTAACATATATAACAATATTGTATAGGGAAAGGGATTTTACTCCGAATTTAACGCGTACGAAGCTGCAGTCAAAAGCTAGTATGTAATATGTCTAGCTATGTTCAATAAGCTGAGTCCACTGAATTATCTGCCATAATAGTGAAGTACTGTATAAAAAATCCGAATTGAAAACACAACTTTGAAACGTATGAGTAGACAAATATAATAAGACAGCTTTGAACTGCTTGCTATCGGGAGTTACACGTGTTATTGTGAGTCAACCATAAAATACTGGGTGTAAAAGAACTGCTTCCGAAAACAAAAACTAGGCATTGCTGGAGGGGTACTGGTTACGTTATGAGCCAAAACGTTTTTTTTATGATTAAAAAAAAAATCTTACCTGATTTTCCAAAATTGCATTTTTACTATCAGATTTGGCAATGATTTCAAATTAAATAGGGTTTTTAATTTAATTTGCAATGTAAATAATCGCACCTGAATCTACAGTTTATGTGTGAGCGATGATTTAAAGCGGCGATTATGACTTTTCAATCATTAATAACTTTTTTAAATTGAGTTTTCTGGGTACGCTGTTTGTGAATTTAGTTACTATTGAGGCTCAAGAATACATGGTTTCAGGCTTCGGAAGTGGTCTTTTTACACCCGTTATAGACATATGCTGGCGTGGATATTTTTTATGTAATCCCTTCTCTGCTCTGCTCCTATTGACTGTAGCGTGATGAAAAGTATACTATAACCAGCCCAGGAGTATGAAGAATAATTGCACCAAGTTTCATTAAAATCCGTCGAGTAGTTTTTGTTTCTATAACGGTCCGACAGACAGACAGACAGACAAAAAATTTTATGATTGTATTTTTGGCATCAGTATCGATCCCTTATCACCCAATGATAGTTATTTTGGAAATATATTTCATGTACAGAACCTCTCTACAGATTTATTATAAGTATAGTATGTTAGTAGAACTAAACTACAAACTTATCTTGATTTTAAAATTATGTGTTTTATCACCAAATTTTGTAACTTTACATTATTTTTGTTAAGTGCTAATTATAAATACAAAACTAAAAACTACAAAAAATTCCTACGTTAAAAAAACCGACTTCAACACTAAAAAGTTAAAAATAATAAATATCTATGGCCACCTTCCGGTTCCACCATCAGATCAGCTCCATGTCATAATATTTTTTCATTGTCATCCAGTTAATTTACGTATACAAAATTACAGCTCCATCGGTAACTGGGATTTGATCAAATTTACTTGCGATATTTCTTTTCAGATATCGGGATAGTTAAAACAAAATAAAAAAAATGCTCCTATGAAATAAAAACTACTGGGCCTACCTGAATCAAATCACGTAAATCGGTTCAGAAACCTCGACGTAATCGGTGTACATATACATATAAAAATAAAAAATAAACCTGCCGAATTGGGAACCTGCTCCTCTTTGGAAGTCGGTTAAAAATTGGGTAAACCGCTTTCAGTTTTTTTGAGCATAAGTATTACTGTATATGATTATTCATAAGTGGCTTTTGTAACAGCATAATTTAAGGAATAGTAGCCTGGGACTTACAAACTATGTATTTTAAAATAAAATGAATACCTACCATATTATTATTTACCTACCTGCTAGTAACCTACTTAGAAGGATTTATACATAGAAATAAACAAATATTTAATATGCATTCGTTGAAATTTATTAAACAATAAATTAAATTTCACATTTTTTACATCTATGGCAGTTCACTGGTATTTGGTATCAATATTTTTTCAATTAATAAGGATAGACACTCAGAGCTCTGGCACCCCAGGCAGAGTAGCCGAGGGGAGAGTAACCAGAGTAGGCAGAGACTAGGGGAGCAGAGTAGGCATGAGCCAAGGGGCCGGCGTAGGAGTAGGGGGTGGCGTACGAGTAGGGGGACACGTGAGCGGCAATGGGGGCAACAGCCAGAGGAGCGACCAACGAGCGCTTCTTCAGAGCGTGGATGCCGTACCCATGCAGAGCCTTAGCCTGGAAGTGGGCGGCCTTCGCGGCAGCAACAGCGGGGGTGTCCAGGGGAACTCCGTGGTAGGCATCCAGGACGACGCCGGCAGAGTGGTAGGGAGCAACGTACGCGCCAGCGTAGGGAGCGGGGACCACGGTGCGGGCCACAGCGGGCACGACGGCGGCGTGGGCCAGCGGCGCGTAGGCGGAGTACACCGGAGAACCGTGGACTACGCTGCTGCTGTACTGCGAAACTGAGCTGGTGGCCGGAACTACGGCCGAGCTGTACGCCAGGGGCGCCACCAAACCAGGCTCGGCTGCTGCCAAAGCCGCTACAGCGAACAACACCACCAGTTTGTACATCTTGGTCTGTGTTGACTTGTCTACCCGATCTACACGGATCAACTGATAGTCAAATTGGTTAGGCGACACCTTATATACTAACTGCTGATTTACGTTCATACGGTTCAGTTAACGTTAAATTATTATGATTCACGGTAAAAAAATAACCTTCAATTCGAATACCTTAAGAGTCTAATGCCTCTACGAACGTTTGAAAGCGGAAGCTTAAACCAGTCACATATTTATTGAGCGTTAACAAGTTCAAGATTATGCTCTGATTTACATAATACAAATGAGGCCCTTATGTATTAAAGGGAAATATATTCTACTACCAGAATTTTCTTTTTGATATTGAAGATAATATTATATTTAAATAAACGATCACTGAAATTAGAGGATGTATTAGTTGTGTCAATACAATAATATTAAAAACGTATACCTATTATGAGCTGACAAAATTTCGGTGAATTTGAAAATTTTTCACAGATCGATACCGTCAAAATCCGCATACTTACAAGAAGTACGATTAAAGGTTCAGTATCACATCAAGACCGTGCTAGCAACCTGTCTGTGTACTTGTAGCTCTTAAATTGTCTCCACTAAATTGTTCCTTGTCTGGCCAGCAACATCGAGTGCCATGCATGAAGCGTAGTTAGCAGGTGGAAATATGATTTATGCGTAGGCGTCGTACTGGTGTATGCTGTAATTTTATTTAGCAGCTGGGACTTTAGCAATTTTTTATTTGAAATAAAATAGAGTACGCGTTTTTATTCGCTATTTTTCCTGTACCGAATGTTCGGCATTATAACCGAATTTTAACCTACTGCTGAAGAACGGTTTAAGCTTACTTGACTATTTCATCATTATAGCAACCTTTTGCTTTTCCACTGCTGGACGTAGACCTCTCTCGACGTGGGCCACGGTACCTGATCTGTGGTTCTGCATATCCAATCCCTTGCCTACTTACTTATAGTGGTGAAGTTCCTAAAAGATGTTTAACAAACTTTTTATAAGAGTTACGTCTAATAAAATGTTTCAGTAGAATTCAGAAACTCTACATATTTGTTAATCAAACTGTTAATCATTATATTTGTATCTTTATCTATATTTCCTACCTAAATAAATAAATATTAAGAGTATTTATTGGGAGTCCCAAGCATATTTGTTAAATGTATATTGAATGATGATTTGATGATTTATTTCTATTACATATATTTTGAAATTAACAACGTTTATACCATGACGCAGGTCTTATAGTTACAGGGTAGTAGTATTCCATGTGATGGTACTAAGTTATCTGATTTCTATACAGATCTACTTACAAAGAAGTGATATTTAATTATACTTTAGAAGCCTTGTTAAATAAAACCTTTCAAATATCTTTAAAGTGACCATAAAAATCTAATTTAAAAAATATATCAACTATTACCTAACAGCGCAGTCACCTTGAAAACTAAAGGATAACTTTGTGATACAATTTAAGACACTTTAATTTGTCCTTAATGCCAAATTTTCAAATAAGGTAAAGTCATTTTTAATGTCACTTGTAACATTATGACGCGTTTGTAATTATCGGTGTTAAACATTGTTAATTACTACTCGCCACCGACAAAGCTATTATAGTTTTTATTTATGAGGCGTAAAGAATTTTCCTTATGATCTTTATTGAAATTAGTTATTTATTATACCACGCTGTTTATACTTATACACCTACAATTCGTGGCATTTATTACCGAAAAGGCAAATAAAACGTATATGTTAAGTTGACTTATTTATTCATTCATTCGCTAATACTGAACCGAGAAGTTACCTCCTCGTTTTTCTTGTGACTTAGTAGGGGTGTACGCTGAGAGCCTTGGGGTAGTAGGTAGGGTAGGCAGAGTAGGCAGAGTAGGGGTATGTGTAAGAGGGAAGGACGGCAGAAGAGTAACCCAGGGAGCCGTAGGAGACCAGTGGGGCAGTGCTGTAGGTGGAGATCAAGGGGGCAGCCAGTACGGAGCGTTTCTTGATCAAGTGAGCACCGGCCAAAGCCTTAGCTTCGTAGTGGGCGGCCTTGGCAGCAGCGACTTCAGGGGTGTCCAGGGGCACGGAGGACGCAACCAAGGCAGGGGCGTACGCGGCGGGAGCGTAGGCGGTAGCGTAACCAGGGGCGAAGAACGCAGGCGAGGAGTACGCGGTCTTGACTACGGCGGGGGCCACCAGGGGAGCGTTGTAGGCCAGAGGGGTGGTGTAGGTGCTCACGACGGCTGGGGATGACTTGATGTCAACACGGGACTGGTGAGACACGGCGGCAGGGGCAACCACGGCGGCGGGAGCAACCACGGCAGGAGCGGCGTTGTAGGCGATGGGGGCAGCGATGGGGGCAGCAGCTACGGCGGCAGGGGCGTAGGCAACGGGGGCAGCAGCGGTGTAGGTGCTCACGATAGCAGGGGTCGATTTGATGTCAACACGGGATTGGTGTGAGACTGGAGATGGGGCCACGATAGCCGAAGGATACGCCGCATAGGACAGTCCATACAATGGTACTGATGGGCTGGCCACTGCCACAGCCACGACGGAAAACAACACCACCAGAGAGTTCATCTTGGTCTGTGTTAGTTCAGTTGCGAACGACGAAAGAAGGTAAACTGATGCTTTCTTCGAATATTCCTACATATTTATACTTGAACGAGATACATCTGACTAAAAGTCAAGTTCAACGAGTTGATTCGTCATACTTCCATATGAAAGTAAAAACTTGTGGCAAATAGAGGTCGTTAGCTTCTTAACTCGTTTTACCGAATATTATGTAAACGAAAAAATACATATAGGTAATATTAAATCACATTTTGTATTAAACATGACATTGTTTTTTAACGACCTTGGATCGCACGCTTCCACATATTTTTATAGTCTTTTTTAAGCCTGACATTTTAAACCAGATTTATTAAACGGTTCAAAGAGTTTTAGCGCGCAAATGATTGTTTTAAAATAATAAAATGAACCATCTTGTTATGCATAATTTGTTAATTTAATTCATAGGTACATATAATGTGGCGCATGCTTAATTGGAGTTATTAATTCAGTTGTTGGCTAAAACTTAATTATAGTACTTGAAGTTTTTATTATACAATAGCAAAAAAGGTAATCTTTATTTTACATTGTGTCCCTATATTCGAGCACTATTTATATTTTACTATCCCTACTAATATTATAAATGCGAAAGTAACTCTGTCTGTCTGTCTGTCTGTCTGTCTGTCTGTCTGTCTGTTACGCTTTCACGCCTAAACCACTGGACCGATTTTGCTGAAATTTAGTATGCAGATAGAACTGAACTTGGGAAAGGACATAGGGTACTTTTTACCGCGGGAAAACTTCTCATTCCCACGGGAAACCGACTTCCATGCGAACGGAGTCGCGGGCGGCCACTAGTAATATTATAAATGCGAAAGTAACTCTGTCTGTCTGTCGGTCTGTCTGTCTGTCTGTCTGTCTGTTACGCTTTCACGCCTAAACCACTGAACCGATTGTGTTGAAATTTGGATATAGGGTACTTTTTACCGCGGGAAAACTTCTCATTCCCACGGGAAATCGACTTCCACGCGAACGGAGTCGCGGGCGGCCACTAGTTCTACATAAAGTTTAGATACATATCAATTTTGTTTATAAATCTCGACTTCAAACCCTAGACTGAAATCAGATAGGGACTAAGACTTAACTTAAGTTTTGCAGCTTTAATGATATTTCAAAACCTAACCATTTTGTTACCTAACTACGGTCAAAAACGTGTTGACCAAAACAAGATTACGGAAGGCACACTGCAAAAACCTTTAGTATCGCGCGGTATGTACTACTTATTGGGTAGGTTGTGATGTAAATAGTGACCAGTGACGTATTTCCCATAGGGACCATCGGGCATTTGCCCGGGGCGGCCCATTTTCAAGGGGCGGCCCGGTCTTTTTAAATGTGATTTTAATTTTCTATAATGATCTTACAAATTATAAGTTAAATCTAATTAATTTATATAAATGTATTTTATTTTTATTTAGTTATTTGTTTGTATTAGTAGTTTGTGGGTAGGTGTGTGAGGTGAATGAAAAGGCAAGTGTTAATGTTTGTGTGTGTGTGAGAGATAGTGTGTAGTACAATTGTAAGCATGATAGTATTTAATATTATATTTAGGATTGTGGTAATATGGTTTTTTTTTATATAACTAAGGTTTCAATTTCTTCATATGATTTCTTTAAAAGCCACTCGTAGACGCAGTCTTTTACATTCTTTATGATTTAAAAAGTATATTTGAAGTGCTTTATAAATTTTATTATAAACTAGTGGCCGCCCGCGACTCCATTCGCGTGGAAGTCGGTTTCCCGTGGGGATGAGAAGTTTCCCCGTGGTCAAAAGTACCCTATGTCCTTTCCCAAGTTCAGTTCTTTCTTCATACCAAATTTCATCAAAATCGGTTCAGTGGTTTAGGCGTGAAAGCGTAACAGACAGACAGACAGACAGACAGAGTTACTTTCGCATTTATAATATTAGTAGGGATAATGGAAGACTGGGTAGGATATTGTCTTCTGGCGACCGAAGACCTAAATTTTACATATTTGGGCTACAGAGTGCGATCTCCTATTGTTTAGAATATTTTTATTGTAGGGCAGAGATTTTTGTTTCCTTAGTAATATTGTGAGAATGTACAGTTTCCTCACAGTAAGTAAGGTTGACATGTTGTAAAGGCTCTCTGTCGGGAATCTGTAGGGTTTGCAAAACATGACTTTGATTAGTGATCTTTAAGTTCTTTCTAATTCAAGAATTTTAACTTTAGTAGCTTCGCCCCAAACAGGTAGACAGTAACATATTATGGATTGCACAAGCGTTTTATAAATTTGTAATAGTAAATGTTTTTGTGCCAAGTGTCTATTTTTTTAAAAAACCCAAGTAAGTTTACGAATTCTATTCATTATCAATTCTATTTGTTCATGCCAAGAAAGTCGTTGATCAACAATAATACCTAGATATTTAATTTCGGGAACTTTTTCAATGACAACGCATTGGCAGTTAATAAAATTTGTACATTTATGAATTTTTATTTCAAAATCGCCAGGTGGTTGTGTTCGTTTGTATATAGTAAAGCATACATACTTTTTTTGACAATTTAGGGTTAGTAGGCTGTCGTCTAGCCAGGCAGAAATTTTTGCCAGTCCTTTTTCAGCTAGGGTGCGAGCTCCATTCCATGTTTTATCTGAAAACACGATAGCGGTTTCGTCAGCGTACGAAAAAATTTGGCCATTTTCAATTTTCATGTCGCAAAGAGGATTTATATAAATAAGGAACAGTGTCGGGCCTAAAACACTTCCCTGGGGAACACCGTATTCTGGGGATGCAATCGAACTTACTACTTGTCCTATTTTAACCACTTGTTTGCGTTCAATCAAATAATCTCTTATTCCTATTTCTTCAAGTCGTTTTAATAGGATGGGGACTGAAACCGTATCAAACGCTTTTTTTTAGGTCAAGAAACACTGCTAGGCACTTGTCTCCACTATCTACTTTATTAGTAACAGCGGAAGAAAGCCCCAAAACAGCTTCTTTTGTGGACATACCCTGTCTAAAACCATACTGAAAACCTCAACGAAAAGAGGTTGAATTTCGAAATATATTTAACAAGTCGATTATTGATAAATTTTTCTATAATTTTTTAAATAGCCGTAAGTATTGAAATCGGCATATAGTTAGTCGGGTAAGCTTTATTTCCACTTTGTGAACTGGTGTAATTATAGCTTGAAGCAAGAGTTTGCTAGATGAGTATAACAAAGCAATAGGAACTACAAATGAATGTGCTGTTTTAAGAAATTTTGTTTATATACCATCCCATCCGGAGGCCCTATCCGCTTTAAGATTTCGTATGGGTCTGTTTTCAGTAACACAAAGGATGATACTGGAACTAATGGACTGTTTACTTCAAGATTTTGTATTATAGGACCTTGTGCGATATCTTCAGCCAAAGATTTACCAACGCCGATGAAATAGTTATTTACTTTATTTGCTGATTCTTGGGGACTTGTATCTCCAGCAAGTCTGAGTTGTCAGTTTTAGATTTTTTACGATTTGTTATATCGTCTATGGCTTTCCATATTTTTTAGGGTCTTTATTAGCGCATGTAAGATTTTCTTGGTCATATTTGAGTTTCAGTTTCTTGATCAGTTTAGAACAATAATTCCGATACCGTTTGAAGGTTAATTTATTTTTTTATATTTCATTACTTGGATCTAATTTTACCTTTCTCTGCATATCATTTCGGTTTCGAATACAACGAATTAAACCGAGTGTCATCCATGGTTTCAGTATTTGTTTGTTTCATGGTATTTTCTTGATGGTAGTATTTAGTTTAACACATTCCTGTAGTTACTTTAAGAAAACAAAAAATAACCATTTGCTTTTTTTTACTGACTCCTGTAAAATACTGTTTTATTTTGCAATAAAGAGTTTTATTGTTATTATTCTTAATTAACCGTTCTGAAATAATATTGGGATCTTGAAATGCCAACAAATCTGGTAAATTTGAGTTCTTAAGATACTTGAGCGCATTTTCGATAAGTTGAAGAGTTTGAGGGGCGGCCGTATAATTTTTGCCCGGGGTGTAAAAATCTAAAATACGTCCCTGATAGTGACATATCGGTTCCAAAAATAAAACAGTATTAAACAAATTGACAAGTGATCTAGCACGATAGGCTTGGGTATTCCCATCTTTCAAGTAGGTACGTTAACTTCATCTAGTCAGAACGGGCGAAACTCTTTTTATTTTTAACTAGCTGGTGCCCGCGAACTTCGTTTCGCCAACTTAGAAGAAGAAATATTTTATCGGAAAACAATAAATACCTACTTTCGAAAACTTTTCTTATTATGGCAGTTTGAATGACGTTTGACACTTGCTGCGGTGGCATTGCGATATGAAGAAAAAATTTAGTTTCACTTTATTTAATATCTGCACTTTCATGCCAAGTTATACTGAACAGGCAAGGTACCATACAGCCTTGTCTTTAGTTCAAAATTACGTTCCATATCTAAAAGATTCGTCACGATAATTATTTTAAAAATCAAAATAGTCTACGCACGGGGCTTTTTGGCGGGAGTTCGTCAAGTGATGTCGTGCTTGTTGTTAAATTTTAAATTTATGTATATTTCGGGGTTTGATTCACATTAGTGATAGTGTAATGAGTAGCAAACACCTGTGAAAGTGTACAGTGATTGAAGAATTCAATAAAAAGCATAGCCACTTGCCGGGCTGCTTTCCAAGAAGTCACAACAATCTGCAGTTTCATTACTATCGTGTTACTGTGGGTGGATTATAGATAGGAAAATCTCCTATCCAACACTGTTCAATATGAAATTGTACAAGAAAATAAAGAAAGAATAAGAAATGAGAAACATGTTTAGGCTGATGACCCAGATGTCAATGCCTTAATTTAATTAAAAAAAAAATGTCTACGCATGCGCAATGGATGGAGATGAAGCAAGATGGAAGCAAGAAGGACGGAAGGAATGCACATGTTTTATTCCTTTCATTTTTCGTAATATTGTTATGGTTTTTTGGAAGTTTGTGTGTATTATCATTATTTATCTTAGAAAATTATAGAATTTATATTATTATTAGATTAGATAAGATATTAGATAGATTAATATTATAATTATGTTGGTACTTTTTCAAATCTCGGTTTCAGTGTAGTTTGCACATCATACTACCACGCACCCCTATGAAATTCACGTGCAAACGTATTTCAAGTTTTTGCCAACCCCCCCCCCCTTTTAGGGGTTGTTTTTTTTTACCCTATAACCTGGTCCACAATTTTCTCTACATAATAGTAAAAGTTTCATAAAAATCCGTCCAGCCGTTTTCGCGTGATGCTCAGCCAAATAAACAGATAAACAGACAAACAGATAAACAGACAAAAATTCTAAAAACTATTGGAACGTGTTCTGTTATCAATTTTAAGTATCCCCAATATTTTTTTTTTCGAATATCTTTTATGTACAGACTTTCCATCCTCTTCAGCTTTATTATATGTATAGATTCTTATTGGTTTAAATAACATGTATTGCTGCTAACGTCCAAAAATGTACCACAATTAGAAACTTCTAGCTTAGCACATCCCTACTAATACGAGTATTATAAATGCGAAAGTAACTCTGTCTGTCTGTCTGTCTGTCTGTCTGTCTGTCTGTCTGTCTGTTACGCTTTCACGCCTGAACCACTGAACCGATTTTGATGAAATTTGGTATGAAGAGAGAACTGAACTTGGGAAAGGACATAGGGTACTTTTTACCGCGGGAAAACTTCTCATTCCCACGGGAAACCGACTTTCACGCGAACGGAGTCGCGGGCGGCCACTAGTTATACATAAATAGTGGCTGCCCGCGACTCCGTTCGCGTAGAAGTCGGATTCCCGTGGGAATGCGAAGTTTTCCCGCAGTAAAAAGTACCCTATATGTTTTTCTGATACGAGTATATGTATATAACCTTTATTATTGTAACGTTTCTTCATAATCCGCCCAGTAGTTTTGACGTGAAAGAGTAACAAACATCCATACATCCATACTCACAAACTTTCACGTTTATAATATTAGTAGGATTTCACCGCTTCTGACTTGAATTTCAAAAGTTGGTATACCAAAAATAGCGTAAAAAGTAAACATTAAAATCCGAATAGAAGATATCAACGCGTTATCATCACATTCATTAAATGTAATACAATTGTTAAGTATTAAATAATAATATTTTCAAGCTAGTAAGTCGAACAGATGCTTGGATAAGGTACAATGATTCTAAGTATACCGTAATTATAAAAATGATCGAATAATTGATATCTATCATGATAAGTTGACCGATACGTACGATGGTTAAAACCTTGGTTAAAAGCCGGTTGAGTATTGTATTTGTTTTGTTTTTGAGACGTTTGATCTATCTGTTATTGACGTTTTCATATAAAGCCAAAAAGGATTCCATCTGCTATGGTTTATTGGGCGGCAAAAACACGGATAAGGTTAGAATAGTAACAAATATAATTAAGACTCTCCTATAGATAGGGAATTGAAAAAATTAAAAATAGCAATCCCATAATAAAAACAATATGGTTAGGGTTGAAGCAAATCTTTCCCAGTAATTTATTTCTAGGACTTGGTAACTCCTCAATTTTCAATTTGTTACAGTTTGATTAAGCTTAATCTACTTAGTATATTCTTCTTATATCTCGATTGGTGCAAATAAAGTGGTTCTTAATAAAACAACTCAAACGAGTATTTCTTTACCCGACTGCTAAAGTAGGGAAGGTAATTTTTCAGGTGTAGGAATTAACTGTAGAAAAAAATATACGCCCACCCTCATACTTTTTTTTTCTCTCTATTATAATTTTCAAAAGTAATAAATAGGTCTTCTTAATAGGTTTAGCTGATAGGGCAGAGCTCTTCTGCTACATAAATTCTAGTAGTACTAGATCTGAACTGTAAATGAAGTTTGAAATATGTTTTTTTAGGTTTTGGTATGCTATATTTTAGATTTGATAAGCCTTGTATGTATGTGCAAAAAGCTCTCCGTTTACACATAAGTATGAGGTAATAAATAAATAAAATACCAAACAAAATATAAAGTCTTAAAAATATACACACGTGACAACCACGTTAAAATTGGGAACCTATTACCACCAGGCTGTTTGTCATAAACTGTGACTACCAGACAGTTTAAATTTAAACAGATGATATAACGGGTGTTAAAAGACCACTCTCAAAGCCTTAAACCATATATTCTTGAGCCTCAATAGTAACTAAATTCACTAACCCAGAAAACTCAATTTAAAAAAGTTATTAAATATTGAAAAGTTATTCGCCGCTTGAAATCATCGCTCACACATCAATTGTTGGTTCAGGCTATTTGCCTGTTGCCCATTGCAAATTAGATTAAAATACTATTTAATTTGAAATCATTGCAAAATCTGATTATATAAAAGCAGTTTTATAGAAAAAGGTAAAAAAAAAAATTTTTTTCATAAAATATTTTTTTTTGGCCAAATGGAACCAGTACACCTCCAGCAATTTCCAGTTTAGGTTTTCGGACGCAGTCTTTTTACACCCGTATTTCTGTTGCTAAAACAACTCCCATTAAATTAACGCCAATATTTGCTGTTTTTAATCGATGTTATTTTTGTTTATTTTTTCCTAGTGCTACTACTGTAAAGGCTGGATAAACGTACGTGGATACAATTTATTTTCCACAATTGGTTTATTAAATAAGAAAAGCAAAAATCCAATATTATATAGCATTCATTCATACGTATGTTTTTTTATATTATTCATTACACTGATGAGTAAAATGGTTGTATACATTGTTTTTAAATGTTTATTTTAGTTAAATATAGTATTAATTTTATGAAAACTACTTAAATGAAGAACTAAGCATAACTTGTATTTTAAATTTGATGACAATCCACATCAGTATAAAAGCAACAAGAGTACTTATTTACTCTTTACACGTGCAAGAGACAGTTTTAAACTCTGCTACTAACCAGTATAATAATTGATCAATGGTACTTTGTCAAACTCACTCACCTTGGAAAGTATCCTACATACAATTTGCGGAACCCAGAAATCCTTAATAAGAACTGGTTGCTTTGTGCTAAATGTTTCACTTACCATTTAATACGCCTTTGGGATATTTTTCCTGTTAACTACATGAAAGTTGTATGCGTATGTTAACACTTAGTCCTTATAAAGTAGCTTTATAAAAAATATAAAAAACTATGAAGAATTATTTTCGGATAAATGTTTATGAATATTGACAAAACGAGTTTATTATAAAAGAGTCCTTACTTCTCGAATAATATTTATTTATCGATATTTAACTGAGTGTCGATGAAGGTTTTATTTCATTCTGCTGTTTAAATAAATCGTAAACACTTATTATGTCATTGACAAGCCAGAATAAGTAGAGTTTATTTATATATTTGTTTTTCTCTTTTGATTGCATATAGGTAATAAACAGTTGTATAATAAACGTCAGCTTTTTTTTGCAGAAAACGCAGGTATTAATAGATTTTTAACAATCTTTACTTTAATTAATGCTAACCTACTTTACTTTAATAAAACAGAAAGAAATTATTATTTTTTGAGTACCTTCCTAACTTAACAATTATAAAAGGTGTCACTTAACTTTAGTGACTAAAGCAAACCTTAATACTTAGGTTACCTTCCTACTCAATATTGCTTTTAGGCATATCTCAAACAGGATGTTTAGTGAGCAATGACAATAATAACAAATGCTACTTACAACTACCTTTGTCGTGGGAGGATGTGGGCTTCATTAAATATGGTAGTCTGAACAACGTATAATTTACTGAGAAATTGCAACGTTTCAAATAACTCTGCAGAACTGTGTGAATTATCACCTATACCTCAGATACTATACCAGCAATCTAGATTAGATTTAAAAGCCTTGAATTCGTAAGTCGACTAGATCTAGGCTACGTATATCATTACACTGTCACAAGCAGAAATAGCTGCTATTAGTTCGCTGCATTTTATATAGTCCGAGTTAAAAATGTCGTGACCATTTTAAATGCCAATATCCACGCAACTGTCCCCATATACGGTTTGGAAGTGAAAAATGAAACGGCCCGCATAGTTTTATGGCTTTTAATTACGTTTCAAACACAACATTCCAACTCGGATTCGAGTTAGTTTTTTGCTTCCAATGTGACATTTTGACGGTACTTAAGCTAGGAATAAGTTATTTGACTGTTGCGCTTTCGGTTGTTAGCTGACGTTTACCAGGCGTGAGCGAGGGGAGAGGTGACGTAAGCGGGGGCGTGTGCGACCACGGGGGCGTGGGCGGCAACCAGACCAGGGGACGCGATCTAGAAACAACAAAAGAAAATAAAATTGACATGCTCAACCTCCCGACGCTGAAAAAAACAGTAATCGTTTTTCTTTAGTGTTTTTGTTCTCGCTTTCAAGCCGAATTAAATATTACATTGTTATTTAACTGGTTAAACACAAAATGGTGTATGTAATACAATTAAAAGAAAGTACCTGCCTTCAATTCAAAAGTACATTTATAAAATTCCATTAAACTAGTTACTTAAAAAAATTAAGGAAAAAGTAAGTTCAACTTCAATTCTTTATAATAGTGGAAGGTCTTTCTTACCCTGACACTGTTAGAGTAAGAAGTGGCAACTGGGAGGGCAGCCTTTACGACGGGGGCGTAGGGGCTGACGACTCCGTGAGCATAAGGGCTAACAACTCCATGGCCCCAGGGGGAAAGAGGCGCACCAATGTAACCAGGGGCGGCAAGTGGGGCGCCAAGGTAGCCAGGGGCGGCAGAAGCGACAGCCAGGATGGCAACGAAGACGAACTGAAAATAAATAGTTATTATTTTTTAAAAGAAAGGTAATCTTTACTTATACTAACAAAAAGTTTAAAACAGGTAGGTAAATTGAGGAAGTGATGAAACACAAGTTCAACACTATCGAAGAAAAAAAATAGTATAGTGTTACTTTTATTATATCAAAACCATACTTTTTTCATGCATTTGATTGAAAATAAAAATGTGACCAATATAATCTTAGCTCCATGAAGATTTTATATTAACAATTGTCATTTTGGCGACGGTTACGGTAATCAACAAATGAATGTTGATGTAAAAGTTAATATAATGTAGTTATATGGTAATGTTTATTTTGCTTATTATAACACATGTTTAGTCTACTTTTCAGTGCATTGTCAACGTTTATGCTTTTCACAAAACAAAAGTTTAGTTTTTCCTTAATTCAGAGGGCATGATGGCATTATTTAATCTTAAAAATCTCAATCACAACTAATTACATACCTAGGTATATTTCCGAAACCACTTCTTCACAGGCGTAAGATACCAAAAGATAAGATAAAAAAAGTTTACCAAAATAACAAAACTATTTTTATTACATAGAGATGAACAACCTTTGTAGGATGTTTCTGTTTATTCAAATTACATCAATACGAGATAAAAATATTCTGAAACACAAACTATGATTCACTTAATATAATTTTCTTTTAGTCTTCACACGAAGAGGTGCTTAAACTCTAGTGGCCTTGATATTGTGAAATTACTTACTTATGCTAATTTAGAATAAGTAAATAAAATATCCACATTCATAGAACTAAAAATACTTTTTTTATGGTAACGTTTAAAATTTAGAAGATTCTTATAAAAATAGGTTTATATGCTTAACGAAAATTTATTATATTGAAGTTTATATCATGAAAACAACACAAGCATGAACACCTTATTTGAAAAAACATGTGTTCAAGAGAATTTCATACTAAAACTAACGACGTAATTTTCTAAAGTAAGTTAAGAAATACATTCGCCCACCAAAAACGTGTTAAAATC
The DNA here is from genome assembly GCA_916618145.1 of Emmelina monodactyla. Lineage (NCBI taxonomy): Eukaryota > Metazoa > Arthropoda > Insecta > Lepidoptera > Pterophoridae > Emmelina > Emmelina monodactyla. The sequence goes on from OU745309.1 coordinate 5,286,687, forward strand.
CGCAAAATGATCCACATATTGACATTTAAAAACTTAATTAACCGGCTGACATTAAAAGATAATAAAAGAAATATACAAACGCCTAAATTCCAGATCCATTTTATGTTTCCTTTTAAAATAAACTAATCGTATTAAAGTTATAAAAATGTGTTGCCATCCAGGTTCCATCGATCGAAAATAGCAAATATTTATTATCTCATACAAGGTGAATGTACTGTCGTATCACATTAAATACGTAAAAATCGATATAATCATGCCATCTTACGATTTTATTATATCAGAGTTTATTGACTTAACTCAAAAACCAAGGATTGAATATTTATTATGAAATTATCGTTTTTGCGATGTAAATAAGGGTTTCCAATGTCAACGAAATTTCTGAACAGTGTTACTTATAAAAATGTGTGTAAAAAACTTAAATCATGTTAAATACTTATGTAATAAAAAAAATAACTCCTGTATCCTCCGGAGACTAATAATTATACATAACATGCACTTTTAAAACTTCTGCATTATAGTTGTAATAAATAAATTTACATTAGAAATCTTTTTAAAACGATTGAAATAGGTATGAGGCAGCTGATGTCTAATCTTAGGGCCGTATTATAGAATGTAACTCAGTAATGAATTTAGTTTTAAAACTAGTTTTAAGTAAAGCTTTTATTTTAGAACCGCTCTTGAAACGAAATTCGTTTATCAACGTTCAATTGAGTATTTTTATATTTTGAATTGACTTTTAAGTTGAAATCACCACTCAAGCGAGGATTTGATCTATAATCACGTAAATCGTGTCAACACCACTCTTGAGAGTAGATTGAACTAGATTCTGTCAAAAGTCTGTAGCTGTAAATATTGTAAACAACAAATATTTTTGACGACAATATCTACAATATCATGGATTGCCTAATATTGGTGGTGCAATTGATGCACACATATATAGAGTGTCAATACTGCTGAAGTGCAGCATCATGAAGTATTTAGAAACCGGAAATCTTATTTTTCTATTAATGTACAAGTAAGTAGGTACCTATGTCAAAACTGAAATCATGTCTCTTATTTTGAAACTTTATAATTTAGTAACACATATCCATTTTTGCTCTTTTTCAGGCTGTAGTACTGGCCAATTTATGGATGTGGTGGCAAGATGAGCTGGCAGTACTCATGACAGTAGAAAATATAATTGTGGTGGCATATTGCACATTCAACAAGTGATGATGCACCTGTAAAGGATTATGAATTCCTCAGTTTGCAGGCAGATAGCTCCCAAGATTCCCAAAATAACTATGGAGGCACTGCAGAGGGTTTCCGTTATCCGTGAAAAATTAATTATTAGTTATTTGTAACAAAAATAAAGTACAAAGTGAAATGACTATTATTTTTAATTCAAAAGTTTTAATTTGTGAAGCTTTAGTACTCTAATCATTATGAATATAAGCCTCCATCAATAAGTGAGAATACTAGTTTAGTCTGACGTTTTGTAAGCCCTATCTATACTAATATTATAAAGCTAAAGAGTTTGTTTGTTTGTTTGTTTGTTTGTTTGTTTGTTTGTTTGAACGCGCTAATCTCAGGAACTACTGGTTCGAATTTAAAAAATATTTTTGTGTTGGATAGACCATTTATCGAGGCAGGCTTTAGGCTATATAACATCACGCTGCAACTATTAGGAGCGAAGAAATAATGGAAAATGGGAAAAAAACTGGGAAAATTATTCATCCTTGAGGGCTCCCGTTGCGTGCGCTGCGAAAACGGTTCTAGAAACCAAAAATATATGTATGAAAGAATTAAGGGAACTTTTTACCGCGGGAAAACTTCGCATTCCCACGGGAAACCGACTTCTACGCGAACGGAGTCGCGAGCGGCCTCTAGTGTTAGTATAAAGGGTTTTTGATATTCTACACAGAACAACAAACAGTTAAATATAACATAAAAAAAAAACTATTTATTACTTGCTTACACTGTTAACATTAATCAGTCTTTAATTTAGACTATGAAAAAATCCAGTATTCTAAACTTTGTGTTATAAAATATTTATATATTTTTTAAAACACAATAATTTGTAAATGAAAAACAACTTGAACCATAATCAATATGAGCTTCGCTCAAATCGCCACTCGAGTCAAGTTTCACCTGAACTGAACTTAAAATGCGTTCTATAATAAGATCGATTCTTGAGTGGTGATCTGTATTTAAAACGAATTTTGACTGATTGAAGTTCAAACGACGCTTGAGTCGCCTTCTGTAATACGGGCCTTAGTCTCAGCAGATTAATAATTAAGTGTTATTAATTATTATTTACTTATTGAGGTAACAGAATTTGACACTTTACGTTAAAATAAATCGATTTAAGTATTACGTGGTAAATAATGATTTATTAATGTTATCCATCGCTTAGTCTTATTGTTTTTTAGCTTAATTACTAGTCGACACAAAGGAAACCATAAAAAAGCAATAAAGTTGAATTACATTTACACTTATCTAAATAGGAAAATCATTAATGATAATAAAAGTAATCATTTTATCATAAATTGCTGTGAACAGTAACACGTATGTTTTAAATACTTACGTTATATGAAATCTATATCGAAAAGAATATAGGTATTAATATACTGCAGTTTCGCATTTTTTTATTACAAATAAGGGCGGTATGAGACCACTTTCCTATATAGCCTTAAAATTAGCTAGTCCATCATCATAACATAAATAATGCCAAATCGCTTTTCGGTTCCGTTTGTGTGTGTGTCCCTTAACTAATCCTAAACTAAGTAAAGGGTTTGATTTAGATTTATCCATCGTTTTAATAATTTTCGCAATTATATTTGCAAAATTAAGTATGCCCTTCTACTTTTTTTTTAAGTAAGTAAATTTTAATGAGTTGTAGACGAGTTGCTTTTTGTGAAACCCGTGTGAAACATGGGCGGGTCACCCGAGTGAGCAAGTTTTTTGTTAGCAGTTGATTAAAAGTGTTTCGTTTATTTTTAGGTGTTGTTTTATCGTAGGTTTATTAGTTGTTAACCAATGGCTTTACGTCTGCTTGCTGCAGATTGGGAGGTACTTCAAAAATGGTCGACATAAAGCCTAAACTGCCTAAACTATTGGGACTGTAGATAACCCCAAGACAGTAAAAAATACGTTTAACATAAAATGCGTTATTGTTTCTGGTCGCGGACTCTTCTTTAAATAATTTTGAAAGACAAATTATTCTACCGTTGTACCTACGCGTGGAAAGTAGCAAAGCAGCGCTTTTCCCCTGACTTGTTTGATGTAGTCTAGTAAAATCATAATTTTACTTACAAAAAACTCAGCGAGACTCATAGACAAATGTTAAATTTCAAAATCAATTGGTATTATAGCTTTAATGTTTTTTCGATACAAACAAATCTTATGCCTTTTCAAAAGATATTAATTAGTATACATATATAGATTTTATTACTTTTTTAGCTTCACATTATTTTTACGACACGGAAACTGTAAACAAGTTTATTCTGTTAAATTGTTTTTAAACACCTTTATAAAAATATATCTACTTAAATTGAATAAACAGAACACGTAGTAAGAAATAATATCAAATAAGTTATTTTCTCGTCATATTAATATGCAGATCCAATTCCGTCAATTGATCATAATTTATTTCTACAAAAAGATCTGCCACCACATCGCATTCAACCGAGTGGTTATAAACAAGTGCCGGTTATAGGCGGTAACAGGTAGGAAACCAACACACAAAGGACCCGATTCTGAATAACTTTTAATATAGAAGTAACTTAAAACTCGAAAATGTACCGGGATTTTTTATTTAAGGCTCCATCGCGGGTCAAAAACGTTGAAGGATAAATTAAATTAAGCAATTGACGCGTCAGAATCGTCGACGCGACACAAACGCATCTTTTATACAAAATAATACTTATGTATATTTTTATAAATTTATATTAAAAATAATCAATGCTCATATTTGTAAAATTTGTTTGCTTCTTGGTTAAATTTGGCGATAGAAACGTGCAACAGGAGGAAAATAAGAGTTGTGTTTTGATTTTACTCCCATTATTAAAATCAAAACTTAATTAACCTGATGACGTCTTGTACAGTTAAGCTTTTTTATAACAATTAGCATATAGTCAGTAGAAGTTAAACTATACGATATTCCAAAAGGAACCTCCTTTAGTAAAAAAAAATAACAAAAGCGCAGCACACTTAAATTTCTTTACAAATGTCCAGTATTATGTAGATTTGTCGCTCAATATACTCGAAATAATAACCAGTCTTTAACAGAAGTCGAGAAATTACGTCAATATTTTTTGAACTTTGAAATACTCTTATTGAGAATCGGCGTCAATATCGCAGATCCGTGGAAGTACACAGCCTCTATAAATTTTATTTCACCGCGCTATTTACGATACGAAATTGAAATAAAAAGTATAACAGCCGGATGGTAACTAGCCACTAGCAACCTTGGCGGGTCATTGGCGCTCCACTGAATGCCAAGTTAAAAAACCGACACAAGAAAAAAGCTGACTTTTTGCTTATCGCTAGACCTTTATATTTAAAAATAAAAGTAATAAGGTAAATTACACTGCCGCCATTAAAAATAAAAACGAGCGAGTTGATCGATATTTTCGAGAACCAAAAAGGAATGAAGTTACAAATAATTTGTTTTATATTAATGTAATAATAAAGTAGTTTTCGTGAAATGCTATCAATCAAATGTTAAGTTATTGTTACATTATTAAGTAATTAAGTTGTATTAAAAAACGATCTTACCAGTTTGTACATTTTGAAGGGTTGGTTGTGTTGTTCTAGATTAATATGAAGAAAGGATGTGGGACCGTATGTGCTTGGAACCTAACAAGACCTAGCTTTTATACTGCGTCGAGTACACACCTAATCCGTCTAACCCTACCTCTAGGACCTAGGTCGTTTGTATCGACCTACGAGACAATCTTGTACGGTCAGCAAATTCTAAAGGGACTTGCATATCTAATCAAGAAAAATGTATTGACTAAGCATAGAGGTTGTATTATTTCTTTTCTTTTTTTCAAAATCATCAAAAAAAAAATTGCCTAAATAAAATTGTAGATCTACTACTTTACTTTACTTGATTGATTTTGTTTTCTAACGGTACTTACAGCACACACACTTGGCTGATATATTATTTGACGTATTTTTAGTGCCGACATTAGTTAGGTTTAGCCACAGCCCTACGATTAGTAAATGGTTTTGATCCTATAGGTAATCAAAATGATTAAATTTCAAATTTAGGGCTAATCCATTTTTTATTTTACAATAATGTAATTTCCAAACTATTGTTTATTGTTCAAATATAATAGTAATAATGTGTAAGTTATGAAACTGTAAGTTGTAAAAATAATAATTGTAAAATGTATTAATTGTACATTTTTTAACTACAAATATTATTTGTTTTTTTATGCCAACCAAACACCTTACATTACCATGTCAAAAATACATTTCCAACATAACCAAATACATTTTTTATTGCCATGTCAAAAAAAGTCAAAGTCAACATACAGTAGCCAAAAACCGACCTAAATCGTACAATAACTAAACAATACACGACCAAAAAAAGGTTCTGCACGTGTTTTGCAATCCGCTTAAATTATGTGACAAAACATTGTTTTTCATACAACCTACTTTTGTTCAGGCTACCACGTGGAAAAGGTTATTTTCTTTGCTGTAAACGAAGAATATCACGTGTAACAGAATTATAAACACCGTGTGTAGGGAATTAATTTATCTTTTCCTTCTTTGATGGAAATGCTGTCAAAAGTAAAGTTTTTTTTTTTTAATATGGCAAAGCAAACGAGCATGCGAGGCACCTGATGGTAAGTGACTACCCGCAACACTATGGGTGTTGAGGGTGTGTTGCTGAGCCTTTGAGAAATGTAGGCACCGGATACCGCACTCACCGAACGAAACTCAGGAACATCGTCCCTACTTCAAGTCGGTTTTCTGTGCGACGGTGGTATTTCACCGGTCGAGTCAGCCCACTAATCGCTGCAGACAGGGCCTACCACAGCTAGACTCTACCACTCCAAAATTTTGTTATCGTTTAAATAATTTTATGAAACTTCACTATGGCAAATGCGTTTTTGTCTGTTCTGTAGGTACCTACGTTAAATGCACGATTGAGTCATGACAACCAATTTTTACTACATATAGAAACAAGCAAATCGCTCTATGGTTTTAATTGTTAAAAATAATTTCGTGTAGAAAATAGTTTTCTTTGTATTCAAAACAAAACGTTAATGACGCATGCCGAAGCACTTACCTACTTCCCCTATTAATATTTTCAAAAACAAAGAGCAGGAGCCTTGTGGCAGGAAGCCTATAAAGACCTTTTTGTTTTAATTGTTGACATGAATATTCACCAAGGATTTAATTACGATATTTGATTGTTAATAAGTTATAAGGTCAGTTTATTGTAACAAAGCCAACCATATATTTTAACACTGATTTGCTTTACATACAATAACATAATCATTTTCGAATTCTTTACTTAAGAATTGAACATGGAAGTAGGTAGTCATCACAATTTATGTATTTATAAACATATTTATAAGTAATTTAATAACTCATACATAACCAAAAAAACAAGTTTTATCTTGATCTAACAATTAAAAAATATTTGACATTAAGAATTACTTTTATTTTATTAATAATTTTAAGTATTCGCATAATTATCTAATTCAAAGCAGTTACGTTTAAAATATATAATACTGAGACCTTTAACTTAATGAAATATGTACCATTTAAATGTTAACTTAGTTATGCCAAATTAAAAATGTATTTGTTAAAGCATCAAAATTGTTTGGTTGGTGTACTTATGCCGGTACAAATAAATCATAAATTTTTATTCACGTCGACATAACAGTGTGTTAAGTGTAGGTATATTAGATCTTGTAGGTACTTCGCCACGTGATTCATAACGAGGGCAGTTAGCAATGACATTATTTGTAGACACATACTAGGTTAAAAAAAGTGAAAAAAGTGCGAGTCGGACTCGTGCAAGTAAGCTGCCGTACCAACTTTGAAGTATGTAAATATTTCGCATATAAAAGAAATCGAGGCTTTAATACGATCCCTCTTTTTCCTCATCGTCTTTGTTTCCCTGGTGTGCAAAATCTTGCACTGCATCAAAAACTTATGTTATATTGTGCATTTTTTCGCACACCGTAAGAGATTACAAAATATTTTTTATTAGAAAATTGTTTATTTTGCGATCAGTTTTCTGGTGGTCAAAGTTTTTTTATTTGATCACAAATAAACTATTTTCGATTTTTCAGAAATCAAATTCCTTGCAAAAAGTTTTTCAAACTTTGTGGTCGGAAAGATGTTACCGCAAACATTAATTTAGTTATCGAGCATCCTTATCAAGTGATTGCAAGCTTGATTAATTGGTATTAATTCAAACTTGATACCATTACGCGAAACTGACAAAAGACAATGAAGTTAGTATCACTCAAGGGTAAAAGGGGTCAAAGTTAAAATATAAACGGGCAACGAAAGGATATATATATTTTTTAAATTCTAATATGATCTAATATTATCTTTAATATTTAATTGTTTTTTCTATTCGGTTTCAATTTCGCGGTATAAAAGGATCTTGTATATGGTTCAAGTACCTACTCACCTAGAAAATTAAGATCATTATTAGAACAGCCTTCATGTTCTAGATAAACGACACGTGCCTTTGACACTTAGTAGGTAATTATGAACCATAAAAGAGTATTATTCAATTACCTTAATATTTAAATTAACGTTTAACGATGTTTACCTAATTTAATGAGCAACTCATTGCTTTTAAGCATTAATATTTGAAATTATGACTATAAAGAGTGAGTTAAAACAAACCATTTTACGCAATTATTTAAAGAAAACCCGTTCTTTTAAAAAACGGGTTTTAACTGTAACATACCTATATACCAAAATGTATTTACTATTTAATTGTAGGAAAAGGAGCTGACGAGAAAGTCATTTGTGAAGAACATCTCACTGAAAACATATATTTAAATACATTTGTTTCCACCTCGTGGTATCAAATGTTTTTAATAAGTTATAAAACAGTAGTTTTTTGTAATATCTTGGGCATCTGTGGTCTTTACTTTATTTTTATAATATTAGTTATGATATGGATAGATATAAACTATCTGCCTTCTTATTTCTTAACCTTCGCTGTTTTCAATACCTACATAGCAACCATAAGGTTAACCTACTAAAACGGATCAAAAGAGGTCATATTTATTTCAACAGCATGCATTTCCAATCTGCATACGTAAATAAGTTTAAATGGGAATGAAATGTCACTGCGCAGGATTTATATTTCCTTCACATGTAAGTGTCACCATATATACAAACGCATTAAGATTTATACAACTGTACCAGACAAGGTGAACTAAAACTTGATAGATTGGGTATTTAGATCCGGTCCTTGCAATGTGCAATGTGATATGGTAACATCACGTGAGGTAAATAAATGAAAACGAGAAATGCAATCAGAAAAGTGTAAAAGAAAAGATATCAAAAAAACTCATTTTTATAAAGTCCTTCCTCCTTCTTAACAACGCAAAGGATTCATAGGTATATGCAGTTTTCACAATCACTAAAATAATTTATGTCGAGAATTAAAATTAATAAAAAAAATACTGAGAAAAATAATAACAATGGCTTTTAAAAAGCACAATTGAGAAGCTCGGCTGATTATTATCGATTTTTTAGACACTTACTTTTTATTTTCTAAAATTTTCCTATAATACATTCCTTCAAAAATTGATGCGTAGTTTCCAAAATTAGTTCATTTGTTATGATAATCTTTGATATCATAAGCATGTTATAAGGATATAAGGATAGGCCTTTGTTAGCTTTTGTTAATTGAGTCTCAAAAGGACGTCAAACTAAGAATTACGATTAATCCTTCATGAACAGATAAGTCAGCGCAGGCTTTTAAAATTTAACAAATTTATTAATAATAAAATCACATGTAGTAATATAAAAAATATATTTATTAAAAAAATATCACGTTATCAACATCTTACATATTAGTTTTGGTTGAGCAAGTCACTAGAGGATGTTGCCAAATTCGTCTATAAATAATAGGGTGATGAGAAATATCTAGCTGCCGCCGGGAAGAATGGGGATGGTGCAAATGGTGCTGACGGGGCAAAGTATGGTGCCGGAGCCACTAATGGGGCAGACGGGGCCACGTACGGTGCGGGTGCAACGATTGGTGCAGCAGGGGCAACCAATGGTGCCGCTACTGGTGTGGCAACTGCGTGGTTGATGGTATGTGCAGAGAATGACGTCGCGTATGGCGCAATACCATATGCAGCTGGGGCCACGGCAGGGGCCACCAAAGCCGCCGGCGCTGCTCCTAGAGGAAGGACTCCGGCTTTAGACGACACAATCGTCACGGCAAAAATGATCTGTAATATAAAAAAATTAATAAGATTATATTACATACATAATAAAACAATTTTATTTCTATTTTAAATACTTACAACGAATTTGGCGAACATTTTGCTTGTGATGTGACTGCCCACAATAGCTTGCAATTGATATGTGTCTTCCTTACTGAGGACGTCACGTTTTATACTACGGGTTGGTTTTTGTTAAGCAACAATACGCATGAGCGATGTTGGATAACAGTTGAGCATCAAGCGAAGTAAGCTGTGACCCAGACCACTGCCAGAATACCACCACAGCATTCTAATGACGACTTTGCTACCAATTTCACTGTCTGTTATGTAAGTGCCAAAAAGAAAATCACTTATCAATATGCCGATCGAATTGGTATTTCGTCGATAAAGATTTTGTAGAAAAGTTTGAATAAGAGGGACAAAACGTGACTCAGTCCGGGGTTATTGAAATTTCACGTGGCTATTACAGTTGTAAACAATTTTAATTGGAAAACGCATTGCAATTATTGCTCTTTAATTTTAAAATTGTATTCTTAGCTATTGTCGGGTTTCTTTAATTTTGTCTTAACTAAAATTTCACTTTCGACATTAATTATTTAATTCATATTCTTACAACAAAACAACGGTTGTTTACAAATTAACTTAGAAAGCTTTTTTTACAAGTTTAAAGAAACATATTCTTAAAAGGGAAAACTGAATATTGACGCAATAATTATACGGCCAGGTATGTATTATATGAAATGATTCTTAAATAATCAGTTAGGTTACCGTATACTTTTAAAGAAAGAACAGTATTTATAGTAAAAAAAAAAACATAAAAACTTAAGTTTATATTTGACGTCAATTAAACCACATGTTGCAAAAGAAGTCTGATAAATATCCTATCAAGAATGTACATACATAGCTGTTTAGATTTCTTTTATTCTTGAATGTAATGTTTTACTTAGGCTGAGCTATTTTTGGACAAAGATAGTTCTTTAAATGACAGAGTCGTTAAAAACTGAAGTAATGTTACATATAAAGTAATAATAAGGCGTACAATAAAAGCGATAAATATTTAACGCTTGTGTACCTCTAAACTAATTAAGGCTGAAAACATTATTTCTTTTTGTTTGACAAAAGAAATCTAATTTAGGTTAAGACTCTTTAGCTAAGCAAGTAACTATGTCCTGATTACCCCATTTCCTATTCCAAACCTACATACTCTCAGTAGCTTTCAAATTTGAATAATGAGAGTATTGCAGGGTATGTTGCCACGCCTGAATCTACGGTCACCAGGCAATTTCTTAACGTGCTCCATTTCTTCACACGTGCCTCGCAAATCCCAGCTGACTGCTTGCACTCGTTACCATACTGTACGAATTCTGAATTTTAATACACTTACGTATAAAATGACCACACTTTTTCTTGTGAATCACACATCACATCTTTACTCCGTTTAGGAAGGTCCTATCCAAAACAAGCAAAATGTTCTCTTTGAAATATGTAAGTATTGCAATTTAATGGTCCTAGAAATTAGTAATCTATATAAATATATTAAATGTATTATTCTATTTTTCTAGATCGTCTTGATCGCGGCTTTCGTTGCTCACGCCAAAAGCAGTGCAGCGCCGGTAGCAGTTGCAGCACCTCAGTTCAGCTATGCCAACGTCATACCACAAAACATCCATCCTTTTGCTAGACAGGTCAGCGTAGTGAACCGAGCTTTTAACCCCTTGGTAGCTGCACCATTTGCTGCTCCATTGGCTGCATCTTATGCCGCCCCCGTACCGGCTCCTGTACCTTTTGCCGGCCCCGTCCCAGCACCAATTGGCGGCCCAGTGCCTTTCGCCGCTCCAGTGCCCGGACCCTACGCTGCCCCTGTTTCGCCCATTGCAGCCCCATTTGCCCCGTTCCCAGAACAGTACTTAGCTGGACCTCCAGCCCTGCCTTTGGGAACTCCATACAGCACATATCCTTATGGACCAGCCGCGTATCCCTTTGCTCCGTTCAGACGATAGATCAAAGAGTGCAGTTTTGACCTTCCTTGTAAAGACTTATTAGATATTACTTGTTGAATTTACCAAAAATAAATAACTTGTTTTCTTTATAATTTTGTTTTCCTTTTTACTTTTAACTTTTCTCCCCCTTATATTTTATTTTTAGCTAATTTCTTTCTGTAGGTGATCTATATATAGCCAGAAATAAAGAGCCTTACGTAACTACTATAAATCTTTAATAAGAGCGATCACGTTTCAGTAAAAACAATTTATGTGCCCTTTGACGTTAGCACAAGTACAAGCTCTGTTTTCTTACGACTGATTAGTTTAGTAAACGTAAGCGGGGCACGTGGTGAAATGTTCTTCGTAGCTTTGTAAAAGTTTAGTGGAGCAACTTGTAAGCCACGTGATTTCTAACAAAGAAAGCCAGTTTTTTTTGGAAGTAGTATATTATTGACTATTTAACTTTTTAGGTTTATTATATTTTAGTGTTCAATCTACAAAATAATTTATCACACGTAAAGTTTAAACAAAAGTCCTACCGGTAAATTTCAGAGAGTAGACTCTTCCGACAAAACTTTATTCAATGAGCAAGCACAACGCATACCTCAATATTACCCCATTGTGCTGTTAAAAATGTACAGCTCTGCGTAAAGGTTGAATGCACGAGATTTAATTAGTATCTAAAATATTTCTGTAATTCTTGGTAACGTATTTATGCTATATTTGTTACAGTACATTAAAGCAAATGCCAAAACTGCAGGAATTTTTTGAATACGAAAAGAGTAAAAAAAATTTTTATGTACTAAATTATTGTTCTAGTGCAAAAAGTTTGTACTTTTGTATTTACATTGTTTTTTTTTCTTATTTTGAAATACTTATTGTTCCCATTACATCTATGGAGAGTTTAATTCATATCGTTAAATTCCTTAACAAGATGTTACTTGTAACAAACAAATATATAAAAAGAGGTATACGAAAATTAGAAAAGTTTTACTTAAAATTACATATTTTCATTTTCGTAATCATTGGAATAATCAAACCTATTACCCATTTTCTTTTTACTTTGGTACTCGCATATTACCTAAATTGAATTATTATCTTCAACTCAGGAATACATTAAAACATAAAAAAATTGGTTTATGAGTTTATAAAATGGTATAAAAATTGTCTATTTACAATTACAAAATACTTATAACTATGTTATGTTAAAAAGTACAAGACTAGACTAGATTTACTTCCATGCAAAATGTTTTAATAATGGCGCTGGATCAAAAACTTTGCTGTAAAAATGTAAATGTGGTGGAACAATAGGCGCAGCTCTGACTACCGGTGCGGGGGCGAAGACTGGGGCAGGGGCTACTGCTCTTACTATTGGAGAGAAAGGAGCTACAGGTAAAGCTGCCCGGGCAAATACTGGTGACGGTAAAGCAGGTAACGCTGGGACTGCAGGAGCCAACTTGGGCAGTAAAGGTCCGAACACATGGGCAGGGTAAATAGGAGCCGGAGCAGGGAACACGGGTGCTGGTGCCGGGAAGACTGGTGCAGGGGCGGCAAAGACTGGAGAAGGTGCAGGGAAGACCGGCGCAGGCGCTGGGAAGACGGGCGCAGGCGCCGGGAAGACCGGAGCCGGTGCATGGAATATTGGGGCTGGGGCAACTGGGGCTGGTGGAGGTAACGCTATCGGTGGCGCTACTGCGTGTATTGATCTGATACCAGTTGGGAAATTGAAGTATGGTGCATATCGCACCACCGCGAACGACTTCACTGCTGGTAATGCATGCCCGACGCCACTAGCTTGACAGCTAGCTATGACAGCAGCTGCAGAGATTATCTGTAAAAAGACGATGATTAATATTTTTCTTCCAAAAATTTAACTGTTTACATAATTAATATACTTACTAATCTTAAGAATGTCATTGTGTATTGATCCACGACTAATCAAGTCGAGTGTCAAGGTGCAAGTGTGTTGAAGGATGTGTACCTATCATTATATAGTTCATACTGTTGCAAGCATTACGTCTATGTTTGTCGGCATTGTTTTCACTTTCCTTTAACAGGACTCTGCATGAACAATTAGGTGCCAACGGTTACCGAATGTGTTACACTGACCATGAAAGGGACGGTTATATAACTTAGTGCTCTATGTATGGAAGGTTTAGCAATCATTGATTAGATTTTGATCGGCTTGTCATTGTAATTGGGTTTGCCGATATGTGTTGATAGGTGGCCCTAGTTGTTGAAGGTGTTTACACATAACCAACAAATCGTTTTAATTATTACCTTATAATAATAATAAATAGCCTATATATGTCCCATAGTTGAGCACAGGCCTCCTTCTCGGATAGCGAGAGGGTTTGAGCCGTAATCCACCACGCTGGCTTGGTGCGGGTTGGTGGATCTCATGATGGATTATCATCCAATCATATAAAATAATAACGTCTGCTTTTATTTTTAAAGACAATGTAAAAAAACATTCTTGTACTAAAATTGTAGAAAAAACTCACTCATAACCTAACATTTGATTTCAAGTTTAGTTACTTACCAGTGGCCGCCCGCGACTCCGTTCGCGTGGAAGTCGGTTTCCCGTGGGAATGAGATGTTTTCCCGCGGTAAAAAGTATCCTTTGTGTTATTCTGATGTATAACCTATATTACTGCAAAGTTTCACTCAAATCCATCGAGTAGTTTTTACGTGAAAGAGTAACAAACATCCATCCATCCATCCATACATCCTCACAAACTTTCACATTTATAATATTAGTAGGATTCAAAAAGGCATTAATTTATAAATAAATGTGATTCGATATCTAACTAGATTTAACATGCCCAAAACAGCTTACCAACCCTATTTAACAAGTTAATGATAGCCCTAGAACGTTTATCTAGAGGAAATATCAGGTAGTTAGTCCCGTCAATTAAGACTTACATTAAAATTTATTATAATTCTAGTTGATATCCTGCCAATTAAAAATTAGATCGGCATTTGGACTACGAATGAAGGACGACCCCAATGCAAGTAAAATACGCATGCTAAATTGCCAAACTCTATATGCATTCTAAGTGGCTACGTCACGAACGCTAGTTGTAAGCTCTTTATTATTCTAATATCGTAGACAATGCTACTTGCTGACTTTGTCAGTAGTTGTATTGGTCTATCACTCTTTCAAAAGATATGCCTTGCCTTGCATAAGTTTCAATGGCTTCATAATTTGAACCTTCTTTAGAATGCCATGCAAACATTTCGCTTAGCGTAGCATGCATCAATGATAAACCCGGCTTGTAAAAAATACACCCTATGCTCCTTATCATTCTCTCCTTCAGTCCTTATCATCATAATCATTTTAATCGAATTAAGATACTTAATAACTGCTGTGATCTACTTATATCTTGTATCTTTAAAGCTTTAATTATTATAACTATAAAACTTCCAGTTAATTTGTCATAGCAGCAACATATAAATTACTTAGTAGCAATGGTTTTTAATATTTTATACTTACCTATTCACCCATAAATTACTTACGTAGGAGCCTGTCCACATACAAGCACACGGGATTGCTAGAACTTCAAAGAAACAATTCAATGAATACACGGTAGTTTCGAGAACAATCGACAAATAAACAAAATACAAAGGATTCTATTTTGATATAGGCCACCCAAATTTTGATTTTCACACAAAGCCTGCCTTTTATGAGCAAGGCTTCTACTGTAAGATCCTAATGTATTGTATAAAATATTGTTTACATAAAGCCAAGGACTGGAAAGTTTCCTTGAAACTACAATAATGACAAAACGCGTCACACCCAACCTTCAATATAATATACCTGCATATGTAACGTTGTTATTCTGAATCAAAATCTTATTTATCAATCGTAACTTTCTCATTAATATGGACAGGCTAATAAGAAAACATATAAAGGTACAAAAGTTTATTTTCGATTACATATCATAGCATTAGGAATCAGTCTTGTTTAGAATAAGTAAGGAGAGTAGGCATTAAGTGCCGCCGGGGCATAGTATGGTGAAGCGTATCGGGCCAGTAGTGGTGCAGTCGGGGCCACGACTGGGGCGGGCGCGGCCACAAACCTTGCAGCTGGGGCCACGAAAGGTGCGGGGGCAGCGACAAATCTTGCGGCGGGAGCCACAAATGGAGCAGGAACGACGGGAGCTGGTGCAACTAATGGGGCAGCGACTAGACTGTTGTAGTTCCTGGCGACGTACTGGGAGCTGGAGGCGGTCACAAACGGAGCGGGGGCAGCCACCAGGGGCGCGGGGGCTACTAATGCTGCTGGTGCAATGCTGGGCTTAGCCAAAGCTACAGCAACCACAGCCATGAACGTTACCTGTAAATCAAATTTGTTTGACAATTCATCATATGGTTTAATATTTTTTATCAATTAAATTCACTGATGTGTAACTTACGAATCTGTACATCTTGTTCTGTTAGTTGTTAGTGTTGCAAGTTGAAGATGCGACTGCGTTGTCCAAAGTTTGGTGACATTACCTTTTATACTATGTAAGATTCACCTTGTACGTAGTTTCGTCATGTTGCACCGTCTAGTTAGAGGCAAGGCACGCAATTAGGCCGATCATTTCAACAATGCGGCCAGCTTGACTGATAACACCTTAATCGGACTGGTCTGGTTGACTCTTACCCCATTTTTGCAATTCAATGAAAGATTAATTGGATCTACGTTGAGTTTTTGGGTTTGGATGCTTATAATCGAATAAGTATTATAGCGATACTCGATTAAATATTACTAAATTTAATAATAAAGTATATGTTTATGTCTGTATCAACCAATATATAAGCTTTTTTGTATGTGTTAATTTGTTTATATATTTTAAATACTAGATAGAATGATAATATATTGACCACAGCTCCGCATGCCTCAACCGATTTTTAATGCATCCTTTATATTAAAATGTTCCTTTTCTCAAATTTAAAATAAATGAAACAATTAAGCCTAATTTGAATTAGCGGATGTGTTGTTATGGGTTATCTATCCTACTAATATTATTAACGTGAAAGTTTGTAAGTATTATGGATGGATGGATGGATGTTTGTTACACTTTTACGTAAAACCTACCTAATGGATATTAATGAAAGTTTACAATAATATAGCTTATATTTCAAAATAACACACACAACAATTATACAATTTATAAAGGTATTGTGTGAATTGTCTTAAATATCAAGTAAGTAGGATAAAATATTAGGTAAAAATCTATCACCTGCGAGCTATTCTGGCTTGCGCTGCCAAAATCACTAAAGTTACACATACAAGTATGTAATGTATGATAGAAATTTAAGGTAAACCCTTAAACTAGCTTTCCACCCTGCGGTTTCCCCTGCAGCTTAATGGCTTTGACCGTGGGAATGAGGCTTTTTCCCACGGTAAAAAGAATCCTTTTTTCTTCCCTGTCTATCGGATACCCTTTTATAATGTCTACTATAATCGGCCACCGAGAGATTGCGTTTGTGACACATGCCAGTAGTGTTGGGGTAAAAAATAATATTGACAAATATTTTTTCAATCAACATTAGTAAAAAAATTAGTTTATCTTATATCTATTTTACTTGTATAGCAAGAAACTCCAACTGCTGCCTTTTTTCAAAACAAATATTTAGGTCTACAATACAATAAGTACTAAAACTAAAAGTAGGTAATAAATACTTAAAATAATAGATATCGCGCTGGTATAAATTTAATCAGATTCCGATTCGCTTGAGGAGGTGCTATCATCATCTTCTCCAACATTTATAATTATGTTATTATCAATGATCGAATCAATTCTAATATCTCGATCAAAGTCTTTGGTAATAAGATTTTTTGTTTTTTCTACCGCCTTCGCCCAGTCTTCCTTCGTGATTTTTTCGCAAGCTTCTTTTAATAGAGCCATCATCTTTTTTGTGCTAAAAGGTGGGGACGTATTGCGACGGGCTGCATAACCCTTAATTTGAGCCCAAATTAATTCAATAGCATTGTATTGGCAATGATATGGTGGAAGTCTCAGCACCCGATGACCGTACTGCAGAGCTAATTCATCTATTTCATATCTAACATTTGCCGATTTATTTTCTTTCACTAACCGTAATAATTCTGCTTTAAGCATGTCCATATTTACGTCAATACCATGTTTTTGTAACCAAGCTACTAATTCTGCTTTTTTATTAGAAATTGATTGATAACTTTAAAATTGACTGATATTTTTAGCACATCCCTAAGAAAATATGATGTTGTTTACATTTTTAAAAATACATATTTTATCAGTAATTATTACCCTTACAGTAAGCCATCAGTTATAAAATTTAAAATCAGTGTGTTTTAATATCATTTTATTGCTTATTATTTGTTTGTAGGGTCAAAATAGACGACTTTTTTTTTGTTTGTTTTCGTAGACGGCCTGTCAAAGTTACCTCGTTATGTCAAACACAATGTGTCAGGAACGCATTCTCTCGGTGGCCGGACAATAGGATAGAATAGTATTTTAACGAGTAATACTTTTGTTTTTACTTTCTTCCTTTTTCAAAATGATTTATAAGGGTAAAACTTTTTATAGATATGAGTTGCCTTTCGGTTACGGTTCCCAAAAACTCAGGCACTAGATGCATCTGTGCTGCAAAAATCTTTACTCCCAAATTCAAGACAATTGGGTCAGTAATTTTAAGTGAAAGAATAACATACAGACGGACAGACAAACAGACTGATAGACACATTTTCACTTTTATAATATTAAGTAAGAATAGTCCAACAGTAAAGCCCACCACAGCATATACCAATATCTCAAGTGAAAGCAAAAACTCCAGTAGCTACTTATAAGCCTGTGATTTGGGCGCTGCAGTGCTTAGTTACCGTATTTCTTATGTTTACAATACCTATTGTTGTTAACGCGGAAGAAACCGCGGGCGGCCACAAGTAGCCTATAATTAAAAAAATCTTAACATCTTAAACATTCAAATTTCCTCTTTCACTTTTATAATGTCTACTAGGATAGAATAGTATTTTAACGAGTAATACTTTTGTTTTTACTTTCTTCCTTTTTCAAAATGATTTATAAGGGTAAAACTTTTTATAGATATGAGTTGCCTTTCGGTTACGGTTCCCAAAAACTCAGGCACTAGATGCATCTGTGCTGCAAAAAGTGCATATTCATGACATGAAAGAAGAAGAAGTTGCCTTCTCAGTACGATTATGTCGCAGATTTCAATATCTATCTGTCAAAAGAATGTAGTATACTATGCATTGCCGCTTCAACATCGTATAATTTAGTTAAGAAAAATATTTCAAAACATTAGATTACAAAAAATAAATTTAAACCTTTATTTTGGTAAATGGTCGTAGTTAATTAAGCTTTTAGATGTAAAATGGTTTTCGTTCCGTAGAATGGCTGGCTAATTATGTCTGGAAAAACGTTATTTTTGGGTATTAAGTAGGTATTATACTAAGTAAGCACACCTTTGCTTTTTTCAATAAGACTTAATCACATGTAAGATATTACAAGCTTGCAACTGGACCTTTATAATTAGTAGTCCCCTCACGCGTACCGTAATTTTATAATCCCTTATGGTCAATTTCGTATGGACGGAACCAAGCATTACATAACTTTAGGACAATGGACGCCGAAATGTTTATGGGTTATTTTTAATGTAACTATATGTAATCGAATCACTGTTTGGTACAAATTTATGTGTGGTTTTACAGAATTTAAATGCAGTTTGTGTCAAGTTGGTAGTAAGGATACGAATAGATTTTCATTCATAACTATTTGGCCATATTCCATAATGCGTAGAGGATAAACGTCTTAAATATTTGGACTACATTGATTAGTTGATTATTTTTATCAGACAAATAGCTTTGGGTACGAGGTTTGTCAATATTATTTCTTTTCAAGTCGTCGTAGTCAATTTTAAAGCTAATTGGTCATTAATATGGTTACAGTCTTAAATTTGTGACCCTCTTGAAGTAGATACTAAATAAATGTAAGATACTCAGTTAACGTTAACTAAAGTGAAATTATCTTACGGTTAATTGCATAACTTGCAAAATTATAAACAAACCAGTAATATACCTATTGTTTAAATTGCAAAGATTTACAAAAATAGTCAACATATTTAATCGTGTCAGTATCTATGGACTTGCTGATATTACAATATGCAAATCTAAGAATCTAAACAAGTAGGTAGGTATAATATTTAATACTGTATTCAATTAATTGAATTATTAGAATGTTTAATATATGTTGTTGTTTTGTTTGCATATAGGAGGTACATGCAGATGTGTCCATAGCAAGGATTTCAAAAAAACACTTAATATTTTTGTACAAATAAGCATGTAGGTTATTCCATCGTTGTTCTTTTTAAAAAAGTAATTATCCTTAAAGGTGTATGTGGTAATAAAGTAAAGTAGTTAATTAACGAACATAAAATCATGCCATCCTTAATAGAACAAAAAGGCGCTGAAAAGCTAATGAAGTCCGACACTAGCTTTTTTAAAGGTTAATTCATCCTTAATCATACCAACTACCTGACCGTCTTTCATAACTGAATCAATAAAAATACCTTTTTAGATTAATAAAAAATGAACGTTTGATTTAAATAATGGCCCATTATGTACAGGGAGTAAAACTTTTAGCTACTTAGTATACCGAAACTATTTTAAAATGTATCAATCTTTAAGATTAGACAAATTCATTTACTTTAGAGTAGAGTCAGAGTCAGAGTTTATTGTTGGTACTTGACTAAAATCATCAAGTGTTAGTTTATCAAGCTAATATTAAGCCAATCACAAAATTTAGATTCAAGCAATATACTTATGTTAGATAAATTTTCAGATTACATATATAAGCTTCGGATCGAAACCCGACTAATATGCCTATAAACCTACTGATCACCCTGTATGTATGAAATATAAAATCTGTATTTACCTACTTTTTGATTTGACAGGTAAGGTGATATAAATATGTTGGTTATAAATTCAAGTAATTTATGGTTAACGACTCTCCTTAATAGATTCAATGAACGCAAATAATAGATTTGTTACAATTTTTATTCTTTTATTTACATATTGAGGTAACAAAAACAACACTTTATTTACACAATAACAGGCCTTAATCTAAGTGCGATTAAATAATTGGTGTAATTTCTTCTATAATTAGTTAAAGTATTTTACAGTCTTGGCGGTTTAACAATTGGTATATTCGACGGTCTAAAAGTTGTTGGTTCCTTTTCCTTAAGATTGGACGATCTCGAAATATTATGTGAGTAACTAGTTTTAGCACTTTTCTTAGGACCATATTTGCGTATTGGTACACTATGAATGATTATCTTGGCAGGAACTCTTATAGTATGGACTCGCACCGGTCTGATTACAATTCTAGCAGGAACTTTTTTGTGATAGTGCTTGATAGATTTGATTGCTTGTGATTTCAGCGGTGGCGGAGCTATGTATGCTAATGGCACCGGCACAACTTCTACAGAAGTCTTCAACTTCTGAGGCCGCTGTTGAGCTGGTAATGGAGGGGCGTAGTAAGTCTTAAACTTCATCTGATTCTCATTTGATGGAAGAGCCTGAACAAAATTGTTATCACTGTTTGAAGGCACTTGAGTTGTTGCAGGTTGTTTGGTTGTCACCTCTTCTGGTGTAGTGGTCCGGGCAGTAGTCGCTTCAGCTTTGGATTCATCTGGCACATAGACCGGAGATTGGATGAATTCGAAGCCTGGAGGAGGTCCAAACGGGAAAGGCGGCAGAAGAATTGTAGCCACTGGTGCTGCTGCATGGGCCGTGGCAATAGCAATTGCAACATTAGGATCTTGGGGCGCACTTTGCGTTGGCACTGGCACTGGTAATGGCACTGAATTTGGCACTGGTTGAACAAACACTGGAGGAGCCACAACCGGAGGAGCTGGTGCTACGGGGATAACGTTTTCTAAAGCTGGTACTGCTGCTACGAGGCGATTGAAAATCCTCTCAAAGAACTGGGTGCTTGTTGACGTCACTACCGGAGCCGGCGCAGGGGCGACCGCGGGATGGAACCCCGACCCTTGGACGACGCTGCATACCGCAACCAGACTCAGAACCTGCAAACAAAACAAAGCTATAAACCTAATAATTTCTTTTGTAAAAACACGACCGATCGAACACCTACAGTTTGAAGCATCCTGTCGGACCCTCTTCCCATTGCCGCTATTAAAATATAAATAGGTGCTATCACTTGTTACATCGCTTTTATATACAGTAACAAATTTTGCATGGTTGTGTGGCAAGAGAGGTGTAGTGGAATACCTAATCGTTCTATGGGTTGCTCGGACCTTGATGTCTTTGAAAATCGAATTGGGTAGACGTCAGAAGAATAATAATAGGGCCAAATATGGGCTATAGAAAGTATTCTATGCATTCGTAGTCACATTTGGTTAATTAGTTGCAAATAAATTACAATTTGTAAGTGGTAGTGAGTAGCTGAATCACCATAATATCAGTAGCATTAACACCTACACACTGCAATCAACATAATGTCAAATGTAAAGTAAATTGAGATGCCACGATTCTTTTTTGTTTTACTTCCTATTTTGTAGGAACTTATGAGTTGGCACATTGTTTTGGATTATCCAGGCTAGGTAAATAGATCTTAGGAAGAAGTATAGTGTGGGACGTCACATTTTATCAAAAATGCGTTATTGAAGCTTGTCAATGTGGATTTCACAGATTTACCTTACCTTTTCGTGCTTCAATTTGTTTTATGTTTATTCCAAAAAAGCAAAGTATTGTTGAAAACTATAAATAACATATAGACCATAACTATAAATAACATTATTGTTGTAGTTTTCTCATTAATTTCATTCGAGTTTTACAATTGTGAACTCCATTCATATTTCATACTAGTGGACAGCCGCGACTTCGTCCGCGTTGAAACTCTTTATAATTATAACATATAATTTATAAATTGTAGCCTACGTGTTATTCTGATGTATAAGCTGTATTATTGTAATATTTGTTGAATCTCGGTTGATAGTCTTACGGTAAAACTGTGGAATGATAAATTAAATTTGCAAAGATACTTTAGAACAATATTCAAGCTAGTTTTGATAAAAATTGGTTCACCTTCTTACGAAATTACAAATAACTCTAGATACTTACAACATTCTTGGTAAGGTGTGAGTATCTATCACTCGCGTTTATCATTTTGTTGTATGGTGTAGGTTTAGTTTTTCCAAACAAATAAAAGCAAACCTGCTCTTGCTCATTTTTGCTTCTATGCGACAATAAGTAATAGGTATTATAGAATTTCTAAGGTTTTTGCGTTAGTATCCATCATTGAAACTCATTTTAAAGGATATGCGCATGTATTTGATATATATTTTAGTTTTCGCTGATCCCAAATATTGGGACTCTTCTTTACCACGGTATATACAAAAAAGCTTTTTTTTATTTTGTGAAATATTATTCAACTAAGTGCGTAACAACCCGTTGTATGTACCTAATTTACAAAGATCTCCTTTATAAAAGCGGTTTTGCCAAACCACCAAGCACAAATGAGATACAAAGTGGAACACTATCGCCGTTCGTCTAGTTTATATTCCTTCTAATTGTCTTTAACCACACCTTCGATTTTTTTTTCATATCTTTGACATTTAAAAGCAAATGTTTTTAAGAAAAAAAAACAAAATAGGTGTCGTTAAGCAAAACCACAGCTATGAATAATTGCTCTTTATAATTGTAAGGAGGTGAAGCAGATTGTACCATTAAACCGATTTACGAAAAAATAACTACGTTAAAAAAACCGACTCCGAAACTAAAAAGTTAATAATAAAAAAGGTTTAATAATATTTAAATATTGCCTATTATTTATACGTGCTATTTACTAATAGGTTTATTCGGTGCCAAATAAATTTATTCCTTAAGTATTAAATAGTAAGAGTTAATTGCTCTTTAATTATTTATTAATCTTTACATATCTTAAACTTTAAAGTAGGCATTTCATTGCATTAATTTACTCGTATTTATTTAAGTGATGGTAATATTATTATTTATTTGTTTAAAGGCTTGACACCGACTTCAAACCTATTAGAAAATAGCACGTATAAATAATAGGCAGTATTTCAATTATATTAAATCTTTTTATTATTAACTTTTTAGTGTAGTGGATCCTAGTTCCCACCAAGCACCAAAGTGCTCGTCAAGACAAATCAAACGAGCCCAAACTCGATTGTGTTCTGTCATTTGATTACTGAGTTCCTATGGCCACCTTCCGATTTCATCATCAGACCAGCTCCATGTCATAGTATTTTTTCACTGTTATCCAATTTACATACGTATAAAAAATTACAGCTCAATCGGTAACCGGGAAGTGAATCAAATTTACTTGCGATATTTGATTTCAGACATCGGGATAGGTTAATCCGCATCAATCAAAAAAAGAATCACGTCAATCGGTTCAGAACATGTACATAAATAAAATAAAAAATAAAAAACATACCGGCCGAATTGAGAACCTTTTTTGGAAGTTGGTTAAAAATGCCTGAACTGATTTGTGAAACTATTGTTTTATATGTAAGCGAGCTAAACTTACCCACGTTCTGCTAATCCTCCTGGAGAAATTAAGAAACTTTTAAAACTTTATATTTATACCTAAAGCGGTTAGGAGATTTTCAACCCTGCACTTGCTTTTGAAAATCAAATTTTGATTGATTTCTCGTAAGGTGGGGAATTTCAATTTGTCTAAGCCCTTTTTATGGAAAAAAATAATAGCTAAATACAAAACACATGCGATCTTTTCTTCGTTATTGAAAAACATACCATAATATTGTTTACTTATATTAAAAAAAACACAGTATTTATTAAATGGCAGGATGGAGTGTTGAAACTATTGCGTTACCATTAAACCTGGAATGAAATAGAGAAATGAAATTTTAAAATTATAGAGTATACTTTTGGGGCAATTTTGAGTGTTAGTTAGTTACATCTATAGAATTAAATAATTTACCACTGGTAGAATTGACTTACTTTATTTAAGCCGATATAAGTCTTACTTGTTAGGCACATGCCTTCTGTTTATTTGTTACTCAATGCAAAATATAAAAAATATAATATTTAAAATTTTCTTACCTTAAGCCCGCTTTAAACACAAGTCCCATTATTATATTTTTAGGCATAGAAGGTTTATAGGTGTCCTTATTCATTATATTACATTAGTTGTAAATATTTTTTCAAGATTGAAATCATATTATATACTGCACTAAAATCCATTTCTTAGTTCTGTGCATAGTAGGTATAGTATACAGACAGAACTCTAGGCAACGGTTTGTAAAAATAAGGGACTAAGTACGAAGAAAAAACATTTAAATTCTCGAGAATCCATGTACCAATGAATTAGATTGTATGCAAAATGTTTATCTAGTTTATTTTGTTTGGCCTTCTGGTGATTATGTGTTCCAGAAACTTGGTGAAAGCAAAAAGTAAAAAAAATAAACAATATTTGCAAATATAACAAAATTTTATTTATAATATCACAACGTTGCTCAGGTCATTTTGTATTTATAGGACATAGGAAGCGTATGGTGACGCAGCTATGGCAGCAGCAGGGGCGGCTACATAAGGTGCGGCGACGGCAGGGGCGGCATAGTACGGAGCTGCTACAGCAGGGGCGGCAACATAGGGAGCGGCTACTGCGGGGGCGGCAACATAGGGAGCTGCTACATAAGCGGCAAGTCCGTTGTTGATGCGGTGGTAGTACTGCGAGCTGGTGGCAGTCACGACCGGGGCTGGGGCCACCAAGGGGGCGGCAACCACTGCCGGCTTCGCTGATGCCAAAGCAACCAGGGCTGATACGATCACGATCTGGAATTAACATTATATTAACACTCTTATACTTTTACTTACTTATTAATTAGCAGATTGATAAATTGATTGATAAGTTTCTTTACTTACAAGCTTCATCATCTTGATTGTTTGTTTGTTTGTTTGTACTGTTAGCACAAGACTCATGTCGAAATGATTAGTACCTGGTCATTTTATAGTACAGTTCAGATGTAATGTCGCAACTTGTCGTCCCATTACATCCCAAGCACGACGCACTCTGACATTGGATGCGCGTGAGTTGAATCCAGCTACACATTACACCATTTAGTAGGTAAATCACTGAGGAGAAATGTAACCTTGAAGGTAATTTATGTTATTAGGTTTGCAAATACGCAGGTAAGAAACATTGATAGAAAGTTAAATAATGTTATGTCTCATTCAATTTTAATTATTAATTCTTTTTCATATTAATCTATACTAATATTATAAAGCTGAAGAGTTTGTTTGTTTGTTTGTTTGTTTGTTTGTTTGAACGCGCTAATCTCAGGAACTACTGGTTCGAATTAAAAAAATCTTTTTGTGTTGAATAGACCATTTATCGAGGCAGGCTTTAGGCTATATAACATCACGCTGCAACTATTAGGAGCGAAGAAATAATGGAAAATATGAAAAAAACGGGGAAAATTATTCATCCTTGAGGGCTTCCGTTGCGCGTGCGCTGCGAAAACGGTTCTAGATACCAAAATATATGTATGAAAGAATTAAGGGAACTTTTTACCACGGGAAAACTTCGCATTCCCACGGGAAACCGACTTCCACGCGAACGGAGTCGCGAGCGGCCTCTAGTTACTTATAAAGTTCTCACTTACTTAATAAGCGAAATCATATGAAGCAAGGTCATTCTCCAATGTTTTCACAGTGGTAGTACAATTTTAAAATCCTTATATTCTAAACATGAATTTTAAATAATGCACATGATTTCGATTACCTTAAAATTATCAAAATATACCTCGTACTAAATAAATAATGCGTTGTCTGAAGTACATATTAATTTTTATTTTTTAATGATTTATTTTCATATCTTTATTTTATAAACTAAAACAAAAGATTTACTTAATTTATTTTCAATGGAGCCTTCATTTACTGTTATTTGACTAATTCAGTTCTTGGTTCATATACAGGGTGTCCAGGAAACAATGGATAAGCTCTGAAGGGCTAATAGTAGAACTAAAGGCAAGCCTAAAAAATAATTGATAAAAAGTATAACCCTTGCACTGCTAGAAATATGGCGCTTTAAAAAAAAACTTCATATTTTTTTGACTGTGTTCATATTTTTACTCGTAACGAAGTCAAATCACTTAATAACATCATTATTTCTGTGTTAAAATAATAAATATTAACCGCATCAGTGAAAAATTTTGTGCTTGGTAGCTAAGATTATTTTATCTAGCTTGTTTTTAAAGTATTTTTGTTTTTAATTTTTATATAAGTACTTATTTTAAAAATATAAATATTTTATTTTTATAGTGTATTTATATATTTATTTTTATTTTATCTAAGTGATAATATGAATAATTTGCAAGATGTATGTGACAACAGTTTGTCATCTTATGATACTTGTTCCTCTGAGGCCTCGGATGGTGATGAAAGTTTCCACAGCACCTGTTCTCTATCTTCTTCATTATTTTCTTGTTTCTCTGATTGCATTAAAAATTTTAACGTTGTGTACATTAATGCGCAAAGCATACCTAGGCATCATTCTGATTTGCTAACCACATTCGATAATAGAAATATTCACGCAATTCTTGTGTCGGAATCTTGGCTGCAACCCTGTTTTTCATCTACTTCTTACTCTATTCCAGGTTTCCACTTGATACGCAACGACCGCGAAGGTAGAACTGGCGGCGGTGTAGCTATTTATTTACGTGCCAATATATCTTATTCTGTGGTTAGCATTTCAACGCAGTCTTCTTCTACCTCTGGTGCTGAATTTCTTTTCGTTGAAGTCACCATTTCTAACACTAAAGTTCTTCTTGGTATCTTTTATAGTCCTTCACTTCGCATTAACTATTTTTCTGACCTGGAAACAATCTTGGAGAATACTGTTCCATGTTATGATCATCACATAGTTATGGGTGACTTCAACACCTGTTTAATTAAAAATGACAATAGGGCAGGTAGACTAAAGTCATTAGTAAATGCATGTAACCTGCATTTGCTGCAATCAGGACCTACACATTTTTACCCAAACTCAACCCCTTCTCTCCTGGATCTTATAATTGTATCAGTCCCTGAACGTGTTGCGAAGCACGGCCAAATGGGAGCTGAAGCATTCTCATACCATGATTTGCTATATCTGTCATATAAGCTCCGCACAAAAAAATCTAATCCTCGTATTTTACAGCTTCGAAATTTTGGTGGCATAGATGTAGCAAATCTATTGGTGGACGCTGGGAATGTTGATTGGTCGAGTTTGCTTGAAATGCCAACGGTTGATGAACAAGTTAACATGTTTAACTACCACCTGATGCAACTCTATGACAAGCACGCACCCATTAGACCGGTAAGAGTCAAACATTTACCAGCTCCTTGGCTTAGTAACAGCATCAAAGAACTGATGACTCGCAGGAACCGGGCAAAGGCAAAATTTAAAAGAGATCCAAGTGATTCTAATAGGGAACGGTACAGAATCTTACGAAATCGCTGCAATAAGGAGTGTAGAGATGCGCAACAACACCATATTCACACTTCTGTAGACAATCCTGACCCAAAAAAGGTCTGGAATTTCTTAAAAAAGTTAGGAGTTGGAAAACAATCTCATGATCCCTTTCCTTCGAATGTCAACTTAGATTCGCTGAATGCTCATTTTACTTCAAACTCGCCTTGTGTAGATGTTTACAAAACAGCAACTCTTAATTCACTCTCCTCCCAGCCAACTCCTAACACGCCTCAGTTCTGTTTCACACAGTTCTCCGAATGTGATGTTAAGAGAACCATTTTATCCATAGCCTCGAACGCCGTGGGATGTGATTTAGTTAGTCGGAACATGTTAATCCCTATCATTGATGTCATCACCCCTGTCATTACCTCCATATTTAATCATTCCATTTCCTCCGGTGCATTTCCATCTTCATGGAAAGATGCACACATTATCCCTCTTCCTAAAAACTCGAATCCTAGTACACCTTCAGACTTTAGACCAATTTCTGTCCTTCCCTTCCTCTCTAAAGTTATTGAACGTCTCGTTCATAAACAACTTAGCGAGTTCCTTAGCTCCTATCACCTGCTTAACCCTTTCCAATCTGGATTTCGACCTGGTCACAGCACCACAACGGCATTAGTTAAAATAACAGATGACATACGGCTTGCAATGGAAAATCAACAATTAACTATCTTAACTCTTTTAGATTTCAGCAATGCCTTCAATACTGTCGATTTCGATATCCTTTTAGCTACATTACGTTCTCTTAACATATCTCCATCGGTTACTGATTGGTTTCAAAACTACTTGCGTGGACGTCGACAGCGCATTTGCATTGATGATAGAAGGTCATCTTGGTGCGATCTCGTTGCTGGTGTCCCGCAAGGTGGTGTGTTGTCTCCTTTGCTCTTTTCTATTTTTATTAATTCCATTACCTCTAATTTATCTTCTCTCTACCACTTATATGCAGACGATTTACAGGTGTATGCTCATTGTAGCCTTAATGATCTGAGTTCAGCTATTAATTTAGTGAATAATGATCTCTTACAAATTTCTGAATGGAGTGCATACCATGGTATCATTGTAAATCCAGCTAAAACTAAAGTTATTATAATTGGTAGTCGACAAATGATTAGCCGGATTGAATGGGATAACTTACCTCCTATAAAATTTAATAATGTCAATGTGCCATTCAGCACAGTAGTAAAAAATCTAGGTGTGTTAATGGACAACACCTTCTCATGGTCTGAACACATTGAGAATGTCAGCAGAAAAGTGTTCGCTGCTGCAGGCTCATTAAAACGGTTAAGTCACCTTCTGCCCATTACCACAAAGGTTACGCTTGCTCAGTCTCTTTTGTTGCCCATCTTAGACTATGCGGATACTTGTTTCATTGACATTACCGAGGAACAATTATCAAAACTTGAGAGATTACAGAATTTGTGCATTCGATTTATTTTTGGCCTGCGCAAATTCGATCATGTCTCTAGCTATCGCGCTCAGCTCAAATGGCTCCCGATTCGTTTGCGACGAAATTATCACATTCTGTGTTTACTCTACCAGGTTCTGTTTGACCCTAGAACCCCGAGTTACCTCAAGGAACGCTTTAGATTTAGGCAGGATGAGAATACACGAACACTTCGAGCCCAACATAGTAGGGCATTAATAATTCCTTTGAGTGTAACAAAATTTTACAGCAGGTCATTCACCGTTTTGGCGACAAAACTTTGGAATGCTTTGCCTCTCCATATTCAGTGTGCCACTTCATATACATGTTTTAAAAAAATGTTGTCGAGCATTTCCTATCTATTTAATTATTTTTATTTAATTTAATTACGCCTTATTAATTTCTTAATTTATAGTTTTGCATTAATTTCATTTTACAAACTTGTTGTTAATTATTGACATTTAGGTATTTATTTTACTATTAATATATAATATGTACATACTTCTATATTTTTATTTTATTTTATATATATGTAGGTATATGTAATATATATATGTATTATTTTATATATATATATAACGTTACGTAGGTATTCTGTGTAAATTTTATTTATTTATTTGGATAAAACAGGATAGATAAATGTATACCAAATAATATTTGTTATGTACTTTTCATCGCACTTTTTGTTTAGGTATTTGCACCTACCTTAATGTTTCGTTTTGTCCTTAACTTAACTGGTTGTCTGGCAGAAATCGCTGCTAGCGATAAGACCGCCTTTTGCTATATTCCTATGCTTTATTGTAATTGTTTTATATTTTTGTGTGTGCAATAAAGAATTCATCTATCTATCTATCTAACTATCAAATAAAATAGCTAACTAAAGTATTTTTCTCAAAAAATAATGTTAAACTTTTGATTTGTGTAAAATTTCTGAAGAAATATTTTTGATGCGCAACTTTGAACAGCTCTGGTGTAAAAAAATTATATGAAAGTAACAGTGACCAATGATTTCAAAATATTCCTGGTTTAATAACGTTTTTAAAAAGATGTAATATGTCGTTATTGTAATGAAAAAAGGTTGAACTAATGGTATAAGTGTGTAAAATGGGATGATTATTTAGTTCTAGCAAAATTATAAAAATACAATAAAACTAAAGAAATATGATTTTCAACTGATATTAATTGCAAAAACATTAGAATAATTGAGAGCAACTGTTCAAATTGTCTGTCCCCATCCTGATGCAGGCCCTACAACTACGAATAAAGGATCTTCAAAAAAATCGCGCGTGTCGTCGATCATTGATTGCAGCGGCCTGAACACGAGCTCGTAGATCTTCTAATGAAGTTACTGGTTGCCGGTAAAACTCTTCCTTAAAATACCCCCAGTAAAAAGTCTAAAGCGTTTAGGTTTAGGCGGCCTACCTACCTGTTAGGGTAGGTTTCGTCAAGTATGCACATAATGCAACAGCATAGTGTGCTAGACAGCCTTCATTTTAAAGCCAATATGTGTCGCGAAGCTCTTCGGACACGTCTATCAATAAATTGGGTAAGTCATTATGAAGAAAATTTGGATCACTTTCTCCTGTTAAGTTGATTTCTTTGAAGATCCTTTATTCGTAGATGCAGGGTCTGCATCAGGATGGGGACAGGCAATTTGAACAGTTACTCTAAATTATTCCAATGGGTTTGCAATTAATGTCAATTGAAAATCATATTTCTTTAGTTTTATTGTATTTTTTTAATTTTGCTAGATCTAAATAATTATCCCATTTTACACACTAATACCATTAGTTCAACCTTTTTACATTACAATAACGACATATTACATCTTTTTAAAAACGTTATTAAACGAGGAATATTTTGAAATCATTGGTCACTGTTACTTTCATATAATTTTTTTACACCAGAGCTGTTCAAAGTTGCGCATCAAAAATATTTCTTCAGAAATTTTACACAAATCAAAAGTTTAACATTATTTTTTGAGAAAAATACTTTAGTTAGCTATTTTATTTGATAGTTATTCACTGATGCAGTTAATATTTATTATTTTAACACAGAAATAATGATGTTATTAAGTGATTTGACCTCGTTACGAGTAAAAATATGAACACAGTCAAAAAAATATGAAGTTTTTTTTTAAAGCGCCATATTTCTAGCAGTGTAAGGGTTATACTTTTTATCAATTATTTTTTAGGCTTGCCTTTAGTTCTACTATAAGCCCTTCAGAGCTTATCCATTGTTTCCTGGACACCCGGTATAACTGTCATTCAAAATATAATGCATTGTTTACCGTTTTCATTCAAACTGTCTTCAATTTCCCACGTCACCTGACAGACGGTGTATCTTGTTTGTAAATACCAAGTTAGTTAATTATGTAAGATTGTTATCAAATTGAGTAAAAGAAAATCAGTTTGTATTGTTATTGTTATTTGTAAGTAATCTGTGTTTGAAACAAGTCACGTTGTCAGAGTGTGCCCGTTGATTCCGAGTTGTTCAATTGTAGACATAACTCGCCAGGTGGTGTTCATTACACAGAAATCTCTTTTGATTGAATCAATTGTTTTCGAAGAAAGTTTTGTTTTGATTTTTAATAAAATATTGTTTTTAGTGAAAAAACCTAAAGAATACTAATTGAATTTTAAGATTTTTTTATTTAAAATTTTTCATTTGGAAAAATCTGAAACGGGCACAAGAGATGCTCCCACCATTATCTACTTTTTGATTGATCGAAGTGAACTATTATTTAAAGATAGAACAATTAAAATTCTAGCAGATGGAAAATTGAGAAATAAAGTTCAAAAACGTAAGGATACCTTTTAAAATAAAAAAAAAACATAGTTAAGATGTTTGGAATCTGTCATCCGCGTGAGAATATTAAGCAATTTGAAAAAGTAGGGGGAGGTCCCCGAGAACCGGACACTTAAGGAATAACAGAAATAAAATAAAATGCACAATAGTCTTATTTATTTATTTCACTTTATAAAGTTTTTAATTATATGCCTAACCAACACAGATAAACCACCAGTCTTAAATATTACTTTAAATGTAGTAAATATTGAGTGAAAGTTAACATAGCAAAAACGAGGTTTCGAAAAAGGCCCCCTAATGACGGACAGACAATTTTTCGATCATTTTTAAACTCAAAAATTATTTTAACAAATATCAAAACAAATCAACTGTTAATAAAGAAAACTAATCTTAATTTTAATAAACTTTGTACATAATCAGGAACGTTTTTTATAGAATCACAGACCTTTAATTGTACAACCTGAAAAAATCACAAATGTAGCTAACTGAGCCCTCTTCCATATCAATGGATAGCTTTTTTTATAAAATTTTATCTTTGGGGGTATTCTGACGATCTTGGTTTGGGTTTACCCATGTGAAACCTTAAAAATAAAACACAAAAAATAATAACAACAAAAAACACTTGCTGTTAAACTGTCCGGTACTAGGGAACCTTGAGAGTGTCCGAACTTAGGGACCCTCAGGTATATACAAGATTTTTTTAAATTCAAATTGTGTGTTCAAGAATCATGAAAAAGCTATGAATTATGTAAGATAAGAACAAAAGCAATAATAATTAAAAATAATGGATATCATCCCACAGTTTAAATACTATTTACAGACCCCGAAAAATTACTTGAAACAAAATTTATGCTAACCACAAAATTTAAACATCGCTTCCCGACGAACGAGTCAGCACTGACTATTGGCTCTCCTCCTCCACACTTTACTTGGGAGAACCTATCTTACCGCAGCAAAAGCAACAAATTGGCGCGCTTTTTTCGTTCTGATTTTAACTATGTCCGGCTTTAGGACCCGTCCGGGCTTATGGGACTTCCCCCTACTTGCAGACTACTAAGCAAACAAATCAAGACACAGTCAGCAATTTTTGTGCTAATCTGGAAAATAAATATATTTATCATTATTTTCATCTAGTTCAAAAGTTAAGTCTCTCCGTGTCCACTGTTTTTGGACATTTCAAACATAGTCAGGACAGTCAAAACATCAAAAAATAATGTAGCAACGTGTCCGAAATAACACCAAATAAAAACAGAATAATAATTTAGTTAAAAACATAAAATGGTGAGCTATGACTCTACTTATGCACTTTATTTACATTATTTCTTCATTACTTTCTGTCGCATGAAGCATTTTTTCATTTTTAGATTAATAGTTCCTAAATTCTCGTCAAAACTGTAAATTTAACTGGGTTAAATAATAATTCAGTTAAAACTGCATGTTAGTAATTTGAATCATACAAAAATGTATATTTTTTTCTTTAAGAAATTTATTGTTTAAAAATAAACAAACCTCTTACCTAAACCGTTATTGTTAGAAAGTTGAAATTTTCACAAATTATGTATTTCCGTTTCTGCTATAAGTAACAAAAAATACTTTAAATAGAAAAAAGTATCATCTCCCAACCTACAATAAATATTTTCGTATTTTTTTTCTCCATATTAATCGTAATTGGTAGGTACGCTTAAAATTATCACAGAATATTTAGTTGTTATTGACTTTTAAAAGTAAACTTACTATTAAATAAAATAAATATTAAAGGGGGGCTCCCATACAAAAGTTTTTTACTATTATATGGTACGGAACCCTTCGTGCACGAGTCCGACTCGCAACTGTTCGGTTTTTCCCTCTAACGTTATAGGGGGGAAAACATAAAACAAGAACGAATATATTACTGAAAAAAATAGCGATCTTGAAGGAGAATGAACAACAGCAGATAAGTGGGCAATCAAACATCATCACTTTATGAGTTAATAGCTCTAGGTTAGAACTAGCAAATGACAAACAATTTGACTATAATAACGAAGCAACAATCTTATCTTTACGATCAAAACTTTAGTATATAAAACACACAAGTTGCTTAAAATGCACTCATTCAACAAATACCGACCGAAAAATGTATAAGACAGTGAGTACAATATAAAATTAAGGCTCGTTAAATATAAACTTTACGCAGTCGATCAAACTAGACCTCCAATTTCCTTGATTATAATTTCAACAAACCATTAATTTGCCATGCCTTGTAAATATACCGATAAAGTGTCTTTGAAATTATTATTTTTTTATTGCAGATTTTGATTATCCCATTCGCGCTAACTGTGGCCCTGGCATATCCGTATAGTGGACCTACGTTTGGTCCAAACTCTCAATTCATCCCCAATCATGGTTTCGCCCCTATTATGAACGCGTTTCCCTCACACCCCGGTGCTTACGGACCAAAACCTTCGTTTTGTGGACCTTGTGGAAATGGCGTAACGTGGAGTGGACCTGGCTTGGTTAGACCAGGTTGGACTGGAATGAATTCCAATGGACTCGGTTGGAATGGTCCTAATTTGGTGTATCCTGCCTCTGGATGTGCAAGAGCTAATTGGAACAATGTAAACTGGCGAGGTCCTGGAGTGGTTGGAATTTATTAATGTAACACAACTAGTGATTCGAGACTATGTACGTATTACCCATTTTAAACAGTATTTTATTTGGCATTTAAATTCTAAGCATTAATAAACGATCTTTAAATAAGATTGTATTTTTATTATGGATCATTATATAGTCACCTAAAAGAATAAAACATTTGACCTGACATACGATAGATCCTCGTGTATAATTTTTCAAACAACAAAGGCTATATTTACGCATGTTTTTCTTGAAGATTCTAAAATAGCAAAGAAAGGAAAATTGTCCTTCACACTTTACACGCGTTGTTGTTCCGTTAGATGTTCCCGCGTGTGAAAGGTTTAAAATGCCTGTTACGTCATACGAGGGCTATTGTGTTCGAAACAATACCATTGTTTGAAGCTTGCTCGTGATTCACCTCGTGGAGGACTCAAGGACTTCCAATACCGTGGGCATCACGTGTGTTATAAGTCTTAGAAAAACAAAACTACGAAACAAACAGCATTAAGCTTAGTTATAATTAAGCGACTCAAACAAGTCAAATCATTAATTAACCTTAAAGATTTTTCATATAAAATAATAACTAAGTAACAGTTTAAATTAAAGGTGAGATATACTATTCAATTTTTGATATCGTACATTGGTTTTATATTTCAAATTACAATAATTTAGCAGACTATATATAGTAATGAAATAAGACGTTTCATGAATTTACATCAATTTATTTCCACCCAGACAGACAATTAGACCTAAGTAGCACTATTATTTATTTCTGTATTGAAGATGAAGATAATTCCTTCTTAAAAATAGAAATAATGTTTGGTATTACCTTCGTGTAATGGATGTATCCTACTAATATTATAAATTTGAATAGTATATGTGAAAGTTTGTTACTCTTTCACGTAAAAACTACTGGACGGATTTGGATGAAACTTTACAGTAATATAAGTTATACATCAGAATAGCACATAGGATACTTTTTTCCGCGGGAAAACTTCCAGTTTCCACGGGAAACCGACTTCCACGCGAACGGAGTCGCGGGCGGCCACAAGTCAGAAGACGTCAGAAGCAACGAACTGAGTAAATGCAATTTATTGAAACGTTATCTGATATTGAATAACACTCCTTTAAAAACCTCCCCCTGCGATGCATAAACCTATCACCTTGAACCGTTTCTCTTTAGAAATACTATAATTTAATATAATTTAAAACTTTGGTGACGGTAATGGTAAGTCAAACTCAAGCACTGACGTCATTTTCTGGATTCGAAGTGCAAGAGTGTTGAGTTCTTTACGTAATAAAATTAAATATTACGACTTTTAATTATACTTATATATCCAGTAGTATAGAGTTATTTATAGTTAACTGTATTAATTAGAAGTTTATAACGAATGCATAACTGATTGACCTACTTAAATCTTAATTTTTTTAGAACGTTTGATTATAAGTCACGTTTCAGAAGATACTCGTAGGTAGCTATAAAATGAATTTTCTTGTTTGTCACATATTTTAATGTATGCGTCAGCAATGTCTACAATTAAATTTGTATAAAAACACTTGACATACGTTTTTGTTTGATTCAGGTAGATTGATGCGTATATTATAAAAATCAATTGTAGCGCAAACCTAAGATTGAAACACAATTATTTTGCGCATAAATGTTTTAACTAAGCGTAGTGCCATTTTGTGCTTCCTCTATATTTTCCTTTATCCACAGTTTTTTACGATGATATAATATTTATTTCTTACGAAAGAAATTATTTAGTCCAACATGTTATTTATTGAAAACGGTTTGCCACTATGCGAAGGATTCAGTATAAATATGTTATAACTGTTACTTGTTATCTCAAGTCTGAAACTAATAATCATATCGGTAAGGTAGAGACTATAATTTAAAACTAAATTGCAGTTGTTTTTGATTATTTCATACATATAATCTTCAACGGATATATTTCTATATTTACAGCAAAATTAAATTCGTAATTTTAACCATTTCATCCAACACAATATAAAAAACTGAATTGAGGGTTTTTCAAGTTAACCGTACAATTATCCACAATTACCTTCATGTATAAAACAATCATACATATGATAAACAACTATCGTAACAAAATGTATCATTAAGTTGATTTAGTTCGTACGTTTGTAGTATAAAACCTTTGGTATTGAAAAATCGTTAAATAAACCCGATTGTGACCCGACTCTACTTCTATAGAGAAAGAGCAATAGTGTAAGATATATTTGACCTAAGATGTTAAAACATGTAAGTGTTCTAATTTAGGTTAAACGAGGAAATACTTTAGCCACTGAAGACTGTATATGTTTTTTATCAAAAACATTTCTGTTAGCCAGCGTCACACAATAAGTGCGTGTGACGTGCACTAATGGGTGTTAATTGACGTAAAATATACCAAATCTTGTTTACGTCTTTGATCATAAGTGGATTACCCACATAAGGGTTAGTAGATCCACACAACAACTTTCCCTGCTTTTTAAAGAAGGACTAGCCACAACGCCGTCGGATTTGCTAAAAATAATATGTGGGTAATAAGCAAGGTGTGTTTTAATTTCAGTTGCTTCTCCTGATAATCTTCGCTTTAGTAGCTGCCAGGCCGCAACAGCAGGACAACATTCTCGGAGGATGCGCGTGCGTCGATTTCATTGAAATTTACGATGGACTAGACGATGGTGGGAACGACGCATTTGAAGATTTCTTTACATTCGAAGACGACTATTAAAATTATTATTGTTATTCAATATTACATGCGTTTATTCGATTTTAAATTTTACGTTTAAACAGCCTTAAGATAACCACATATTTCCGTATCATATTTAAAATACACCGGTGAGCCATCTATGCATATTGTGTAAGGGTTTGTTTACGGAAACAACATTAAACTTAATAATATAAACTTGTTTATTTATCGATGTACAAAATTTCATTTAAATCCAACCATCCAAAAAATTATAAAAGAAAAAAAGGCATGCAGCATTGAGTTCTAATTAAATCCAAGTCATTTGAAACTGCATTGATTATTCTATTAGACTATCTCAATCCCATTATTTCTGCGTTTTACGGGCAAGCATGGAAAAATAACAGATTGGTTACAGTCTAAAGATTGCAAAGATTTGCACCGACGCGAAAGAAAAATAAACCTGTAGTTGTTTTGATGGTGGTTTTACACACGACAAAACATGAAATTGGCATTTGTAAGTATAGGTTTTTTTATCTAGAACTTTTTTTCATAAAAAAATAATATCAGCAACCAGAAAACCGTGAATGGTCGATCAAGGTCCGCACCGATGTCGAAAATTCAGTGTTAAATGTATATCACTAACAATGAGAAGTTTACAATTAAATTTTATTGTTAATCATCAGATATTGTTCTCAAACAGACATCTATCAATACAGAGTACATTCATCCCTAATTTAACTATATTTTTTACTTTTATATAATTTTGTTTGAAAATTTCACACACGAAGGCCTACGCAATACAAACAATTTATGTATTATTGTTATTGTTTCAGTTTATTATGTTCATTTTTACGATTTGTTTTATACTGCCGGGTGAGACTAGTTATGAGCCGAAGAAAAAAATGAAGTTTGTGGACAAAATGGCACATGCTCTTGAAAAGTACCCCATGATATTAAGAATATTGGAAGGATAAGAAATATTTCAAGAAGACATCTACAATTTATAACCGTTTTGTTGAATAATTATGTTTTCATTTAAAATAACTAGTTACGTTTTGAAAAAGTATGATAAGTAATCATGATATCTTCACCGCATTTTAAAATTCAACAATTTATTAGTACGTCTTAAAAAATAAAGTAAAAATCATTTTGATCATAACATTATGTTCATAGCATACCAAAACTATAAAATACTGTAGTACATTTATTTTCAAAAGTTATTGTTGTTCGTAAAAAATAAGACGTACAAATGTAAGTACCTACCTACAATATAAAGGTGTCACTTAATAAGCGACTAAATTGGTGTGCATAATATTAAAATAGATGTACGTTTTATTTTTCCCAGAATATAACATTTATTCACAAAATTTCTAGCGACTGTACATTAGACTCACCTACTTAACAACGCAAAAGTAGGTTAGTAGTATTAAAATTGCAATGCATCAAATGGTAGGTATATTTGAGAATTTGTGCATATTTTGTTAAAAAGAATATAGTAGCCAAATACTAAACAAAAAAAAACTAGAAGGTAATTTTCGTCCACATTATGAAATGCCAAAATGGATCCTAAGAGTGTAAGTTTATGAAAACTTACAGTGTGATTACATTAAAAAATATATATTTAAGTTTTGTGTATTTCTAGTGGATTTTAGTAGTATTATTATTGCACACGTCATTGGAAGCAAGTGTTTCAAAATATATAAATAATAATGAATTAAAACCTTCAAGGAATGATGTTCTTTGGAAAAACTATCTACAAAAATACGCTGAAATAGCTAAATCAAGAAACTATCGCAAGAAAGAGTTGAATTGGATCCAGCGCTTATTCGACAAAGTACTAAACAGTAGATTTGCAATGATGTTATTGAAAGGATAATTTAATATTAAGCTATATAAGATTACAGAATAATACCTATAATGCTTTTTGATTAGTACCTAGTTGGTAAGCTAAACATTTAAATTGGTTAAATTAAAGAATTAATAAAAAGTGTTTTTTTTATTTTCATTTTTTTTAATGAATTAATAAATACTAATTCGTTTTGTACTTTTATTAATATAATTACCCAAGCGTAACTATTCCCTTCTGAATCAACTTCCCGTTGACCTAAATTCATTAAAGTTAACAACTAGAGATGGGCGGAGTACTCGGTTTATACTCGGTACTCGGCGTACTCGGCGGGTTTTTTGGTACTCGGTACTCGGCCGAGTAACTCGGTATACGAATGCCGAGTACCGAGTACCAAAAAAGTAATATACTTTGTTTAAAGAAAGCAATATGTTTAGGTGGGTATAATTGAAACAACAGTGTTAATCAAAACGTACTGATTGAGGAAATCTTTGACATCCTC
This sequence comes from Emmelina monodactyla, assembly GCA_916618145.1. Taxonomy (NCBI): domain Eukaryota; kingdom Metazoa; phylum Arthropoda; class Insecta; order Lepidoptera; family Pterophoridae; genus Emmelina; species Emmelina monodactyla. The sequence continues at coordinate 5,326,502 of OU745309.1, forward strand.
AAGTAATAGAATCAAAATTATGCTAATGCAGGAGTACTAGTGAGACAAAATTAAAGGAACAGTAATAAAAATAATCAATATTTAAAATTTAATAAATGTAAATTATGATGCCTTGTTTGGTGCCCTGTACACCATTTGCCAACAAAATTTTCTTCTAAATATACTTGTGTTCGTTTGTAGTTGTTTACGCGCGCGAAATTGGGAATTTGATAGAACCGAGTTACTCAGCCGAGTACTCGGTAAAAAAAAAAAATGAACCGAGTAATACTCGGTACTCGGCAAAAGTGTTACTCGGCGCATCTCTATTAAAAACCAATGACCAATAGCAAAAAATGTAGTACCTAATATATCTATTATTGTGAACATTTAATGATACATTCTTATGGAATAGCGGGTTAGTTTTACAGATAAAATTAACTTTTTGGGTTATTTTTTTCTAATTGTTTTCACGAAATTTATGGCCTGCGACCTAGTAAGCAGAATCGTGTTTTTTTACATTGTCACAATTGGCAGGTATTTTTTGTAAATACAAAATGTTTGGAACAACAACCATATTTTTTTAAATACATGCTTGTACTAACTACTAATTACAAGGCAGTTTATTTCATGAAAAAATACTCATTAGCGTAGTGTTACAAACTTTTATTCGCGTAAGTACTCTCTAAATAAATAAAAAATGTCGTCAAATTTTTTAACAAGTTTTTTTTACTAACCAAAGTTAAGTTGAAAGACATCCATAACAACTAATACAATAGGTGGTTGAAAAGAGTAAGTTTTTTTTATTAGGTCATTCTTTGAATGTGTTGAGTATAAAAATTAAAAATTTAGCGCAGTGATAACAGGAACATAAATATGTTTTGCTAACATCTATCTTAAGAAAAATGGTATACCTTGCAAGTTCAACTCATTGTCTATTATCTATATTAGTATTTACTGACACATACTAACCTGTACTGTACTAATCTGTAGCAATTTGATAGAGTTAAAGTAATTTAATAGAGTTATTTTAAAAAAATCTGCCTCAAATCCACAGCTAAGGTTCATAGTAGGTAGTGATAATGTCTACTTTTATTTATTTTAAAAACTGATTATTTACGAGGAGGTCGAGTCGCTTTTGTTCTATTTGGTCATATAATGTAATTAAAATTTGGTTACGGCTATGTTTTAGTTTTAGTTCTTGATCTTTCATTTTTATTTCAATATCTTCTTTATTTAAACTATGTTTCATGTAACTATAAGCAAGTGATTCACTGTACATACATGTTTAGTATTACAGTCTGAACATAATTCTAAGTCAAGCTACTATGTACTACCTTGATTGTAATCTGTTTTGTTTTTTTTCGCACTTGCAACATTTAGGCTATGATTTTTTTTCTTTTTATCTAATCTTATTATTTGTTCTTCTGGCCATGGTAATTGCTGCAGCCTACTCTGACAGTGGTAGAGGCTACGGAGTTCAAGCTGATGATCAAGATGGATAAGGTTTTGTTATTTATTTCAATTTAATATCAACTAGTTTATGGGTTTATGTTATACATAAACAAAACTTTTAATTACAAAGAAAAAATATATTAAGAAATTTATTCATTTCTATCACTTTTGTACTTAGTTGGAAAGGTAGATCGGTAATATTCAATAAGGATTCTTTATATGGGAGTACCTAAATGTATTAATATTTATAAAATCTTTGTTTGATTCCATAAATTAAAATTCCATTTCTTACCGTCGAATTTTAAGGGCGGGTTGTATCACCACTACTTAACGTGTCTGTAAACGTTAAAAATGGCGTTAACCAACTGTCAAGCTAGAAAACGGGTTGTTTTTGACGTACACTGTCAACAACGCTTTGTATTTGACGTACGTTAAACATCTGATGTAAACGTCAAAAAGTTACGTACGTTAATACGTTAACCAACTGTTTGATACAACCCGCCCTAAATAAGTATTATGTATTCTTAGGGTCGGTTTTTCAATAGTCAGATAAATTCTATCTGACAGAAAATCAGTACGTTTTTGTTGCACGTCGAACATTAATACTTGACATATGTATGAAGTGACAACGAAAACATACCTCTTTTCAGTCAGTTAGCATTTATCTGACTATTGAAAAATCAGCCTTAATAAATATACTTTTAGTTCAATTCAATATATCATTATAGATGACCAGTATTTTTATATACCAGTATAAATTAATCGGAATAAAGAAAATTATTCTGAAGTTCTGAACAAGACAATAACATCGTATCTAATGTACTATCATATGCCTGAATGCACGTAAATCAGCATCAAAGAATAACGTTAAAATTCTAATTTATTAAACAGTAAGAACTTACACTAAAGAGTCTGAATTATATACCATTATATTCAATAAAATTCAGTTAGCAACAAACTATATTATAGCAATCGTTTGATATTAGCTTGAACTATTCAGTAATAGTTTAAGAAATACCTATGAATCAATGAAGCGCCTTTTGAAGCACACACGAAGATTTTTTTATAAACTCAAAATTACAGCAATCTTAAGTAAACAAACCACTTTTGCTCGCAAATACTGTTTTCACTTTTAGCGTCACATTGAAGTAAAATAATAGAATTATTACATTTTTAATTGAATATTTATTTTTCAATAAATAAAAAATCAATAAGATTTTAATTCAATTTTCCCCAAAATAAACTTAAACGGCTTTTAATAGCCGCCTAGTCCACTACCACCCCAACCACCTCCAAAGCCACTGCTACCACCCCATCCTCCACCGAGTCCACTGCTACCACCCCATCCACCACCGAGTCCACCGCTACCACCCCATCCTCCACCTAGTCCACTGCTGCCACCCCATCCTCCTCCGAAGCCGCTGCCACCACTCCATCCCCCACCGAGGCCACTACCACCGCCGCCCATGCCGCCCCATCCTCCGACACCACTGGAGCCACAACCACAAGCGCGGGGTTTCGCTAAAGACGACGCCACCAGGAAGGTCAGTACACAGGCAATCTAAAACAAATAGCGTAGTGGAAGTCCATAAAATAGGAACGATTGCAAAAGGCAAATATCAAAATTTTAAACAGTAAAAAAGGACACTTACAAACTTCATCATCCTGTATAATTCTCAGCTCGGAAGTCAAAAGAAAATTGATGCATTTACAAATGGTCTTTACTATTTATAGTCATTTTATCGCCACACGTAGTTAAAGTGACTTCCTATCTATAATTACTAATGTAACTGATAGACAAAACAACTTAAAGTATTTATGTACTTAGGTATTTGGCACGTAAAAGCTAACTTTGGGTTCTATGATAGAAGATTATGGGTTATGGGGTACTGTGGGATAATAAATGAACCGACTGTATATGTTAAGTTTTTCGATGTTGACTAGCTACTTCTAAAGATAAACAAAGTTAAAATATTTTTTTATCAAATAAAAGGTGCTACATGTATTTATTTTACAATATAAAAATATGACATCTTTTATTATTAGAACTCTCTTACTTAATATTCTCTTATTAAAATTGCAGGTAGGTATGTATGGTAAACTATCTGTCTTACCTTTATCTTAAAACGCACTTTTGATGTTAGTAGGTCCTACTCTGCATTTAGTATATCTGTTTGAGCTTTCCCTAACAACAAAATTATTACGTTTACTAAACGTCGAGAACGTTCACTACCGGTTTTAGATAATTTTCTCAATCGTGAATGAGTGTGTTTTTTAAATTATTTTAGCGAATTAGGATTTAGTCACATAATGTAGTGATAAAAGAAGTACTTACGTTATATATAAAGACGTTGTATTTTTCAAACTTACCTACATTACAAGTTACTTCCACGTCGTGACAAGCCAACTTCAGGAAAATGATGAAATATGTAAGTTTGGAATCTAGAATAACAGCGATTTGGAATACTAAAATATTAAGAATTGGAATTCGTTCGTATAATAAGTATATGTCCAAAAATTTTCACATAATAAGACTTTTCTTTTGTATTTAGTTCGCTTTGTTTGCTGTGCTGCTGATCGCGGCTGCTGAAGCCTGCTCTTCCTGCGGTGGAGGCTTCGGAGGACTTGGAGGCCTCGGAGGGGGGTACGGTGGGGGCTGTGGTGGGGGCTGTGGATGTAGTTGTGGAGGGGGCTGTGGTGGCTACGGCGGAGGTTTTGGTGGCTACTAAGTCAAATTGTTGACCGCTTCTATCTATGAGCGAGAATAATAAAGAAATAATAAAAGAACAGATTTATTAGATTAATTTATGTTTCTTATTTTATTAAACCTTAACTTATGTCTTAAAAATTCTTCGACAAACTAAGAACCACAAAAAAACACAAAAGGTTAATATTTTATTGCATTTTTTATTATATAAATTGAAATATCATTACACTAATTTGTCTTGAAATTTATTAAAAGTCTTTGCGGCAATTATATTTTAACAAATAATCTTTACAAAAACATTGCTTAAAAATTACGTTTGTTGTATGGACACGCCCCTTTAATATTTACTTTATTGTTATTTAATTATTATAAAGGTAATATACAAGTAAATATTCTGTGAAAATTTGAAGCGTCTACCCGTAACCTTTTTTAACATTGAGCAAAGAAATACGAATAAAACACGTTTATTGTATGGTGACCCCCCTTGATATTTTATTTGTTGTTATAGCGGCAACAAAAATACATCATTTGTGAAAATTTCAACTTTCTAGCTATCACGGCTTATGAGATACAGCCGGGAGACAGACAGACAGACAGCGGAGGCTAAGTAATAGGCTCCGTTTTACCCTTTGGGTACAGAACCGTAACAAAAACGGAGATAGCCTGCGGTACTCCGAAAGCAGAACAGTACCAGTTCCCGAATCCCTCCTTTACTCAGATGTTCTAGAACTAAGGGCATGGAAACTATATCGAAGGCTTTTATAAGATCGAGAAAACTCTGACGCTATCTTTTTGATATCGTGGTCGTTGAAAATACTTTAAGTTAATTATAATAAAAAAACCGCAGTGGATATACCTTTGTTTAAGTTGAATTGGCTTTGTGCTAGTAAATTGGCATATTCAAAGCTATACATGAGTCTACAATTCGCTTATTTAATAAGTATTTAAGAAAGTGACGTCATGATAAAGATTAGAAATGACAAGAAAAATCTGTGTTGGCTTAGTTTTATCACCTTGTTTATTTATGGGACAGAAAACTGCAGTTAAAAAATTATCAGGAAGGCATTCAGTATCGAAACTAAATATACACAGACATGCCAAAGGTACGAATACATAAGTACAGTACCTTTCAAGAAATTCCGTAGAAGTCCTAATGGATGTTTATTTTAAATTGATTATAGTTCTTACGATCAATCCAGTCCACAGCCATAGATTTGACTGACACAAATTTGCTTAGTCTGATCACTTTCGCGCTGAATCGTTAAAATTTGTTTAGACACAGATCTGTCAGGCTTTTTGCCACGAAAGAAAAATAATTGATTGACTTTATCGGATCTTCGTGCAATCGCAGAAGCTCGAACTCGGATCTTTTTGTTGAGTGAGATTTCTAATTTCGTTGTTTTTGTGTTTTAGTGTTGGCCTTCAGCTTATAAGCAAACTTTTAAAATGTAGTCCTTTTTTCTTATTCTACTACACAAATATTATCTATATTTTATTAAGTTTTGTAGTTTCTTAACAAACGTTAGTGAAATTAATTTTACTAAATGAAATTTATTTAATAATTTAAGTTTTCCGAGTGCGACTGTAAATAATGTATTTAATATGAAAGTGCACTTAGGAGACCATAAAATGATTAATAAACCTTTAGTATGTTTGGTTTAAAGCCTACCTTAAATGTATAATAAAGTGCGTATTCGTTACATCAAAAAAGGCATTGTAATAAAATAACATATTAAGAAACAAAAGTTTTATTTTCAAATGCATATATAGCCAAAAACGAAAAAGTTAATTTAAAGTAATTTATAATATTGAAGACATTTAACGGCATTTAATAGCCCCCAAATCCGCTACCACCCCATCCTCCACCAAATCCACTGCTACCACCCCATCCACCACCGAGTCCACCACTACCACCCCATCCTCCACCTAGTCCACTGCTACCACCCCATCCTCCTCCGAACCCGCTGCCACCACTCCATCCCCCACCGAGGCCACTACCACCGCCGCCCATGCCGCCCCATCCCCCAACACCACTGGAGCCACAACCACAAGCGCGGGGTTTCGCTACAGATGACGCCACCAGGAAGGTCAGTACACAGGCAATCTAAAACAAATGGCAGATTTAGTGGAAGTCCATAAAATGGAAACGATTGCAGAAGGCAAATATCAAAATGTTAAACAGTAAAAAAGGACACTTACAAACTTCATCATCATGTATAATTCTCAGCTCGGAAGTCAATGGTCTTTACTATTTATAGTCATTTTATCGCCACACGTAGTTAAAGTGACTTCCTATCTATAATTACTAATGTAACCAATAGACAAAACCACTTAAAGTATTTATGTACTTAGGTATTTGGCACGTAAAAGCTAACTTTGGGTTCTATGATAGAAGATTATGGGTTATGGGGTACTGTGGGATAATAAATGAACCGACTGTATGTTAAGTTTTTCGATGTTGACTTGCTATTTCTAAAGATAAACAAAGTTAAAATATTTTTTTATCAAATAAAAGGCGCTACATGTATTTTTTTACAATATAAAAATATGTCATCTTTTATTATTAGAACTCTCTTACTTAATATTCTCTTATTAAAATTGCAGGTAGGTATGTACTGGTGAACTGTCTGTCTAACGTTAATTTAAAAACTACGTTTCGAGAAATAAAGTGTCGAATGTACTTTTGATGTTAGTAGGTTCTACTCTAAATTAAGTATATCTGTTTGAGCTTTCACTAACAACAAAATTATTATGTTTACTGAACTTCAAGCACGTTCACTACCGGATTTGATAATTTTCTCCATCATGAATGAGTGTGTTTTTAAATCATTTTAGCGTATTAGTATTTAGTCACATAATGCAGTGATAAAAGAAGTACTCACGTTATATATAAAGACGTATTTTTCAAAGTAACATTACAAGTTACTTCCACGTCGTGACAAGCCAACTTCAGGAAAATGATGAAATATGTAAGTTAGAAATTTAGAATAACAGCGATTTGGAATACTAAAATATGAAGAATTGGTTCATTCGTGTATTATACGTGCAAAAATATTCACATAATAAGACTTTTCTTTTGTATTTAGTTCGCTTTGTTTGCTGTGCTGCTGATCGCGGCTGCTGAAGCCTGCTCTTCCTGCGGTGGAGGCTTCGGAGGACTTGGAGGCCTCGGAGGGGGATACGGTGGGGGCTGTGGTGGGGGCTATGGATGTAGTTGTGGAGGGGGCTGTGGTGGCTTCGGCGGAGGTTTCGGTGGCTACTAAGTCAATTCGCTTCTATCTATGAGCGATGATAATAAATAAATAATAAAAGAACAGATTTCTTAGCTTTATCTATGTTTCTTTTTTTATTAAAACTGTGTCTTGAAAACCCTTCGACAAACTAAGAACCACAAAAAAAACACAAAAGGTTTAAGGTTTTTATTGCATTTTCTTATTATATTAATTGAACTAATTTGTCTTGAAATTTATTAAAAGTGTTTGTGGTAATTATATTTTAACAAATAATTATTACTAGCAGTCATCCTTGCATTTGGATGTGTGTCTAAATGCTTAAAATAATAAAATCAATTAGCGTCGTGTTTGGTTTAATAAATCTTTTTTTAATACTACATATAGATAAAATGTAAAAAAAATATGCTTAGCTTACACGCACTGACAGAGATAGTGTTGAGGGTAATTTATGTGGTTCTCATTATAATGACGCTTAGGAGTTTTATTACGGATACTCTCCCCAGTAAAATATTCTATGCGCTTGCAAGGAACGTATGAACTTTTAAGGCAAACTATATTAGGGTAACGGGTAAATTTCGTTAGGACTGCTTTTTACTGTCTTTTTTTTTGCTGAAGTATACACATTATTTTTTATTTGGGCTGCATATGAAGAAAGAAAACTTTTCTCAAGCCAAGTTATAACACACTGCAACCCATTTTCAGTGAATTGCTTGACTTGTTAATTTTCCTTATTATATTCATGGTATCGTCAGCGAAGATAAACATTTGCACTTAATGTATATTTATTTTGCAAAGGTCGTTTATGAATAAAAAAAATGGAGATAGCCGCGGTATTCCGAAAGCAGAACAGTACCAATTCCCGAATCCCTTCTTTACTCAGGTGTTTTAGAACTAAGGGCATGGAAACTATATCGAAGGCTTTTATTGGATCGAGAAAACTCTGGCAGTGCTATCTTTTTGGTATCGTGGTGGTTGAAAATACTTTAAGTTAATTATAATAGAAAAACCGCACTGGATATACCCTTTCTAGAGCTGAATTGGCTTTGTGCTAGAAAATTGGCATATTTAAAGCTATACACGAGTCTACTATTCGCTTATTAAATATTTCAGAAAGTGACGCCATGACAAAGATTAGAAATGAAAAATAAATTCTGAAATTTGTTGGCTTAGTTTTATCACCTTGCTTATTTATGGAACAGAAAACTGCAGTTATAAACTTATCAGGAAGGCATTCAGTAAGCTAAGATTACACAGACATGCCAAAGGTACGAATACATAAAAGTACAGTACCTTTCAAAAAATTCCCTAGAAATCCATCCGATCCAAGAGCACTAATGGATTTTAAATTGATTATAGTACTTACGATCAATCCAGTCCAAAGACTTATATTTGACTAACTCAAATTTTCTTAGTCTGTTCACTTTCGCGGTGAATCGTTAAAATTTGTTTAGTGTCTGATCTGCAATACTTTTTCCCACAGAAGAAAAATAATTGACTTTATCGGATCTTCATGTAATCGCAGAAGCTCAAACTCGGATCTTATTTTTGAGTGAGATTTTAAATTTCTTTGTTTTTGTGTTTTTAGAGTTGCCCTTCAGCTTATACGCAAACTTTTAAAATGCAGTCCTTTTTTCGTTTTTTATTATTCTACTACTCAAATATTATTTTTATTTTATTAAGTTTTGTAGCTTCTTAACAAACGTTAGTGAAATTAATTTTACTAAATGCAATTTATTTAATGATTTAATATCTCTGAGTGCGACTGTAAATAATGTATTAAAAATTAAAGTGCACTTAGGAGACCAAAAAGTGATTAATATAACTTTAGTAAGATTGGTTCAAAGCCTACCTTAAATGTATAATAAAGTGCGTATTCATAACATCCGCATTTGAATGTAATTTAAAAAAGTCATTGTAATAAAATAACATATTAAGAAACAGAAGTTTTATTTTCAAATGCATACGTAACCAAAAACGAAAAGTTAATAAAAAATATATACAAAGTTAAGACATTTAACGGCATTTAATAGCCACCAAATCCGCTACCACCCCATCCACCACCAAATCCACTGCTACCACCCCATCCTCCACCTAGGCCACTGCTACCCCATCCCCCTCCGAACCCGCTGCCACCACTCCATCCCCCACCGAGGCCACTACCACCACCGCCTATGCCGCCCCATCCTCCAACACCGCTGGAGCCACAACCACAAGCGCGGGGTTTCGCTAAAGATGACGCCACCAGGAAGGTCAGTACACAGGCAATCTAAAACAAATGGCTAGTTTAGTGGAAGTCCATAAAGTGCATAAGACAAATATTGAAAATTTGAAAAAGAAAGGAAACTTACAAATTTCATCATTTTGCGTATTAGGATACTCGCAGCTATTGTCAGCTCTAAAGTGTAGAAAAATCTGATGCTATTTTCTTGTGTAGTTGATCTTTTATAGCGTTTATATCCCAGCTTGTATTTTATTCTTATCACTAGCAACCAATAATGAGTAATAAATAGAGTAAAACTAAACAGGAAACAACTTAAAGTTTTAAAATTATAAATGTATTATTTATCAGGCACGTAAGGGTTGACTATGCCTTGTAGTTTAACTATTTATCATCACAATTTAAACCAATAAACAATCAACCAATCATGCAATTAAAAATAACATGTTTGATTATATTGAGTAGATCACTATAAGATAATGTTAATTAAGTTAATTAATTCTATATATAATTATTGGTAAGTATGAATAATTTGTTTTTTTTTTTCAATTGTAACTGAATTCAATAACAGAATACCTACATAGAAAACCCTATAAAAAAATTAAGGATTGTTAGTGTTTTGGGTTTTTTTTTTTGAATTATTGAAAATAACAAAAAAATTATACGTACAGGCATAGTTCATTCATCAACATATCGTTCTTGCCAAAAATTTGAAAATCGGTTTAGAATCCAAGGAGGAAATTAGGAATACAAAGACACAGTTTTGTATGGACGAGATACTGGTTCACAACGCTTTTATCAATATAGTTTTTGGTTAAATCTGGGAATGGAACTAAAGCACGTTCATCAATGAATTAGATAATTTTGAATATAATGAATGAATAAGTAGTTGAAGCAGTCGCGTAATGTATTGATAACGGCACTATAAATATTGATTGTTTTAATGAAACGAGCATCACTTGTTAATAACATAGTGTCAAACAATCTTCAGAAAATGTCGAAATATGTAAGTTAAACCTTTTTTAAAAAAAAATGTTTAAGTGACATAATATTTTAAATTGAACTTTGCAGTTCACCATAAAAAACCTACGTATTGATATATTTATTTAATATTTTTATTTTTTAGCTTGCCTTATTTGCTGTCCTGCTGGTGATCGCGGCTGCTGAAGCCTGCTCTTGCTGCGGGGGAGGCTTCGGAGGACTCGGGGGCCTCGGAGGGGGATACGGCGGGGGCTACGGTGGCGGGCTTGGAGGCGGCTACGGAGGAAGCTCTGGAGGTTTCAGTGGCGGGCTCGGAGGCCTGGGAGGAGGCTATGGTGGCGGCTATGGAGGTGGTTTGGGCGGCTTCGGCGGAGGCTTCGGGGGTTACTAAAAATTTTTTGTTTAACTTTAACACTGGTCTTCAAGTTTTTCATCATGTGATGTTGCCAAATTCAATAAATAGCACTATTTTTATAAAATAAATGTTTTTGTTTTATTACTAAAATATACATTTAAAACCATGACATACCACAGAACAACTTTAAAACATGCAAATAAAAAATGCCTCGTGTGACTGTGTGACTAATCATTTAACACAAAATTTTAATTAAAATTTTAATAATTTTGTTTTAGTTTTATTAAGTAGGCTTTTACTAACTTATTATTAATTCTTGCGACGTTTTGGCATTTCTATTATTACCGTGGTCACGGGTACACGGAGATAATTGACGTCGATACGATACATTGAGTATAGTAAAAAACTATTTTTACCCACCACAGCGCCATCTGTTTCTCAATAATAAAAATATTATTTCCATAAAAAAATGTTTTCTTAAACTAATTGATACATAGCTGGTTAACATCGTCATTACATAGTCTAAAGCAAATTCGTTAATCGTGTCTGTTTGTCCTCGAACTCCTCTTAAAACAGTTACCGATATTCATGCGGCTTGCCATATTTGAGGTAAAATTTCACTTTAATTTGTAAATAAAACGCCCAGACAAGTTCTTTTTTAAAAGCCAAAATTCAATATTTCCTTTATAATTAGGAGTTTCGATAATTCGATTCATGCATTCGGCGTTTCATGTTTAATTTATTACTAACATTGGGTTTATTCTTACTAATGTTGACTTATGGGGCCGATTTTTCAATAGATAGTTAAAACGCCAGCTATTGAATAGCCCGATAGCTTTAACTGAGATGAATAATAAAGTTACGATTTTTAAATGGTCAGATTACCCTCTGCTAGCTAGCCTAATGATTTTTGTGCCTAGCTTCACATGAATTCTGCGAAAACAAGACATCTTATACGGAATGTAAAAAAACTGCTTAAGAAAATAAAAACTGGGCATTGCTGGAGTTACATTTTGATAAGCGTATTTTCAGCAGTATGTTATTTATGACACGCACACATCAAACGCAATACTCCATCTAGGAATGTATACATCTGCCAACAATAGCTTATTGCACAAATATTCAAAATTAAACCTCTTATGATAGATATTTTTTCCCGTTCTGATAACTATACATTATTGTCTTCAAATAAAGTAAAATATCCAATGTTTTACAAAATATACGCATGATGACAGAAATGACAAAAAATCTGTCAGATACCTGCTAAACTGAGGCAAAAAGAGTCAGGTAAGTTTTTCAGTCAGTTATCGAGTTTAACCATCTGTTAGAGATTATCTGATAATTGAAAAATTCTCAATTTTTCTATACATAGAATATAGTCCTATCTGAAGGCTTAACTGACTATTGAAAAATCGGCCCTTAACGCAGACTCAAAAACTTTCTGTATGTACTGAATGTAAAAAGACCGATTCCGAAGCCTTAAATCACGTATTCTTAATAGTAACTAATCCTCATTAGTAACTAAATTTACTAATAGACAGAAAACGCAATTTAAAAATTCAAAGGAACAAAAAGTGATATTCGCCGCTTGAAATCAACGCTCACACATCAGCTGATGGTTCAGGAGCGATGATATACATTGCAAATTAAATTAAAACACGTTTTAATTTGAAATCATCGCAAAACGATAGTATTAATGCTATGTTGTATAATTGTGTAAAAATCTCTTATATTTAAACTTAAAAAGTTATGTAAAATCGCACCCCAAAAAGATTCGGGCGCTATAAGCTAAGTTTAAACTCTTTTGCTCGAACTCTTCTGAAGCGAAATGTCGGAAAACTTAATGTTAATTCATAAACGCGTGAAAATATGCTAAAATGAGTTTAATTTCAATTATCAACTAGTGTTTTGGTACACTGATACCCGAGACATTTTCATTCTGCATGTTTTGAAGTTATTCTCTGGTTTTTTATTGTTTTCAACGTATATCATAAGTAAAACAAAAACATTGTTTAAATAAAATTACTTTTATTTATTTATTTTGTCAACATTATTGATTAGGAAATTGAAGACTAGAAATCCTCAGGTTTGTAGGTATTGTCACTAAACAAAAGATATTTAATAACCCCCGAAGCCTCCGCCGAAGCCGCCCAAACCACCTCCATAGCCCCCACCATAGCTTACTCCCAGACCTCCAAGCCCGCCACCGAAACCTCCAGAGCTTCCTCCGTAGCCGCCTCCAAGCCCGCCACCGTAGCCCCCTCCGTACCCCCCTCCGAGGCCTCCAAGTCCTCCGAAGCCTCCCCCGCAGGAAGAGCAGGCTTCAGCAGCCGCGATCACCAGCAGGACAGCAAATAAGGCAAGCTAAAATTAAATAATAGATTGTAAATGAGAATTGTAAAGTTCAATTTAAATCGTTTTGTAACCAAAAAGACTTGAATTTTTCAAAAAAGATTCAACCTACATATTTGGTCATTTTCTGAAGATTGTTTGACACGATGTTATTAACAAGTGATGCTCGTTTCATTAAAACAGTCAATATTTATAGTGCCGTTATCAATACATTACGCGACTGCTTCTACTACTTATTTATTTATTATATTCAAAATTATCTAATTAATTGATGAACGTGCAAAAGTTTTAGTCCCAGATCAGATTTTTGTTAAAAGCGCTGTGAACCGGTATCTTGGCCATACAAAAACGTGTCTTCATATTCCTCATTTCCCTCTTCAAAATCTTAACCAATTTTCAAAGTTTTGGCAAGAACCTTATGTTAATTCATGCACTTTTTTATGATCAAAACATCAAACAAATAAAGTCGCTTTCCGCCGTCTGTGTGTTGGTATGCTTAAATCTTTAAAATAACGCAACAGATTGGGTTTTTTTCCGGTCCGTCCAGAAAATGAATTTCTTATACTTCCTATAGGTAACCTGTTAAAAAGTCGAATTTTAGTTACCCGAATCTTAAAACCCAGAAAACGCTTGGTAGAACTTTTAAAAGACAGATTTTGAGAATGACATTTTATTTAAATTCCTTTTTTTATTTCCCAGATGAATCAATTTCCAGGTGAACTAAAAGCAAATATTCAAAAAATATTTTTTTGTTTCCCATATTCTCATAATCCAGATATAGATATACCAGATTCTCACAATATTTTTTTTGTTTCCCTTCGTATCATTTTCCAAATAAACGAATACCAAATTTTCATAATATTTATATTTAGTTCCCATACAATCATATTCCTGATAAACTATTGCCAGATTTTCATAATATTTTTATGTGGTTCCCATACAATCGTGTTTCAGCTTAACTATTGCAATGGGAGCCGCTCATTTTGCATGACGTCGATTGTCCTAAAATCGTTCGTCATACATAAATTGTCATCATTGTCATATGCGCTGTTTGTTCATATATCAAAACAATAGGTACGACGACGAGCGAAGCGAGGAGGAGTGTGAGGTTGAATGATAACCATACAGTGCGCAAGCCGAGCGAGCGAAGCGAGCGTACCGCGGCAGCGGTCGGCGAAGCGCCAAAACCGAAGTTTTTTTTTTAAAAGTAGAGAGCCATTTAAAATACAAGGATTTAGTTGTTCTAGATATCGTTTCTTTGGATTAAAAAAATCTTGGTTTTAAAAATCTAGATATTGTTTGCCTGGATATCAATTAACTGTATTTAAAAAAAATGTGTTTTCAAAATCTGGCTTTTGTGCATATGTATATCGGTCATCTAGATTTCGCGCATTTAGATTTCGTGTGTCTGGAACTCATTCGTCTGGATTTTAAAACGTCGTGCAAATGAATAAATGGGCAAATGAAATTCGGAGTTGCGATTATATTTTATGGCAAACAAAACTTCGAAATTCTCAAAAACGGAATTATGAAAAAATGTCCAAACGTATTCTGGATTATGAAATTCGGAATATTAAAATTCGGGATTAAGATTGGTAACCCTTCCTATAACATGTACATACCTATCTACTAGTCAGTAGTAACTCAGTTTTCCTACGGTAAGAAGTTGCGAGATCCAATCCGGTTATATAATTCAGACAGACTCAACATAAAAAATATAGAATAAGTTATCATACTTAACATTTTCTTATAGTGATCAACTCAATATATTATTTTTTTACTTAAGTTCATTATCGGTTGATAGTTTATTGGTTTAAATTTTGATCATAAGTTAAATACTAGAACGCCAAGTCACCCCTTACGTGCCTGATAAGTACTATATATATTTTTAAAACTTAAAGTTGTTTCCTGGTTTGTTTCTACTCAATTTATTACTCATTATTGGTTGCTAGTCATAAGTATTAAATACATGATAGGATATAAACACTATAAAAGGTAAACTACACAAGCAAACTGCATCAGATTTTTCTACAGTTTAGAGCCTACAATAGCTGCGAGCATCCTAATACGCAAAATGATGAAATTTGTAAGTTTCCTTTCGCTTTCACATTTTCAATATTTGCCTTGTGCAATCGCTCCCACTTTATGGACTTTCATTAAACAAGCCATTTGTTTTAGATTGCCTGTGTACTGACCTTCCTGGTGGCGTCATCTGTAGCGAAACCCCGCGCTTGTGGTTGTGGCTCCAGTGGTGTTGGAGGATGGGGCGGCTTGGGCGGTGGTAGTGGCCTCGGTGGGGTATGGGGCGGCAGCAGCGGCTTCGGAGGAGGATGGGGTGGCAGCAGTGGACTAGGTGGAGGATGGGGTGGTAGCGGTGGACTAGGTGGAGGATGGGGTGGTAGCGGTGGACTAGGTGGAAGCTGGGGTGGTAGTGGTGGACTCGGTGGCGGATGGGGTGGTAGCGGATTTGGTGGCTATTAATGCCGTTAAATGTCTTAAATATTTACATATATATTTTTATTAACTTTTTGTTTTTGTTTACATATGTATTTGAAAATAAAACTTCTGTTCCTTAATATATTATTTTATTATAACGCCTATTTTAAATTGCATTCAAATGCGGATGTTATGAATACGCTCTTTATTATACATTTTAAGGTAGGCTTTAAACCAATCTTACTAAAGTTTTAAAAATCACTTTATGATCTCCTAAGTGCACTTTAATTTTTAAATACATTATTTACAGCCGCACTCCGAGATATTTAATAGTTAATTAAACAGCATTTAGTTACATTAATTTCTCTAAAATTTGTTAAGAAACTACAAAACTGAATAAAATATGTAGAATAATAAAAAACGAAAAAAGTAATGTAGTTTAAAAGTTTGCATAATAGCTGTAGGGCAACACTAAAAACACAAAAACAAAGAAAAAAAGACAAGAAAGTGAACAGACTAAGCAAATTAGTGGCATTCAAATCTATGGCTTTGCATTCGATTGATCGTAAGTACTATAATCAATTTAAAATCCATTAGTGCTCTAGGATCTGATGGGACTTTTACGGAATTTCTTGAAAGGTACTGTACTTATGTATTCGTACCTTTGGCATGTCTGTGTAGACTTAGTATTGATACTGAATGCCTTCCTGATAAGTTTATAATTGCAGTTTCCTGTTCCATAAATAGGCAAGGTGATAAAACTAAGCCAACAAATTTCAGAATTTTCTTTTCATTTATAATATTTTTCATGACGTCACTTTCTGAAATACTAAATAAGTGAATTGTAGACTCGTGTATAGCTTTGAATATGCCAATTTACTAGCACAAAGCCAATTCAGCTTTAGAAATGGTATATCCACTGCGGTTTTTTTCTATTACAGTTAAGAATATACCTATATTACATTAAGTAAATATGTTTAAGTCCGCTGACGATACCGTGAATACCATAAGGAAAATTAACAAATAAAGCAATTCCACTAAAAATGGGTTGCGGGATGTTAGAACTTGGCTTGAGAAAAGTTATCTTTCTGTAAATGCAGCCAAAAAAAAATAATATTGAATGCTTCAGTAAAAAGCAGTCCTAATGAAAGTTTTGCCTTAAAAGTTCATGCGTTTCTTTGCAAGCGCCAAGAATATAAAAACCAAAATGATTGTTATCACCGTATTTTACTAGAGAGAGTATCCGTAAAAAAATTCCTAAGCGTTATTTTTGATGTGAACCTAAAATTACCCTTTACAAATTTAGCCTATCTCTGTCAGTGCGTGTAAGCTTATGCAGAGGTATATTTTGTTTTTTACACTTTGTCTATGAGTAATATTAAAAATAAATACTTTTAAACAAAACTCGACGCTTATTGATTTTATTATTTAAGCGCTTAGACAACTATCCCAATTCAAGTATGGCTGCTAGTAAAGATTATTTGTTAAAATATAATTGCCACAAAGAATATTAATCAATTTCAAGTCAAAATATTGTAATAATATTTCAATTACTATAATTTAAAACACAATAAAATATAACCTTCCTTTTGTTTCTTCTTTTATGTGTTTTTTTGTGAATCTTCGTTTGTCAAAGCGTATTTAAGACATAGTTTCAATAAAATAAGAAACATAGATTAAGCTTAAAAAATCTGTTCTTTTATTATTTCTTTATTATCATCGCTCGTAGATAGAAGCAGCCAACCATTTGACTTAGTAGCCACCGAAACCTCCGCCGTAGCCACCACAGCCCCCTCCACAACTACATCCATAGCCCCCACCACAGCCCCCACCGTATCCCCCACCGTATCCCCCTCTGAGGCCTGCAAGTCCTCCGAAGCCTCCACCGCAAGAAGAGCAGGCTTCAGCAGCCGCGATCAGCAGCACAGCAAACAAAGCGAACTAACAACAAAAGAAAAGTCTTATTATGTGAATATTTTTGGACATATAATTATCATACGAACGAATTCCAGTTCTTAATATTTTAGTATTCCAAATCGGTGTTATTCTAGATTTCTAACTTACATATTTCATCATTTTCCTGAAGTTGGCTTGTCACGACGTGGAAGTAACTTGTAATGTAAGTTTGAAAAATACAACGTCTTTATATATAACGTAAGTACTTCTTTTATCACTGCATTATGTGACTAAATACTAATACGCTAAAATAATTTAAAAATACACTCATTCATGATTGAGAAAATTATCAAATCCGGTAGTGAACGTGCTTGAAGTTCAGTAAACATAATAATTTTGTTGTTGGTGAAAGCTCAAACAGATATACTTAATTAAGAGTAGAACCTACTAACATCAAAAGTACATTCGACACTTTATTTCTCAAAACGTATTTTTTTAATTAACGTAAGACAGGCAGTTTACCATACCTACCTGCAATTTTAATAAGAGAATATTAAGTAAGAGGGTTCTCAAGTCATATTTTAATATTGTAACATAAATACATGTTACTAAAAATATTGTTACTTAAATATCTTTAGAAATAACTAAACGTAACCCATAATCTTCTATCATAGAACCCAAAGTTAGCTTTTACGTGCCAGATAAGTACTTCAGATTTAAATACTTTAAGTTGTTTTGTCTATTGGTTACATTAGTAATTATAGATAGGAAGTCACTTTAACTACGTGTGGCGATAAAATGACTATAAATAGTAAAGACCATTTGTAAATTGCATCAAATTTTTTTTGACTTCCGAGCTGAGAATTATATACAACATGATGAAGTTTGTAAGTGTCCTTTTTTTACTGTTTAACATTTTGATATTTGCCTTCTGCAATCGTTCCTATTTTATGGACTTCCACTAAACTAGCCATCTGTTTTAGATTGCCTGTGTACTGACCTTCCTGGTGGCGTCGTCTTTAGCGAAACCCCGCGCTTGTGGTTGTGGCTCCAGTGGTGTTGGAGGATGGGTCGGCATAGGCGGCGGTGGTAGTAGGCTCGGTGGTGGATGGAGTGGTGGCAGCGGGTTCGGTGGGGGATGGGGTGGCAGCAGTGGACTAGGTGGTGGATGGGGTGGTAGCAGTGGTCTCGGTGGTGGATGGGGTGGTAGCAGTGGATTTGGTGGAGGATGGGGTGGTAGCGGATTTGGTGGCTATTAAATGCCGTTAAATGTCTTCAATATTATATTTTTTTTTTATTTACTTTTCGTGTTTTGGTTACATATGCATTTGAAAATAAAACTTATGTTTCCTAATAAATTATTTTATTATAATTCCTATTTAAAATTGCATTTAAATGCTGATGTTACGAATACGCACTTTATTATACATTTTAAGGTAGGCTTTAAACCAACCTTATTAAAGTTTTATAAATCACTTTATGGTGTCCTAAGTGCACTTTAATTTTTAAATACATTATTTACACCCGCACTCTGAGATATTTAAACATTAAATAAACTGCATTTAGTAAAATTAATTTCTCTAAAATTTGTAAAGAAACTACAAAACTTAATAAAATATGAAGAATAAAATAATAGCTCAGAACCGTAATGATTTTCATTAATGTTAACTTTCCAGAATTGTTTAAAATATGACATTCGATTACCATTGGCTTACGCAATTGCCCCGCAGACACGAAGCAAATATTAATTTCACCGCGAAAGTGATCAGACTCAACAAATTTGTGTCAGTCAAATCTATGGCTTTGGACTGGATTGATCGTAAGTACTATAATCAATTTAAAATCTTCTTTTAAAATGGACTTCTACGGAATTTCTTTAATGGTACTGTACTTTTGTATTCGTACCTTTGGCATGTCTGTGTAATCTTAGCTTCGATACTGAATGCCTTCCTGATAAGTTTATAACTGCAGTAATCTGTTCCATAAATAAGCAAGGTGATAAAACAAAGCTAACAAATTTCAGAATTTTCATTTCATTTCTAATCTTTTTAATGACGTCACTTTCTGAAATATTAAATAAGCGAATTGTAGACTCGTGTATAGCTTTTAATATGCTAATTTACTAGCACAAAGCCAATTCAGCTCTAGAAAGGGTATATCCACTGCGGTTTTTCTATTATAATTAACTTCAAGTATTTTCAACCACCTTGATATCAAAAATATAGCACTGTCGGAGTTTTATTGATCTTCTAAAAGCCTTTGATATAGTTTCCATGACCCTTACTTCTAGAACACCTAAGTAAAGGAGGGATTCTGGAATTGGTACTGATCTGCTTTCGGAGTACCACAGGCCATCTCCGTTTTTATTTTGCAAAGGTCGTTAATGAATAATAAAATAATAAAAAAACATTAAGTACCTACATATGTTTATGTTCGCTGACGATACCGTGAATACCATAAGAAAAATTAACAAGTCAAGCAATTCACTGAAAATGGGTTGCGGAATGTTATAACTTGGTTTGAAAAAAAATCTTACTGTATATGCAGCTCTTACAAAAAAATGTATGCTTCAGTAAAAAAAAAGGCGGTAAAAAGTAGTCCTAATGAAAGTTTTGCCTTAAAAGTTCATGCATTTCTTTGCAAGCGCCATAAATATAAAAACCAAAATGATTGTTATCAGCGTATTTTACTAGAGAGAGTATCCGTAATAAAATTCCTAAACGTTATTTTTGATGAGAACCTAAAATAACCCACAACACATTTAGGCTATCTTTGTCAGTGCGTGTAAGCTTAAGCATAGGTATATTTTATTTTTTAACATTTTATTTATAAAATAATATCAAAAAAGTAAATACATTTAAACCAAACCACTACGCTAATTGCTTTCATTTTTTAAGCTTTAGACACATATCCAAATGCAAGTATGACTGCTAGTAAAGATTATTTGTTAAAATATAACTGCCACCAAGAATATTAATCTATTTCAAGTCAAATTATTGTAATTATATTTCAATAAATATAATTTAAAAGACAATAAAATATTACCTACCTTTTGTTTTTTCTTTTTTGTGTTTTTTTGTGGTTCTTAGTTTGTCAAAGGGTATTTAAGACACAGGTTTAATAAAATAAGAAACATAGATTAATCTAAGAAATCTGTTCTTTTATTAGTTCTTTATGAGATTTAAAAAAATATACATTTAACGCTCATAGATAGAAGCGGTCAACAATTTGACCTAGTAGCCACCGAAACCTCCGCCGAAACCACCACAGCCCCCTCCACAACTACATCCATAGCCCCCACCACAGCCCCCACCGTATCCCCCTCCGAGGCCTCCAAGTCCTCCGAAGCCTCCCCCGCAGGAAGAGCAGGCTTCAGCAGCCGCGATCAGCAGCACAGCAAACAAGGCGAACTAAATTCAACAAAAAATAGTTGTAATTATGGTGTTTTTCTATCCTTATTTTCATTAAGCAAACTCCAATCCTTATTATTTCTGTATTCAAAAACTGCTTGTATTTTATTTTAGATTTCTAACTTACATATTTCATCATTTTCCTGAAGTTGGCTTGTCACGATGTGGAAGTAACTTGTGATGTTATTTTGAAAAATAAACGTCTATTATATACTACTGTTATCACTGAATTATGTGACTGTGCTCTAATTTGCTAAAGTTATATAAATATGCATTCATTCATGATAAAAAAATATATCTGAAACCGGTAGTGAACGTGCTTGAACTTTATTTAACCTTAATAACATTATAATGAATAATTCAAGGGAAAACTCATCATACAGAGTAAAATAAATGCAGAATATTATTACCTATATTAAGTGACCTTTTTATTACTTCAGATACATTGGATCTTTGTCTAGAGAAAGTTCACAGAAATGTAAGGTATTCAAAAAAGATATACCTGCCTGTTAGAAATGATTTAAGCAAAAAAATATTCAAACTTACAATCACCTCAAAAGAAAGAACCAATTAATTTAGTTTTAACTAATCTTTCCGTAACGCGTGCAGACGATCGTTCAAATAAATGTTGGCTTATGGCTTGTTGAAATGATATAGGTGTGTACCTACGGTGTCGTTTTACGTTAGTCTAAAAACGCATTGACAGATAGTTATGCATTACCTACAAAATATTTAGTGAGTCAATCTATCTAATAGTCAGGTAAAACCTTAGAGGGTAAAACAGCTGGTAAAACATTTTGAAAACTTTAACCGTAATTTTATCAACAACTTTTTCACTATGGACAAAATCATGTGGCGTCCTCTACTTGGATTAAAAATGTTCATTTAATAAAAAAAACTAACCAATTTAGTTTATTATACAACACGACCATCAAATCCCTTTTCCATGACTGAGTGACAAAGATTTAAACATATTAACAACATTTAATCTTTCAGTTTTACGACTGCAGTAGGATAGTATATTAATATTATAATATAATATTTTATAATATTTTTTTACTTTAATAATGTTGAGCGAGGAGGTACGAGAAATAATTTATATGTTCACTGTATGTACACATTTTAAATGAATATAAATTATGATTGTATAATTTTGAAAAGAGTGCCGAGAGTTTTTTCCGCCAGCTTTTTCTCTCGGTCTACTACGGCCATTGCTGATGAATGTAGGGGTGTCCCGTGACATCTTTTTTTATTTTTATTTTACGCTTTTGACAATGTATAAGTTTTTAATCCTACATACAATAGAGTAACTTCATTTCATTTCATTTCATAGTATGATAGGAAAAGTATTACTTAGTTTTACTAAAAATAAACGTAACCCAAAATCTTCTATTCTAGAACCGAAAGTCAGAAAGCCTATACGTGTCTGATAAGTACTTAAGTTACTTAAGATATTTCCTGTATTGATCATGTTTGTTTTTATACTGAAAGTCGCTTCCTCTATATGTTAAAATTATCATTCTATATGAGTAGTCACATTTTTTAACTACGTGTAGCGATAAAAGGACTATAAATAGTTAACTTCATTAGTAAATTGCATTAAAAGTTTTAACCATTCCGAGCAGAACATTATACAAGATGATGAAGTTTGTAAGTTTCTTTTAGTCTCCTTTTTATGTATTAAATATATGCCTAATTACTGCAATGGATCTTATTTTATGATCTTCCACTAAACCAGCTATTTGTTTTAGATTGCCTGTGTACTGACCTTCCTGGTTGCGTCATCTTTAGCGAAACCCCGCGCTTGTGGTTGTGGCTCCAATGGTGTTGGAGGATGGGGTGGTAGTGGTCTTGGTGGGGGATGGGGTGGCAACAGCGGGTTCGGAGGAGGATGGGGTGGCAGCGGGCTCGGTGGTGGATGGGGTGGTAGTGGATTTGGTGGGGGATGGGGTGGTAGCAGTGGATTTGGTGGAGGATGGGGTGGCAGTGGACTTGGTGGCTACTAAATGCTGTTAAATGTCTTCAATTTTATTTTTTTATTTACATTCGATTTTTGTCTACATATGCATTTGAAATAAATCTGTAATATGTACCTTAATATATTATTAAAAAAAACGTATTTTTATTAAATTCAAATGATAATGCTACGTAATGCTATTAAAATTAATTTCGATGATATCGAAGAATGTTAAAGCAGGCAATCTTAAGATGACCTCTTAAAATAAAATCTATTCTGATTCAGAAACATTTGTATACGAACTTCAAAACTGAATAAAGAAAAATACTCGTAAGTGTATAGTCCGAAAAAAACAAGCCTAAAATGATGGATCAGTGTAGGCCTTCTCCAATGTATTCGAAAAAGTATAACTAGCTCTATTTTATTTTCTGAATAAATACAATATGTACTAGCTTCGTTTTAATAGAATAGTTAATACGTTTATCTGCCGTGGGCATTACTTTAAAGTACTACCTAAACAGACCAGGCAAATTTGTGTCAGTCAAATCTATGGCTTTGGAAAGGACTGATGCTTCGGAAGTATAATACGAATTTTCGCGGAATTTCTTTAACGGTACTGTGCTTATGCTTATGTATCTGAACCTTTAGCATTTCTGTGTTATCTTAGTTTCGATACAAAATGCTTTCCTGATAACTTTAAAACTGTAATTGTGTGACTAAACTAAGCCCGTTAACTTCAGACTAATCTTTATCTTATCGGCACTTTGTAACTATGAAAAATATAAGGAATCGTTATGTACACTGAGAATTCTCTATTAAAATTTACTTCAAGTATTGTCAACCACTTTGGAAAAGGATCAATCTGTGTCGGAGTCTTTCTTGATCTTCAGAAAGCTCTGATACAGTTTCTATTCCCATACTTTTCGAACACATTAGTAATGTAGTGCTTCAGTAAGATGGTAAAAAGCAGTCCTGATGAAAGTTTTGCCTTAAACCGCCAAGGCTATAAAAATAAAAATAAGTGTTACCTGTGTACTGCACTGAAGAGAGTATCCGTAATAAAATATCCAGGCGTCATTTGTGACATGCCATTATTGACGAGAACCTTAAATTGCCTCTTCACATTGAGGCTGTCTGTCAGAGCGCTTAAACATATTCATATATTTAATTTACGTAAAGTAATATTTAAAAATATTTATACTTAAAGTCCAATCAATTTAAACATTCGAAGATATATAAATTCCCAACAAGCTGAAAATCGGTAAGATTGTAAAAAATATGATAAAAAATAAAATTGGAAAGTTCCCCATCTTCCCCTTGTATGGATTTTTTTTTATTCAAGGTCAAAGGTCAAAAAATTAGTTTCTCGCGATTTTCTGCGAAACGGTAAGTTTTATCATAAATATAACTCGACAAGAATTGTAGATCATAAAATAATCTACAAAAATGTATCAATACTTTTTTCCTACGATCTACCGTTTTTGAGATATAACTATTCAAATAGTTGTTCAAGTTGCAATCGTCATAATATGCACACGTTTCCACGCCACCTATGAGGTAGTGTACTTAGCGCCTTTTTTTACGTGGTTTTCCAGTAGGCCTATTCCACGAGCAAATTATGATCCTTTTTATAATAATCACGCTGCTTTTTAAGGTTTTAGCAAGGCCTTTGGCATTTTTTTAACGTAGAAAGTACTTATATTTTAAAAAATATTATATTAAATCAGGCCGCTAAATATTTTAACTCTCTATCTGTTTTATCCTATTTGACGTTAAAAAATTTAAAGCTAGGACAGAGTGAGTTGTATGGGAAAAGTAAATTGATATTTTAAATATTTTTCTCGGATTTTTCAACGTGTCCCTCCATAAAAACTTCCTCTGACTTCATCAAACACAACAAAAAAGGAATCAGCCAAATTATTTCAACCGTTTTCGAGTTTTGCGCTTAGCAACACATTTAGCGATTAATTTTTATCTATACAGATAAACCTACTTGCAAAACCTGAAGCTGCAAATTAAGCTAAGAATTTAAATATTAACTATATAGAGAAGCAAAAGATTATAAAAAAAATATATGTTTTTTATAATTTATATATTTGATTCATACAGTGTTTACAAACAAATCTTTTAACAGCATTTTTTGTTGGGCTTAGTAACCAAAACAGCCGCCGTAGCCTCCGTATCCCCCCCCGCAGCCGCAGCCGCCGCTGTACCCCCCGCAGCCCCCGCACGTGCAGCACGCTCGAGCCGACACCAGCACCACCACGGCAGCAAACAAGGCAAGCTGCAAACAAACATTGACATTAAAAAAATACATAAGAAAATCTTCCTTTTAAATTCTTTTTAATTATTTAAAATCGTAACAAAATAGTTTACTTACATATTTCATCATCTTTCTGAAGATTGTTTTACACAATGGAGGATTAACTTGTAATGTAATTCCCGTAAAAAATATACCAATTTATATAGCCCTATTATCATTGCATTACGTGCTTGAATACGTAATAAAAAAATAAAGTCATTAGCCTTTACGAAGTTATCTAATAACTCTAGTAAACGTGCTTATTTTCTACTACGGAAAAGGGTGATTAGACTGTGTCTATGTGACGCCAATCAGTCTCCAATGGCTACCTAGGTAACATCACGTTATACAGTGATAACAGAACTATAAATAGACGTTTTATTTTTGAAATTACCATAACAAGTTCCAACCCCATCGTGTCAAACAACCTTTGGAAAGATGATGAAATATGTAAGTAAACTTAATATTTTGTCCCGGTGTAAAAGAACTGCTTCCGAAAACAAAAACTGGGCATTGCTGGAGGGGAACTAGTTAAGTTTTGTGCAAAAAAATAATTTTAATGATTAAAAAAAAAATTTTTTAACTTAATTTTTCAAAATTGCCTTAATACTATCATTTTGCGATGATTTCAAATAAAATAGGGTTTTTATTTAATTTGCAATGTAAATAATCGCACCTGAACCGACAGTTGATGTTTGAGCGATGATTTCAAGCGGTGAATATGACTTTTCAATCCTTAATAATTTTTTAAAATTCAGTTTTCTGGGTATGCTGTTAGTGAATTTACTTACCATTGAGGCTCAAGAATACGTGGTTTCAGGCTTCGGAAGTGGTCTTTTTACACCCGTTATTATTTTGTTACCTAAGTTTTTTTATATCACTGTTTGTTTGCAGCTTGCCTTGTTTGCTGCCGTGGTGGTGCTGGTATCGGCTCGAGCGTGCTGCACGTGCGGGGGCTGCGGGGGGGGATACGGAGGCTACGGCGGTGGCTGTTGCGGTTATTAAGTCCAATATTTAGGCATACAAAATGCTTTTGAATAATATTAAATTATTTGTATTTTATATTTCAGACATTTTGCCACTCTGTGCAAATTGTAATACGAGTATGTAAACTAAATTAATATACGAGTATTTATTCAACCTAAAAATCTTTTTCCATTCGATATTGTTAATATTTAAGCAATTGGTAGCTTCAAGTTTTGCATTAAACCCATGCAAAATTTATGGACCGTCAGCGTTGGCCAGCGGTGTCATAAAGTTATTGATATTTTTAACCAACAATTGAATATCAATTATAATATGCATGTATTGTATGTAATTATTACGCAACGTGAAAAATTATTTCAATGTTTGGAGGCGTACAAGTCGGTTGTAAGCTTTGAGATACATACAGAACCTATAATTTACTTTATCATGACAACAATGATCTAGAAATTCACTATTTCTCCAGCCACTTAAATTAAACATAATGACTGAGTGACTCTTTTAAAAAATACAATTAAATTAAAATAAATACTAACGCCTTGTCTCTGCTACCGCCTGCATTTTGAGATAGTTACATTGTTTTACTTTTTTTTTTTCAAATTATTCCTAGCATCATTATTTAATTAACTGGTAGATGGAAATCTACTGAAATGCTATTAAACAATCAATATGAAGCAATATAAAGTACAATTGTTTTTATCAAATTGTCAACAACCACATTATTCACCCCAAATAACTTCAAAAACATATCTGATGATGTTACATGCATAGTCAAAGAAAAATAAAGATGAATTAAAAAACAAGGGTAGAAACCGGATTGGTTGCGGGGGCTGGTTGGTAAATCCAACTCTGGGACATTCAAACAGGGTAATAATGGCCTTGTTGAGTTGCCCTGTGTCATAAGAAGACTTGGGCAGTGTATTCGGGGAAATTTGCCGTCCGCCAATAGGTCCCCCTAGAAGGTGCGCGCCATGTTCCGGCGCGCCTTTTCAAAACGGATGGGAGGTTTAGCATTTAGCATTAGTAAAACGCGGCCCGTCGCCGCCGGGAATGATTTGTGAGATGACTAACGTATCTCGAAGCCCCGGGACTAGGGCGCCTTCGAGGGACATAGACTGGTTTTTATGGGTATACCCGAAACGGGGAGTCCCACACACGCCTCTCGTCCCCCCGGATGTGCCATATTGATATTTCAAAAATAAAATGTTTTTTTTTACCTTATTGATTAGATTTTATATAATTACTAATTGTCAAAGACTTTTCAGTTTTTTAGGTAAATCTATAAAACAGCTATGGAAGTTTTTTTATATTTAAGATAATTTAAAATCGCACGGTGTATGCTGTCTGTTTTTGTTATTTGGATATAAGTTGTAAACATTTATAAAAACATTACCTTCAAGCGGATATAACGCAAAAGTCACCCATGAATAAAATAAGTACCTGTTTGAAAACCTTTTCACTTGAACTTTATCTAAACTTACCGACTTTCCTCCATAATTTTTAAACCTACTTGACTATGAATAGTAAATTCTTAAAAGATCAGGCATTCTCTTTTAATATCAATAAAAAACGCATTACCGTCTATGATAAAACTAGGTATTCAGATTAGAACATACGTTTTAACTCTGTTTACTGTTACTTTTTATTCATATTGCCTAACATTTAACTAAAACAACTGTTTTCCTCTAGTACTCTACCATTGACACCTAATAAAGTAGTCGCTACAATGTCAATGCTCACATTTAACAGGGTAATCATTACTATTCTGCGCATGCTTCCCAAGGCTGTTTCTTCATACTCTTGATACAAACGTAGGTATAAAACGAACCGAAATCATTCCTTAGACATCAGACACTCATCAGCCTTTGTGATCTTTCGTTTGGTATCAAGAAACCAGAAAACTTCAATTAAAATGTTCAAGCTGGTAAGTTAACATGGTCATTTGTTTTGTTCTTTTCATTCATTTGGTTTGATCTTCTGTTTTTTCCAATGATCCCTATTTTCAATTTGTGTTTGGTTTCTAGTGCATCTTCGCCTGTATCCTGGCTTTCGCCGTTGCCACTCCTGAGCCCAAGCCTGGAGTACTCGCGTACACAGCTCCCGTGGCGTACACCGCAGCGTACACCGCTCCGGTAGCCGCAGCGTACACCGCTCCGGTAGCCGCAGCGTACTCCGCTCCGCTCGCCTACGCGTCTCCCTACACCGCCGCATACACATACGCCTCACCCTACGCCGCTTACTACCTCCGCCGTTAAAAATGAAAATATAAAACAAGGGTTGTAAATATTTAGCAAATAAACGCAAGTTATCATAAAGCACAAAAGTTTTTACATTGTTTCTAAGTCTTTACCTATCCTTTCCCAAGTTCTTCTTCTTTCTCATAAAATTTCGTTATTAACTTATTCGTAAAATACAAACCTACTTTTCACCAATATTTTACGATTCCAATTATTAGTAGGTAAATTAAAACTCAAACTCGTGAACTAACTAATGTAAAAAAATCCATAAGTAGTCCACTTACAAAGATTTTTTTTATACGAACAAACTAGGAAAGCGGAAGCTAGCATTAAATAAAGTTTTAATTAAGATTCAGTATTTGAAAAAGTCCTTTGTTACACAATTATAACTTTTTTTAAAGTACAGTTTAAGTTTTATCAAGTTTGTTGAACTCTATAACGTACGTAGGTATTATTCTTTTATTTTCCTTTTTCAGAAATTTACTCCCTACCATAGATAAGTCTGATTTTTACAAATGCCGTGGTCACGGGTAGACTGAGATGTTTGACGTCTTCATAGAGTTAAGTAAAAAACGATTTTTCGAATTCACCGCCATCTGTTTCGTAATTTTCTCGCATAGTCGCTCGGGTTCACGCAGTATACGCTGACAGTGTCTTTATTTTTCTGCTTATTGGTCTGCTGGTTGTTCTTTTTTATTTTGCTAAGTATTGGATCCCACGTTGGTGACAGCTTCCAACCATCTTCTCTATTGAAGTTAGGGTGTTTTTTAATTTCAATAGTTTCTCTTACCAGCCTAGGAATAAAATGTTTCTCTTTTGCTAGGATTTTAATGGTATCAAATCTTAGATAGTGGTTGGGCTTATCCATGGAATGCTCACAGACTGCAGATTTTGTATAGCGACGGTTTTTTACATCGGCGATATGTTCTTTGATTCGAGTAGACACGTTCCGTTTCGTTTGACCGATATATGAGAGCCCACAGTCACAGTCAATCTTGTATACGCCTGGGTCTTGTAAAGGGATGCTGCTTTTTACTGGACGAAGATGGTGGCTAATCTTGCTGTGTGGCTTGTATATGGTTTTTATTGAAGCCCGCTTCAGAATGCCCCCAATTTTGTCAGTAACACCCTTTATGTAAGGCATGAAAGCTGGTCTACGTTCAACTGTGAGTGGTTTGACGCGGTTTCTGCGACGACGACGTGGTGGTTTTAAGTCGTTGTCCCGAAGCACTTGTTTCAGGTGGTTGAGTTCTTTTTCAACGTGCTGGGCGTCGCAGATTCCAGATCTCAGTCTACCCGTGACCACGGCATTTGTAAAAATGTCGAAACGTCGGAAAATCAAAAATAATAAAATAAACGCGTAAAACCCGTTAAAATGAGTTTAATTTCAAGTAATAATAATCGCGTAAATCTAAGAAGTTATACCAAAGTATAAACTTAATAAAAAATATTTAACAGGATTTATTTACTGACCCACTTAATGCGTTGGGGGGGTTTATTGTTAACAGTAAAGCGTTGGTACTAAACTCAATTTGTAAATCCAACTTATTTATTACCTTAACTTACTTTTCTTCATACTTGGTTCCAGTGGTTTATTTTATGAGCATTCCTGCTCTTTTATGTACTATTAGATTTCATAGATTGATTGTTCCCTCCCTAGTTCATTCATTATGAACTACCAACTAGATTACTACGTACGAACCTACGTTAAAAAAGTAAGGAATCATTGCAATGGTGAAAATTATGTAATTGATTTTACTTAAATTGATGATATCTTCATAACTATGCATTTTTGGATCTATATAGTAAAATAATCTTTTAACTAAAATAATATAACCTTTAAGATAAAGGATATCAATAAAAGCACGTTGCATAAAATTTTATCAAATATTATAAAAAAAAATGTAGAACATCAATTTTCCCAAGACCAAATCAGTTGAACAGTTCGGTTTTGGCTGTTTTACCAAAAATATAACTTCCACTCAAAATTAATAATTTAAACTTTGACACATTTTTATTATTAAAACATTTCTTTGACACATATGTCAGATATGCAAACCATCACTGAACATTTTTGCTGAGATTTATTTATGGTTTTATTGCTGGTTAAATTTGACTCTCTTTGAGGCTCTGTCTGCAGCGATTAGTGGGCTGACTTGACCGGTGAAATACCACCGTCGCACAGAAAACCGACGTGAAGTAGGGACGATGTTCCTGCGTTTCGTTCGATGAGTGCGGTATCCGGTGCTTAATTTTCTCAAAGGCTCAGCAACACACCCCCAACACCCACAGTGTTGCGGGTAGTCATGGGCGGCGATGATCACTTACCATAGGTGACCGCTATCATAGCATGCTCGTTTGCTTTGCTATATTACATTTAAAAACTACTTATAAGTTGCCGATTAAAACTTTGCATGCATGTAAAAATTTGACGATAATGCGATATATATTATGCTATTTCATAATCTAATTATTGAAAACATTTTAAAAATTGATATGGTCACTAGAAGATGTTGCTAAATTATCAAATTACGTTAGAACGTTATGGAGGGACTGAATAAATTAACCGACAACAACAGTGTCATTGTATTTATACTGGTTCAGTTTTTAATTCACTTTTCCACATTTTATCCCACAATTCTACAATAGGGAATAATAATAACATACAAGTGTCAAAAGAGATTCTGACGTTCTTTTAGTTACCAACCGACGTAACAAACCCTGTACGCTGGCTTTTTAACAGATTTTTTTAAATTCTATTTTTGACTTTCATGTTTGCTAAAACTTGATAAATCAGTTAATCATTATAATCATCATCATCATCATCATCATCATCATCATCATCATCATTATCATTATCATTATCATTACATAGTATAAATCCAAGTCGCTAATTCTGTCTGTTTGTATGTTTGGCTGCTAACTCCTCCTAAAACAGTTGAGGGATTTTAATGCGGTTTTCACCGTCCTACCGTCCCGTTTAAATTTGTAAATAAAGAACATACGGAAAAAGTTTTTTTAAGTTAACTAAAATTCAATGTTTCGGGAACAAGTCGCCCAAAATTACACCATTGCGAAGCGCGGGCGGTTACTAGTTAATATTTAAACAATGCTTGTTTTCGGTACAAGTAGGTATTTATGATCATTTTCAGAGGGTTATTGAAAAACCAAAGTATGCAACAATTCAGTCAATTTATTTTCATAAATATATCAACAAGTACGTTTTCCAAATTCACTTGATTCAGTTTCAGCGCAGATAGTAGGCGGAGTAGGGTGAGTACGTGTAAGCGGAGTACGCGGCGTAGGGAGAGTAGGCCGAGTAGGCGAGCGGAGCGGAGTACGCTGCGGCTACAGGCGCGGTGTACGCTGCGGCTACGGGGGCGGTGTAAGCCACGGGCACGATGCCGGGCTTGGCGGCCGCCAGAGCCAGGAAGCAAGCGAGGAATACCTGTTACAAAATAAACATTAGTAAATCTTTTAAGTTGCATGTGTACACTGAGATACCGATATAGATATTGCAAATTTTTTTTTTATTTAAATAAACAATGGTGCCAGACCGAGTTAATTATTACTTTATTTTAGTTGTACAGGTCAATGTTTCAGTATATACAGGAAAGAGATGTTATTTTAACAAAGTAAATAGGTTGAAGCATAATCAATAATATTATTTCAGTATTAATGAAATGAAACTGTTAATTGTTGTTATTCTCGCTGTCTCAGTCAGTATGTTTATAACAATAAACTTATAGTTACGGCTAAGCAACCTTTTTTTTCATTAATTAATGATTTTGGGTCTGGTTATTTTTTTTAATAACTGCTTAAGTGACTGTAACGACAAAAAGTTAGACAAAGACTCAAGTGATCTTTTTACCGAAATATATATTTTTGTATTGATAATTTTTGACAGCTCTACCTGAGGGAAGTCTGTTTTAATAGCCTGTATTTAACTCAACTTACCAATTTGAACATTGTGTTTGTTGATATCACTGAGCTACTGAGCTGAATGATGGCAGAAGGTGCTACAGACCAACTTTATACTAGAACACGAAGGCCGAAACACTCTCGTCTCTTGAGGATGTTTGAGGCATCAAGTACGTTACTTGCATCGTGATAAGATGGAATTTAAAGGAAAGTCAATTTAACATTGACAGCGGTATCGTATTGTTTAATCATTGCGTCTTCGATTAACAATGTCCATGGGCCTAGATGTTAGTAACTAGGGTTTTAATTCCGTATTTTATAACGATGCAATACGGCATATATAGATTTAGTGATTGATTGCCGACTAAGTAACATAAAAAATAAACATTACGCCAAATCCTAATTTGACTAGCATACATAGTTTTAATTTAATGTTATGCTTTACCTAACAGTAATGTATAGAAATAAAAATAATAATAAGTCTTAGACTAAAAATAAATATAGGTCAAAAATAATTTAAAAAATAATGGTATTAGTCTGTTGGCTCTGTTTAACATGTTACGTGAATGTCACAAAAGTCGTAAAAAATATAAGTAGGTTAGTAAATCTACAATGTTATTATATGAGTTTCTCGTAGGCGATACCGTTTAGGCAGAATAAAGAACAATGTTTTTAACGCTATTTTTTACTATATACGCCTACTTGCTGTTTATGATAATCTTGATGGAGCCGGTAATTCTTCTTCATAACAATTGGTCCAAATAAAAATTATGCCAATAAGATAATGTTACGTTAAGTTGCAATTAAAATTAAATAGAACATATGTTTCATTCACTTCCCGTAATCGGTTATGCAACTATCAATTATTTCTTACATTGACGGAGTTGGCGAGGTAGCTGTACGTCTCCGCACGTTTTTATTAAATGTGATAAATCGTGGCACGTGTCTTAAGTAAATATCAAAGTAAATGTAGTTTGTATGTTTCTTTTAAAAACACAATGAGATACAGGTTTATAAGATGTAGTGTATTTTATATGGTCTATATTATTAACATATTACATTCATAAAGTCATTCTTACTTAAATTAATATAACATTAAATGAGTTATGTAGAGCCAAATTGAATTAAGAGTACTTACTTATTATTTAAAGACTACTTAAATAAAAAAACGCTTAGTACGCTATTTTATAAATTGCTGAAATAGTTAATGTCAACTTGAAAGTAAAAAAAAATAGTTATTACAATCAAACATTTTTTTATAATGACATCAAAAATAGTAGCTACCTATACTTGCTCGAGCAGGTCACTAGTTATTGTATTGTAGTCTAAAAACATGCAAGCAAGTGTCGAAGACTTAATTAATTAGCTAGACGGATTAACGTCCACGACAATTTGTTCCAAGTCCAATCGTAATTATTACGGTAAAATTAATGATCTTGTACTTCGTATATTCTAAAAAAAAATAAGAGAAACCAAACTTTTAGTTATTTTATTTGTAGCATTTTATTCATTTTCATGTATTTGCATGTTAATTTGTGTCATGTTTCAAAAATAGGTTTATGCTATATTTCTTGTTCT
Organism: Emmelina monodactyla; assembly: GCA_916618145.1. Lineage (NCBI taxonomy): Eukaryota > Metazoa > Arthropoda > Insecta > Lepidoptera > Pterophoridae > Emmelina > Emmelina monodactyla. The sequence continues at coordinate 5,360,500 of OU745309.1, forward strand.
TATTAATGAAAAAAAGGCCATTTTGAGATTGTTTACTAAATAAACCAACTTCCAACAAACGACCTGTAGGTAGATACAATAAAACTACTGAATACGGCTTTTCTCTCACATATTCTCACAGGATATCAAGTCACGTTGTCATTTTTGGCAAACAGTAAAAAACTGTTGATGTAGCTAAAAACAAGTTTCGATCAAGAAAATGCGACATGTCCAATACATTGTAAGTAAATTATGTTAAAACGAAAACAATATTGAAAAATATAAAATTATAAGTTAGGTACGTTTTACCGAAGTAGGTAACTGTAACACGGACACAAGTGTTATTATATTATGTTATTATTGTTGAATCATACAAATTATTGTTAATAAATAAATAAGTGTCAGCAGTAATTACAAAATAGGTACCTACAATTGATAACTCACGCACAGGTTTCCCAGTTGCTATGCCAAATAGTCGCTGTCATTATAATAATTATCTGCTATTTAAATATAATAATAAATTATATAATTATATTACTACTTAGCAGATTTGAATTGAATTTGTGAAAATTATCCTTTTTTTGGTTTAACTTTAGGCGTTGAGTTATATAAGGAACAAATAGGTATATTTATTAACAGAATCTTTTTGTATCGAAGTGGGTAAATTTATTTGGACATTAATGTTTTCTGGTCATGTTTACACAAAATAAGTTCCTATAATTCCAATTTCCGTTTCATCAGGTAAAGAATATTTCGAATATAATGTTAAATAATAACTTAATTTTTAAATAATTGAAAACAATTAAAAAAAATGCAAAAAGATTTTTGCCATTTGAACTTAGTTTAGCCGAGTTTAGAGCTCAAAGTAACAATGTCTATGATATTCAATCCAGCTACGTTGAAATTTGCACATTCAAACGAGTTCAATAGAATGATAATGCATAGATAAACGACGTAGGAATTGTAATAGATGACACCGTTCTCCCACATAAAAAATCGTAAGAACTAATGTTTAGATATTATGCAGAGTAAATTACAAATGAATTTCGCAACCCCTGATAAATATGTACCTACAAAAAACGTATAAAAAATTATTTAATAAAACCCATGCCACAATTTAAGGTAACAATAGTTTTCGCTCATCCTACATACACATTGAATTTATAAAGTATTTCGAGCCGAACGCCAATGATGAATCAAGTAATACAAGCTTAATTATGGAATTTAGAGTTGAATTAAATTGTATACTAAAATCAGAAAACAATCGATACATTCAACTGTAGAGTCACGTAATAATTAAACTGCGTCACAATATGATTAAATCAGATTTAATGCTGTCAAACTGATTTGCATAGCGGAACTAACTATAAATAGAATCCACTACTATTTTTTTGCAGATTCTCTTCTTGGCCATCGTTTGGGGAATCCCAGGCCAAGCTTTTGGAGTTCGGGTACCACCACAAGGGATTTTAACAGCTCAGAGGTATCCATTATCTAACATAAAATTGGGTAGTACAGGGCTAGTGGCGCCACTACCAAAAGACCGAGTTTCAGTTCCGAGAATGCGGAGTTTTAAGAACTCAAAAGTGCAACGAAGACTTCGGGGGGTGCCCGGACAGCGTAGGCACTACCACCGTGGTAAAGCTCGAGTTGTTTAACCAATTTGATCAGAAAATAATACAATGACCAAAATTAAAAAGGCATTTTTCTGTTGCATTAATATTTTTATTTATTGAACGACAACGTAACTATTTTATAAACAAAGGAAGTAAACTCATTCCCACGATTATGATTAGCGTAAATTAACATGAACTTGAGAATAAAACACGTAATCTAGGTTACATATTGATCAGGGACAATCACGACTTACCTTCCAACATGTACCTCATCACACATACAACCTTCCTACATTACAAGCAGTTACTACACCTACTGTTTACCCGCATAAGTAGGTGTGGGTAGGTACCAATTGTCCACGGGCGGCCTTCAAGATCGACTATAAAGATACATACTGACAAGCAGTGGACATCATTCAGCTCAACAGCAGCTAAGTGTAACCTGACAAAATGTTCAAAGTTGTAAGTTTGTTTATTAATACATAATTTTGGGATTTTTTTTTAATTAAAACTATTTTAAATTAAAACTGAACACGGACCTAAATTTTTTTTTCTTGTATTCAGGAGCCAAACTCACTTCAGCAGTTCATGCAAATTCACCATATTTAGAAAAACACCAGCATGTATTAACCAAGAATTATATGAAAATCACGCCAACAATATCAACCAACTTCTAAAAAATATTTTTAAAAATCTGTTATAATTTTCAGCTTATCTTCGCTTGCTTCCTGGCTCTGGCGGCCGCCAAGCCCGGCATCGTGCCCGTAGCGTACACCGCCCCTGTAGCCGCAGCGTACACCGCGCCTGTAGCCGCAGCGTACACCGCTCCGCTCGCCTACTCTGCCTACTCTCCCTACGCCGCGTACTCCGCTTACGCGTACTCACCCTACTCCGCCTACTACCTTCGCTGAACAACACAAGATTTGAACAGTACCACCGATTAGAGCAAATGAATATGGAAGATTAGTAAAATTATTTATATCAGCCAAAAATAAATGAAGTTGAATTTCTAAAGCATATATTTTATTTTACCTTAAAATAAGCAAGTAGACCTGCAGTTATGACAGCTTATATCATGATCAAGAATAACTTAAAAGTAAGCAAAGGGTAAATGTTACCTTTTCTACAAAGGTTCCTAATTTACTAAACCTACATTATGGGCGAAAATTAGAAAATGTGTCAAAATATCTATGTATATATTTAGTCAATACTTACATAAATTATACGAAAGACAAATTGACCACATTTTCAGTTTGATAGTCAAATTTAGCGCTCTAGACAAATCTAGGTTACTTCTAAAATTCTGTGTCGATAATTCAATTCTCTTTACGTCGTCAGACAAAAACATGGGGAAATTGTGCAGAAAACCATAGTACGAATACATTTAACATGCTAACGAGATTAACTCTCTCCCTTCAATTGAATAAAACAGTTGGAAATATAAATTTAAGTTCATAGTTTGCTTTAATTACACCGATGCAGAGAAATACTATTTATACCTAATTTTAATAAATAGACTTAATAAGTAATTGATTTTGATGTTATTCCTTATTTTAACTTAAAATAGCTAGTTGGGATATTAAAAAATTCTTCTTAATAAAAAATAGATAAGTTTTTTGTATTTTAAAAGTTAGAAAAAATCATAAGGATCTTTTAATCCGGTTCTATTTCTCAGAAAGAAAAAAATAAAGAATACTTTTAATATTGCTTTGTTGTTTGTCCGTCTGTCACCACCACTTTTCCTAGAAACCCGTAAAGGCACCAAGTTAGAATGAATATTCAGAGATGAAATCCTCCCATGCTGTGAAAATTCAATTTTACTAGTCCATACAATCAGAACACACGATAATGTCGCATATTTTAAACATTTGTAAAGAATTCAAAATCTACCTACCTATTTCCCTTGACCATAAAATTTACCATGATGTAAAGTTGCAGCACTAATGAAGAAAAAACATGAAAACCTAAAATTTTAAGTTACTACATATTATTATACTAAAAAAAGAAATCGCTTCGTCGATTTTTTAACAACTAGCTTTAAAGGTGCTTGTGGTTGAATAACTATTATTAAGATAAAATAACGTTTTATCAAAACTTCTTCTTTTTTCTTAAAGTTAAAATATTTTGCAGTTGCCAGGGTTAATTAACATTCAGCTGCTCCAAGAATTGTAAGACGCTTGCAGCAGACCAACAGACATCGAATTACATTAGACAGCCTATTCTCAGCGTTGAGACCCTACAAGCCTGATTAAGAATATAAAATAACTCATATTAATTATAATTATTTATAATGAAAGGTAGTATTTTACTATGAAACTATAACTCCGGATTTTAACTAACCACCACCGCCCAGCATGCTCTGTCAAAAAAATATATCAAAGAACCAACAAACTGTAGGATAATTATTTCATAAAATTTTAAAAAAGGAGCTATGGGATGCTTTACAGTGACATGCTTTAGGTGTGGCACCAGCTATGTCCATTTGTAATATTTTACTACGAGAATATAGTATCCAGATATCAAAAACAATTCACAATCTTATTTTGTAAACCTACAAGCAATAAACAAACCCAAAATATCAAAATCCTTTTTTGCATCCTTAACTCCCATGGCATTTATCTTAATAGATCTGTCAGTTTACATGATTCACGAAGTTTTTCTTAAAATGGTTCGTCTAGTTTAAATAGGCACATTGACCTCCGTGTTGCAGCAAGTGGACTTCTGTGGAATAGCAACCAAGGCACGTACAGAGTGACCTCTGACGCAACAGTGGTGGACGATACGTGCATTGGATGGAGCTATGCCAACCCAAGCAAGTTTAAAGGAATATAAAACTGGAGTTGAAAATTATTTGCTGTCTTGATTTTGAATTATTTGTTAATTTTTTTGGAACTGTTAAAATTTTAAGCCTATGTTTCAAATATCATTTTAAATTTTGTCAAATGGTTTAAGAAACATTACATATCTCCCGCTAATTTCTGACATTTTATTGGTTCAGTTAAACTCAATAGCCCACTTCGAAGAAAATAAAACTATTTTTTTATTAGTAAACAACTATTTATACAACACTTTAAAGTTACATTTTGAGCAAAGGCTTAATGTCTGTTTTGATAAAATAAATCTCATCAATTTGATTCCAAGCTCCATCTTGCATACATCTGTTTCGATTCTTATCTGGAATTTGGAACTGAGGAGACAATTGGAGGTAACATTGTGTCAGTAAGCAGCCCCCGTATTTTGGTGAAATACCTACCTCAAGGGGATAAAATAGTATAAAACTGTCTAGATCTATTGAAAAGGCATCACTTGTGTTAACAGTACCACAAACAATCAACATGTACAAACTGGTAGGTTGATATTTAATCAATATTTTTATTTTACCATTTGTAAGTAATAGTTATTTCATTTTTTATTAATATTAACAGGTTATCCTCACCGCCCTCGTGGCTTGCGTGTCTGCTGTCGCCAAGCCAGGCATCCATTCCGTAGCCTACCCTGCCCCTGTTGCCGCTGCGTACACTGCTCCGGTTGCTGCTGCATATACAGCTGCGTACACTGCCCCTGTTGCCGCCGCGTACCCTGCCCCTGTTGCCGCCGCGTACACCGCCCCTGTTGCCGCAGCGTACACCGCCCCTGTTGCCGCAGCGTACACCGCCCCTGTTGCCGCAGCGTACACCGCCCCTGTTGCCGCAGCGTACACCGCCCCGATCTCAGCCACAGGCTACTCATCCTCAGTGACATCCTACAGTGGACCCGTAGGCTACGCAGCGCCTTTAGTGTCCGCCTACAGGGCCCCAGTTTTCCTGAAGTGAATTTAAGAACATGGCTAGTCAACACTTTTTAATACAATTATGAGCAACTATTCTTTTGTTTATTTTTTTAACCTACTAAAAGGAACGCGGGCCAACTATAAACTTGAACTTTTGATTTTGTCTAACTCTTGCCACTCAAAAGAAAGAAATGGATCAACCCAGAGTCAAACTCTCTAATTCTTAAGAACTCTCAGTAGGCCTACCATCAACTTTTAGTTTGCGATTCAATTCCGATGCTATCCAGTTTAGGTTCCTAAACTGAATCGCTAAGATTCATACCATGAAGTGTTTTATGGTGCGTGGCGTTTGAATCGCGCACGGAGGAACGAATGAACGAGATTTGTCTGTTGTCCGTAATGTGAGAAAAAAATGACGCTATACAGTCGTGGCTTAAATCTCTTTTACTCGATCTTAATAAGTTGCGTTCCGAAACCCAGTTTATGTGATAATACCGGTTGGTAAAGGTTTTTATTTATGAAAAAAAATTGCACTAGTTAGCATCAAATTATACCACATTTAACTATTTATAGCACTAGTTAAATGATAGTAATTCTAATTACTAATTAAATGTCTGTTTAGTGTTGTCGTAAAAATAAATAAAATACGTTTTTGAACGCACTCATATTTGATTTGACAGGTATTATTCCTGGCTTGCCAACTTAGGCTTTTAGCCCCAATAGTTTTTTTAGGGCCGTAAATATTTTCATAAATGCTCTGCTAATCACAATTTTTACCCTTTATTTAAATATACTTATAAAACCCACTAAATATTGAACTGAAATACGTATATTCACACTATTTTTAAAAAGTAATTAACAAAACAATTCACTTCATGCAACGAAAGAAGCAACTTTTTTTGAATCGCTTAATTTGACATTTAATCTTTTCAGTTTAGGTTTAAATGTCACGTCATGGTACGCATTTGTTTGCAAAAGAATGAACTATTTCAGCTGAATCGCTTACAAACTAGCGACTCAATTTAGGTTTCTTTAAGTAACGTCGTGGTACGAATAAGCGAAGCAGTTCAGTTCAGGTCCTAAACTGAATCGCAATAAGAGTTCATGGTAGGCCTGCAGGTGTCAAAAAACGATGTTATTAGAAAAATTTTATAATTTAGGTATATCAAATAATCGTGGTATAAGTTAGGTATATCATAAAAACCCGACTCTAAGTACAGAGTTAACTAGTAGTTTGTAAGCAGTAGCAACTTTACTATAAATCAACTGTAAGATATTAATTTGCTAGGAAAAAGCTTTCTTGAGACATATCCAGCAAAGTTAAAAATCTTTATTACACACTTATTAAGAACACTGTCAAAATATTTAATTTGAAAATGCAAAAGATACTCTAGATATTTATTATAGAGATACCGCGGATACAGTTATAAATAAATGATTCGTAATACATATTTCATACCATTACCTACCCACAAATTCAGTGTACATTTAAAAATATATGTAATTGTTAAATTTACTTTTTATATTATTGTTTGAATGCTAAAAGCTTTACTTTACTTCATAAAGTATTTTTAGATATAAATCATAGTTATTATAAAAGGTTGAATGGCTCTACCAATTTAGTACAAAATGCACAAAAATACACTTAGATTTTACACAAAGCTTGACCTTTTGATAATAGTTATTACATTTTCATGTTATCCATATTTGTAACATATTATTGGTGTGGGACTTGATATTTAGTAAATCCGTCGTCAAGGGTTCAAATAAGGTGGTACTCGTAAACTCGAAAATCTATATGTCGAGATATTTATTGTGTCGTTATGACTAAATGAAATAAGTATAAATAAATGTGTTATTCTATAATGCTGCACATAATATGTAGGTATGTTGTTTATATTCGAAATAACAAAGTTTATTAATAACATGATTACTTTAACAGCACCTTGTCAATCTCTGCGGCGCAGCGGTATAGGTTCCGATTTAGGTTAGTTTCGGTTTTTACGAAATTGGCTCGCGTCTCAGTGACAAGGTTCTTCTCTAATCAATTCTGTGATACCTATAACACAAGCACTTTACCTACTCGTACAATAATTACTTTAGGTTACATTATAAGCGTGATAGTCTAGAAATTAAATATTACCTACGAGTACTTACATGATTATTATTTTAAGAAAGGGTAAAATAACATAAACGTTTATTCTGGGGTTTCACACGTAAGAATATAACTATTGATGTGTCATATAACCAACGTAAAATCTATTCTCACCACTCATTGTTATACTGTTGTCCGAAATTATAGTCGCAAATTAATGAATAAGCTGAAACTGGTTAACAAAGGCTTATGTTCTCGGGTTAGGCAATATGGCATCAGATGACATCATCGTTGTAAGCTGACAGAGCCTACACGATGGGGTGTGCATATGACGTCATGTGTCTCTACAAGAGATAGGGTAAGATGGTCATTTGGACCATCACAAATTAAATTCAACTTAAAGATACGTTTATAGGTTTTTGTTTAAAATATCATTTATTAGACTCAGCTTTAATGTTCTCTAGTTTTTTTTGTAGTGTCAACCAATAATTGGCAATTTATAACGATTATGTATTTGCATAATCATTACAAATGCAATCTGACTACAAATCAAAATCCATTTACCCACTTTGCCATTAGTAGCGTTTTCATTATACCACATGAATATTCTTATTGTTTTAATTAAAATATACATAATCTGTAAATATTTATCGATATTTAACTTAGTGTCGATGAAGGTTTTATTATTATCCAACGTTTTTGATCGATTAAATCGGTAAGTTAGTTATGCTTTCTTTTTTTGTGACTAAAATAAATTTGGTAAATTTTGTAAATTTTCGACATAACTCACGACATAACTAACTCACTTACTTTCAGGAAAACTAACAGATAATTATAATTTATTACTATTTTAACAGTCTCAGACTGTACCTACGGCAATAATAAAATAATGTCGTTTTCATTATAGCTGCTAGACAGGAATGAGCAAATATTATTATATATTAAATATTTAAAGTTCAAATCAGCGCAAATCCTAATCGGGGTGTATGGCAACAGCGACATCGACATTTAGCCAACTAATATATTCGCATAGGTAGTTAAGAGACATATAATCAATACACTAACCTGCGTACAGGATTATTTCTAGACATTAAGTTTTGTTTCATGAATGAACATTTAGGGTGTATGTTGGTTTGTTTACGAAATGTATAATGGAAATAGATGTTTGCTGTTGCAAACCTAACCTAACCTAACGAATGGGGAATACCAATAGTTGTATTTTTTAACTATGCATATCAGTTGAAGGTTGAATTAATAAAATCTCTCTTTTAACAAAAGAATATATTTTCATCTTAAAGTTATATCACATAGCATAAATACGTTTTTAATATTCTTAGACAATTCAACGAACCACTGGATCAAATTGATAAACTGAATCAATAATAGTAAGAGTATGGTGAGGCGTATCCGTAAGCGGAGTAGGCGAATGGTGAGTAGGCGGAGTAGGCGCTGTAGGCGACGGGAGCGGAGTAGGCGGCGGCCACCGGCGCCGTGTACGCGGCGTAGGGAGACGCGTAGCTCACGACCAGCGGCTTGGCGGCGGCCAGGGCCAGCACGGCGGCGAATATCAACTGTGGACAGATAAAGAATGTTAGTCTATTATGCACATGTGTATGTGATGCGTGTAATAGCATAGTTGTTTAAGTTGCTGATAAAAAGCATTAACTGCAAGCTGTAATCGTGGGTATTCTTTGTGATTTGTGACACAAGTTAGAAACTTTTTCCTTCACTGTCACTTTTTGATGAACAAATCATTGTTGTTAAAGTTGGGCTTTAAACTTGACAGCTTAGAATATATACCGGGTGTCCAGGAAACAATGGATAAGCTCTGAAGGGCTAATAGTAGAACTAAAGGCAAGCCTAAAAAATAATTGATTAAAAGTATAACCCTTACACTGCTAGAAATATGGCGCTTTAAAAAAAAACTTCATATTTTTTTGTCTGTGTTCATATTTTTACTCGTAACGAGGTCAAATGACTTAATAACATCATTATTTCTGTGCTAAAATAATTAACATTAACCGCATCAGTGAATAACTATCAAATAAAATAGCTAACTGAAGTATTTTTCTCAAAAAATAATGTTAAACTTTTGATTTGTGTAAAATTTCTGAAGAAATATTTTTGATGCGCAACTTTGAACAGCTCTGGTGTAAAAAAATTATATGAAAGTAACAGTGACCAATGATTTCAAAATATTCCTGGTTTAATAACGTTTTTAAAAAGATGTAATATGTCGTTATTGTAATGAAAAAAGATTGAACTAATGGTATTAGTGTGTAAAATGGGATAATTATTTAGATCTAGCAAAATTAAAAAAATACAATAAAACTAAAGAAATATGATTTTCAACTGATATTAATTGCAAAAACATTATAATAATTGAGAGCAACTGTTCAAATTGTCTGTCCCCATCCTGATGCAGACCCTGCATCTACGAATAAAGGATCTTCAAAGAAATCAACTTAACAGGAGAAAGTGATCCAAATTTTCTTCATAATGACTTACCCAATTTATTGATAGACGTGTCCGAAGAGCTTCGCGACACATATTGGCTTCAAAATGAAGGCTGCTAGCACACTATGCTGTTGCATTATGTGCATACTTGACGAAACCTACCCTAACAGGTAGGTAGGCCGCCTAAACCTAAACGCTTTAGACTTTTTACTGGGGGTATTTTACCGGCAACCAGTAACTTCATTAGAAGATCTCGTGTTCAGGCCGCTGCAATCAATGATCGACGACACGCGCGATTTTTTTTCGTAGTTGTAGGGCCTGCATCAGGATGAGGACAGACAATATGAACAGTTGCTCTCAATTATTATAATGTTTTTGCAATTAATATCAGTTTAAAATCATATTTCTTTAGTTTTATTGTATTTTTTTAATTTTGCTAGAACTAAATAATTATCCCATTTTACACACTAATACCATTAGTTCAATCTTTTTTCATTACAATAACGACATATTACATCTTTTTAAAAACGTTATTAAACCAGGAATATTTTGAAATCATTGGTCACTGTTACTTTCATATAATTTTTTTACACCAGAGCTGTTCAAAGTTGCGCATCAAAAATATTTCTTAAGAAATTGTACACAAATCAAAAGTTTAACATTATTTTTTGAGAAAAATACTTTAATTAGCTATTTTATTTGATAGTTATTCACTGATGCGGTTAATGTTAATTATTTTAGCATAGAAATAATGATGTTATTAAGTGATTTGACCTCGTTACGAGTAAAAATATGAACACAGTCAAAAAAATGTGAAGTTTTTTTTTAAAGCGCCATATTTCTAGCAGTGCAAGGGTTATACTTTTTATCTATTATTTTTTAGGCTTGCCTTTAGTTCTACTATTAGCCCTTCAGAGCTTATCCATTGTTTCCTGGACACCCTGTATATAATACATGGTGATTGGTAATGCGATACATTCCTTCTAAGAGCTTAAAGTAGAGCTTATTTGCAGTCAATTAAGTCATATCATACCATATCCAAAAATAGATGATTTCTGAGATATTCAACATTATTTTTTTATAAAAAAAAACATTTTCGAAGTTCAAATGAATCCTTTTAGTGAAAAATTCAAAATTAAGTGTTATTGTTTTATGCTAGCTTGATAACTGAAATGATATTGTAGATTAAAATTTCTTAAAAAAAATCATCCTTATTTTAGAAAAAGTTATAAAACCAAGAACAAGTTTAAAAAAGGTAAAGTCTTATGACAATATTCACTACACCTATTCTATAGCATTAATAGGCTTTCCCTAAATAAATACTCTTCAATGATTTAACTAAAAAAGAAACTAAACTAACAAAATATTATTTCAGTAATGATTATTTTCACTTGTTATTGTTTTCATGTAGGTAATAAAATTAAACCCACCTTGGAGTATTAAAAACTATGAGTATTTTTATCTGATATCCCTATTTAACTAAAAATTTATAGTTATATATACCTATAAATAAAATAATAAATAAAATCACTCACCAGCTTGTACATCTCGATAGTATTTTCTGGCTCGTCAAACAAAGACTGACTCTGCTGGGACGTCCTGCAGATTTATAATGGTCGGCCATGTTTGTTGGCATATGGCTACAAACGCCTTCACATAGATTTGGCCGCGAACGTGTGACCGGGATGCGCGTGATTCGAATAAATCGATCGCTTTTCGATAAATATGTTTGGGATATGAAGGTACTTTTCTAGGTCCAATATTTACATCATATTAAAAATGAGTCTTATATTCGAAATACTAATACTGTATAATTCATTCCCAAGTTTAATCTTAACCGTGGAAATGAAATTTTTTGTATTTGTTAAACAAATCCGTCTCACGGTCTGATGTCAAATTTTGCGCAAACAATAAAATTAGATCATAGTTGTCTTCTCGTCTTTCTTACAACAAAAACTCTACATACTGTAACGACATGACAACTAAAATTACGTCAAGATTTGGTTAAAATTGAGCAAAAAATGTATAGTGTATATGCTTAGATGCGGTATTTTGATTTTATTTTTGGTATCCTTCTTATTATTGCCCTGTAAATATTTTTAATCAATGAAAAGTCTATGTGTTTGTGTAACATTGCGTTTATGTATATAATTTTGTTAATTGACTTGAGTTAGTTAATTTGTGTGTATAGGTTAGGATTATTAAAGGTTCTATTATATACGAAAGTGGGAAGTAAGTTAAGTGGAAGGTTTGATTCTGGCGTCGGGCTATATATAAAACTACTGTTCCGCCAATGCTCGTCTATGGTGAAATTTTGGCTGACTGTGCTTGTTTTTTATATAGTTCTTACAAACTTCATTAACTTTATGATAGGGAAAACTCCATTAAAATTTCTAATGGCAAACTGTTACAGGAGTAGTTATGTAGACAGATAAACAAATTGTCTTTGCTTTATCATCATTACACAGTATAAATCCAAGTCGCTAATGCTGTCTGTTTGTATGTTTGGCCGCTAACTCCTCCTAAAGTACGTAACGGATTTAAATGAAGTTTTCTCCATATTTTGGGGTATTTATTCATTTAAATTTGTAAATAAAGAACGTTTAGAAAAAGTTTTTTAAAGTTAGCAAAAGTGCAAGGGTTCGCGAGCAAGTTGACAAAATTACACCATTGCGAAGCGTAGGCAGCTCGCTAGTACTATGTAATTTTGGAATTAAAATACTTCAACGTTACACTTGATGATTCGTTTCCATTTGTCTATATCTTGGTCTTGGTCTTGGACTTTGACTGGGGTATTTTTCTTCAGTAACATCAAATTATATTATACCCTTTAATTAAATTTCTTGTAAATTCATTCGGGTTAACATTTTTTTTGCGTCTAGAAGTAAGTAACAAAAAATAAATTTCACTTTTTTAATATTGCAGGACAAGTTCACTTTTCAATTTTTCGATATGAATATTCATATTTCTTGAACTATATTCACTACAATAATAATAACAGGCTATGTCACTTATAACTTATATTCACATCTCCAGAGTAACACTTATAATGCATTTTAGTAAATTTCTAAATGAGCTCTATAAATAAAAATTTAATATTTACACACAATTTGTTACAGACTTAACTTAACATTAAATACAAACCTTGAGATCTATATTTGACATATATCTGGCAGTTAAAGTTTTTGTTGAATGAGTCTTTACTTATTATTCACTCCAGGCGCGATACATCACAAAGACATCCTGTTTTCAAGCATAATTTGCGTACATACGCGAAGTTGTGGTCAAACAGACTATCTGGAATGTTCTGTGCATTATGCGACGACTATTTAATGTATCCTTATACAATTCAAGGTTTTCTTTACTCGCATACGATTGTTTGGCCTTGAACTTGAAATATTATGTAGTGTTGTTTATGCATATGAATGAATGATCAAGCAGTAATTGTAGAGCAATCATTGTTGCTAAGACCTGATTATCAAGTTAGTCAAGCTGTTTTCTTCTTATGCCGACTCAGATGTTTTAATGAGAGAGGTAATTGAACATGGATTCCTATAAAAATGCGTAACTTAATTAAAAAATGTTTCCTTAATTTAGTTTGTTTGTTTTTATAATTGTGTATTTGATAGTTTTGTTGTTTATAACTAGTTATACACCCAACAAAAACGAAACTTGGCACATAGGTAAGCTAGATATTTATAATGTTTAAGGTTAAATATTGACAGTTAAACACAATATTTAAAAAAAAAAATAGTTAATGCACTAAAACTAAACTTATATAGGAAAACCTACACGTTACGTTTAAGCGTTAAAAACTTTGCGAATCCTTTGGTTTTCGTGTCATTACGGTAATACGGATTTAGAGGTTAAGACGTTAACATAACTAAGCAGCACTGCATAAAATACGGTAATTGACCCGCAGGGTGGGAACCTAATTAAAATATAAATAATCTAATCTAACTGCGTCATACTACTTTTAATGTTTGTTTTCCGACATAAAGTTTGTTTTAATATTTTCTTGTATATGTATAGACATGTGTATGGATTATTAACCAGAATATCATACCAATAAACTTGAATTATTAAGTTTAATATTTGTTAGTAGCTACGATGGTTTTAAAGTTAAAGGAGTATTTGAAATCTTAATTTTTCATGGCATGAGAAACTGCATGTAAAAAGTAAGTATTTATTTACTAATTTATTAAATTTTAAGTCTTGTCTATACTTTATGACCATAGTAAGGGTAAAAGTTCAATGAAAATATGGTTGTAGATGCGAATAAATTATATTTATTACATATTTATAATATCACAACAAGCATCTGTATTAATTAGAAGTTTTATTGCACGGTGATTTTATTGGTATTCCTTAACACGATAGCGGTGGTTTCTCTTAGTAGTAGTAAGAGTAGGGTGAGGCGTATCCGTAAGCGGAGTAGGCGAGTGGTGAGTAGGCGGAGTAGGCGCTGTAGGCGACGGGAGCGGAGTAGGCGGCGGCCACCGGCGCCGTGTACGCGGCGTAGGGAGACGCGTAGCTCACGACCAGCGGCTTGGCGGCGGCCAGGGCCAGCACGGCGGCGAATATCAACTGTGGACAAATAACAACGTTTATCTTTTGCTGCCTTAAATGTCATAGCACCACATTTAGTGACCCAATAAAACAGCTACAAAATTTACAGAATTTTCCTTTACAGGAACCGCGTAAGACGTCTTTTAAGCACACCTTATAAAATTTCAAGTATCCAAAGTTGTTATCGATCACTCTATTAATGGTCATATTTAAAACTTCAAACAGTTTTGTACGGTGCATTTGCTAAGATTCATTTTAAGAATTTCATCAACATTCTTTTTCAGTTTATCACAATCACTTCACAAATATACATGGAGTTCACTTACAAGCTTGTACATTGTTGGTTAGTTGTCTTAGACTGCTGATAAGAAACTGATGTTTTTTGGATGTCTCTACAGCATTTTATATGAAAAGAATGCCCTCTACCGAACGTCCGACCAATGTTACACCTTGATTTGAGACGTGCTTTTAGCAACAGGCCGTGCATAGAATTGCTACAGTACTTAATTATTCAAGTCCTTACGTAACAGGATAATGTTTATATGAAATCAGAGTAACTAAAGGTGTTTTATTGTCGCACTAAAGGTACACTTAAAAAAAAAAAATCTGTTAGTCCTTTAAGCATTGTTCCCATACTAAAATTAAGAGAACAGCTATCCAGGTTTTGATTTGTTATTTAAAACTAATTCTCAACCTATTAAGAACAAGTGTAACGCTACAAAAAACGATAAACTTCAAACATAATAACTCTTACAATGTTTGTACTTAAACACTAGAATAAATTATCATTGTTACTTACTCTAGCGCCAAAGTCTTTTGCTTATTACCTACCTACTTATTTTCAGACGTGCACCACTTTTTAAATTCAAGCTAAGACTGCTTTGTAAAAACGGCCCTCCATTACATTATTATTTGACACGTTTATGATCTATGAAACGGTTTTCAATGTCGTCTAATATGGCGGTCCATTTTAAGTTTTTCTTCTAAAACCTGCAGAGATTATAGATTCTTTTGTCTTTTCCAAACCTATTGACAAGGACCTTGGTTTCGCTTTAGAAACATAGATTCTTTCATAGTTTCGACTGTGTAACCATTACAATATCTTCCCATATATAAGGAGCAGATTTTTTTCTATGTCATTATACTTTGAAAGACTTTAGCAACTAGTTAACTAAATACTCGAATAGCGAAAATGAGAACCTCAATTTTGGTAAGTGTTTTGTTTTATTTCTTAAACGATTATTTTGGCATAATATACATTATGATTGTAATTTTATTGTTCTGATAGATTTCCGTGTTGGCGTTGGTAGCATCAGCATCATGTGAGCCGCTATTGTATCGCCTCGCCGTGCCTGCTCCTCAATATGCGTCAGCAGCGCTGGTTGCGCCGGCGCCTGCTGCTTCAGTATACGGTGCTCCGTTGCCCGCTGTAGCCCCGCTGGCTCAACAAGTAGCGGCATATCCCCAGGTGGCGTCAATTTCCCCAGTTGCCCAGGTTGCCAACGTTGCCCCCGTTGGGCCCGTGGCGTCGGTAGCCCCTGCCCCGGCCCCTGCAGTGTACCCTACGTCATCAGTCTCAGCGTACTCGTACGGATACAATGTACAGGACTACCAGCTGGTCAACGCCGCTGCGCCCGCTTCGTACAGCTTGCCATACAGTCTACCGTACGCAGCGTACTCGGCTGACTGGTACTACAGAAAATGAAACTAATCGTATCTTTGCTCGGTAGACCACTCTATATTCTATGTTTTACCTAAAATGCTTATTTTTTACATTGTCGTCAAACCAAAATTGGTGAAGGCGCTATCTAAAAACTGTTTTGAATTTGAATATAAACTATGATGTTGTATGACAGACAGGTTATATTATGTTGTTAATGTGTTCCATTTATTTTATGCTCGCTTTAAACGCAATGTTTTGAATACCTATAGCCGGTTTAAAATTGTTATTAAAATAAATTATTTTTTGGTTGTTAACGATGCCTTTTGTTTAATCAGTTTGCTGTGTAAATGCAGTAAAGTATTTTATTTTTTGTTAATTATAACAATCATATTGAATACAAAAACATAATGCTTACATAACTGAATAGGTACCTACCTACTGTTTTAAAATGCAATTGAAACAAAAGGTGGTGCATATCTTTAATTCTACTTCATAACATAAAGTAAAAATAAACAATCTGAACCAGGACCAGTTTTGAACCAGTTCCTTGGATCTCATAGTAAACCTTATTATGCCTTCCAGGTTATTTGGATAGGCTTATGCAAAATTAAATTGACTTCAAGTGGCATATATTTAAGCCTAGCTATAACAGCGAGCAGGTATATTTAAAGCAAAAGTTAAAAAACATCATATTAATATCATCAACAGAATAATACCTCGTGGACAAAATATTTTACTTCTTATTCTAATAGGTAATACATACCTAGGTAGGTAGTATCTATATTTAGACTTGGTACCCTAACACGTTCAAATCAACAAAGACCTTTTACAAGAAAGAGGTTCCGTCTATACTACCTGTACTGACACGTGTTTGCGTCCGCAGTATATTTTACTTATATTCCTGAATACCACCATCCCAGGATCAATGAATTGGTCAAGGTTAATGCAACTCCTTGTTCTTGGGGTATAAATAGATGAAGGCACCTCCAGGACACATCATTCCACCCCCGCAGACTGATTCCAACATGATGAAATTGGTAAGAAGTAACATTATTTAAAATCGATCTAATGTTTGGTTATTATAAAAAAACAAATATGTATGTATGAAATACTATACGTGTCCTTTTGTTACAAACCCAATATAGGTAATTTAAAAAAAACTATTACTTCCAACCTATTTGCTTTTTGCCTGCAGTTTAAAAGTTTGTGTATTGACTTCTTTGTATGTAATTTTCAAGGTTTTTTTTACAGTACAAATGCTATTCTATGCGTTTTTATTCCACCAATACCCAATCATTGTTAACATTCCTTTTTTAAGCAACAACTAAAACAAATCCTTATTTTCAGGTATTGTCTTTCCTTGCGCTAGTGGCGTTAGCCTTTGCTGCGCCTGACCCGAGCACTCTGATCCCTGCGGCGTACCCGGCGTACCCCGCCCCTGCCTACCCTTACCCCGCGATACCAGCCTTACCCTACGCCTTCAACCCCTACGCCACTTACCCTGCATACGCACCACTGTATAACAAGATATACTGAAGAACTTGATAAGAAATGGGAAAAAAACGAAAGAAGAAGCTTGAAGTGTAATTTGCGAAAGCAAAAATAAATTGGATAATACGCCTTATTTTTTTTTTATTTCTAATAAAAAAAACTTAATTCAAATGCCTACTGTATTTTTGTTAAGTACCGACCAACCTACTTTACTATATAGGGAGAGCAAAAATTGAAATCAATAATAATGTGTACAAAAAAGCCTACAAAAAAGTCTATCGATACTAAACTAAACCACAAACTATTTTTTTCTGACCTACCTATAAAGTAGTAACTTAGTCAAAGCAAATGTCACACTTCCTCGTCAACAATCAAACAAAAAGCTATGCAAAAACTTATTTATTTACTCGTTGTCATTGATCATGTGCGTGTCATTACTGGGCTGTTTACTTCTTGATGTAGTATCCGGAGTAGGCGTACGGGTAGGCAGCAGCGGCGACGTATGGTGAAGCGGCGGGGTAAGCGTACGGGGAATAAGCGGAGTACGCGGTAGCGGCGGGGTAATACGGGGCGCTGTAGAACTGGGGCTCGGCCTGGGTCGCGACGAAGGCGAGGGCCAGGAAGGCGAACAGGGCAATCTGGAAACCATTTAAATTTGTTTAAAACAATTGCATTAAATTATTATGTAGCTAAGTATTAAAACATCATTATCATTACATAGTATAAATCCAAGTCGCTAATTCTGTCTGTTTGTATGTTTGGCCGTTAACTCCTCCTAAACCAGTTGAGGGATTTGAATGTGGTTTTCACCATCGTTTAGGTATTTTTTTATTAATTTTTTTAATAAAAAAATACCTAAACGATGAACATAAAGAACATTTAGAAAAAGTATTTTTAAACTAGCCAAAATTCAATGTTTCGGGAACAAGTCGGCCAAAATTACACCATAGCGAAGCGTGGGCGGGTCGCTCGTTTACTATAACTTAAGTCAATTTATTGAAAAGATGCATTACTAAGTTCTTGTTGTTATCAACCATGTCTAACGATTGCTTTTGTTAACTCGTGTATGGTAGCTAATCCTGACAATGACTAGACCAAGAATAAGTTCCAAAACTAAACTATGTAATTAAATTTAGGCCTTTTTTTCTTTTTCTTCCTTTTAATTTCAGTATCTACCTACATAGGTACTTTAAATATAAACAATTTCCAGCTACACAAATATCAAAAAACCCTGTACGCTTCATAGAATATTTATTTCTGCTCAGTAGCTGCAATGACTTTAACAAAAAAGGCTTTCTGTTCCAAATAGAATTCAAAGTATTCCAGAATCAAATTAGAACGTAATAAAATGTATTAAAAGACCGGCTTATTATGAAAAACTGTCAATTATATAAAAAAGGTCACATTATACAACACTTCGTATAAACCCACCGGATATTACAATTGAACCCTTTCCTTACATCAAAAGCAGATTTTCTACTTCACCTACTCGTATTTATTTAAATATAACCTCGTGAAAGGGGTGAGAAAGTCGTAAAATGTCATCGAGTGTGACCAATCATGTGTGGTGAACATTTCACAGTCTCTGGGCGGGGTACCTCAGGGGTGAACAACATACGTGGAGAAATGACGTAGGTACTTGAGATAATGTGGGGTAATGAATATATGACATTTAGTTTCGTTTGGCCAACACTGAACTTTATCTTTATTAGGATTTAGGGACAAACGGATAAAGCGATCATATTTTGTATCATAGCAAATAAAAAAATACGAGTATAAAAGTATGATGCTTCTGACGCTATGCAAACAATATTTTATGCTTCTTATTAAATAAAACAAAAGAAGACAAAATCGCGCTAGAAAATATTTTAGCATCTAAAACAATTATAAATAATATTTTGACAGAGAAAGGTACAGTGCCTACTTAGTACAAAGGCTTGGGGTTATTATTTATATTATTTTATCTAATATTTTTTTATCAATGTTTTACGAATTCATGAGGATAATATTTAAACTTCCTCTTTTTTGAATTCATAAAACCTATGTACGACTAATAGGATGCATATGCCTAGACTGTTATTACAATAAATATATATATAATTATTATTATAAAATAATAAAACAATGCTTACCACTTTGGCGTACATATTGTTGTGTATCACAGTGAACTTATCACGACTGATAACTGTTGCGATCTTGCTTGAGTTTTTATACTGAACCGATCGCACACGCCTAGTTCACTGGTCTTGTCATAAAATTATGAAAAACTCGTCCTTGATCTTCAAATTTCAATACTGTGATCCATATGCAGTATGTTTCGATCTGAGAGGAAAACAAAATAAACACTATGATATATTAACTACTATTGGTAGTTGATATATTTGGTAAGAAATGTTCAGTTTTGTTTCATAACAATATTTAAACAAATGAATTTTATGCATATATGAATAAAAACAGATAAAGGTAAGTTCAGTAATAGATGATCATATTAAAACCGATCCTTTGATTTGATTTGATAATTTAATTTCGATTAGATCAAAAACTCTTGTAAATATTAACTTAGAAGGTAAATATTTGGTTTTCTAAAGTTTGTTTAAATGTTGAAGCTCTTTATCTGAACGAACTCTAGATTGATTCATAAAATCTCTTAGTTCCGTATGAGGCGGTTCACATCTTTGTATGAAATACCTTCTAAAAGTTTTTGTACCCTAAACAAGATCACAGATAGTTTGATAAAAAATGCGATTAACAGTCTAAAGTTTTTACTCCTTTTATTGATAGTTAACTATTTTGTTTGAGATAATTGGCTTGATTTAATAAAATTGTTGTTATATCTTCATTAATAATAGGTTACCAACAGCACTTTTCAATGAATTAATGGTAATTGGAAAACAAGTTTAATCTGATCCTTATCTTTAAATGCATTTTAAGTTTAGTATTTTAGTTTCTCTAAGCGATCTTTTGCGCCTAATCTTCAATAATTAGACACGAAATTACTTAACAGTAATACCATTGTGTAGGTATACCTACCATTTTGTTTTTTTTATACTTTAATCATTTTATTAGCCATAAGGTTATACCTGTTAACTAGCTAAAGATTAAGCTAACTAGCAAAGTTTAAAGAAGCATGCTAAGAGTTAACTAAGAGATCGCCTCTACTCAGGCAAAATATTTATTAATCTGTTTACAGTAGGTAATAGTTTACTTAACAAATGTAAATACCATTGCTATTCTCCTTTTTATTTCCTTCGACATCCATCCTTAGACATAATTGAGTGGTTCTTCCTTATAAGAATTATGTATTTAAGAGTTTTGCTTACCATTTCCAAACAAATCCAACAAGAATGTCCCATTAAGGTTAAGGCACCGCCTCTTTTTCTTTCAATGAATATAGTTTTCAAATATACTGCAATTGGAGTTGTCCAAGCAATATTTTACGATCATACTTGACCAGCCCACCGATATTCATATATTATCGCAGGCTATTCACCCTCGCTGAGGGTAAGTTGTCAGGTTCGCCCTATGAACTCTCGTTCTGACTCTTTACAGGACGTAAGCAGTGCCATGAAATGACAATAGATGGCGTAAGTGCCATGTAGCAGCGTAATAATATCATGTTTGTACTACTAATAGGAAAGTGAAAAAGTGCCATAAACTTATTATTGTCCAGCAGTAGACTTCTTGTAATCAACTCAAAAAGCTGTTTTAATTTTGTCAATAACTAGTCTCTCGCCAGCGGCTTCAACGCAAATAAAATAATAAAAAAAACTTCGTCACACCCTGATCACAGAGCTTTCAAATAGTAGCAGATTTTTTTAAATCGGTTGATTAGTTCCAGAGATTGGTCAAAGACTTCGAAACCTGGAAATTTGGCTCGGCAAATATTCATAAATTGTCAATTTTCTTAAATTCACATGATTGTTCAGTGTTTTTAAACAATTTTGGCAAAGTACAAGTCAATTAACTAACTAACTAACCGATTTGCACACGGACAAGTCTTGGTGACTTAAGTATGTAATTTTAGTTTAATTAAAAATTGTATTTTCTTATTAAATAAATAAAAAAAAAAAAAAATGTGTGTGATAGAATACCTGTGTTTCTTATACTTTTTTTG
This sequence comes from Emmelina monodactyla, assembly GCA_916618145.1. Taxonomy (NCBI): domain Eukaryota; kingdom Metazoa; phylum Arthropoda; class Insecta; order Lepidoptera; family Pterophoridae; genus Emmelina; species Emmelina monodactyla. The sequence goes on from OU745309.1 coordinate 5,382,253, forward strand.
ATAAATTTTACAATAACGGATTTTTCAAACTCGTATCTGATCCGCCCTTCCTTAAGTAAAATAATTCTTATTTTAAATCTTCCTAGCAACCTAAGAGTACTTCATACACTAATCACATAAGTGAACAAACTGTAAACACCATAATAAGAAAAGCTACATACCTACACTGAAGTCAGTAACTCACGTCTGATATGATTATGTCTATGGTTTCGTTTCATTATGAAATAATATACCTATTTCAAGTTTTCGTAATCGTTCCCGAAGTTTTTTGAACTGCGCGTGTGAACTTGCTGGGAGCGTTGTACGGCAGCACAGTTGTTAGGTAAGTTATACGTTTTCATAGATCCATTACATATCAAAATATTTATTATGTGAGAGTTCAATTATCCACATCTATTTAATATTATAAAATGTAAAAGTTTTAACGTTTCTTGTACAAACATACAAACATGGATTTGGATACATCACTTAGTATAAGGATAGACCAAGGGCAGATCCAGGGGGGTCATGACACTCCCCAGGACTGGTCCTTGGTCCAGGACCTAGGTTGACCACTAGTTAAACAATGTATTGTGACTTGACCACTACTGTGTAACCCCCCCTGGCGCCGAAGTTAGATCCGCCCTTGGGGTAGACTCACCTAGAAAAAAACAACGGGTACTTTTTCCCGCGGAAAATCTGACATTCCATCGGGAAGCAAATTTCTGCATGTTAAACCGCAAGGTGGAAAGCAAGAAGTTACCATTAGATTCTATTTCGATTCCACATATGTGCCCACTCACGTAGATCTTTTTTACTTTACAACAAAGCCGAAATTTACATTAAACCAAGGGATTTTTTCAAGCCGTCCAAAGCATAGAAAGTGTTTGATGGTCCAGACTTATTTTACCTACCAACATGATGGATTATAAAGATCCCTAATGAAGACTATACAAGAGTTTATATAATTTTATAAAGGTGAGTCGAAACCTACTTATAGGAATGTTTTTCGTAATCCAAATCGTAATAGTTTATCTCGAAATGAGTTTCTAAGTTTATTTAATTTTTTTGTCATAATTTAAGTGTGAAAATAATAAAAATTAAAAACCATCTCTCTATATTAATAAACAAATATACAGTAAACAAATATACAGTTTACTCTATCAGTACATTTCTTTGTTTTTAAAGGTATTTAATAAATTTCTCAAGTAACAATGCTAACTGAATCATTTGATATTCATTACTATTTCAGGCATGTTGTAATACTTGTAACGCATTCATTGTCTAAAATAGAAATATCACCCAAGCGGCAGGTATCCGCTATTGCGTAGGCACTCACTACTTAAATGGAAATTAGTGCATTAAATAAACAACACATTTTTACATACATTAACTAAAACCATGTTTTATGTAGTAATTGCAAATAAAATCAACTTTATTATTCATACTTCTTACAAAGTCATTAAATTACACATACACTTACCAATGGTTATTATATTAACATAGAAAATATTCCGAATACAATTTATCTATCTAATATTCATTTCTAATTCTACCCGAGAGAACTGTAGCTGGAGCTCCCGTAGCCTGGGTAACTATACCCACTGCTTCCACTGCGGCCGTAGGCTCCACCGCCGTATCCACCCTGACCGTAGCCACCCTGACCGTATCCCCCAGCACCGTATCCACTACCGTATCCACTCTGACCATATCCACCACCGTATCCACTCTGACCGTATCCACCACCGTATCCACCTTGACCGTATCCACCTTGACCGTATCCACCACTACCGTATCCACCACTACCGTATCCACCACCGTATCCACCGGCGCCGTATCCACCGGCGCCGTATCCACCACTACCGTATCCACCACCGTATCCACCACTTGCTCCGTATTGACCGCCTCCGTACCCACCACTCCCACCATAGTTATATTGAGGGAAGGCAACTGCCATGGCAAGAAAGCTGCTGAAGAATAACTGTAAAGAGAAATACGGCTGTTTGCATAAAAATAACAACAAAATTGTTTTTTAATTGTTATTTACCTTTATAATTAAATAGAAAGATGAGAAACAATTTATTTTTTCCTCCTAAGTTATGAAGTACTACATAGGTTTTTATTATTTAAGTATTTATTAAACTAGCGATCCTACAAAAAATAAGCGCTACTTTAATCTTAAATCAAAATTCATCAACAGTAACTCCAATTATGCTCTAATTAAGCAATACTCGATATAATTATACAACTACGACTACCACAGTCGATCTCTACAATGTAACATCAATACCCGGTAGTGACAACTCCGTGACTCATAACATTGAACAAGTTCACTCACGGCATCAACAGTACATATCTGTGCATGTTGAATATATTTTAGATGAAACTGAAGGTAAGCAGGTGACATTCTTATACTAATAACTATAACAGATCGTTATGGAACTTTTAATACAGGCGTAGCGTTTATGCCTTTAGTTTTTATTATACGCTTTGTTTAGGTATAAAGTCGTTATGTCCAAAAATAAACCACCTTTTTTAATGAATATACCTAAGAAAATTTATCGTACAGTCAAAGTCAGTCTTAAAATTAAACGAATTAACCAAAAGCGGTTTATCCTCGTAACTAACCCATTTTTTTGTTCGAGAACGACAAAAAATATCCCACACAGCTAAGAAAATTTATTATTTCCTTTAATTGTTGCTGTTCTTTATTAGAATAAACGCATTCATTTTAGTTTTTTGATATAATTATAAATTAATGATTTTAATTTAATGTCGACAAAAACACTAACGGCTTATTAATTTAATAAACTTATACCTGAAACTGAAATAAACCTTAGGTATATACAGGGTTAAAGTAGAGCTTATTTGCAGTGAATTAAGACAGATTATACCATGTCCGAAAATTGATAATTTTTGAGTTATGAAACTTTATTTTTTTTAAACTCTATTTTTGAAGTTCAAATGTATCCTTTAAGTGAAAAATACACAATTAAGTTTAAACTTTTGTTGTTTTATTGTAGCATTCACCAGCGATTATCTCCATGCCTACGGGAACGATAGGCTAGTGAGTCGTCCGACGCAGAATTTAAATTAATAATGTATTTTAATTGGTCACAAACCATAGATTGCAATAGCTTGATATTATAATGCAGAAAATAGTAACCCTAACAAATTCCCTTTCATTATTATTGATACTACAGTAATCCTTTTTAAATTAAACCTGTTAAATAGTACAAAAGTACGAGTAGCTGTTGTTGTGGTCGGTTTTTTAATCAATTGTTAAACAAGGATTTAAAACCATTCATTTCAAGATATTGTGCTTGTATTATATGTATTGTTCATAATAGTTCCCCAATATACTCAATCACAGGAAATAAACATCATATAACGACTGTCATATTAATCGCTATTCTAAAAGTGGAAATAGGGTCGGCAACGTATAATTATAGAAAAGTTATTTTGGGCAAACCTGTTTGTTTATTAATTAGATCAGCCTAATTATCATTCATATATAAGCAAAACGGCTGTGTCTTTGCTTCACTTTTTTGTGGTGGCTTAATAAGTATTAGGTAGCATCATTAAATACCACATACGACCTGTATTCACTTTATTTTATTTATTGTAAACAAAAAAGTGTACATGAGCTTTTAGCCTACGTCCTCCAAATCCGATTACACGGCTTGACTTTTAGAATCTCAGTTTAAACATATTAGCTCAAATCAGCTTTATTTACCCCATAATGAGAGAATTACGTAATCTTATATGTATTGTCATATAACTTACTTATGACAAAGTCAAAAAAATACGCTTTTAATATAGACACTATATTTTGAAGTGAGGTCTTTCACCCATCGAACTTAAGTCACTCCAATTCTATTAGTTTCCAAGACGCAAAGAGACAAAACTGTTGAATTTTATCTAATACTTGTAACAATAGTTGAATTGATGCAATGACGTCAGAAGTTTCTAGAGAATGCATTTTAAAATCTGTTCACTGATACAGATATAAAGAAATCGATACAATGCGCACGTCACGTGTTTGAAGAAAAACGTACATTTTCCATCGCATAAAAATCACAATTAAAATAATACTCATTGACAAAGAACAAAAATACATATTCTATGCAATTATGACTTACCAATTTAGTCAACATTTTGCTGTTTTTTTATTTCAATTTGAAACAATCCTGCTATAAACTTTGGTTATTTGTCACTGTTCGGTTTTATATCTTCCCAACGTATATATGTGTTTCGTGTCCTTGAAATCTGTCAGACGATAACAATAAAAGTGTATTCTCGAGGGGATTAATAGTAAATTATGAATACCAAGTTGTACGGGACGCATCTTACATGCGGAATCAGTTACCTTTGTTATCGATCCTACATTTGGGATCCAGCGTTTACACACGTTCGTATACTAAAAACTAATAACATTATAATTAAACATATTGAAATACCAAATATATATGCCGTAAAATATTTATAAACTACATTAGGAATTCAAAAACTACGTACCAGTACAAATTTAAAGCATAAAATTCAAAAATCATGGAATATTTTGCACTAACCTAACCAAAGTTGGTGATTTTATTGGACTGTTATGATTTTATTGCTAATTTTCTTGATTTTATCAGTTTATGGCTTTTGTTTTGGAAATTTTAAGGTTAATTACAAATGCCATGCATGTAATTTTTATTTATACAATCGATCATGGCGTTTTGTTCTATAGTTTTGTTAGTTAAGAATATATACTCGACAGGCCTAAAACCACCTAAGCATCGCTATGCAGTAACTGCTTTTTAAATATTGAAACCAATCTCTTCAACTGAAGGCAAAATAATAACATGGTATATAACTTAAGTTCAAATTTATTTTTCTTTTAAGAAAATCTTGCTAGGACGAAACTGTTCTTTGAAAACTTTCCGTCTTATACAAATGTAGGAAGGTAGTAGATTCAAATAAGTGCTGGGGTTTTTCCGTCATAAAGTGGCTCGAGGGAACGGATTGAAGTCCTCTGTTCAAAGCTGGCACTTTTTTTATTTACACTTTATAACACCCACGCTTTGCAGTGCTGTAATTTGGGCAGACTTGCTCACAAAAACATTGAATTTTGTTAAAGATACTTTATTTGAATATTCTTTTTTGTCTTTGTACAAATTTAAGTGAAACACCAAATGATGGCTAAAACCGCATTCAAATCCGTTAACTGGTTTAAGTGGAGTTAGTGGACAAACATACAGACGAATAGGATTAGCGACTATGATTTATACTATGTCATGATAACGATGATGATACAGAGAAACATACAGATATAATTTTGTAGGTAAGTCATTTTTTGTATCGACCTGTATTAAAGTCATCGAATAGCCGACCATAAGTGCTGACTAGATAGTTTTTTATTTATTTATGTTTTTAGTAGAAATACGGTAGTAGTGATGAAATCGTCAACTTTAACTTGTATGTTTTTGCTATAAAGCCCCCTACAAAAACTTATGAAAACTATTTCTATGAAAAGTTGGTTATGCCAATTATTTAGAGCATAGGCATACCTTTTCTTAATTGATGAATTTGATGAACTTTATAGGGTACTAGTGGCCGCCCGCGACTCCGTTCGCGTTGAAGTCGGTTTCCCGTGGGAATGAAAAGTTTTCCCGCGGTAAAAAGTACCCTATATGTTAATCTGATGTATAAGCTATAATACTGTAAAGTTTCATCAAAATCCGTCCAGTAGTTTTTACGTGAAAGAGTAACAAACATCCATACATCCATCCATCCATCCATCCATCCATCCATACATCCTAACAAACTTTCACATTTATAATATTAGTAGGACTAGACAATGAAGCCAAATGATAATAATACAATTAAAAGACCAAAATAATTGCAATGCTCCATTTATTAATCGTTATCACATATCAGTAGTCCATCTCGCCATTTTCGTTGTCATCATCACAATTTCCATTTAACGAACGTAGTACGCGCTTTGGTAGGCTGAGTAGGGGGTGTAGGCGAGCGGAGCGGCGGCGTAGGGAGATACCACGGCGGCGGAGGGCACCGCGGCGTAGGGGTAGACGTAGTCCAGGCCAGCGTACGCCAGCTGCGGGGCAGGGGCGGGGGCGGGGGCGGGCTTCGGGGCAGCCAGGGCCACGGCGAACAGCGCGAACAGGGCAAACTACAAAGAAAGTAAAGTATTGGCCATGGTTAAGTACTCAGGTACATTCAAAATAGGTAGATATTAAAAGTAAGTCTTTGGAGGCCAATTTATAGAGGTTGAATGTTTATCATAGTCAATCATAAACACAATGATTCAATAAATTGTCTAGTGCCAAATTCAATAATTAAATGATTTACTTACCAGCTTGGAGAACATGGTTGTAGATTATCTTGCTACTGTGAGGCAACTTGATGCTCCGGTACTGATGCTGCCATGTTATATACTGAAAACGAAGCCTTGAACTTCAAAACACAATGATATATGATCTGTCATATCGTTTTGACAACAGCACACAAAAAACGGAACTACCTACATGACTAAACGATCGGTTAGAAGTAGCTCGAATCTCCTTATTTGTCGGACAATTCAGATTAGAACAATGCGCTCGTAACTACAACATTAAATTTTCCAAAATAAGGTGACAATACGTTTGTTTGGCAACTATTAACTGGGGTTTTCCTACTGTGCATCATTTCTCTACATAAAGTTATTCTATAGCAATAAAACTCTTCAAAGGAATAAACAATCTGCACATCTACTTTATACTAACGATTTAATTATACGGGTTAAGAATTACATCAAGTTGTTACCCCTTAAATCTTGACAAAGACGTGTACTTGCAACATTAACAGTAGTAAATATTATTTTAATATAAAAAAAATCGAGAGAACACGGACTCATCATAGCGTTTATATATTTACAGGCGTATTTGTCGGATTAGCACTTTTTGAGTGTTTTAGAACACATTATTTTTCAATTATGCCTTTTTTTTCTAATTTTGTAATAATTGTAAACCTAGTATAAAAAGATCTAAAACCAAATGTTGTTAACTTGTTGCTATCATAAACATGACAAAACATACTTACACCTACGTTAATTTCGAGTTGTGCAAATTAAGTGTAGTGCGCAACATTTGAATATAGAACAAACGAAACAAAATAACCAATCCAGCGCTGCCATAGCTACCCTGTGACTTGCATCTTAATACGTACACTCTACTACAACGTACTCAAGGAATTTTGTACTAACATCTATAGCACTTGAAGACTCTACCGTTCATTTCTTGTAGACCGTATAAGTCCTTAAACGTGACGAAACAGTCACATGGCGTGGATATGATGCAACCCTTGTGGAAGGTTTTATTTACATAATTTATAGAATACGTAACCTTTCTTGTGTCCATTTATATATTCTTCCGTAAAATATATTTACTAAATTATGTCATCATAATAGTCGATTTTTGAATAACCTACCGACACGTGCAGTTACATTACGCATTAATTGTAAGAGTAGGTAAAAAAAAAACTTTTAATATTAGATGATAGATGAGCAGTTGTGAACCCGGATGATACATACATACAATAACAGCAAAAAAAAAGAATAATAAATTAATTCCTAAAACTCAATATTACTTGAAAATAGAAATGCCGAAGTATCTTCACATGGTTTATATTTAGCAGTAGGTCAGGAAGCGCAGACGGATGTTAAATTAACCGCATAGTACAAATTGGTCGCACCGCGAAAATGTTGGGTCTGAAACTTCCTATTTTACGTCACAACACAGGGAAAAAATATAATTTCAGCACAAATGTAGAATCATGCGAATGAACCATACTGAACGTACAGAAAATGAGGTCACGTAATTAATCTTACTTAGCTAATCACATGTCAGCTCATTTTATTGATTTCATATCATATTAACAGTCTTATGAAAAATAAAGATCGATAAGAAAGTTCTTTTAGATACTCAATATCAATAGTTAAGTAATCTTAATTAAGTAAGGCTACTTCAATTTCAAAAATAGTTTCATTTTCTACCCGCTACAAAAAGCTGACCAAACTATAAACATGAACAAGAACAAGCAGGATGTGTTAAAATGCCAACAATAATCATTTAGAACCAACTCGTATCGTCAAATGTCATCTTGGATTAGACAGTGTAACTAATGTGACCACTTCAAGTACTCATTGTTAAAGATATTTTTGGACTCACAATGTAAGCTTGTACGTGTTTATAATTACAAACAAAATACTGCTACTTATAGTATTGAATCTACGTCACAATTTGTTTTGTTAGTATGCAAAAGGGTAATCTAGTGCAATTACTTTAGAAGTAGGTAAGTAGATACTTACCACACTTTTGTGTATTGTATTCTTTGAAACAGCTATTTTTCTAATTGATTAATTTTGATAAGCAAATTTCAAGTACCTACAGCTTTCGACATAATCTTAAACTACTGATTAATTACATAAAATTCAATGGTGATATCCGTAGGTACTAAGACTCGGTCAATCTTTGGGTTCTTTGTGCGTCGAATCCTCTGTTATGATCGTTTGCATGCTATATAAACAGTTAACAATACAAACAGAAGCGAATGACGCCCATGCATTTTACTACGTAGAAAAGACACTCGTAACTAAACATCCGTGAAGGCGGCACCAATAGATACCTATGCGAGAGCGCTTATACAAGTTTTGTCGTAAAGAAAAGTTACTCCTTTAACGGCCAGGAGCGGGAAGCATCAACAAGTTAATTGACTGCTGGCATTTAAAAGGACAATAGATATCAGTGGGTGTGCGCGTCACTATAGGCATTAAATATTTTATGGAATACTCTTGGCAGCCGAGATGACTCGTGTATACTCTATTGGTAAATTCATGCTACTAACTAAAAGGATAATTATAAAACATCACTTAAACGACCAGTTGACAGCAAGCCCGTTTGTGTGTCCAATATTCAATGCAACAAATGATTTTGTCCTTTTTTTTCCCCGAGTCTAATGCAAAACAAATCTAACAATACTACGTCATAGATTTTAAAAGCGTGCAAAAAGGTAGGCGACATCACGTGCGTCGTCACTGAGGTATCGTCAGGACCGGAATTCAATTAATATTGGAAGACGTGGTTTTCGAGTTTTATTAGGTAATTAATCGATTGGAAACAACAATGGACGCCACCGGGCCTAGGCTCTAGAGCCACGTGAACCGCGTGCACCTTACATGAAATCTTGTATAACATACGTGCACTTATTAAAGTATAAGGAAACTGTTCATGTTTCCGAAGACTTTCAAAAAGTTTCAAACAAAATTGACATGTGTTTCATTACTTTATTTATTTATTTATTTATTACTAGATACTATTAATGAATTGGCTCGATGTTTCGAAATTCGCCTCTAAACTGTCAGTAGACCGATTGAAAAAACCCGGCGGAAAAAAATCTAAGCCCTCTTTTCCAAATATAAAATACACAATATAAGTAGGCATTAATATTGTTAAATACAAAATTGAGCTCCGTTCTTTCAGTAGGTATTAGTTATCAGAATTATCAAATTACAAACAATACAAAGACAAAATGATAAATCACGACAAATCACGACAAACGAGACAAATCAAGACAAAATGATAAAAAAAAAACGTTTGATATTTAATAGCAAAAACTAAATACAACAAATTTGCTAAGGCGTTCGAAAACACGTATCGGTCCCCATTGATTACTTGTCTAATCCTAACATTACCCAATCGATAAACAAAATACAATTTAAGTTAATTACTTAGGACTTTAAGAATAAGTGTTCAATATACTTTTCATATTCGAATGAATCTAAGTATTGACAAAGCTATAAAGCACATACTTACATATCTACTACAACTTATGATTATAGTATTAGTCTCCACTTAAAAATGTTAATTATCTTTTTTAATTTCAGATTTTATCACTGACAGTAGTATGACTAAAAGCTCCTAGGCATAGCATGTATAAGTGCATACAAGTTTAAATTCCTTATATAAATTTCCACAATAGATAAGTACTTAATCCCCCTTCGTAAGCTACAAATACGTACGAATTTGCACACAATCACAAGGTTTATTTTTAGATTTACACCGAGAGACGAAAATACTTAGTAGATACATCACCAATTTCACCTACGTATTAGTGAACAAAAAGAGTAACTGGGTAAAGCAAAAGTAGGCCTACGTGACAAATCTCGACACACACACAAGTAAGCAGCTACTCTGAAAGTTGAAGGATGCAGGCACACGCCACCGCTGGTGCAAGGAAAAACGTGAGTAGCCACGCGCATGCGCCATTTCCGCCTTATAAATACCCGACCAAACCACCCCTCCTCCAGTTTATACGCAACCCTCGTGAAACTAACATCACAAACAACTCTCAACGACATACAAACAACGTGAAAGTTTCGAAAAAATCAACTTAGAGCTTTCCTTCGGAAAAAATAATTTATGTTTAAATCGTTTGCTTTCTTGTGAAAGAGTGCATAAAACGGACTTATGAAAAATATACTTGGAATTGAGTTCATGGCGAGTGAGCAGTTCAGCGGTGACTTGACGGTGAACCAGCGTTCGCCCAAAGGTCGGAGAGAATCCGTGACTCCAAAGATTGTAGTTTGCCCACCGATGGAGGAAACTTCGGAGCAAAACAGCATGACGAGAGGCAACAGACTTCTAAAAGCCCTAAGCCGACGGCTTTCAAGACGAGCAGCCGACGCGGACTCCCTCGGCAGTTCGAGCAGTAACGACAGCGTTTCCAGTGACCGCATTCAGAATGACTCCTCGTGTTCCGTCAGTGACTCCGGAAGCGACGGCTCGGACCGCCACCGCCGGCACCGGTCTACAGTATCCCTCCGCCGGGTGTTCCAAAGTTTGAGCATCTCATCGCGTTCCCAGTCGTGTGACCGCCAGCGACAGCCCAAGAAGCAGCAGCAGCCCAAACGCATCCTCCGACCCCCGGTCACCTACACGTACGTCCGAGGCCTCTCCGGCCTGCCCACACAGAGAGTGCCCCGCCACACAGTAGGATGCGCGCGATAAAGTGATAAGCAACATGCAACGGAGATGAAGACTGGTTACAATAATTGAGTAGTGTAAAACGCTAGAGAGACTCGTTCTCATCATATCAGTAGGTTGAGTGCGATTGGAGGACCAAGGCTGGTTACCCTGATGGGCTTGTTAAATGAAACTAGTTTATCTAAGGGACAATATGAAGACTGTGAACACGATTTGAAAATTTGAGTCCGCTTTAGTAAATTAATGTTCTTAATGATTGTGACTAACAACAGTATTAAAATCACTGCACTTGAGTTTTTCAAATAATGAACACTGTAATATCACTGGTTACTTTTAAAATCTATCATTAATATTGTATAACTAAATTCCTGTTATTCAAGTACAGTGCCTTTCCAAATTAATTGACTTAGCTAGACCTAATTATACGTATACTATTAGATTAAGAACTAATTAACATAACCAAATATTCACAATTTATCTACTAAATAAGTATAACTAATTGAATCTCACTTAGAACACATTTCAATTAAATGTACCTAATTAACTAAATGATCTTAACACCATAATGTACCACGTAGATAGATAAATATTTGGTAGATAAGTAATTTTTAATGTGAATTTTTCGTATAAGAAATAAAAAAAAATTGAAAACATACATTCTTTCTACTTACCCCTATAGGTTCCTAATGTTGAAACAATTTGGAGTTGTAAGAATAATATTGACTAAGTAATAACGAGTCCTATTTATTTTTCTTAACTCTCTAACTAGAATAATAATGATAACAGCTTAAGGCTTATAAATATAATTTTCTCCTAAAAACAAAATCGAGCATTAACGTTAAAAGTTAAAATAATTACAGTCCTGGAAAAACGTTCGAGAATTAAATTTCCTTGGTACGTTGACTTTAAAAACAACTTTTCTCAGAAAATTGCTAAGTTATATTTCCTTATTTTAAAGCAAAATACAATATGCTGTTAAAATTCAAATATATTATTAGTAAAACCCAAGTTTTACAAATCAGTTACTGAAAATGTTTTTTTTAACATTGGCTACATAATATGATGGTCAGTATTTACAACTTAAAGGAAAAGGCTACGAGCACAGAGACCTAATGGAAATAAGCGGCGGTGGATAAAATATTCTCCGCACCAATGCCATATGCCAATAGTCTTTGGCATAGACAAATAAATAATTCTGTAACTATACATATAAACAACAAGAAATATCATTATTATTATTATATTGTTAGTACAATTTCGAAAAAAAAACAAAAGACTTCTATCTTCTCATAAAAGAAATCGGTTTTTTTACAGACTTTTTTATCAAACGAGAATAATTTTTTTTCTGACACGCTATAAAAGATAACAACAGTATATTTTCATTGTCACTCCATACACAAATTTTGAAACGCATATTTTCATCTGACTATAAAAAATCCCCCTTTAGTTATATTTCTGTTCAGAACCAATCTGCTTAATATTTTTAAGCCTATTTCTAAGTTCTTGTGTTTTTCTGAAAGATTAAATAAATCCATCAGATTTTCGGAAATTATAAGGCGGCAGGTCAATGAACCAATTAGAGATGGGCCGAGTACTCGGTTTATACTCGGTACTCGGCGTACTCGGCAGGTTTTTTGGTACTCGGTACTCGGCCGAGTAACTCGGTATACTAATGCCGATTACCGAGTACCAAAAAAGTAATATACTTTGTTTAAAGAAAGCAATATATTTAGGTAGATATAATTGAAACAACAGTGTTAATCAAAACGTACTGATTAAGGAAATCTTTGACATCCTCATGTAGGTAATAGAATCAAAATTATGCTAATAAATGAGTACTAGTGAGACAAAATTAAAGGAACAGTAATAAAAATAATCAATATTTAAAATTTAATAAATGTAAATTATGATGCCTTGTTTGGTGCCCTGTCCACCATTTGCCAACAAATTTTCTTCTAAATATACTTGCGTTCGTTTGTACTTGTTTACGCGCGCGAAATTGGGAATTTGATAGAACCGAGTTACTCGGCCGAGTACTCGGTAAAAAAAAAATTGAACCGAGTAATACTCGGTACTCGGTACTCGGCAAAAGTGTTACTCGGCCCATCTCTAAACCAAATAATCTGGAATTGAAATTGAAGATTGATTACGTTACAAAAATAGACAAATTCTACAGACATTGCTTGGGATTACACGATTGTAAAAAAAAAGATATAGCAAATCAAGAAATTATCAAAAAAAAACAATAGAGTAACGTTACTTATTTTGGCGAAAGTAAAAAGTTTACCTGCAGGGCCTTATCACATGTGGTGTTTTTCTTTTCAAATAATTAGGATTGACTATAATCAACATGGTTGTGAGTTGATTTGGCAGTAGGGTGGCAAAGCCGTTATTGAGGCTATCCTGTAATTATTTCATTGTAAGAATGTTTTCGAATTAAGGCGATTGCGTTAGCATTTGAAGACTTGGGTCTTATGAGTGTTTGAATGCAAAACAAGATTTTCTATATACAAATATTTAACTTTGTGGCATACACACCCACTCTGCTTACATAAATCTTCTACACAATAATTCAATAATTGTACATGCATGTTCATTTTATATTTATTCTAATATTGACTTATTATAATTACTTTTTATTTCCTAAATTAAAACTATTTGTCTTGCTTAATGAAAAAACACATTGTAAATGCCTTTAAGGGAAGAGCCTGATGATTAGTAACACAGGTTTTCCTAGTGCTGACACCAGGCTCTCCCATTAAATGTTTTTTTGTGATTGAACGACTGAATTGTACCTATTTAAATGTGAGAGCACACAAATAAAGATTATTATTATATTATTTTAATTTATACAAATCTCAATAAAAATATATATATTGAAAGAGTTTTAAAACGTCTCAAGTTATAGGAATTGTAATTAACTTAATTTTCTTTTACTGAAATGGCACGTTAAGATTTCTGTGATTTAAACTTTAATTCTAGTCAATTATTTGCTTAGCACAATACTCAAAATAAACTTAACACTCTTTAACAGCAAAATCATCGAAAAGTTTTGCATTTTTTAGTTCGACTCTGTTTTATCACGTGCATTAAATGTGTAGGCGTTCCCCGTGCTGCCTGCATTTGATTGACTCATTATATGTGTGAAAATATTTCACGCTACTATGAAAAACAACAACAAATAGGAAAACTGATTAGTTGACAAGGCTGAGTATGTGCAACGTGTGCAATTAAATGTTACTCAATATAATCGGGTCTTAAGTTAAATCAATAACCATAAATGAAAATGCTTCTATTAATATCTGAAAGAATAGTGAAGCTATATAAAACTAAATAATCTACAAAATCTCATACGAAAAAAACGTTCAAAGATATAGACCTGTCATCTTTCAACCATGTACCTTCATACATTTTTAGGGATGATTTTTGCACCCCTAAAGCGAGCTTACGATTATTGTATCAATTACTTTTTCTATTTAGAGGTATTTCGGCTTATAGCAAATTTTTGATCTACGCAGATAAATAAATATCTCTGGCATTGATGGAGTGGTTTTAAGTTTAATTTAAATATGTAGTGTTCGTAGTATTTAACATAGAATTGATACTAAATTATGTTCATTGTTAAGTAATAATGTTATAAGTCTTATATAGAGTTCAAATCAAAGGTCAAAAGGGTTACCGAAGTTCTTAATAATTTAAAGGTAAACGACTCATTAAGTTAGATCTGCAGGCCTAAGACTATTGTTAAGTAATTTCACTATTTAAACCAACAAATGTAAACTAATTGCTTAAAAGGCCTAATAGAAAGTTTCAACAACAAACCATAGGTATTATGATAAAATAGTGCAATTGAATTACGACTTTCAAACTATACTTAGATTAAAACTATTATCCAAAGTCGAATGAGGTCAAACTAGGCAGAAAGTTCAAATTGGGAGTAAATTTTTCAGTAATGAAACTACAAATTGAATTAAAATGTTAAACTTCGAGCATTGGGTTACCTAATGAATTCGGTTAAAAGTTTGGCATCAAAGGGCATCACGTAAGTAAATTCTTGTTACTTATTAATATGATAGGCTTGCGTCTCCATCTGCTGTCTGAGTTACATAACGAAGTACTAACTTGTATAGTTTTAAAGGCAATTTTTGATATTTTTAATACCTTGACAAAGCTTTTTTATTTCAAACCAGATGTCTTAGTAAATGCTCCTATTAACGACCTACTAAAATTTGTACTCTATTACCGACCTATTTTTTCAATCACTCATATTAGACTTAATATAGATTCCATAAAAAAATTAACTTAAAAATTTGGTTGGTAGTTTTAGTGGTCAACAAACAGAGTAAATTTGTCTTGTCTAAATAACCAATGTTAGCAATAATTTGACATTAAATGAGTGCCGCTCGACACCGACGCACTTTCCATAGTGACGCGTCTCCAGCCTCGTAAGCACACCGAAATATTACTTAAGGTAAACAACAAACTTAAAGTTGATTTATCTGCTTGCTATCACATAAAAACTATAATACATATATTCGTTTTCGAAAAATCATTGAATTTAAACATTTTTGTTGGTTTTTTTGGCATAAAATCATATCTTAATGAAGGTCGGTAATAGGATCCAAATTTCATAACTTGACTCTATTAACGATCCGTGGCGTTATTAGAAGTTTGTAATTTTCATATTTGATTCTATTACCGACTCACAGCTGAAAAGAAATAACAAGAACCATTTTTATAGAAACATGTAACCGCATAGGCGCAAGCACTATACCTCTGCTCAACTAGAAGCTGCGCTGCTAGCTGTAAATGAAGGAAGCAGGATATACGAAGCTTGAAGACCTATGGCATACCGAGAAAAACTACCGTGACAAGACAAATAATAAATATACAAATGAACATTGTGGAAAACAATATTGTTCAACGAACTACGACGAAAAAAGACTTATGGACTGGATTTTCTATATCGGAAAGTCAGGTTTCCTGTAACAAAATACCAACTGTTAGAAACAATTGCAAAATTGGGGGAAAACTTAGAGCGCTCTTATCCTTTCAATGATGGTGTTCAAGGGAGGAGTGGTATCTTAAGGTTATGTCTAGGCATCCTACCATTTCTAGGCGAATTGAATTAGCCTACAAGCCGATTTTAATTGCGATGAGACGGGATTATTTTATGTCCAAAGAAAAACAGGTTTTCGTCCGAAAGGGCAGCAAGGAAGTATATTATGTACGACTAGTGGCCGCCCGCGACTCCGTTCGCGTGGAAGTCGGTTTCCCGTGGGGATGAAAAGTTTTCCCGCGGTAAAAAGTACCCAATGTGTTATTCTAATGTATAACCTATATTACTGTAAAGTTTCATCCCGTCCTGTAGTTTTTACGTGAAAAAGTAACATCCTCACATACTCATATACATCCACACATCCATACATACTCACAATCTTTTACTTTTATAATATTAGTAGGATTGTAATATTAAGATGTTGATTTTAAAACTGTAATAATGTCTTAATATACTTTTAACTGCATTTTTTTTATTTTTTCGTTTAGATGAAGGGGCAATTTTTATGGGTCGGTAATAGAATCAGAAAAAACGGTAATAGAATCAAACCACATCTTTAGGTCGGTAATAGAATCAATTGCTCTTTCGGATTAAACAATTATTTAATAATTACTGTGTAATAAAATACTAAATTGAAGTACCGAATCCAACAGAACACTTTACAAAGATTGATATTAAATAAAAACACCTTAACTAACCTATCAGTATCTATCTATTTACTCAAAGTTATTCCTAAGACAGCTTAAAGGGGCGGTAATAGGAGCATTTACGTTAACACATTTAAATATAGCATGTAATTTCATATTCAACAACAAATTGAAATCTAGAGTGTATTCAGGTTTTTTTATCATACAATGCAATAATTGATTATTCTTAACCATTGTTATTGTAATTTATTGTATTAAACAAAAGTTATTTTGTCATTTGTATTTCATTAGGAAATCATAAACCAATTAGCTCAAATTTATTTTACTCCTGTACCTACAGATATTACTTACGAAACTTGATTGATTTTAAATTGGTACCTGCAATGCAGTATGCAACACCCAAATAAAGTATTCTAGACTACCGGAGTATATTAACCTCTTTGCATAACAATATCGATTGATCAAAAATAAGTCTACAGATTTACAAACTCATCTCGTATTTCAGACTCTATTAATAGAGAAAACAGAATTTAGTATTCGACCCAAATTCGCTGGTTTGGACTATTGGGAATTCAGATTTAGTTTACACATCGGTTGTCAGAGATGTAGTTAAGCGATTTGCTAAAAGTAGATGTCTTGTATATATTTTTTTAAGGTTAAAAGCATTTGTTTTTCTTCAGAGTTGTGATAGCTGAATATCAAACCTATTTTTACAGCCTTCATTGAACCTGTATTATGAGACTTACAAAAGCTATCGTCGTAATTATAATTTAAATCTATCTATACTAATATATTAAAGCTGAAGAGTTTGTTTGTTTGTTTGAACGCGTTAATCTCAGGAACTACTGGTTCGAATTTAAAAATTCTTTTTGTGTTGGATAGACCATTTATCGAGGCAGGCTTTAGGCTATATAACATTACGCTGCAACTATTAGGAGCGAAGAAATAATGGAAAATGGGAAAAAAACGGGGGGGAAATGTTCATCCTTGAGGGCTTCCGTTGCGTGCGCTGCGAAAACGTTTCTAGAAACCAAAAATATATGTATGAAAGAATTAAGGGAACTTTTTACCACGGGAAAGTTTCGCATTCCCACGGGAAACCGACTTCTACGCGAACGGAGTCGCGGGCGACCACTAGTATATAAGAAAGCTGTAATATATGAATCAAGTCTAAGGTTATGCACTTTAAAAATTGGTGTCTCTAGAAGATCGGAAATAAACAATATAATATTTGGTTTGGAAACACCTTTACTAAATTTATTAAAACGAATATTTAAATGATGACGATAAAGATAACTTTTTGCACTATGTTAATCGATGGATTTCGTCAGAAAAAAATCAAAATATAAATATAAAACCTAGAAGAAACGATAAAGGTGAGAACCAAAAAAAAAATAGATATTTTAATAATTTTTTTTTGGGAATTAAGTTCGTCGGAAGCTACGTTCTATTTTTATCTTTTAAGAAAATTTTAGACACTTACTTCTAACATAAAGCAAGTATTAATTCTTTGTTGGAAATTTCTGTCGAGATTAAATTAAGTGAATCTATTCAAGTCCTTAGGAACAGTGAAAAGTGGCCCAATTAACTAACCAAAATCACGCAGCTGTGAATGACTCCTGCAAATCGTAAACTTTGAAAGATAATAGAATCTATTCTTACAAAATAACAAGGCCTGACTGACTGACTGATTCATCATCGCAAAGCGTAGATTATTAAAGCTAGATCCATGAATTTAGGTACTGGGATTCCTTTTATGTAATTGAGCATTAAGAAAGGATTTTTTAAATTCCTACGGGAAAAGCAATTTAACTGCGGGTGAAACCGCAGGGCAGAAAGCTAATAAACAAAAAAAATATGCAGCACATATTTATCCCATTAGTTAGCTGAGTGGCCTGGGTATAGGCCTCTTTCTCCGATAGCGAGAAGTATTAAGCCGTAATCCATTACGGCTGGCACAAAGCTGCAAAGCTTCGTTCGAAACACTAAATTTAAAAAGGAACCGAGGCAATCAGTAAAATATGTATTCACAGACATACCTACATTTCACGTAAAAGTATCATAATAAAGTTAACCCGCACAATAATAAAGTCAAGAAGTGTTCTCATGAAAACCAAAGTATAAATTTTACAGTATGTGTAGCTTTCGGAGTTCAACGACCTATTGCGGTTTTCCGCCACTGTTTCCACTCTTTTGACGATATTCATACTTTGAACGATGATTTGATGAACATCTTATAAGTTCACATGACTAAGCATTTTTCAAATATATGAGCTGGATACTTGTTGCGTTAGTAGCAGTTTTATTACCCGACCAACCCGAGAATGGAGGGCATTTGATTTTAGTTTTTACCTAAACTTAGTGTCAGTGAAAATCAACCGTATATATACGTATAATGACTGTTGCGTAGTTTATAAAAAAAAATACAGGAACAGTAAGTGCACTTAACTAATATCTACTGTTTATTGTAGAGTCACTTACAAAAGGAACATAATTTGCTAGCTTCTTATTCACTAGCTTTTAAATATATGATGCTGTTGTTAACAGAAGCTCAAACGCCCATTATGTTATTTTAAATTCTTAATGTTATATTTCAATCACTGTTCTTACGTAAAGAGTAATTCGAAGCGCCTAAATATAAAAAAGTTGGTGGTTCGAATTACGAACAGAGAGATCAGAAAGTATCTTAGATTAACACAATAATTCTTCAATTGGTCCTTTTACTTTGACCTTTAAAACTTTGTAAAAGAGGATCTCCGAAATGTTAATACTTACAAATTAAGTCGAACAATAACTTAAGTCATTCATTGTGAACAAGATATTACGCAGTATTGTACGTATTTTATGAAATATTTACTTAAAGGAAAATAAACATAATAAACCGACAATGTTACAAAATCATCAAAGCCTGCTTTCAATCAAACACAAAACGCCAGTAAACTTTAGCTGAATAGATACTCATATACATAATTCTTTATCATAGTGAATTGGAAACTTATAATGACGTCCTTCTATTATTAACATAAAACCAACGACACACTTTAAGGTGGTGACAGATTTAACAGAAAATTATCATAATTGATACAGAATCAGTGAATATCACGCTCTCAAGTTCAAGGTATGGTAAAACTTAAGACTTAAAAGGTTATTTTTATAACTAGCTTACCACCCTGCAGTTTCACTCGTAGCTTTATTGTTTTTCCCGTGGGAATGGGGTTTTTCCCGCTATAAAAAGTTCTACGCCTATGTTCACCAGGGCCCACGTTTTTTAATGATAAAAGTTTCTATTCAATTTGGTCCCGCATTTACGGAGCCTATTTCATTCTTAAAACAATCAAGTCATTCCTTTTTATAATACTAATAAAGATTACTACATGAGCAACGTATATTTTATTCAACAAAGAATAACCTTTTTTGTTTTATTTTGCAATTCTCACATTGCTGTAACGTAAAAATCGTTAAAACCCATTAGTATTAATATTTTAGGATTTTTTTAAATCCATCAAACCTCAATGCCTTCTGCTACATTGACGTCATTATTTTATAAATAGACGTCCTCACACACACATACAAATAATACAGCCCCCAGCACACAGAAGCAGCCTCCATTGCGACAGTAGTCGAGCCCCTCAATGTAGTGTAGAACCTTCCATTGAAAACATAACTGTAGCCTATGCAACGAGGACATCTGGATACCTCATGCACAGTCTATAGAACCAGGATACAATAATTTGGGTCGGGTGTACAATTGCCTACGTCACGCTGTGCCATTTTGGGTCACTAGGTCATAGCAAAGGACTGCAGCAGGGTGAGACGAAGCGGGGGGGGCAGATTTTTAAAACCCAGCAGTGACGTCATGAGCCAAGCCTTCGACCCCTCCCCCCGCGAGTGAATGATGAATGAATAGGTCGAATGGTGCTAACTAACGCTAACTAGGTCATAAAGCATATGTTATGAATTACTTGCAATCGACAAATTATAGGCGCACTGCAGACGCAGCGTAATTTTTTTTTACCTTGTTAAAATTTGCAGGTTTTGTCATAACATAAAACAAACAAAATCAACGAAACTAATGATAACCCGGATCATTAGTGTGTGCGTTGATTATAGCAATAAAGCAACAAACATGTATCTTTTAAGCGCAATTGTTGCTTAAAAGAGAGGTAATTATTAAGCAACAATTGATTAAACAATAAAAAAATACCAAAAAAGGTATTGAGAGTTAGTTTACGATGGCCTCAATTTAGTAGCCGCCAACCCAATATTTTTGCATTTCAAATTCCTTGCGTCATAGGTTTGAAATCTGAGCGCATGCCCTGACCTGGTTACACCAAGGATAAAGGTTTCACAGCCCGATGTGACATTTCCTGTTCCAAAGACTAAAGTAAAAACCATGAAAATTATTATAATCGTCCTCCTTGAGGTAAGGGACCTACAAATAATAAATCTTTTGGTTTGTCATAACTTGACGAATATTAATTTTATTAGGTATTTATGCATGATAATATTACTTGATTTGTAATTGGTCATTGATACGTTATTGAACCTTGCATTTCTTTTCTGGGAAATGTTTAATAATAACTTCATTCGAGCTGATCAAATCCCAATAACCGATTCAAAGAGCGACGACCTCGCATTACCGAAGGCATCCGTATACTCGAAAATTTAATATTGCATTTCGATATTTTATGTCCTACAAGTACCAAGAAGGTCGACAGCCCGTAAATCGAAATATCAGAAACAAGCAATCATTTTAATCTCATATCACAGTCAATTGAGCAAACAGTATTCAGGGATTTTGAGTAAAAATAGCAATAGATCGAGAGAAGTAGAGCGGCTGGAGGAAACACAAATGTTGTTGACAAATATTTTTGTGCCTTGTTCCTAATCACATCATTCTCTAGAGATTTTTGTCTATTTATAAAAATCAAAAGATTGTAGTAGCATACTTAAGGGATAGAGGTAAACATAAGAACAAAATATTTACATTCAAGGATTGTAAGGATATTAAAAGTTTCCGAAGATAATTCGCGTATAGTTATAAATAAACTAATTTAGCGTCTTTTTATTAAGTTTAACCGAAAACATCAAGTTTTATTCGAAATCAACAACAACATTAAATAGTTACATTATTTTTATTAACTGTGGTAAAAGTAACCAAAAAGAAATTTTGATCGTCGTAAACTGCTTTCGTTCCCTATAGACAAAACTAAAAGTTTATTAAACTTATCCAATAACCGTTTTTATTTTTTATAGAAGACCTAACATACCTACAACAATTTCAGAATTAAACGCCACATATTGGCGGATACATCGAATTTCCTCAAGTGTCACCTTCGTGGCATACCGGCTCGCTCGAGGAAACAATGTGTCATACTGTCTCATAGGTGTAGTCTTGACATCTGTCAACGCTCCCAACACGAGGTAGACGCTTCTACGCAAGCATAGAGCAGGGGAAACAGAGTGTTGTTATAAAGAAAATAAATAATATGAATAGTAACTCCACCAGTTCACATAACGTTTGTATAACATTAGTAGTAGTTACATACTTGTAAGTTAATTTGACATTGAAAAGAAACGTTATAAATCCAAAATGCGAGTTTCAATGCACCTAAGTTCTCCAGACTATAGACATGGGAAGTCCCTAGTAACACCGTAGCTTAAGAATTAAAGTTCTATTAACTTTACCTAATCTTTAAATTTCAAAAAAAAATTAAAGCATTGGCTTTTTAAAACAAAGTCACTAAGACTATAAATAGGTATATACTTAGAATATAAATACTTTTCTCACTGTTAACTGTTACACTGTTCGCTGTTGTTTGCGTAAATGCATCCCAATAGAAAGGAGAGCATAATGGATGAATGACAGCAATGTTCCTCCATAAACAATGGCACCTATCTCCTCGTGTATTCGGTATGTATGTGACCTTGAATGTTATTTACAGAAAGATTTTTCAAGCGACTAATGTTGCATAGTGGATGGTAAGTTTGTATGACAGATATGACGTATGAGCACATAATTATCAAGTGTAAGAACAACACTTATGGCCCCCGCAATTTAAACCCGTAATAGGGACGTCATTGTTTTAACTTTGAGTCTAGTAGAAGTATCGTAGTTTCAACTTGAATTGTAATTACCCTTAAAAAAGCATAGACAATTTAGAAATGAAGAAGTTACCTACTACCAAGTACCAATATGACATAATTACTTTATGCTAAGGACACGTAATTCAATTCTATTAAACTTGTTATAGTTATTAACCCTTCAAAGAATTTTAATATCAGGCCTCACTTATCTGATTTAATTCTGAATAAATATAAAACAAATTAAAAGATTACCCCGATTTCTGTAAAAACAAAGTACGCCAGGGGTCGATCAAATTTAGAATAGAAAAATTTTGGAGGACGTTCCGAACTGAGAAGGTTATACGTAATTAAATTTACACAGCCAATTGTGTGCAAAGAGTTGGTTCGAAATCTATTTTTAGCCGGGGAGGTCTCATATCTTCAAAGCGAAGGGTAGTGGGCCCATTGACGACGGCGATCGATCGCTGGGGCCCAATGCAGCTATTCCCGCGACCTACTTTTCTCAATGGAGGCAACACTGCGGAAGGAAAACAGCGTAAGTCACAAAAATATAAAAAAAAATAACAGGCAAATTAAAAATGTTGAAGCAGTTCAGGTTGTAAACGATCATAAGTTATTGGAACAAGTGAATATTATTTATATTTATGTATGAGTAAATAAATAAACGTATAGGGGTGACATATTTAAAAATACACGAAATGCACGTGCTTCGACACAATGTTTCTTGGAAAACTAGCAAATTGTTTTCTGTGTGTAGTTTTGACACGTGATACTATAAAAGACGGGTTTTTGGTAAAAGGCAAATAAGATTTTTACATTATGTGCAAACTTTTGACACTTAATGACACCTTGTAAGAAGAGAAAAACGCATAATGTCCTAACTCCCAGATTAAAGGGTTCACTTACTTTGGCATACTTTTTAGTAACATTAAATTTATTCTAAGATCGTCCTTGCAAAATCTGTAAGTTGCGACTTGTGCGTTTTTCCCTCGCATACAAGGACAATTATAACGTAGGACTGCAGCGGCCGGGGTCAGTGACCGCGTGTCCTACTTTCGAGCGCTGACGTCATCGCTACGCCTCCATGACGTCACACATGAACCCGCTGGCTCATTCAAAACTAGAGCACAGGCAGGCCAAGCCCCCTCTACCCCCCCTCTCGATTTTATATACATTGTATAATGTACCTTTATACGGAACTCTGGAGGCCACAGGTACGTATTGCTGGAAACGCAAAGGTCTTTTTCAATGCCCTTCTATTAATATCAAAGGCCACGTTGATCCATCATTAAACGTAAGTATTATTTTGCTTATCAAAACACAAAAGCAATTATGAATTACGGGTTACAGGGCAAGGAATTAAATATCGTGAAATATATTGTAATTTTGAAAGTACATCAAACAAAAAAGGTTCTGTTAAAGGCTAATTATAAAGTTGTTATTTTTTAATACAAACAACGTTTCTATTAATAGTCTACATCATGAACAGCGTATTAGGGAAATGTTGGTGTTTGTTTACGAAAACAACATACAACTGTATAAAAAGGAGAGCATAAACAAATTTCAGCCTGCTGCCGATTTTATTTTGAAAATATGAAACGGTTGTAAATATTTACATTCATTACAGTTTAATTTAGTTCTTTAAGTAAGTATTAAATTAAACTGTAATTTATAAGTTATTAATAAATATTAAAATTCAAAACTTTACAATATCATATAATTAACTAGTGGCCGCTCGCGACTCCGTTCGCGTAGAAGTCGGTTTCCCGTGGGAATGCGAAGTTTTCCCGCGGTAAAAAGTTTCCTTAATTCTTTCATACATATATTTTTGGTTTCTAGAACCGTTTTTGCAGCGCACGCAACGAAAGCCCTCAAGGATGAATAATTTTCCCCGTTTTTTCCCCATTTTCCATTATTTCTTCGCTCCTAATAGTTACAGCGTGATGTTATATAGCCTAAAGCCTGCCTCGATAAATGGTCTATCCAACACAAAAATATTTTTTAAATTCGAACCAGTAGTTCCTGAGATTAGCGCGTTCAAACAAACAAACAAACAAACAAACAAACTCTTCAGCTTTATAATATTAGTATAGATAAATCAATGATAATAAATAAATAATTGGTACGTGTGCGTTTTGGTTAACCTAACATATTGTTATTTATTTTCTCTCTCTCTACAGAGAGAGTGCATACATGAACTTCTGTAAAATCTTTCAATATTTTACAGAGTCTACAGGACTGCGCTTTTGTAACAAAATGCGGCAACCTTTTTTCCTGATGAGTTCTTGTTAAATCATATTAATTTTAAAAAAATTGGCAGACCTCTCAATATAAGGCAACGATTAATTCATTACGTCATCACATTTTTAACAATGAACCGCTACGTACTTGAGGTATCAAATGCGGAATTTCTATTTTAAAGCGATCCTTGACACAGTTGCAAAGGTTATGACCTCTGACCAGCCTCCGAGGGGGTGAGGGGGGGAGACCTCGCCACCGAAGGATAACTACGGGATATTGTTTCACCGGTATAATTCACAGGAAGTGCGCATAACAAAACATTCAAGGAATAATTATGGTTCATCTGAAAGTAACGATGGAAGACTTGATAAAGTAAGGGTTGGAATCAGGAAAAGTAACAATGAATGAGACCATCGTGTATTGATTCTTGTTTAAAATGATTATAATGTTATTCTTTGGTACTTTTCCCTAATTAAGTAAATACTTAAAAACATTTCCTACTTTTTCTGTCTATATTTTAATCTTATTATATCTTTGATTAAAGTCGACAAGCACTTAACGATACACCTTTCACCGTGTTTTGGGTCTTTGTCGCCTCAACGGTTTCCGTTCATCTCTGAACTTAACATAATCGTAGGCTTTATTTTACATTACAAAAAAGGAAATAAGCTCTCAACGCAGAATGTCGTTTTTCTTCCTACAGGTACGTAGGAAAAGCTTTTCAATCGCTTCGCTATTTTTGGATATGATAATTTTTTTACTCTAATATTTCCGGGTTTTTATTTTTAGATATAAAGTAAAATTATTGTAGAACAGTTGAAATATTTGTTTAATGATCGTCATGGACACAGTTCATTTAATGTTGGCCATTTACCTCCCAGTGAGGGGATTTGACAATATTTGCTGCACTTGGCAGATGTCTCATGGAACTATAGGAAGTTTGGATTTATAAAGGATAGGTAAGTAGCCGACTGTAAGTACTTTTTATCGCAAATCAATACTTTTTATTTATTTCCTTTAGAGAGCAATGAAATGCTTCAATATTATTTACAAGCTTCTTTTCGCTTGATTTATAACACACAACTTATTACCTCTGTATTAATTTTGATAGCACAAACTGTAAATATGGCTATACTTAAATGCTTTATTATCGTTTTGACTTTGGAAGTGTAAATTAAACCCTGAATAGTGTCTTTCGGAGCTTTGAAATAGTATTGAAAACAATCGCGATACAGTTAATTAGAAAAGCGTGTAAAAGGATTGAAAATAAACTTTTTTTTTTATTAACGTCAATGTTAAATTACAATGATAAGCGTTTGCGTGACGATTATTTATTATGACAACAGTTTGGTCATAAATAATTTTTGAGCGTAAAAAACTCGGATATACTCTTAAGTTAGTAAAGTAGTCGTTTTTGTCGAAGTCCTACTAATGTTATGTAAGTAGCAAAAGTTTGTAAGGATGGATAGAAAAAAAATTGTCTGTTATTCTATACGCAAAACTACAAAACGTTGTTAGGACCCGGTTATGTTAGGAACATGTTAACCCGGGAAATTATGCGAAAAAAATGTGATACAGATTGCGCTAAAAACGACAAAAATATATTTTACTGTACACTACATAGACGTCAAACATCTCAGCTTTCTCCTAACCACGACGTTAGGAAAATTGTCTGTTCGTTAAAAAATAAATTATAAATTAGTAAACGCGTAATAATCCGTCAAAATGAGCTGAATCCAAGTCATAATTCCGTAAATCTAAGAAGTTACAACACAAAGAGTTTATCGCTGGGAAATATTAATTTTCCACGAAAGAAGCCATATAGCCGGGAAATGAAAATGTGAAGGACTGTGCCGCAGTTCCATGAAATCGTTGCTTGTTTGGCAAAAACGTTACCAAAATCACACATTTCATAGAAGATCATCATTCAATCTTCGACAAAAACCAAGCGGGGCTTTTTCTTGAAACTTGTTAATTTTGGCTTTTGTTGAAGCAATAAAACTCTTGATCAAATCAAGCTACAATTATAAAACACTAGTATTTCGCCCGCAGCTTTCGATACGTTGATAAAAACAAGTACCTAGCGCCGCCGCCGTTCATACAAAAATTCATATTATACCTTCTTCTTCTTTTGTGTGATGAATATGCACTTTGCAGCACATATTCATCTAGTATCAGAGTCTTTGGGAACCGCCTTTTTAGGGTCACGTGGTTCCTGTAGGGTAGTGGCCACCCTACTTTCAGTATTTTTCAAGCCGCCTATCTATTAGGCACCTGACTAGGCTTGACGAGAATGAGAACCAAGGCTTAACGTGCCCTCCGAAGCACGGAGAAACCCGGGATATAGTGCCACGAGCCACCCATCCTTGGATTGATTGCGGCCTACGTTGCTTAACCTCGACTATCGAGTTAATAGACGAGACCGCAATGGGTCACCGAGGTCTCAAAAAAAAATACCTTAAAAAACACATGTATTTTTTATTTCAATAAGTGGTGATTTATTTCGGGTATCTATCTATGTACAAAATTTCATTTCATCCGTTAAGTTACAAATTTAATAAACAAATATCTAATCAAAAAATATTTATCTCATCCTATGTATTTTATATATGTTACGGCTAATACCCGAAGTGCGGTTACACCTAGTTTTAGCCGGTTAGAACATTAATAGGTTAGGTTAGTTAGGTTACTTTTTTGATACCACCCAGAAAAAGGAGTCCCGCATAGTCGACTCATGATTGAAGCCAGTTTTTATATACATAGGTATAATTTGTTTTTTACAGTTTTCCATATTAAAAACACAATATTGACAACCTGTTAACAGAGTTATCAGTCGTTACAAAACCATCAAAGAAACATACAAACTTTAACCATTATAATATAATTAAAATTGTGATAAACAGTTCCACTGTCGGACACCCAAATACGAAATAAAACACGTCTACATAATATTACCTGACCCTACTTTTGCGTCGGCCGGCGGCGGCTTTCCAAAGCACGTTTTGAAAAATATAAGAAGGCAGACGCAAAGTAACTTTGTTGCCTCTACTCAATACACACAACCTTACCACGTGCATTAAATCCGTGGCCACATAGTCATAAAATATCATTTACCTGTATAATTTACCTCTTTATTGTGGAGTGTTACAGTTTTCTTACGGGCACCATCACGTTGCAAAGCATGCCGACTGTCTCAACTAAAAATAGAAATAAAGGGTGGGTGAAATCGCGCAACTTGACCTGTAAGGGAAAAAAAGTATTTATAGTGCAATTCTTTACAAACTTGATGACGGAGTTTAAGAATTTTATGGCAGAATGAATGGGTGGGATAGCAGGGAAATTAAACTCTACTTAACAGCAATATTTTAAGGAAAAAGAAATAAATTCTTTTTTTAACTTCCTGGTTATTTTTAGTTTTAACAATAATATGAATAAAGAACGTAAATGCATTTTTGTATATATTGTGTTTAGGTACTTAACTATACAATTAAATAATTATTTTCTTTACAATTTTTTCCGTTTTTAGCTTATAGGTAGCTTAGTTTATAGGTAGTTTTTCGGGAAATATGTACTTATAGTTATTAATTAAAATCTTAGTTGTTTATTGTGCGAAGAATAAAAAGTAATGATTAGTAAGTAACCTATTACTTTAGTTATGACCCAATTTCTCTACAATAAACAACAACTTCCTCCAAAAATATATGCCTTGGACCAAAGATCCAATTTATTGGACCATAAAATTAATTACAAAACTAACTTAGTCACAGATGGTGTGCTACATATTTGATGGATTACTATTCATGACGTCATACTAACTTATCTTCATAAGAAAAAAACTCTTGTTTTTCTACTTATTTTTCCCTCTTGTTGCAAGAATTACTACGCATCAGACTTCCAATGTTGCTATTGAAGAATTAAGCTATTTTTAAACATTGAAAGTTCAAGAAAAACCCACACAATTTTTTAAGCTTAAGTAAACAACATTGATGTTTTAGCTGTGTTTTTTTGCGTATCGTAAACCAAATTTCTGTGTATACATAAGAATTATTGCCAATCATTCTCTTAGATTAATTATAGTTGTTTTTAACTAAAATCATGAATTTAAAAAATGTCAAATAAATATAATTGAAAAACAACATTACTCAAAATTTTGCGTCTAACCAAAACTTGACAAAATAACAAGGCAGGTCTGTATCGAATCTCCAATTATTTTATTGAAAGCATAAAATAGTTGAAAAAAATAAGAACTGACAATAACAGCCTCCATTATTTCAGACGTGCAGGTAGTCGTGCTAGGACTCTGGCTCTCAAATAGAGTATCAATTTCATGATGGCTGCATTATTTCTATTTTTATATACCCAAACGTTTTTTTCTGCTTTATTCTTAATGGCATCTACAATATTCATATCTAATTATTTGCATAACCGTATATTTAGATGTAAGATTAACTACACCCTAACCAACCTACACAAGAAAAGGCACAGCTTCTCTTAGTCGAAATATTCTTTAAGTTGTAATTTAAAAAAATATAGTTTAAAGTTGCACAGTTTGAGAGCCACAGAGGCAAGTCACCGGTCGCCGTCCGTGGTCGTACCTCGTGGGGGCAAACGTGTGTTTCAATTCCAACGTAATTTTCTTCACCCAACACGACTGTTTTCTTCGGCTTGTGGTTGCGTAAACGGCGATTGTTTTGCAGTGACATTTAAACTGACATTAATAATCTTATTTAAGACAGGTAAGGTAATTAAAGTAGGGATATGAAGTCTGGTGAATTTTGGCACTGTTTATTTTTATATTTAATTATTGATTTTTGAGAAAACATAAGTGGGTCAATGTTAATTAAATTAAGCATTAGGTGCAACATTTAATAAGGCGTGCGAAGCAGTTTTAGAGTTAGCAAACAAAAATGTAGAAGATTTATAAAAAACATTGTGTTATTCCATAATGCCTAACCAAATTAAAGGGCAAATATTATTAAATATTTTAGGCATGGCTTCGTCTTGGTACAGTTCAATCGGTTTTCAAACGAAATAGTAGAATAGACCTTTGATTGTGTTGATACCACGAATATGTACGTATAGCGGTATTTTCGATTCTTTTCAATCAGTGAATGGAAAATAACTGGGTTTAAATGGAAAAACAAAATTGCCGAATTAGTAGAAAAGGTTCGTACTCTAAATGCAAAATTTATGATGTTGACAGATTTCCATACTAGTCTTACAAAAAGTTGAATATAAAAGGGTTGGTCAGTCAGAAAAATAGTAACAAAAATTTTTTTATGAAAAATCCTCCTCAACGTCTTTTTGTCATTGCGTGCCTGAAATATATTGTAACATAAAACGTGATACAAATCACATTTGGACTTTATTTATAGTTTGTCTTTGACAGACTGTTCAAACCGTTTTATTTCGACACATTGCAACGTTGTTTTCCTACAAACGTGCCTATATTATTCGTCATTTTCTGAATTGAAGATCAAAGCGACATAAACTGTGTGAGCGTCGTTTCTGTTTTTATATGAAGTAGGTTAAAGACGGTGAAAGCCTCTGTTTCCATGACGTCACCTTAATGCTTGAGCTTCGCAGTAAAATAATTGTAACGACACCCACCTTATTTGTCTACGACGTAGATGCTACGCTGCTACGATATGCTACGCCGTTGGCTAAACAATAATTATGTAGCGATTACATCTAATTATATGCAAACAAGTTGGCCAAGCTTTGCACGGGTAGCAATTTTCGATGATTTGTTTACATCACATTTAATTTTGTTGCGCGCCAACTTTTGCAAAATGGATCAATATACAACTAATATTATAGCTGCTGGTCAATATTTTTAAAGACAATATTTTTTTTGTATCAAAACCAAACGACTAAGGTAATGAAATACCCAACTTTTTACTGGAAACTACGAAATGAACAAAATTATTTTCGTAAAGCCTTTGCAGGTACTTCTAATAGAAAAACAGATAAATCTGCGTAAGTCTCTCAAAGTAAGGTATCTAAGTAAGTAAGGCTCGCAGAGCTATTTGAAAGAGCTACAAAGTAGGTAGTTGTTGGCTACTTCCTCAATTTTCGGAACTCCTACACAAGATAGAGGATCGTGTTCTTCTAACTCTTATAGATCTGTATAGGACATACAAAAATAAAAATAATATAATGTGAGAATAAAGGAAGAACCTTTCTCAAAACTTTTAATTAAATTTCAAAGATTAACCATTGTGCATCTTTTTTGTAAAATCGTATTTATGATATAAGGTATCAGGTTTCATTATACGGATTTTATTCATGATATAGTTAAAAAAAACTTTTAAAATGTTCCTTTTTATTAATTAACCATGCAAAGACAATATGTACCCTCTTAAGTACGGGTTCTGATCACGCAGGTAACCTTTAATCAAAACGAGCTTGGTTGCAGCTTATGCGAAATAAATCAGTTCTTTTTTTATTCAGTAATACGTTTTTAAACTAAATTTATACGGTGTCTGTCTGATTTGAAATTTGACCTTTAAAACTATAATAAGAACAAAATTGCCTTGAAATAGCTGCCCGACCCCGGTTCGCACGAAATACCTCTTCGTCTTTAAATCTTTATTCCTACAAAAATAGCTAATTTATTTTTATACTTAACGTTATTTACTAAAATAATAAGTAAAGTAAAATAATAAAAATAATAAGTCTCGAGACGTACACACTAATTGTAAATTCGCAATAAGCGCTTGCGATACATCCTACAGGAACCACACAATGGACTAGGGGAAAACCTAGTTACACCCACACACAAGACAATGGAAGTGTATTTTTACATTAATTGCAAAATCCCACATAAATTCCTTCTAGAGTCTACTCTATATTTATTAACCCCGTTTTAACACTGACTGTTAATAGCCGTGATGTCAACAGATCCCGTCTAGACTAGACAGTTAGGTAAATAATAGTACCGAATGTTCAAGAAAATGGTCAAATGTTGACGAAGTTTATCAGCTGTTTGAAAATGTACCTTTACTGTGCAAAGATAGCCTTTATAATAATGAAAAAAAAAAACAGAATAAGAAATAGACACCTTGACTAGTATGCCAAATCAAAAACTGAATTTAAATTTAAATAACAGCCTACTTATTTACATCCCACAAATTTAACCACAGGGTTCGTTTTCGTAAAAAAAACTTGGTCTAAATTCATAAAATTAACATAGTTCCAAAAATATATAAATTCCTAATTGCTTCTTTGCGATTCAACTTGCGTAATGAGGGACATATATACAGTACTATTCCATGAAAATAAAAATAATTTATAGGAAAATTACAGTCTTATTTGTAACATCTCATAGAAAAACCTGAGATTATCTATCATTATCTAACAAAAACCTTCAATTACGCAAAAAAAGGTTGAATTGACCTCTTTGGAGTCAGGTCACGATAATATGAAGATACTCAGAATATTTTTATCAACACACCATAAATAAACAGAACTGGAGATCTACTCTTGAACTGGATAAATGGATCAATCATTACAATCAGATCCCTTAATCATGATATACAATTTACAAATACTGGTAAATATAAGAAAAAATCTTTAATCTAGAGTATTATAATATTTTGTCGCATGAATCACTCATATTCATACTGAAACTAAGAAAAATAAGCATATTTAAGTAGAATAACACTTAAAAGTAAAAATAAACGATAGCCCAGTGGCTAGGGAACTGGGCTACCATACTGAAGGTTCTGATTGGGTGTACCACTTAATTAGTATTTTCCAATTTTTTACTTATCTACCCCGCATTTACTGTGAGGAAAACATCGGGGAGAAATGCTTAGAAGAACTTGTGTACCCACCAACCCTAAGTAAGAATAAAAAGCACTACTGAGCTGGTTTACGCATGCATAAAACATGTTCAACAGTCAGAACAATTTCATAATTATAAGATTATTTAGAAATATCAAGTCATGATGGTGATTGCTCTTTGTGTGAATGTGAATGAGTTGACAATGGACACGAAAATAAAATGTTAATCTTTATCTTACACTTGACTTAATTAACAAAAGTGACATGAAATTGTTTACATGTGAAAACATATACTTGTTGAGTCCAACCCTACTAATAAGTAGTTTATACTAGTTAGTTGACGATTTAATTGGCAGGTGTTATAATGTTTCAAGTCACATTGTGCATGCGTCACAGAGAAGCCGTCCCGGTACAAGATCACGGGTTCCGGCAACCGCCTTCGATCGTCGATTTCTATAACACGGGTTGATACCGTAATTGCCTCTATTCATACTAATGTTTCAATAACAGCTTTTCTCTATAAACAATCGTTTTTTGCTAGTGTTTCTTTTCCGTACTTTTTACGTTTAGTTCAGGTTGTAACTCCCAAAAATAACCTTAGTTTTTATATACATGTTATATTTTTAGGTCCTTGTTATTCAAATGACTAGGACTAAAAGTATAACAAGCCAAGCATATACCCAATTTTTGGACCTTTGCTTATATGATCCTACAGCGGTATCAGGGTTGACTATTCAAGTTTGTCCTTAATTCCATTTAAAGCACACAGGAATTTCACAGGCGTAGAATGAGGTAGGACGCTGATATGTAACAACAATGGTAATAACGCAGTGTGCAATTTAAAAAAACCTTGCTTCTTGTATTATAGTAGGTGTGCTAATCTTTTTAAGTTTAAACAAAGTTTTTTAAGCTTTTCTAACTTACTTATAAATCCTGTAATAACCTTTCTCAATCACAAATCGCTCACAAGTTTATTTTTATTATGCTCAAAACTTGATAATTTAAAAAAAAAAGTAAGTTACAAGTTTTTCTATGTTATTCAAAAATAAACAATCTAATAAAGTCAAAGTAAGTCTTGATATTAGCTGGCTTACTCCTGTTGTTTATTATCCAACGTTTACCCAAATCCAAAGAAATGAGATAACGACGCAGGAGACAATGATGTAAAGGTCGTCACACTTGGACAAGGACGGCCTAATGTCAGGGGCACACGATACAAACATGTGATTACGGCCGTTAAGGAATCCTCTTTTGTAATGTGATTCATTATGAAACTAATCTAAGCCTATTCATACGTCTAATCTTGTTTCTAAATTACCAAATTATAAAGTTTTATTTTAATTTTTTTGTATACTCAAATTAAAAAAATTAAAATTATATACTTTTTTAAAAGTAGGTTTTTAGATTAGTACTGAAAATGCAGATAGAATTTAAATGTTTGACCATTTACTCGTTGCCTTAAATAGCTGGAAGCCATCACTTGTCTCTGTTTGTTAACTTGTACGTGACGAGACTTTAATAAAACACCTTTTCGTGTTGCTAATAGCTGCCAGTTGGAGGAATCGCAATTGGTAGGATTACGCCTTCATTAATAAATTCCAATAATTTTAAGGATACACACCAATATATTTTTAATTGGTTATAAAAAAATTAATAACGGTAGCACAGGTATATGAAAAACTTTTTTTTCATTTAAATTTTATCAATGTTTTAATATAGCGATTTTACTAGTAGTTTAACCACTAAATTTTAAGGGATAGTAAGTTAAAAACTACCTTCTACAATTTGCAAAAGCTTTGGGTTATTATTTTTTTACTACCATAAAATATGTTTAATAATATAAAAATAATAATAAGAAAATTAATAATAGAACTTAACTATTTTGTATTGACATGATGTTACACAGCCCATCTTAGTTTATCTACAAATATTTTGTCTTGTGACAAACTCGTGTCATGTTCTACGAAAAATCAAAGGTACATAGAGCCTTTACTGAACTTCCTTCCTGCCTTCCATGAACGATATTATCCCAAAATAAGCTAATAAAAAAGACAACTCTACGTATCACTATTACTAAATGTATTAAAAAAAATCAGCTGCGTGCGAAAATCTGCAAAACACTAGTAACAAAATATATAAAAACTAGTGGCCACTTGCGACTCCGTTCGCGTAGAAGTCGGTTTCCCGTGTGAAAGAGAAGTTTTCCCGCGGTAAAAAGTTACCCTAATTCTTTTAAACATATTATTTTGGTATCTAGAACCGTTTTCGCAGCGCACGCTACGGAAGCCCTCAAGGATGAATATTTTTTTTTCCATTTTCCATTATTTCTTCGCTCCTGATAGTTGTAGCGTGATGTTATATAGCCTAAAGCCTGCCTCGATAAATGGTCTATCCAACCCAAAAATAATTTTTAAATTCGAACCAGTAGTTCCTGAGATTAGCGCGTTCAAACAAACAAATAAACAAACAAACAAACTCTTCAGCTTTATAATATTAGTATAGATAAGTTTTCTTTCATGTCATGTCGCTGCAACCTGGCTTTGTGTATGATTTTGATAATAAAATAAAAAATAAATAAAATAGCCTTTATTGCTGTTCAACTTACAATTAATACATAAATGCCTTACTTAAACTAAATTAATTAAAAATTATAACTTGCACTTGAATGATCGGCAACTGGATGTTTGTCTGGAACAGCTTGTCTGTCGACAAAGGCCTCCTCTAAAGTTTTCCACGTATTTCTGTCTCTTGCTAAACGGGTCCACAGTGGACCAGCTACCTTTTTAAAGTCATCTTCCCATCTTTTGCTCTGTCTGCCTCTTTTTCTTTTGTTATCTATGGGATACCATTCAGTTACTAACTTTGTCCATTTTTCTATACTTTCTCTTAACATATGTCCCGTCCAACGCCATTTAAGCTGTCTGTAGGCTGTGTATGCATTTTTAAATTTTGTTTTCTTTTTTATTTCTAATAATTTCACCCTATCTTTTCTTTTAACACCTAAAATACTTCTTTCTATTGAATTTTGGCAAACTCTTAGTTTACTTTCCTGTTGTTCTGTTAGTGCCCATGTCTGGCACCCGTATAGTAAACATGGCATAATGCATATTTCGTAAACTTTCTTTTTTGCTTTCATTGGCATCTCATTATCCTTCATTATTTCCCTAAGAGACCAAAACCGTTTCCAAGTATTAGTTATTCTTCGTTCTATTTCTTTGTTCATGCAATCATCTGTAGATATAAGTTGCCCCAAATATATATATTCATTTACATATTCTATTTGTTCGTTGTTAACTGTTATTTGTTCGTTGGTGTCTGTTTGTTGGGAATTCGTCATAATCTTGGTTTTAGTTAGATTCATTGTCAGGCCCGCTTTAACACTTTCATCTGATAGTTGCTGCAACATTAGTCCTAAAGTTTCTGCGTCTTCAGAAAACAATATTAAATCATCCGCGAAGCGTAGATGGTTAAGATTTTCGCCATTTATATTTAGGCCATTTTTGGTCCAGTCTAGGTTCCTGAAGATCATCTCTAGCACTGCTGAAAATAATTTCGGGGATATAGGATCTCCTTGGCGTACACCTCTTTTAATTGCAAATTCTTTACCCGTAGATTCAAGTTTTACTTGTGCTGTGCTCGCTGTGTATACGTTTTTAATTATTCGAATGTATTTTTCTTGCACCCCTTGTCTTTTTAGGGCGTCCCATATATAATGATGTTAAAGTCCACAAACCCTATGTAATACGTTTTATTGTATTCTTTATATTTCTGTAGAATTTGTCTTAGAGTGTGTATGTGATCTATAGTTGAGAATTTGCTTCGGAAACCAGCTTGTTCCTTGGGTTGGTTTTCATCTAGTGTATTAGTTATTCTGTTAAGTATGATTTTTGAAAATATTTTATAAATATTGGACATTAAACTGATCGGCCTGTAGTTTCCTATATTGCCCTTGTCTCCCTTCTTGTGCAGCAGTATAATTGTCGATTTGGTCCAATCTTCCGGGATGATTTCCGTTTCAAGTATTTCATTGAACAAATGTGTAAGTTTTGGTACTATAACTGGTAACGTAGTTTTTAGTAGTTCATTTGTGACTAAATCTGAACCAGGTGCCTTATCAAGTTTTTGGGTTTCGATAGATTTTATTATTTCTGCCTTCAGAATTGGTTTTATGTCT
Organism: Emmelina monodactyla; assembly: GCA_916618145.1. Taxonomy (NCBI): domain Eukaryota; kingdom Metazoa; phylum Arthropoda; class Insecta; order Lepidoptera; family Pterophoridae; genus Emmelina; species Emmelina monodactyla. The sequence goes on from OU745309.1 coordinate 5,419,252, forward strand.
TCTTTGTTTACTGGATTATATTCAATTTTTTCTTGATCCTGATTACGACTTTGGTATAAATTTTGGTAGTATTCCGTAGCAATTCCCAGAATTTCTGGTCTTTGACACGTCTTTCTACTATCTTTATTTTTCATGTCAGTAATCCAATCCTTTTTGTAGTTAATTTCTTTAAGTGCCTTCTTTACCCCCCCTGTTTTTTCTATATGTTTCCTTAATGTTGTTAACCTTCTTATTTTACGATCTTTTCTTAATTGTTCGCTAATTTTTTTGCTTATTTCTGCTATCTTTGGACCGTTATTGTTATTATGTTTCCTTTGTTGTATAAGTTCTTTTCTTTCTTGTAATAATTGCTTACTTTTGAGTGATATCGTTGTCTTGCTATTCATGTTGGCTTTTTTAGTCTGTTTTATTAATTTTTTGATAAAACTGTTGTATTTTTCTTGGGTCGATACACATTCTTTTTCTCCACCTTGCAAGGATATTTTGAGGTTGTTAAGAAGTAAATCAGTACTGCCAGTGCACTCGATGGCTTTAACATTGCTGTGGAGTTGTCGTGCTCTTTTAGCACGTGTCCCTGACAGTTTTGCTCTGACCATTCTATGGTCAGTGTTAAAATTAAAGTTGTTTAAAATTGATAAATCTTTACACACTTTCGCATTGTTAGACATAACATAGTCGATCTCGTTTTTGTACCGGCCATTTGGGGAGACCCAGGTCCATTTCTTTGATGTTTTCTTTTTGTAAAAACTGTTAAGGATTCTTAATTTATTTTCAATAGCAAAGGATACTTGTCGTGAGCCATTATTACTTCTATTGCCAAATCCGTGACATCCTATGGTATATTCTTCTCCACTTTTTTGTTGGCCAATTTGTCCATTAAAGTCGCCCATAACTATTATATGTTTGCATGCATTTGCAGTGGTGGATTGTAGGTCTTTGTAGAATTTTTCGATTTTTGCTATATCTTCTTTTTTATTTGATTCGGTAGGTGAATACGCCTGGATTATAGACCAAACTTGTTCATCCTCTCCATCTACAGGTAATTTAATGTTTAGAAGTGCAATCCGTTCTGATATCCCTCTTAGTTCTTGTATGTTTTTAGCCAGGTTTCTTGTAATCATAAAGCCGACTCCGTATAATCCAGGTGTCTCCCCTATATGGTATAGTATGTATTTTCCGTGGTCTTCTATTCTTTCCCCTAATCTTCTCACTTCACTTAAACCAATTATGTCCCATTTTATTTCATCCAATGCTAATTCCAGTTCTTGTAGTTTTTCAAAGGTTCCTAATGATCGACAGTTTAAAGTTGCTACATGTATATCGTTATTTTTCTTTTTCTTTTTTGTTGTCTTTAGAGGGTCGTGGTCATATTCCCCCACGAGGACCAGTCGGCTTGGGGGAGGTTGGTGGTTCTTAGTTATTTGTTTTTCTATATTTTTATGTTGTTGTGTTTTCCGGTTGCCGATAGCTAATTGTTATTGCTTATTATTATCCGCCGAACAGGAGGAAAGAGAGTTGGATCTGCCTCTCATAACATCAAAAGCGTTACGCCTGTTGTTTTGTGATGGCTTCCAGACTTGTTGTTTTTTTGCTTGTGCATTGTCTCCCGGCGATGAAGATATTTCTCTCTTTCTTTTGTCATTGGTTGTATTATTTTCCACTACGACCAGCTTATCGTATTTAAGATATGCGATATTTCCTTTCATTCTTTCTTCTTTTAATTTAGATTGTAACATTTTTCTCTTCTCCAGTACTTCTTTAGAGTAATCCTCTGTGATATAGATGTCTTTGAGATTTTTCCGGACTTTCATTACCTCATTTTTCTTCCATAAATTGACAAAGGAAACTAAAATTGGTCTTGGTTTTCCATCTGTACTTTTCTTCCCGATACGATAAATGTTGTTTATTTCAAAATCCCCAATGTTTATGTTTAAATCTTCCTTGAAAACATTTTTCACCTCTTGCAGCAGTCCTGAAGTATATAATTCTTTATCTTTTAATCCAAAAATAATAATGTTGTTTTGTTTCTTATCTCTTTTTAGATATTCCATTTCTTTCTCAAGGTTTATCAATTTCATTTTTAAATCTTTGTTTTCTTCTAATATTGGTTTTATTTTTTCCTCAATTTTCTCCATGATTGAATTAGTTAAGGACTCTTTCAGTTCAGCGGTCTGTTTCTGCATTTCGATTTTCATTTTGTCAAACAAAATTTGAAATTGATTGTCCATGTTTACGTTTTGCCCCTGTGCGTAAAGTGGACCGCAGCGGTGCAATGGTAATTTTCGCTCTGGCAACACTTATGAGACAAATGACCCTGTCACTGTCAGGTTGACAGTGACTGGTAGTGACACTATGACGTTTCTAATAAATCTCTGTGGCAAATTTCTAACCTCAATTCGGTAATTGTTGATTCTTCTTGGTTCGTTATCAGTTTTATTTCCACGTTTTGGCACCAAAATCAAATGTTCCACAAATCCACAGCACTTAAGATTGTGTTTTCCAATAGTCACCGTATCCAACAGCTCGTTAATGATTTTTAATTGCAATAAGTTTGAGGACTGCACTACAACAGTGTTTACGTTTTGAGAACCGGAATCGGAAAAAATGATTGATTTTGATAGATGAGTTCAAATAACTTTACACAAAATATCTTGTACACCTTAAATTGATGATTAATGATGCCAGAAACATAGGGCATCAAAACATTCAAAAAGGTGGTGCTAATCTAAATGCCATTTGTGACTCCAAATACTTTATCTCCGCTTTTTGGTTTTATTTTGTAATTAAAAGCACATTAGGTTAAAAAAAACTTTTCAAAAAATATAAGAAATAATTAAAATAGTAGATATATAAAATAAAATGAGCTGCCTTTGCCCTCTCTTTTTATTATCCTCTATTATTATATGAATTATGTCTATACTTTGTATGAAATCTGTTGAATCCGACCAAAACTTTCTTTTGTTATAAGTTTTTCCCCTGTATGACTAAGTAATGTACAGAAAGTTTTACTTTACTTGTAACATCTTAAATTACTATTTTTGGTTTAATGGCCTGCAAAAAAGTACCTTCAACTTTCATACGCCTGCACTACGCCTGTTTTTTTTGTTATTTTTTATTTGTCAATAATATTAAACGGAGTCAAAAAACAAAATTGATTTTTCGTCGTTAAAATTCTTATTATTGAGATTGAACTATATTATTTGGTTTTGTAAAGTTGCAATAACGCGGAAACTGTAGTGAGTCTGCCCTCAGTGTCAATGAACTCATATATAACACGGTTCGGTTAACTTGGAAAACTGCCCTTTAATACCTACTACGATTTTCTTTCCCTAATTTGACGGTAGAAACAGATGGCCTACTAAAAAGCTTGGTGCCTTAATTAAACATAAAACGTGGTTATAAAATAAAACTTTATTGAATCGTTTAACGTCTAAGCTTTGAACAATTGGTTAAAATCAATCAAAGGAAATATTCCTTGTACAGTATTAGTATGATATATATCGTATTTAATGAGTGCATTAAATTATTTTTTTCAAAGTTATATGGCATAAAGTGAGCTCTGTAAGCGCTTGTGTTATAGGCACCATACAATGGTTTAGGGTAAAACTTAGTTTCACCCACACACGAGCCGATTTCAAACATATATTTTTTCCTAAATTTGCCCAACCTGGAGCCGAATATACATGCGTGGTTAGGTAAACCCAACTTAGAGCACAGCGCAATATATTCCCTCAAACTCATGTGACTTTCGGAAATGAAACCAAAGAATGCTTTATGTGTACAAGCCAAAACACAACAAGCCACGGACATAGAAACGTATAAATACTTTTATACATGTTATAAACAAACCTAGATAGTAGGTAATCTTACTATTTTAAAAAAACATTATAATTGGCTTGAAAAAATGGGCTCGTAACACAAAACAAGTTGTTCCAATTTCCTATTTCCGGGACATAAAGTAAACGGGTTTTTACTTCTTCATAAATTTAGTTGCTAGGTATTAGTGAGACGTTCACTTGCGTATTTACTTAGAAGTAGGAAAAATAGGTCGACACGATTCGAGCCTAAGTTTTTTAATACTTACCTGAGCCCCAATTTGTTCCGAAACTTTCCAGTACATATAAAAGAGGGTGTTTTCTGTAGATAAAAGCTAGTTGACGTATATAGTTTGAGTCCAGTGTTCAATGAACTCTAACTCAATATAATAGAAGAATATAAGTATTAAGTTATAGTAAATTAGTACTTTAATGGATTTAATTTTAAAATGAATAAGCATTTTTAGTCCAATTGGGCAGGTTTATCATCACCATTCGGGTTCTTAATTAACTTAAATCCGATGATATGGCTCTTGGGCACTATTGATATTATCTCATTGTTACTTAAAATCAGTACAGTGACAATCACTGAGACCAAACCTTTTTGTCGTTTCTATCAAAAACGCTTCAATCACAGATGTTTAAAGTTAAATGCTTTACGCGTTTTTAAAGTCAATTAATTTTAAAATAAGGGTTCTAAATGCATGTACCGTACAGGCTTATTTAAGTCACGTGGAGTTTATGTAGAGATCTTTACTTAGAAAGATGCGGAGTAACTACGCAGTTAGTAGATTATAACGGTCCAGTCCCACGGTCGGCGAATCTACGCAACGCACCGCACCACATACATACCTGTTCCTGCCATATGGTTTAATTTAGCTTATTACAAGCACAGCAATCGGGCGCTATGGGAGCCAACTGTTAGTTTCTTAGTCGACGCTAATTAAAGATACCCTTGTGTCTGTCACTACCATTATCTGATACAAACAAGCCGTGGGTAAATTTTATTAAATAAGTTAAACGAGAAGAATCACATTTTTTTTTTTCAATAGTACTTAATTAAAAGTTATAGAAGACTATTAAAATTAAAATTTATCCTCATATTAGTATTCTATTCAATGCTGAGGTACTTAGTAAAGTTCTATTCTATCTTAGCGCTTCGCAGAAGTTCTAGAAAATCAGTAAACAGGAAGCACATATTGTACTATGAGTACAATACAAACAGAACTTTGCATGAAACTTTTTCTTGGAAACCGTACGAGGAGCGAAACTTGCGCGGCCTACTTAATGTCAGTGTTTAAGGCAATCGACTCCTAAACGGTCATTGGACTCGAATTTTGCAAAAATAAATACAGAACAGTGACGTAGAGGTTAAGGTAGAGTTCACTCATCCTATAAATTGTTTTCTATACAATTGTGCAGCTTTTTGGGTAAACCACCCACCAATTTATATTCAATAAAGCTAACGACTAGCTACAGGGATAACAATAGACTTTTACAATTTAGGTATACAAATTCCGATGCGTTTATTTTTACTAAAAGGTTAATAAATTGGGTAGGTACCATGATACCGTAATTTTATTAAAACATAGGTATCATTCGTCACTTCTCTCGTAAGCCTTTATAAATATGCATTTTTAGTAGGATAAAGAAAGTACTTCGATAATATTATTTAAGAAAAAAGTTCGTTGAACAAGTAGGTACGAACTCAGCAGTGTACAGTTTCTTTAACAAAGTTTATGAAATGTTGGGCGTCACAGGATGCTTAAATAAATTAAAATAGAAGGTGTTAAGAAAGTTTTACTTTAAACAGAAATAAAAGTTAAATATAGACTTGCAATTTAAACGATAAACAAAAGTCTTCCAGCGTTGAAAAAAGTTATTTAGTGAAGAAAGCAGGAACTTTTTCTGTAGTATAGGGATTATGTACTACACTCGAGAGCAAAAAAATCGCACATACGTGACTTAGGAACTTAAACCGAAAAAACAAAAGAAAATTTAATCAAAGTAATTTTTTTGTTAATGCAGATTCATAGTCTATTTCAATACCTATCCATTGATTCCTTATTTGTGTTTAAAAATCAAATTTTAATGATTTTAGGGGTAAGAATTCAAAGGGCACATTTTTTATGAATTTCTTAGCTGTTAAATAAAGAGTAAATGCAGAAAAAAAAGGCAAAAGTATTTTTTTTTCTTATTTATTAATACGAGGTGTTTCCAACCCTTGCCTGAATCACTGACTCCATACGAGTTTTCATAGATTTGACAAGAGTTTTGATGTCATCTTGTGTTATAGCGTCCCATTCCTCTGTGATCGTCTGTTGTAGCTCCTGTAGTGTCGTTGGAGCAGCATCTCGGTCTCGAACTCTCCTTTTCAGTTCATCCCACAAATGCTCAATAGGATTAAGGTCTGGGCTTCGAGCTGGCCACTCCATAACGGGCACATCTACCTCTCGAAGGTACTCGTACACTATGGTAGCCGTATGCGGTCTTGCATTATCCTGCATAAACAGGAAGTTTTCGCCGATAAACCCAGCAAAAAGTTGCACGTGGCTCTCGAGCACTTCCTCAATGTAACGCTGAGAAGTGAATCCCCCTGATTGACGGCCAGTATTCGGTCCGGTGATGAACACAAGTTCAGTCTTCCCTTCTAGAGATATGCCTCCCCAGAACATGCACGACCCATCGCCATAGGGGACACGTTCCGCTATGCAACATTGAGCGAATCGCTCCCCTGATCTTCTGTAGACCCTTCCTCGTCCATCGTTGCCATGTAAGCACATCCTGCACTCGTCAGAGAACAGGACGGTGCTCCATTGCTCTTCGGTCCAATTCAAGTGCTCTCGAGCGAAATGAAGGTGAGCTTGTCGGTGGGCTGGGGTCAATTTTGGTCCATTTGCTGGTCTGTGTGCAGTCAGACTACCTTCACAAAGTCGTCTTCTGACTGTCCACCGACTGACTTGCACTTCATGAGCTTCTTGGAGCCGCTGTCCCAGTTGAACTGAGTTCAAGCAACGTTTCCTTAAAGTTGAAGACACAAGAAAGCGGTCGTCACGCTGTGTTGTAGCACGATGACGGCCAGATCCTTGTCGCCGTTGGTAGCCACCAGTCTCCTGGTACCTATGGTACACGCGACGAATGTCGTATCGGCTCAAATTCAGCTGTCGAGCCACTTGACTTTGGTTTAGCCCAGATTCAATAAGGGCAACCACTTGAGCGGCTGTTTCTGGTCTGGTATCCATTTTCTTGTTTCGGTTTGAGTTATAATCGATAGAGAACCTTTCACACAGGACGTTGGTATGCAAATGATGACTGTTCCCGAAAAATGCACCATTTTATACCTGCTACAGTCGCGCAAGTAGCGCTACCTGCACTAAGCGATTTAAGGGTGTGTTGTTGTTGTGTTGATATTGTTTTGTTTTTTAAGGTTAATACCAACCCCTTATGTGTCCTGCAAAAGCGTACATTATGTGCTTTAATTTTATGTAACTTTTATTTGCAGTAAGTTATAAATAATAGAAATATTGAACTTTTAAGTAAATTTTGGCAGGTGTGCGATTTTATTGCTCTCAAGTGTATTTTTGGATTACAAAGATGTTGCATGTTTCTAATTATAGCAGATGCGTAAATGATCTTTGCATATTATGTGTTTTTCATCGATTTTAAAATCCCTTTTTTGTAGTTGTGATAAAACCTAGGAATCAATATTAACTCCTTTGGTCCGTAACACGTTGGCTTAACGATTTATAACTATAGTCCGTTCGCGTTAAGAAAATAGTAAGTCATCGTTGTCCGCCGGCCTGGCCACGCCCCCCAGCCAATTAAAATGCTAGAAATTAAAAAGTCGAGTTCACAGTGACCAGTCGAAGTCTGACCTTCGAAGAAAACGGTTGTGTATTTTGCGTGACTCATCCAACAATAAATTTTGAAAATGAATACTTCACCAATTCCAAAGAATAAAAGTGGATCAACAATCCGTAGTGGACAGAGACGCATAATATACAATGTTTATAAGTACTTTAAATTGTGTGATTTAAATGCAACTGTGGAGAGCATAGTCATAGAAACAGCAAGTGCATGCGGCGTGTCCGAAAATACTGTTTATAAAATTGTTATTTTTCTTTTCTACTTTTACTACACTGTGAATACACCCTTATCCTGTAGTTGTCACTATTTTCTTAACGCGAACGGACTATAGAGTCAGCGGGTCTTGAAGTCTTCGGGGTGCCGGAGTAGGTACGTTGACTACCAGCAATAGTGGTAGCGTTCTCGGCACGCGAAGCGGCGGCGGCGGGTGCTCGCGAGTACAGCGGGTACTGCGCGGGCGGCGGGTTGCGCTGCTGCCGTAACCAGCGGGATTCGAGCTGAATGCTCCTACCTCTGTTTACTCTTTAATTTCGCGGGCTTTGTAGAGAAATTCATCAAATGAATTAATTTCGTCTCTACGTTCACGTATTCTGACGTGAAGAAGCCCGTATATCATGTCGAGCTGTACCTACTTTCTCTGATAGGTCGCCCTTGGGGAGACGGGACAGTACTACTACTAATATTATAAATGTGAAAGTTTGTAAGTATGGATGTATGGATGGATGTTTGTTACTCTTTCACGTAAAAACGACTGGAAGATTTGGATGAAACTTTGCAGTAATATAGGTTATTCATCAGCCTACTAATATTATAAATGTGAAAGTTTGTGAGTATGGATGTATGGATGGATGTATGGATGTATGGATGTATGGATGTATGGATGTATGGATGTATGGATGTATGGATGGATTTGGATGAACTTTGCAGTAATATAGGTAATATCAGAATAACACATAGGGTACTTTTTACCGCGAGAAAACATCTCGTTCCCACGGGAACCGACGACCGAACGCGAACGGAGTCGCGGGCGGCCACTAGTAGGAAGTAGTTCACTTTCAGCACCCAGTTTTTCAGCACCTGCTCGTTCAGCACCTGGCCTAGTTCACTTTCAGCACCTATCAATAATTTTGGCAGGTGCTGAAAGTGAACACAAATGTATTTTTACATTTAAGTTCACTTTCAGCACCTACAATATAGCAGCCTAGTGCTGGCTGCCTAATGGTTTGTTAGACAAGACGATATTTATCCCGGTAAATGATAAATTTAAATACCTCACCTTAGTAGAAAATTTTCATAAAATTAAGGACTTACCTATCGTGACTCATAACTTTAACACAAGAAAAGCAATGACAGTTCAATACAAGCATCCCAAATCAACAAATTTGTATGGTGACAGAACACTAAGTATTATACTTCCAACCATTCTCACCGAAATACCAGAAATCATCAGAAACAAACTCACACCAAAAAACTATAAATTAATTTTGAAAGATTTTTTGCTACAACAGTACACACACACATAAATACTATCAATATACAGTTTTAACAAATTCACGCCATTTCTGGTGTAAGGCGTTCAAAAACTTTTATATTTTTTATTCTTTTCATTTTTCTTATTTTGTTTCTTTATTCTTTATTTTTTGTGAGAGCTATCCAAATCATGTTGTATCTTTATTTCAATTTTATTAAGCACTAGGAATAAGTTAACTTAAGGCGAATGTTTAACGCCAAACAAACCCATAAGTTTAATGGCGTTACTAATGTAAATAAGTTTGTAATATTGTTTCTAATTTAAATAAATAAAAAAAAAAAAAACAAAAAAAAAATCGATAAAAACCACTTGAACATGTATTTATATTTTTTCTACAAAAATCTTATTGCTTGAAAAGTAAGGTATAAACAACGACAAACAATTTGCAATAGTTGGCACTAGTAAATAGGGATGTAAAACGTGTTATTAAAAATCGATACTTTTTAAGATTAAGTACTTTTTTACATACATACACTTTAGCCAGTGTCTTAATTTTTTTATTCATGTGTTACGTGGTGATACTTTAACTTTGTTTTGCTAATCCAGAGTACATATGTCTGTAATAAAAAAAGCTATTCATTTTTTTCCAAGTATAAAAAAAAGTTTGAACTATGTTTTATTGGTAATAATTGGTTGTAATATTAGGTCTGAAGAACCAAAAACACAAAATCCAAAAGAGATTGCTATTGTTTTAAGAGTGCTACAGAAGAACTGTAAGCATTATGCTGAAATTCGGGCAAAATCTGGCACATCTAAGTCCCAAAAATTTGCCAAAAAAATCTAGTTAATATACTGCATAATAGAGGATACTGCATACAAAAGGGGCTATATTTCCCTTGGCCACTGTATTGAAAAGCAGAGCCGGATCTAGGGGGGGGCAAGCCGGGGCCCATGCCCCGGGCGGCAAGTTCAGGGGGCGGCCAAATTCATTATTAACAAAAAAATATCAACTCATAATACCTACCTAACTTTGCCCACAAAATAAATAAAAGTTAAATTACAGAACTTTTACTCTTATTTTACTGTTGCCATATCAACTTGACCGATACTTAGGGACAGCACACGGACCATGTGACATATTATTCGTGAAGCGCCCCTCTAGGCGTATTTCAAAATGTGCATCAGTTCGCGCGCAGGAACGCAAATTATGTATGACAAGGTCATAGATTATTTGGCTGAACAAAAAGCTCGAAAAGTAAATTTTAATTTTAATTCATAATAATTGCAATTGAATACACCTATTTGATTTTTATTTTTACTATAGGTACATATATTTTTTATTTTAAATCCTATCCTGTGCTGTGTGTAAAATATACAGGGTGTTTGGTGGGTGAGTAGCACTTATTCAATTGCATTTTGGTTCAAGTTTAAGAATTTACAATACTTTTAAGGTTTTCCTTAAAAAAATCCCGATTTTTTCATGAAAAGTCAAATATTTTTTTATTTACTTTCGGACCAAACCAAATTAATTTTAATTTAAAGCCTAATACTGTCTTGATCAGATGCAATCATTAATCTATACCAATCATCTCACAAAAAGTTACAGTAGGTTCATAAACTTCGTTGAACCAGTAGGGGTTTTTTATGTCAACTTTGCTATGAAAAAAATTAAAAAGTTTAGGAGTTTGAAAACTTCATTTGCTTTTAAAAACTTTTACAGTTAAAATACTTTATATCGATATGCTAAATGTAACATAAATAGTAAGAAATCTTAACAAAAAATAGTAGGTTAGTCCTCAAAGACGCCTGGTAAGGAAGGTACGAAACCCCTTCAACTACCTATGTAGGTAAGAGTTTTGTCTCATTCTAAAAAATCTATGCCTATTGTTATATCTATTTTGTGACCATGCAACATTACTCTTCTTTGCTATTCTTATGTATAAAAAATATATTTAATTTTCTGAGTAACGATTGCTGTTGGCCCAAATGAAAACTTTACAGCTTCACCGAACTACTACGGCCACCTAGTTGGGTACGGTCCTCAGTGCGTCGCGATCATTTTCAATACACTGTTTCCTTTAGGAGCCTCTCTTTAAGAAGCCAGCAAGAAACCCGACGGGAGACTGATAGGCGATGAAACCAATTGTTGAATGCAGCACTTGCTGGTTTGAGAGGTGTATTTATAGGGAAAACTTAAGGCTGTTACCACAATCGTGACCACGGGGTCGGTAGCGGGCGCGAGCTAGAGGAAGCAGATTGTTCCCGACAGTAATCTTTTAACGTTCGAGTCCATTTTTCGGTCGTCTCTTGCAAAGGTCGCAAATAGCATAATATTCTGCGGCTTCCACTACCAGATGAGATTTGCTTGCATGCGTAAAAACCACGCTACCGTTGGTCATGTCTGGACGAACGCAAGCCGGATAGATGACACGATTATTTTCAAGCGACATCTTACTCCAACTGTCGAAAAGTGTAGGTCACCTAAAATCTGCGCGGGCCGGAGTTAAACGTGTGAGATAGCAGGAATCCTTAATTCTCTTCTATTTGAGGCAGGAAAAGTGAAGGAAGAGTCAAATGAGATAGCATAATTGTTAAAGATTTGTTAGAATGAGACAGAAGTTTTTACACAGGTAGTTGAACGGATTTGTACCTTCCTTATCAGTCGTCTTTGGGGACTAACTTACCATTTTTGTCGAGATTTCTAATTGTTATTGTTACATGTAGCATCCTACTAATGCAGCACCCTACTATAAATGTGAAAGTTTGTGAGGATGTATGGATGGATGGATGTTTGTTACTCTTTCACGTAAAAACTACTTGATGGATTTGGATGAAACTTTGCAATAATATAGGTTATACATCAGAATAACACATAGGGTACTTTTTACCGCGGGAAAACATCTCATTTCCACGGGAAACCGACTTCCACGCGAACGGAGTCGCGGGCGGCCACTAGTATCGATATAAAGTGTATTAACTGAAGAAGTTTTTAAAAGCAAATGAAATTTTCAAACTCGTATTTTTTTTTCATAGAAACGTTGACATTACATTTTTTTCCAACTGGTTCAACGAAGTTTTTCATAAACTTTTTGTGAGATTGTAAATGGTAATAATATTCGTAAAGTGAATTAACTATCCTACCTATACCTATTTATAGAATAAACAAAAACCATCTAATTGTTATTTTATGACGACTCAAAGTTGTCCATACAATTATCTCCAACTTTGAATGCGTTTTCCCAACAATTTGAGTTTTTGAGTTATTTCGTTTTTTAGATGAACGAGCGAGGTGATTGATATAAATTTATGATTGCATCTGAATAAGACAGTATTAGGCTTTAAATTAAAATTATTTTTGTGGTGAGAAAAATCTTAAAAGTATTGTAAATTCTTAAACTTGAACCAAAATGCAATTTAATCAGTAGAAGTAAATAGCTATTAGCCTCGCCTATCCACCATTTTCTTTTGGCTTCTGACCCAGCAAACACCCTGTATATTCTAAATAAATAAGCATAACACGGAAAGAACAGCAAATGATGCAATATTTCCGGAAAGCCTATTTGTTAGTGGACATCTGATAGCTGAAATTATAAAGATGTTAAAATAAATTAAAAAAAGTGGTTTGGGGCGGCATATTTCAGATTTTGCCCCGCCTAAAAAAAATTGAAGATACGGGGCTGTTGAAAAGCTGCGATTTTAAGCTGATTCATCACATGATTATTTAAAGTTATTAATAACTTTAGATATGCGCCATCAATAGCCAGTAGCGAAAGAAATTTACGCATATAATTTGCAGTAAGGCACTACTTTAACTTTGTAAGATTCAGTCTATTATGCCCTTTTCTTTAATATTATTATTATGCACGAGTGGGTTATAGATCGGTTTATGGCCCTAAAAACGTTGTGATAAAGCTCACTTTCTTAGCAAGTGTGTTTAAAATTTGGTTTAAATTGCATTTGTTGCTGTGTAGGAAAACTATTTATACAAAAAATAATTGTTTTTCCTCGCAAGTGTGTGAAAAAGTGCGTATGGTACTTGTGAGCAACATGTTCATTATACACTTGGCTGATTTACTACAACCCTCAGCCTCGTGTAAAATGAACTACTTTGCACACTTGTATCATAATACATAATATACTAATATGACGACTGATAAAAATAGAATGAGTTATTGTATCTTAAGTATCGATTAAAGCTGATTTGCTAATATATGTTATAAGAAAGGGAAAACTGATACATTGAAAATAAAGAGTTGTTAGTATGTTGAAATTTAAAAATGTGTTTTTATCGATATTAGGCAGCCAGCACTAGGCTGCTATATTGTAGGTGCTGAAAGTGAACTTAAATGTAAAAATACATTTGTGTCTCCTTTCAGCACCTGCCAAAAATATTGATAGGTGCTGAAAGTGAACTAGGCCAGGTGCTGAACGAGCAGGTGCTGAAAAACTGGGTGCTAAAAGTGAACTACTTCGCCACTAGTATGTTATACTTCGAATATAATTGATCTGACTATTGTAAATCTAATCCAAGTCATTCATTGTGTGAAACTATCTGCAACGCTGCGTTTCGCTAACACCGAGAATATCAGTGGATAAAACTAAAAACAAAACGTAAGTCCTAACATAAAAACACGTGCCTTATACGTCATGAAGAGCTACCGACGTCAACACCCAGCAATGGAAGTTAACAGAAGTCGGGGGCGGTGGGTGAGTCCGACCTGGTTACAACATTCTGAACAATACCAAACACAATAGAACTTGTACAAGTTTCAACACCTTCCGTTGATCGCATTTAGATTTCCATAAAAAGATCTTATGATGGAAGAGTTGATGCCTCATAATCGTTATAACACAATGTTGTGTTTGCCTAAATACAAAATCGGTATAAATATTTAAAACAAAGGTCATTCACATGTCAGATTAAATTAAAATAAAGTCGCTTTGGTATATGTATGAATAACAAATCGTAACACGCGGAAGGTTTTTAATTTGTCCCCCGTGTTTTGAATACAACGAAGGGAAAAATTACTTAATATTTATGTTTGATCGTGTACAACAAAAATTATAACAGAGCATACGTACTTTATAGCTTTGGTGTCAGTGACCTTTTGACAATTTGAATTTCGTCTGATTTTTTCAATTTTTTTACGAAGATCATTTTAATAACTTTTGCTACACGAGCATTGGTAGGACATGCATAGGCAACAGTAATAGTAACTAGTCGGTAACTTACAAATCTTCATCATTACCTACATAGTATACTTAAATCTAAGTCGCTAATTCTGTCTGTTTGTATGTTAAACGCCTAACGGATTTAAATGCGGTTTTCTCCATATTTTAGGGTATTTATTCATTTACCTAAATTAGTAAATAAAGAACGTTTAGAAAAAGTTTTTTTAAGTAAGCAAAAATGCAAGGGTTCGCGAGCAAGTCGGCAAAATTACACCATTGCGAAGCGTGGGCGGGTCACTCGTTTGTAAAAAAGTTAAAGTTTTCATCACTCAATAGTGATTTTAAAGCCGTACCTTACGGTAGAAGTCATTAATACCATGTATATTGGTCATTTATCTCATCGCTTTTTACCAAAATGTTCTTTTTTACGCACTGAAATTTCTCTTTGTTTCTCGGGAATACAGTTTTAACCTGAAGACCGCTTTTTAATTATTTTGCGACAGTCGGTACCTTGTTGGTGGTTATTTTGGTCACAAGACATTTTTAAAAATCAAAGGTGGTTTAACCGATTTAAATATTCGTTTGATAATGAACCGACCACGACATTTACGTCTCATGTTGAAGGTTTCAGTTATCCCTTAGGTTAGGTATTAAAACTGTGACTAAGTCTATAAATTCGGCCACAATTCTTTATAGTTCCAATACTATTTGCCTTTGTTCATATCAACAAATTTTGCCTCCAATGTTAGGAACAAAAACAAAGAACAAAAAGCTAATAGGCTAGTAAGAACTGATATTCGTAGAAATTTATTACAAACCTTTTTTAATTCATTGTTCCTTTTCAACAACATCTATGATGCAGACGTTGGTATTCTGGACTGTTAAAGGAAAGGAAAGTGTGTTTGTAATTTAGGTAACAAGGTAGTCCATGTATAGTGCCTAAAAAACAAACTCTTACTGCGTTTACTTTTGGACAACCCATTTGGTGTAGTCTGGAAATCATTTGTCATTGTTTTTATTCCTCAATGTCAAACATTACCTAAGCAAAACCCTCAGTAACATCTATTAAAGTACATCCCAACATTGCGGTTATCCCACTAACTAGGCTGTCCGCAAATAGACGACTGTGTTTGAATGCCAATCAGCGGGGGGTTGTATTCGGGGGATATCCACTCAAATAAGCTCATTATCAGCCCATACATACAGGAACATACTGTATAGTTACGTAAACTAATGAAAGCATTGATTGACTGGACTTGCGTAACATTATTCACGAATTAAACATTTGTAGAGTTTCGGTAACAGTATTATTCATGATGTTACACTAAGGTTTTCTATACATTGTTGTTTTGTTCTCTACAAACAAAAATAAACTTTTAAGAAGATTTAGCATTTTTTTATATTTTTTTTAATAATGTGTGTAATAAATATCTATTAAAATAATTACTTGTTTATGGTTATGCTTTTAATGTTAAAATAGCTAGCCCTTTTCCCGCGTAAATTTAGATTTTTTCCATCTGTAATTTTAAGAGAATTTATGGTGTGACAAACGAAAAAAGGGATAAGATATTAACATAGGTAAGCACTGGCACCTTCAATCTGGCACACGTGATTTTGTGCACATTTATGTTAGTTACGTTGTATCAAACGGTTCGTGTTTGGAACACTTCTGCGTGGAAGTACTAACAGTCTGGCTACAGACATGAAAAATAGTCACGTTCTAAGAAGATTGCTCCAGTCACAAGCAAATCTTACATAAACAACACATGGACTTGTCGTTTAATATGTAGACATGTCGGAAAAATACGAGTATAATGTCTGATGTCCTGACTCCCTATGCCGGTACGTAACCTTTTGTTTAAAATCTTTTATTTAAATTGCAATGGATGTATGTTTGTCTGGGTGGAAGCTTGCAAGGTTTTTCGATCCATTTCCTGATTATCGATTGAGCAATAGTATTTTTACTTTTAACTTATTTTAAGTTTAAAGAAAATCCTACTAAAATTATAAACTGGAAAGTTTATGAGTATGTACGGATGTATGTATTGATGTACGGAACGGATTTTGATAAAACTTTACAGTAATATATTTTGTACATTAGAATAACATATAGGGTACTTTTTACCTTGGGAAAACTTCTCATTCAGTACAGTGAGTTTTTATTTTGACAGTTTTGGATACGATCAGTCTTGTAAGTAGGTTGCCTACAAGAATCTCAAAAATTTGAGTCACAAAACATGTTTGTCTTTATTATCTTCTTAATAAAACAACAACGTCCCTCAAAAATTTATTAAAAATTAGTTAGAGAAACATTAATTGATATTTTAACAATACAATTGGTTAGATTAATTTTTCGTATAAATAGAAATAAGATTGAAGCTTTTTCGAATAAGTTAATATCTGAATAAGGTATGTACATGTTGCGGAGTTTCACGCACCGAGGGACCGCACTGTAAGTTATCATCTAAACATTGTAAGTTAACGACCCCTACACCACAATGTGCAAGTTCAATATGTAAAGGTATTTGAACTTTAGAACTCACCTATTGCTAACTTAAGTTTGGAAATTGGTTGTTGATACTCGTACCTATCGATTTTCATTCGAACATTATTAAATGAAGCTCTATGTATACGACGAATGAAAGTTGTATACATATAAAATTAATTGGAGAATTAAACCAATTTGAAACCTCTCTCCGAGATAGGTATTTTTAGTTTTATGAAATTAATTTCTTTATAAAGTATTAAAAATACGAGATCCCATACCTATCATACTTTGAATTCAAAATCACACTGACCTCATTTTTATAGTTCCTCAGTATTAAGATAGTCAATAAAAAGACAATCGTTAGTCGTTGATTACACTAAATAGTTACATTAGTTACTAATCGTCCCAATGAAATGAAAGTATGGTCACCCACATCTTAAATACTTGGAAACAAACACATAAATAACGGTTAACTGATTCAAACTGGTATGTTTGTTTTACATGTTCCGATGTAATCTGTTTCCTGTTTTTTCCACAGGGTCATTGGCACCCAAATCGACACATCCTAGCTTGATGGATGAGGGTTGAATTTAAGGGTTACCATGTGGAGAGAAATCTTTTCAGTAACATACCGACTTTGGTTTATTGGTGTACCTACTACGTCGATAAAAATATTTTTTTTTTGGTGTTAATGTAATACACCTAATTTTATTCCAATATGAGATGTCGCGGGTACTTACATTATATTTGTAACACACCATGGTGAAAGTATAATTATTTAAATTGAGCTTATTATTTTCTAGTTATAAGGAGTTGAAATTTATTGCATTTGAAAACTCATGATTATATTTATTTTAAACATGTGAAAGTTTATATATTTGGTTATTTATAGATGTTTCTAAATCACGTTAAAACGGCGTAACAGATTTGGATGAAATTTTGTATAAAAAAATAATATAATCTATAATAACCGTAAAGCACGTTTTACCGCGTGAAAACACCTTGTTCCCACTGGAAAAGTGCCAAGTAATCTGGTTAAAACCGCAGAACAAACACTAGTAAAATATTAATGTTCAAAGCGAACGATTTTTATTTTTCCCTAAATTCATCCAATATTCTTCCAACCCTGCGTTTCGAACTCTTTGTTGAACCCTAGGTTGAACGGTTGAACCCTTGTCGTAATTGATTGACCAATCAACTGACAAATTCAATCACGCGTATCATAAGCGCCCTTTTAATCAATTTATTACCTTCTTATACGTACAAATAGCTAAGGTTCATAACATTTTCGTAGGCCAATTTTCACGCATAAAAAAATTCACATTTGGAAAGACAGGCAAGTCAACCCAAGATGTTTTTAGCTTTTGAGCGGAAGATGTTTTGTGATTACACGTTACTATTTATTTGTTTTATTTTGTAGGTACTATTTGGTACCCGCAACTTTATTTACGTGGACTTCAATTTGATGTAGAGTAAAAGAAAATAAAAAAATATATGATAGCAAAAACATATAGCGTTATCAAATCATCGATTCTGCTGTATACATTAAAATGGCTTTACAATTTCACAAAATATTTTCAGTCCAGCAGCAAAGCTTGGACTGAAAATATTTTTCCCATTAAAATGAGTTTTGGGGTTATGTATGTTACCATCGCGGGTCACTATCTGCCTCCATTCTATTTATAATTCTGTTACGTTTACTAAATTTACTTCATATTTTCGTTGATAAATTATAGATATTTGTATTACTTTTAATTAAATCTTCAAACAGTTATCGATATTAGTTTAGTATCGATAACTGTACAGACGTCAGTTCGACGGCGCGCGGCCGGCCATTCGAATTTTAAAATATTTTTTCTGCATAGACGTGTTGTTGCAAATTTTGTGAAGAGCATTTTTCAGAGAAATATAAAAGTTATTATAAAAATCTACTAGTTTTTATCTCAACCACTTCTAGGCTTTTATAATTCTAAAACCCAAAGTCTAAAACTACTAACTTAAATTTTAATTCTGCTGAGCAGCTTTGCTCATGCTTAAGTGTTTTACCATGGGAATGAGATTTATTCCTGTACTAAAAACTATATGCCTATGACCTTCATAGGGTCTGAAACTGTCTCCGATCCAAAAATATAAATCAGTTTAACCGTTTTGAAGTGAAACGGAACATACAGACAAACAAACATACCCATTTTCGCATTTATAGAGTCAGAAGTTTTGTAGAGTCGTAGTTCCTGAACGGATAAATTAATTTTAATATAGGTAGTTTTGGACTGTGACTGACCTATATATGCCGCATTCATCGCACGAAGAAAATTTGTTAAAATTCACTTGATCTAGTTGTCAGTCATAAAATCATGAAGACTCAAACGATAAGGCAAAAGCCGTTGCTATGCAAATGAAGAAGTTTTTTTTAAAGAAGCTTCTTATCCGCAGCTCGTATCAATCCAACCTGCAAAACCTGTTACCCAGGACAAATTACCAGCTAGGGTCTCAATATTCCTACTATAGTTAAAAACTCGATAGCTGAAAACTGCTTGTTTTGTTTCATGACGTTTGATCCATCTGTTTCAGTCAGCTATCTACAATATTTATTGAGATGCAAAAACACAGATAAAGGTTACTATTTTAACACATTGAAAAAGGCGTTAATGCGTAGTAATTTTTTTAAATTGGTGGTTATTGAGTTTCCAAATCTGACACAAACCCTTTTACTAGTGGTAGAGTCTAGCTGTAGGCTCTGTCTGCAGCGATTACTGGGCTGACTCGACCGGTGAAATACCACCGTCGCACAGAAAACCGACGAAGTAGGGACGATGTTCCTGCGCTTCGTTCGGTGAGTGCGGTATCCGGTGCCCAATTTTCTCAAAGGCTCAGCAACACACCCCCAACACCCACAGTGTTGCGGGTAGTCATGGGCGGCGGTGATCACTTACCATCAGGTGACCCGCATTCTCGTTTGCTCCTTATATCATAAAAAAACCGGCCAAGTGCGAGTCGGACTCGCGCACCGAGGGTTCCGTACAAACCTGCAAAAACTACTTAAAATTTTAAGCTTTTCGGAATTTTTCTGTTACCTGTGCTGTAAGCTATTGCTTCTTACCAAATTTCGAGATTCTATGTCAACGGGAAGTGGTCTTTAGGTTTTAATTCCCGTGCGTGTAGTTGCGAGTTTCAAAATATGCGGTATCAATGGTTGTACTTTTGCGTTTTGCGTTGACTTAGTTTTTTTTTTTTTCACGGGTTAAAGGCAATTAGATCTAAGTATTTGATATGAATTTCAACTTGATAGCTCTACGCGTTCATGAGGAAAAAAGTAATAAGTTTATATTTATTAAAAAATATATATTTTGTAATGTAACTAAAAATTTAAGGTTTTCGGAATTTTTCCTTTATGTGTGCTATAAAACGTTGCTTCATGCCAAATTTCAAGATTCTGGTCGACTGGAAGTACCCTTTAGGTTTTGATTCCCTTGCGAGTACTTGCGAGTTTCAAAATATGCAGCTTAAATTGCTGTTTCTTTTGATTGCGTTGACATAGAAGTTTGATTTTGTTACAGCTTAAAGGTATTATAGACCTGAGTATTTGGTATGAATTTCAATTTAATACCTCTACGCGTTTATGAGGAAATGGGTTAAAATTATTAAAAAATATATATTATGTGATATAACTAAAAATTTATGGTTTTCGTAATTTTTCCTTTATCTATGCTATAAGACGTTGCTTCGTACCAAATTTCAAGATTCTGAGTTCACGGGAAGCACCCTGTAGGTTTTGATTCCCTTGCAAGTGTCGAAAATTTGCGGCATAAACGGCTGTATCTTTTGATTGTGTTGGCTTAGAAGTTTGATTTTTTCACAGCTTCAAGGGACAGTAGACCTGAGTAATTGATATAAATTTCAGCTTCATACCTCCACGCGTTCCTGAGAAAAAGGGTCTTGACAGACGGACGGACGGACAACAAAGTGATCCTATAAGGGTTCCGTTTTTTTTCCTTTTGAGGTACGGAACCCTAAAAATATATATTTTGTAATGTAACTAAAAATTTAAGGTTTTCGGAATTTTTCCTTTATGTGTGCTATAAAACGTTGCTTCATGCCAAATTTCAAGATTCTAGGTCGACTGGAAGTACCCTTTAGGTTTTGATTCCCTTGCGAGTACTTGCGAGTTTCAAAATATGCAGCTTAAATGCTGTTTCTTTTGATTGCGTTGACATAGAAGTTTGATTTTGTTACAGCTTAAAGGTATTATAGACCTGAGTATTTGGTATGAATTTCAATTTAATACCTCTACGCATTTATGAGGAAATGGGTAGTAAGGTTAAAATTATTAAAAAAAATATATTATGTGATGTAACTAAAAATTTATGGTTTTCGTAATTTTTCCTTTATCTATGCTATAAGACGTTGCTTCGTACCAAATTTCAAGATTCTGAGTTCACGGGAAGCACCCTGTAGGTTTTGATTCCCTTGCAAGTGTCGACTTGCGGCATAATTTGCGGCATAAACGGCTGTATCTTTTGATTGCGTTGGCTTAGAAGTTTGATTTTTTCACAGCTTCAAGGGACAGTAGACCTGAGTAATTGATATAAATTTCAGCTTCATACCTCCACGCGTTTTTGAGAAAAAGGGTCTTGACAGACGGACGGACGGACAACAAAGTGATCCTATAAGGGTTCCGTTTTTTTTCCTTTTGAGGTACGGAACCCTAAAAACAAAAAAAAAGCGGAGCAACTCTTTCAAAACTAGGGCCAACATAATCCGTCTTCTTTACATTTCTTTATGTAAAAGATAAATGCGATTTTAACCCTTAAAATCTACAAAGTATGTAGGTACTTACGTGACGTGACTACAAACCTTGCAATCTTAGGAGTCCTTGTCAGAAATATCGAATTTCAAACACTTTTAACAGAAAATAAAACTATGACGCTACGGCTGCGTTAAAAATAGATTTACTTAATTAAGAACTAGCTCACTACTCAGAATTCAAGTCGTCCCGCACGTGAATTTTAGGTCGCGTGGTAAATAAATCGAAATACGACCACCTACTCGATGTGCTATTAACAATTCGTTTGCAGTTTAACCTTAAACTACAATTTAATGTTATATCGCAGTAACAATACACTTGAAAATTACGTCATGTAGAACTTCGCAGAGTCCCCATATTTATGTCACAGTTTAATAGGTGATGCAGCATGTTAATACTTTATTGATTTCTGAATAGCAAGGATATATCAGGATAAGGAATAAATACATTTCTAAGAAGCAAAAGAAATTGTGACTATCTTTCAACCCACGGTCAACCTCAAGAACCTGTTACTATAGTTACCTACTTTTTTCTGTGTTTTTCATGGAAATGGCAAAAAAAGATCAAATCACACAAAAACAAAACAAGCAGTTTTAAAAACCGAGTTTTAACTTTATTAAGAATAATAAGACCATGAGTAGATGAGGATTGACAGTCGTCGTAAAACCTGTAAGGGATAGGTGCTACGGAATATTGCAGTAAATTTAAATTACGTTTATACCTTATATATTAAAAACATTCATTCTCTAGGTTTTAACAACCTTTATTGATAACTAATCGCAGTCATAATAACATTTACAGTAAATATTTAAGTTTACATAATAATTTCGTCTTCTACAATTAAAATCACGTTTGAATTACCTATGTGCTATTTTTTGGTTTTGTTTATTTGGTCGCATTTCCTCTTGGCTCGAATAAATAGCATTGGTTAAATGCACTTCCAAGAGCGCCTGTAAAATATGGTACATAATTATAAATTAAATAATTATTTTCTTCTGCCGCGTTTTCAAACGTGTGATTGTTTTTCCTGCATTCTGCTACAAAGAAATCCATAAAGTATCTATTGGCTTTTATAGCGTTCATGGAATGTGGGTATGTTTTAGAAAGTTTCCACTCAAACGAAGCCTTCTCCGGATGGAATTGTACCCCGTAGAATGGATACCTGGAAAAAGAATATAATTAATTTCATTTCCAATCAATTATGTTAAATTAGTGCTGGTTTTATTTGTGGAGGGTACCTACTAATGGTCCATAAAATTAACAAATGCTTGATTCAATTTCAATTGCGAGTGGAAATTGGTTTGAATGCCATTTTTGCGACTCATGCTGTTACGATTTTTTTCTGCACTGCCTCATAGGTTCGAAAGCTTATGAACTCGAATGTTGTAGTAGCTATCGACGCTGTTACGAAAAACATGTTGTCTGCCTCATACGCTCGAATGCTTGTGGTTTCAATATATTACATTCGATATTTTCGATAATCACAATTTTTAATAAAATATATTTGAATTGTAAATAAAAAACAACACATTCAGTGTCGCAACTACGACATTCGAAACCGTATGTAGGTACCACTAGTTAGTTTGTATTGAAGTAAGCAAAATAAAAAGATATATAATAATATACGGGGTGTAAAAAGACTGCTTCCGAAAACAAAAACTGGGCATTGTTAAAGGGGTACTGGTATATAAACATCGAAACAATTCCTCTGCATTTAAGAGATCAATTAAAAGGAAAGCGTTTTTATTGATATCCCCTAACTTTAAGGTTATATAATATTCTTTAGGTAAAAGTATTTAAAAAAACCTACAATATAGATCCAAAAATGCATAGTTTTGGAGATATCATCAAGTTAAATCAATCCCATAATGTTAATTTATTAAATAAATAAATAATGTTTACAATTACAACAATTCCTTATTTGGCTAACGTAGGTATGTAGTAATCTAGTAGTTCAGAATGAATGAATTAGGGAGGGACAATGTTTCCTTCTGTGAGACGGTCATGTCCCAGAAAGAAACGGCGGAAAGGGAGCGTGAGCTTGACGTAACAGCTGACGCGATCCGCCGCAAGAGAACTAGGGGGAGAAACCACCATCCCAATATCCCCCCCTAACGGAGGCTTGGGTCGGTAGACTAGGGGAGTCTGCCGCCCGTACAACAAGAAGCCCCACAGAAGGCGCGCGCAGTGTTCGCTGCGCGCTTTCTTGAGAAGTCAAGGGGTAGAAACTTGACCATCTAAGTTTCCCCCTACCAAGAAGAGAGCCCGCCCAAGACCTGGTGGGCCAGCGTCAACTGGACTGATGTGTGTGCATGCGCAAGCGTTCCCGCAGTCCGGTAACCTACACGACGCCTTCGTAGAACACCGCTGAGTTTTAGTGGGTATACCCCTGGTCGGAAGTCCTAGCCGCCAGGAGCAGCGCCCTTTTCAGGGCAATTTACGTATCTATGAAATCGTTATGTCGATGAAATCTAAGTGACGATAAAAGAGCGGGAACGCCAATAAAACAAACCAATGGTACCAAGTATGGAGAAAAGTAAAGTTTAGGTAATGAATTAGATGGATTTACACATTGAATTTAGAACCAAGGTGTGCCGTAAACAAAATGCCCAACGTATAGGTAAGTAAGTAAATAAATCCTTTTACATATTTGTTTTGAAGTTTGTGCTTTATGAATACTTAATAAATCCAGGTGGGTATATTTTGAAACCTTACAGTATGTAGTAAAGAGTTCTCGTTAAGTACGAGTATATATTTTTTGATATTTAAACTTTCTTTATGAGCTATCCACATTGCACTACAACTACCTATCTAATAAAATAAAGTATTAGAAGTTCTAAACAACCGAGAAGCTATTACGATAATAATCGATAAAGTCATTTATCGATATCGACTTAATAACAAAGTAGACGTAGTTTTACGACTTTCATTGTTCGTTAAATTCATACTTATTTGAAGGAGTGTTACATTGGTGGCCATGATTTTATTTAATTACTAGTGGCCGCCCGGGACTCCTCTTGCGTGGAAGTCGGTTTCCCGTGGGAATGAGAAGTTTTCCCGCGGTAAAAAGTACCCTATGTGTTATTCTGATGTATAACCTATATTACTGCAAAGTTTCATCAGAATCCGTCCAGTAGTTTTTACGTGAAAGAGTAACAAACATCCATCCATCCATACATCCATACATCCTCACAAACTTTCACATTTACAATATTAGTAGGATTGAGGCTCAAGAATACATGGTTTCAGGCTTCAGGCTTCGGAAGTAGACTTTTTACACCCGTTATATCTATAGCCTTTGATATGGTTTTTTGTAGCGTACGGTTAAAATGCGTTACTTACCTTTTATGTTCGATGCTCGCAACAAACTGTTTACCAAAATCGTCATCACTGTTTGACGTCACTCGCCAGTCTAAAGTTAGGTTGTGAGATTTCATGTTCTGAAAGAATTGTATAAGGATACTAATAGTTTAAACTACAAAGATCCACTTATTAATTGTGTGGCTCTTGTCTAAATATAGTGCGGCCCATATCATACCATGGGTGACGAAAGAGGTAACGTAGGGAAAAATATAGCAAAAGACAGACAGCAGCATCTTGCTGCAAGGAACTCCACGTAGAAGTCCTTGTAGCATAATTATTATAGAGTCTATAGAACACAGCAAAGTTTCCAAACTGTTCGCGAGAAACTGGTCTATTGATCAAAGCTAGCTAAAACTGAAAACGTAGTATCAAAAAAGGCAGAGGTACTAGGGAAGATTGAGAGATATCGTTATACCGTTGTCACTGCATCGACAGAATATACACAAGATTTAAGAGTATAACTTTACTCTATGGCTGATAATGAAGTTATACTAGGGACATTTTATAGTTACTAAGGGCTGATTTTTCAATAGTCAGATAAATGCTAACTGTCTGATAAGAGGTATGTTTTCATTGTCACTTCATACATATGTCAAGTATTTATGTTCGAGGTGCAACAAAAACATACTGATTTTCTGTTAGATAGAATTTATCTGACTATTGAAAAACCGGCCCTAAGTCTTTAAGATACTGTAAGTTACAATTGTAAAGTATAAATAGTAATGGAAATGAAGTTACTTCATCAACGACGCAGAACTGGTGCGCGTTGACCGTGACGCGCTCGTGGGCGAGGAGGTCCACCACCTCGGCCGGGGCTCTCTTGAATAATCTGCTCTCGCGGAAATCTGGAATTCAATTATAACAAGGGTTAATTATGTATATTTTAATCTATTAGACGCCTATGATAAAAATGATTACAGCGTTATGGTTCTCTTTTGTTTAAAGATGAGTCACGGTTTTTTTGTGGTGAGAATGTGAGCCGTAGCTGAGGGGGCTATGCCTAACCTTAAAAAAAACACTAGCGTATTAATTAAGATTAATCAGTCCATAAAATCGCAATGCTCTACCTATAGGTAACCAACGATGTCGTACCTAAAATTTAATGATAATTACAACCCTGAGTAGTTCCTAATTGTTACTGATTTCCAGTATATTGTAAATGACTTTTGTTTATTAGGCCTTATTTATTATTTTATAATTATAACAGACATATCAAACCTAGTTCTATATACATAAAATTATTGTAGCCTCAGTTGTTTATCAAATTCAATTGTTATAATCATATCATCACTAACTTTGAGTGCCTTTAATGTTTATTATGATACTTCTTCTTGACGTGGTGTAACAAATGAAACTGTTAGCAGAAACCATTTCACAGAAATCGACTGCAGCACTAAGAGGTTCCGAACTAACTCTGTCCTTGCATAAAATTGTATTACATTTGTATGTGTTTAGAAGTTTGGAACATCATATCATCTCTGCTCGGTGCGAAATATTTTTAAGTCCAATTGACTAAAAGAGCTCATGAAAAAGCAAATATAGCTGCAGCATAAAAACCTTAACTCACCTTTAGTAAAGTTCAAGGGCATATTTGAGTAAGAATAGCAAGTTATTCTATTCTCCTCCTTCCCTCTTCCAGATGCCAAAATTACTAATAATTCGAATCCTAAACATGTTCCAAAAATAGGGAAATAATCGCCATTTTCATTCATTTCTATAGCAATATCGTAAATATGTTGGCCAGCGTCGGCGTAGCCATTCGATTGGTTAAAAAAAGTCGACCCACCAGGAAATAATGCACTGAAATAGAAGAAGGAAGAAATATTTTAAAAGAGAATTTAAGCAACTGCTAAAAGAATTTCTGAGATATGAATAGCGACGTACCCATTAATTTTTTTCATAACTTCTTCATAATAGGAGCGGTTCTTGCCAATCCTGAAAATTAGTACGAAATAAGTGAGAACTTCGACAATTTTAAAGAATATATTAGATATTATAAATAGAGAGAATCTGAAGTAAAGAGAGATATTGTTAGTTAACTGGAAGGTAAAACTATAGTTTTTATACATTTAAATATTCAACTTAGGGCTGATTTCAATAGTCAGGCAAATTCTACCAGACAGAAAATCACTATGTTTTCGTTGCACGTTGAATATAAATATCTGACATAGGTATGAAGTGACAATGAAAACATACCTTTTTTCAGTCGGATAGCATTTATCTGACAATTGAAAAATCAGCCCTTAATAGGGGAACACGGGAAAGATTCAAAAATTTAGGTAGTAGAACGTTATATCGAAAAAAAGTACAAGTCTGCGTTGATAGGCTAAAGAACTTCTTTAATACTGGCCTAAGATCATACTTACATGATCGGCACCACCCTGGCTCCAGATTTCTCTATATCCTTCACATAGGACGCTGCTATATAACTAGTGTAGTTCTCCTCAGGGTATTTCCCATGTAAATAATACGACTGCTCTTGAGCCAATACACCTATAATCGGCCTGTCGTTTAAGGCTTCATCTTCTGAATACGAGGACACGATCACAGCAGACTCACAGCCGAATATATACGAAAACGCTATGAGTAGAAGAATCTTCATAGTGACCACCGCCGTACAAGTCGTGATGTCAAGACTGTCGTTGATATATCTGAAATTGTATATCATAGATAAAAAATATTTATCTGTATTATGTTCAAGATTATTATCAAAGATTTCTATCAGTGATAGTACGTAGATATGTGTGTATCTTTAAACGCGTCTATGATATTTTTTTAATGATCGCGAGTTACAAAAGTGCTGCACTTAGTTGAAGAAAGTACAAAATAATCTAATTACACTAAAAACCTAAAGTTCTTATCACTCCGAAACGATTAAATAGTTACCCAATTAGCCTAATCAATTAGGTAATTAGATACTTTGCTAATTAAAAAAAAACACAAAATCAAAGAACAATCAAAAAGACAAACTTACGTATCAAATCACTAATAATCTTCTCGGAGATATAAGGAGAGCTAGACTACACATTTCAAAAATTACTCTATTTATTGTAATAAATAAATATGATTAATTACTTCACTGACCGGAAAACTATAAGATAAAAAACATCATTTACTAAACATACTAGAACTAGAACGCTCTGAGAGTCGCGACTGAACACGCGCATCGCTTCCGTGAAACTCCTTATCTAAAAATAAAACATTCTAACTTTAGATTATTTTAAAACGACACAAATTAGATCATCTAAATAAACTTACAATACCTCGTTCATTGTTCTTACTTGGCTTGGGTGAGTCCAGGTGACTAGAGCAATGCTCCGGAAAACAATAATCAATTAAATAATCCCTTTGTAATTATTGAATGACTTGCTTACAGCATATTAAACTATAGTGTAGAGCGACATAGCCGCAGTACTTGCAACGCGACATTCAAAAACATAAGACAGAAATTAATTATAATGCCTTATATTATAATGACTATTATTATATACCTATTAATATTTAAACAAACATTTGCTACTGTATGAAATGATTAACAATAATAGGTAGATACTTACAATAACCTAATCCGATTTTTGGCGGTGAATTCAAAACGTCTCTTTAAGGTCTATGGTTATTTTTTTAAGTGAATAATACCTAAACTTAATCTTGCTTTTTAGGGTTCTGTTCCCAAAGGGTGTAACCGGGACCCTATTCTACGTTCATTCTTCCGTCTATCTGAAAGTGGCAGGACATTTTTTTTACAGATTACTGTATGTATTTACAAGCCGAAATTCACGGATTAGGTCCTGCAAAAAAAAATGGTGTGTGCTATGCAATTGTTGAAAGTTACCTACTTTAAAAGTTGCCGCGTTTAGTCTGAATTCTGAAAAAGTACCTACCTAGTTATAACACTTGCAATATTATGTCTTAGTTTAAAAGTAAAAAAAAAAATAATTGTTGAAGATATTTGACACCAATGGATAAAAGCATTTAGATAACAACATAAATATGACTATTTTTATTTGATAAACAACTAAACTTCATTATAAGATCCGCTTTTTTATTTAAAGTTTTTAAATTGAAATAAAAAAGAAAATTTACACAAAATATTGTTTTTGGTAATATTCAAATGTTGGTACGAAACCCCTAAAATGCTCTACCTTTAGCCAATGATTTAGGTTTGGCCCTCAGGTAAATAAAATATTATAAAATTAACCTCAATATTTTAATCTCCGCACAAATACCTACTTACTCATTCATTTATAAATATTGTCAGCGCAGATTCTGTAGAGATACTTACTTATTTTTTAGTAAACACAAACGGTGCCGGATACTATGGAGTCCATAAACAATTTATTTATGTTTTTGTGACATTTGCCAGCTGTAAAGCTCTGTATCCCTTCAACTGTGGCGGCCATGTTTCGCGATTCGGCACATCTGTGTCGCTACTTCTAGGTGGTCTAGCGCGATATCGGCGCGTGTATTTAAAAGCGAAATTACTCCTAAGTTTTATATAAAAGCTATATAAAACCTTATGTTACTGAAATCTTTATTAACCTAGCTAACATAAAAAATATAAATCGGTCTAGTTTTATCTCGTAATGTATTTTAAATAAAATTATTAAATCAGATTGACCGATTTTTTCCACATTCTTGAACAAAAGTCATGAAAATTAACAGAAATAATCCATTATTTTAAAAACTATATATTTTATTTACATAAATATAATTTATTACGCACCAAACAATAAAAAAACACACAACTTTAAAGATATTTTCAACCCTTGACCAGTTTTAAAAAATTACTTTGTTTAGCCGACTCGAACATTCAGCCAACAAATTGGGCTTGTTTATGCTTTAATTTCGAAAGCACTGTGAGGTCAAGTGGCTTATATTATTAACTAATACTGAAGTTTAGTACACATTCCTTTCACAAACAAAAAATCTACTGTTACAAGTGTTAGGTTTATTAGAAATTGAGCAATAAACCCAACACTTAAAAATAAGAGCAAAAAACGTCCTCTCAATCTGTGGATCGTATGGTAAATTCTTGAGTATTATTTTAAATGTGAATTAGCTTTATACAATTTTATGGATTTAACGTATCGTTGAGCACAATAAAAAAACATATTACCATACAAATATATTTCAAAAATCAAAAACTAAAGTCGACAATATCACTATCGATACCTATCTCCTAGAGATATATCCACAGACATGGAAAATGTTCATGTGTTCCATAGTATGGATAAGGCTTGAACTATGAAAAAAGACCCTATGAATTAAGCATTAAGAAATAAGTTTTAAAAAGAGTAAAAAGGTAGAAAGAAATGCAGATTTATTAAAAAAAAATATGTTTGATGATAATTAGTATATAATTATACCTAATGATTAATGAAAATAACTAAAACATAAAACTTAAAAACGCAAATTAAAAAAAAACTTAAATTTTTCGTATAAAACGTTGTTAAGAACTAGTTCGTCACCAAAAATATAATAAATTTCAATACGCAAAAGTGTTATCCATAGTAATCTATCTTCGGAACAAAACTTACAAAATGGCAGGTAATGTCTTAGTTACCTGTCTGTGGAATCAAGCTCCTGGAGATCGAATTGGGCTGCGTTTCTGTACAAACGAATATTACGCAAAATCTTTGCGAAAACTTGTATATTTAATGCTAAGTAACAATAAAATGATAAATAATGATTTCATTGCGAAAGTTAGTTTGCTATGTTTTGTGTTTTTATTATTCGTAATAAATTAAAATGAACAGGGATGGTGCCAGTTTGGCACTTAAAATGGCAAACTATGTCTTTTGAAAACCATTTTTCTGTACAAAACCTTTACCAAATACGCAATCAATGAATTAAAAACTGTTAAATAACGACTTAATCACTCATAATGCAACTCCGTTTCTACGTAATTAAACTCTTCTTAAAATTAAAACACTTGAAAAATTCTCCGACACGCGCGCGAAATGAAGTCTAAGGGACCACTTTTGAAACGCAAACTAATCGTTTTCGATGTGTTCTAGAGACTTATTTTGAAACTATTTGTCATCCTTGTTCTTTTCCCTACACTTTGTGCAAGTATGAGCAGGCAAGTTATAGGTTTACATACAATACAGGCATATATTCGACATCGAGTGATGGTCGAACTCTAGGAGCGTGCACCACAGATAAGCGATTTTTGTCGTCGACTCCTAGAGCGGGCTCCACAGATGAAGGGGTATCACCAACACCCACTAGCTCTGATAAACCATTCATCAGTTATTACCTACCTAGTACGCATGCGTGCACAGTGAACAATGCTCTACACGTTTGCCAAAACAACGCAAGCTACTACAAATTCAAGCATGTCATGCTTTAAAGAGATTGCTGCATTCATTGACGATTTATTAAAACATTTATTGAATTCTGCACCCAGAATCCTATATTTGAGACATTTCGAACAAAAAGACATAAATGTAAGTGAAACTATAAATAAAAAGAAAATACTTAATTAAACGATGTTTTAATAATAGCTTTTATAGCTATACTGGCGAAATGTGCTAAATTTATATGAACTGTCGTTAAATAAACAAAACACATACCTAGTTATGTAAATATTATAGTTATCAAAGATAATGTGGATTAAATATAATCAAAACAACTAAGTGTTTGCAAAACTTTTTAATGATGATAAAAATGCAGTGTGTTGCACAATTAATTTAAAGGCTACCGCATTTTATAATTTTCATACAATTACTTAAATACCGCAATTCTAATAAGTGCGTGATACTTTTTTTCTTTTTATATTCCTGTGGTATATTGATTTTTATTGCACGATTTCAATGTCTTTAAACTTGCCTCAAAGTTTAATTCAAGTATTAAATGCATAGTGGAGTCAAATTCAGCGAAGCGCTTTATATAGGTTGAAAGTTTGCGCAGGCTTGACAAACGTGTGGACTGTTATTTTTTTCACAAACAATGCCAAAAATACGGAATTCATTAAAAAGCTACTTATTTTAACTGCCAATAAAGTGTATTTATATAAAGTAAAATAAAACTTTACAATACAAACCACACCATGTTGCAATTTAATTGCTTTTTAACATTAAACATATAAACTTTTTAATTTTACATATGTAACGAACAATAATATTAAATAGGTTACTAATTTAAATAAAAATATGCACAATGCAAAAAGATCTTCGTCTTAATTCATTGTCGAAGTCTCAATAAAATTGTTTAATTTAGCCATAAAAAAATGGCAACACTAAATTGTACGTAGAAAAAAAATATCAAAAGTAAAATGCCGCTGCCAAAGAGAAACGTAATGATAAAGGTATTTTTGCAAGAGATATAATGTTAGTACAATTGTCTGCACAAAATATTATCGTTTTTGGCGTTATTTCATAATTGTCTGGTACTCTATTCGTCTATTTCCACTAAAAAGCATAACAGCAAACTTATATTTTAGGTTGGTTTCCTGCGTTGACAGTGGAATTTGCGTATTTTCTTTTGTAAAAAGCCAGTTATTGTGAAGTATTAAGATGTTTGAAATGGTAAGTTATTTTATCTAAATTAGTCATTTTAAAATATTATATGCATTTATCGTAAATAACGAACAAAAAGCATTCATATTGCTTTGTTTTACAGAACACAGCTGAGCCTATGCAAGTCGATGTTCCCCTTGAAGACAATGAAAATAATGAGACAGAATGTTACGTGGTGGACAATCCAACTTTAGACTTGGAGACCTACGCTGCTTCTTACTCAGGCTTCGCAAAACTGTATAGATTAATGTTTGTAGCTGATCATTGTCCATCTCTCAGGTTAGAAGCACTAAAAATGGCCATAGCTTATGTTATGACAACCTACAATGTAAACCTGTATCAAACACTGCATAAAAAACTTGCTGAAGCTTTAGCAAGTTCAGGCCTACCAGATGTAGCAGTACAGATGGGTTCACAAGATATACCAGTATTGGATACAACTTGGATAGAATCTAAAGCAAAAAAAGCTGCTATCAAATTGGAAAAGTTAGATACAGACTTGAAGAACTATAAAACAAATTCCATAAAGGAAAGCATCAGAAGAGGTCATGATGACCTTGGTGATCATTATCTTGATTGTGGAGATCTAACTAGTGCACTGAAGTGTTATTCCCGGGCCAGAGATTACTGTACAAGTGGCAAACATATTATAATGATGTGTCTCAATGTAGTTAAGGTGTCAGTGTATTTACAAAACTGGGCACATGTGCTCAACTATGTGTCTAAAGCAGAAACAACACCAGACTTCAATGAGATCCCAGGAAAGGACTCTAACCAGTCAATTTTAACTCGCTTAAAATGTGCTGCTGGCTTGGCTGAATTGGCTACCAAGAAGTATAAATCTGCAGCTAAGCATTTCTTGGCTGCCAGTATTGATCACTGTGACTACCCAGAGCTGCTAAGCAGTAACAATGTTGCAGTGTATGGAGGACTATGTGCACTTGCCACCTTTGATCGTTCAGAGTTACAAAAACAAGTCATAGTTAGCAGTTCTTTTAAATTATTTCTAGAACTAGAACCTCAGTTACGAGACATAATTTTTAAATTTTATGAATCTAAGTATGCATCTTGCTTAAGGTTATTGGATGAAATAAGAGACAATCTTTTGTTAGATATGTATTTAGCACCACACTTAAACTCATTGTACATGCAGATACGCAATAGAGCTCTGATTCAATACTTCAGCCCATACTTATCTGCTGACATGAAATTAATGGCTGCAGCTTTCAATCGTACTGTAAATGCATTGGAAGATGAATTAATGCTTTTAATACTTGATGGACAAATTCAAGCTCGCATAGACTCCCACAATAAAATACTTTATGCCAAGGATGTAGATCAAAGAAGTACTACATTTGAAAAGAGCTTAGCAATGGGCAAGGAGTATCAACGACGGACATCAATGTTAATTTTACGGGCTGCAATGCTCAAAAATCAAATTCATGTAAAGGTAAGATTATTTCTTTGTATAAATAAGTAGCTACATTGGGCACAAGATAGGTACCTAATTAAAGTTAGAGTGACCGTTTAATGTTTCACCAACTTCATTTAAAACATGTTTTATATTTGTTTTTGGGAAATGCTATCAATCTCATTCAAAATTATGTACAACATTTAATTTATTTCTGCAATAGATAGAAATATTTGTATCTGATTGTTATTGGTGAAATAAGGTAGACTAAGTACTTAATCTATACGGCGAATTTCTTTGTGTAAAAGAAATTAGCAAATATACTATAGTTTTATAATAATTAAAGAAACCAATATAAAAACAAGCACTTGCAAACATATTTATTATCCTTTTTTACCATTTTCCAGAATGTGAGTCGCGAGTCTGGCCCTCAAGGTGGGGAGGCGCCTGGCTCCAGCACCAACCTAACGCCTCGCACCTTTGATACCGTGCCCTTGTGATGATACAACTCTTAAGTACATTCACCACTTCTACATGACAATCGGAATCACTCAAATGGAACTTTCATCTTCATATAGGTTCGGTTCTTCTACTCGCGCCGACAGGGCCCACACGTGTTTCGATATTTTATTGCAATTAGGACAAAGTGTAAAAACCTTCACTAACGCTTGAGAGAACTATTATTTGATTTTTTTGTTTCAAGTCTGTCAATTTCTCACTCTTCATTAGCAGTACCCACCCTACCTATTTCAATGAAAGTTTTATTTTTCTGGCGCTCAAGTTTTGTTAGCAAGTAACTTGCTTACATATTTTATAAAATTAATCAGCATTTGTGAAACAGCTGATTATGTGTTAAGAAAAAAGTAAAACATCAATCACGGACTATGAAAGGCTGGTGCAAGCATCATTTCTCCACATTGTTTATACTGAATTTATTCTATGTAACCACAAGAATATTATGTCTATGTAATTTTAAATACATTAAAAGTAAAGGCATAACATGTTTGTTTTACTAATATAGCTTTTATTTAAATAAGCAAAAAAAATACCTAAGTTAATTACATTACACATCTTATACTGCATTGATTACTGTTTTTTATATTCTGAATAATAAGATTTCTATTGAATAAAAATATTAATAGAGGCGAGAAATCTTTCTAGCCAGGATCAAGGAAAGTCTAGATCTGGGAGTCCCATCATGACACTTTTTCCAGCCTAAATAATCCAACTATGAATCTGAGATAATAAAAAAACTTCATAAAAATAAAAACTCCTGTTGCTAATCCCAATTAATAGGACGTAAATTAAAAAGAAAATTATAATTTAAAAGATAGTATGCTTAACTTGGTGGAATGAGGGTAGGGTTTAAAAGTTTATAAAATTTACTACAGAATGCACCAACATTTTAATTGAATTACGTAAAAATAAAGTCGGTTGTTATTTAAATACTATATTTAGCCATCTTTCTCAGCACATGTGATCGGTAGAAGGCAAGTTGGGCAGGCACCAGTTGCAACTCCAAATGCTGGAGGTCGACCTCCAGAACTTGCAATTAGCCACTGAAAAAAAAACAACTGTAAGAAACTTAAAAACTTTTTTAAAAAAAGTTGAGCACATGAATAATGTAGAATGTCACGCCTTAAGCTTATTGAAAATACTTATTAACCTACATGCTATAATATTTTGCTTTGAATTTTGCCAAGACAAAAAACCACGAATAAAATCACGTTTTATAGTTTTTTAATCATTTTTGAGACACTTTGTGTGTTTCTAATGGTAGACAAAGAAAGTTATGCAAAATATTATCATTCATATGTTGTACAATTTTATATCGTTAACATTTTACGATTTTGTATGTACCACACCCATTCTTTTTATTAACAAGATGGTACACATATTTATTACCTCAAATAAGCAATCTCTATGGTAATGAACTCCACAGTTAGTATTCTGACACAAAGGTAGAGGTATTCCAGGTTTATCTGGTAGTTCATTACACAAACAAATACCACACATTAACTGGGAGTGTTCAAGTTCTTGAGCAATCACACCATGCACATTATTTTTCGGAGCTGGGAAGCTTGTTAGGTCTAAAAATAGACAAGAACATAAATATAATCCTGTTTAAATAAGTCTCTATTATCATCTGTTAGTGTAGGTACCCTGGTACCGTACCCATAAGAGATATCGAAATAACTCCCATGTATATTCTACTAGTTACGCGACTCCGTTCGCGTGGAAGTCGGTTTCCCATGGGAATGAGATGTTTTCCAGTGGTAAAAAGTACTCTATGTGTTATTCTGATGTATAACCTATATTATATATATGCAAAGTTTCATCCAAATCCATCCAGTAGTTTTTACATGAAAGAGTAACAAACATTTTTACAAACAAACTTTCACATTTATTTAGAGATCTAAAAGCTTTTTAAAAAATTGCTGAGGACACTTAACAATTCAATTTTTGCTTAAAATTTAAACTTTTGGTTGGTGGCCCAATGTATATAAAAATAAGGATTCATTTATCAATTTCTTTTAAGCAAAATAAAGTTAAATATGTTTAAAATTGTTCATTTAAAAAAAAAACAAATTACCAAATACAGCCATAACATTTTCAACAATGCTCATATCATGATCCCAGGTCAATAGACCAGAATTTAATTTATCCTGCCAACACTTGAGCTGCCCAACAAGATGAACATTAGTTGATAGCCCATCAGGCGTAACTTCAATATGCAACCATGTCCTTTCATCTGTAAAAAATTGAAAGGGTAATTTTAAAAAATAATCTTCGGGAATAAAAATAATCTTTGAGTGATCATATTACTTATAGGTAAGGGCCAGACGCTTACCAAGGTAAATTCTACGAAAATCATCTTTGAATGTCGGATGAATTGGTTCCATGACCGCACAATTTTGATCTATTAGTTCCAATTCATTAAAAAAACTAGCTAATCTATCTAAGTGATCTTGCACTGAGGATACAAGTTCTTCAATAGTATTAAATTCATGGTTTTGGAGTTGTGAATGTGGCAAGTTAATTTCGGTGATCATTAAACGTTTGGGAGATAAATAAGTAAAATAAACATTGTGCTCCCTTAAGTTACTGCTGTCCCGTACTTTGCACTTTAAATCTTGTAACGTTTTCCCAAAGTAAACACTGGTTATTTCTCTTTGAACTAAATCTTTGATTTCTTCCAAAAACTCTTTGTCAACAAGGCTAGCTTTTAAACTATCAGTATCTTTTAGCTTACAATCAGTAATAGAATTCAAGAAATTGTTTAACTCTTTTACATTTTTGTACTTAAGCAAGGCACCGCTTTCCATGTTTATTTCATTTAGACTAGATTCTATAACAAATCAATAACAGTTTTATTAACCTCTGGTCTGTATAGGCACAGATCTGCGCACCCACGTTATATGTGTTGGCACAGATATGTGCTCATACTACCTTTGTCACATTTTACTCGATTTTACACAATATCATCTATGAAATAAGACTTAAAATGGATTGAAATATATTCTCAATGAATGAATGAACCACAGTCATTTGTCGTTTCTGTCAAAACTTCACCGTCAACGTCATAAAACCGTTTTGAATTTCAAACTTTTCCGTTCGCCAGTTGAGATAGTGAGTGCGCGTCATTACGTGAAATATTGCTAAAATTTATTTTCCAAATAAACCCGCATAAATGTTATACTAACAGATAGTACATATCTTTGTCAACCAAGAATGATAAAAAAGTTCGAAACTAATTCGTAAATAATTAATAAAAATACATCATTACGAGCTCCCTGTCGAATTTCAAGCAATAGCCACAATCAGATGCCTCTGGAATGAAAAATATAAACAGGACACTCATAAATAATAGCTTTTTATATTCATTAGTTATCTAACTTCTAAAATAAATCACAATATAAGCGTGCCTGGAGTAACAAGTAGAAAATAACAAACAAAAACAAACTCCTTGCGCTGCGCGCGGCGCGCTGTCTCGTGACCTTGCACAGACAACGGTATTTCGCGAACACGGCGGCTCACATCACATAGTAGAGGTTATAAAAAACACAGAATAAATTAAATATTTTCCGGAAAGTAAAATTAAAAATAATGTAAACATAAACAAATAAACTTTTTTCTTATAGTAAGGCGATGGTGTGGCTGCACATTGTGCCAAAGAGGTAAAATTAGTTTTAATAACATTGAAGAATTGGAATAAAACAAATAGGAATCGATTGGAAAATAGGTATAATATTGTATGGTTTGGAATGGAATTTTAAAAGTTGTAGCCTGTGTTTTTTTGTTTCTTTGAGGAAACCCTACACAGATAAATTCATGTTAAATGTGGCCAAGCAAGACCATAGGCAACAGATTTTATGTAGAGTCAACCTTCTCAATCTAAAAACTTTTCACGTGGGTAACTTTCTTTGAGAACTACATACCGTACAGAACGATTTCTTAAAATTGTAATATATAAATTTTGTGTCACGTTGTTAGTCCGCAATAGACTCCACTGCGGACCCTATTAGAATCAAATTTGCACACCGTGTGCAGTTTGATCCAATTTGAAAGATAGAACACTGAATATCTCAATTTATAGTCGCAATATTATTTTATCCTACTAATATTATAAACGTGTTTGTGAGTATGGATGTTTGTCACGTAAAACCTACTGAATGGATTTTGATGAAACTTTACAGTAATATAGGTTATACATCAGAATAACATATAGGGTACTTTTTACCGCGGGAAAACCTCTAATTCCCACGGGAAACCGACTTCCACGCGAACGGCGGCATCGCGGGCGGCTACTAGTTGTATATATAATACCTATAACAAAAAACTTAGCCTCAGCAACGCGTGGCCGAGTGTGCTGGTATGTAAACTATTACAAATCCTTTTCTTTTAGGGTTGAAACGGATAGTGATTACGCCGGATACCGGATATTCGGCCGCTTATCGCGTTATGATTAAAGTACTAAGTAGGTACCTACTAACATTAAGTAAATTTTCATTAATTAGCTTTTTAACAAACAATTTCTGTCATTATTTTAATTTAATTAACGGTCTCCGTCCATAACCTATTCTTGTATCATTTTTATTTCATATTTGCTTTGTGTAAAATAAATTCGAAAGTAACTCTGTCTGTCAGTCTGCTACGCTTTCACGCCTATTAATTATTGAATTTTGATGAAATTTTTTACGGGAATTAAATAGTCAACCTTACGTTTGTATAT
The DNA here is from genome assembly GCA_916618145.1 of Emmelina monodactyla. Classification (NCBI taxonomy): domain Eukaryota; kingdom Metazoa; phylum Arthropoda; class Insecta; order Lepidoptera; family Pterophoridae; genus Emmelina; species Emmelina monodactyla. Next base: position 5,458,396 of record OU745309.1, read on the forward strand.
TCTATAGGCTTCATATTTACGATTGGAATGAAATTTGTTCATTAATCAAGCCAAAGTAAAAGAAAAAAAAAGTTTTGGACTGAAATTTTTAGACAACATATTTGCAATATTTTTTTTTCATATATTATTAGATAAAAATATCTTTTATCCATCAACCAGCTCGGTGAAGGTCGCTCTACAGCGGGATCCTATACTATTACATTGGAATCAAAAAACAAAACTCACATTCAGGGTTACTATTTTTTTATTCTATTCGCCAATGGCGCAAGTCGGAAACTTGATTGAGCTTTTGACCTTACACTACTTAAAAATATAACTGCTACTTGTACTAGATTATACGATCCACTAAGTCACACATTATAAAATACACAAATACTACCATACAATGTATGGCTAAACTACTTTTTTCTACACAATTGTATTTAGGTAACAGTAAAAGTATTTTTTTATCCTATTGTGAAGTCATAATCAATCTTAATTTCGAGCAATGCAGTAAAAAATGCCAAAATGGCAGTTATTAATGAATAACATGATTATTACCTGAAATGTTATAAATATTTAATGCACACATCTGATGTATGTACATGTCCAAAACACATAAATAATACAATAAAACCTAATTTCATTGAGTGAACATGCACCAATAATATTCTTTGTCAAAAATTAATTTATATAAAATTTCACATCAACAATGTCTAAAATTACATATTTAATTGATATTTATTATCACAAATTGTCAATACATTTAATAAAAATTATGCGTAAGTTTTCTTTGTGTACATATAAATACCCTTTATTCATCATCAATTTACTTTACCTGGGGAGTTGGCAATGTGTTTGCAATGCAAAGTACCTATTTTTATATAGGTTCTTTTTGTTGCTGTTGCAGGCAAGATATCGTACTAGACTATAATAGATGGCAGTTTTTTTAAAGTTGTTACACTGAGATCTTTGCTGCAGGCCAAAAATTTATAATAAGTTTAAAGTTGATAATGAATAAGAGGTTCATGTTTACATACTTATGTACTTAGAAAATACAAATGCTTATACTGTTTGGGTTGGCCTGACAAGCTTCGTCTCAACTTTAATCATTTCATCTTCTCGATGCATTTCAACATTTAATATTGAGAATACATCTATAACTTGTTTGATTTTGGGTTGGTTATCAACAGAATTCCATGTGACCTCCATTTTTGACAATCTTGCTCCTTTTTCGTTCTTGATGCATTTGTATTCACCAGGAAAATCCTGCAAAAGATATTTATTAAATAAAAAAAGTGTAAATTATAATTATGATTTTTCTAGTTCTTTATTTGTTTCGTATTTTTTTATGTGTTTACATGCTCCAGGCCCGCCCTACCAAACTAATTTATTTATTATATTAATACATATATCATTTGGTTAAAGAAACTACAGGACCACTCTATGTATGGTAGTTTTTGATCCCCTAGCTAGAATAGATAAATGTATACCATATAATATTTGTTATGTACTTTTCATCACACTCTATGATTAGGTATTTGCACCTACTTTAATGTTTCGTTTTGTCCTTAACTTCACTGGTAGTCTGGCAGAAATCGCTGCTAGCGATAAGACCGCCTTTGGCTATATTCCTATGCTTTATCGTAATTGTTTTATATTTTTGTGTGTGCAATAAAGAATTCATCTATCTATCTCACATCCCTCCCACTTCTTGCTTAAAATTCAAACGCGTTTTACTAGATTTAAAAAAGAATGGGCCTAAGATTTTTTGAATAATCAATCCAAAAAATAGAAAATACTTACATTGTTGAAAAAGATTCTTCGATTCAGTCCCATAGCTATCACAATGACGTCAATGTATTTTTCTCTTACTTCTACAACAACTGCTTGAGTCACCACTGGAGAATGCATTTCAATGTATTTCAGCATAAAAAGTTCTGTTGATAGTTCACCCGCTCTTTTTGCATTATATTTCTGTTTATTACATTGAGCTGCAATAGCGCGAACTTTATCCACCTCCCAGTCAGGCATTGGACGGCATTTCAAACTAGCAGCCAATAACCTAGAAAAACAAAATGAAGAAATTTTATAATAAATAAAGTTTGTGGGTACCTCCATAAAAAAAATGATTTATTCACCTATGCACCATTATATCAGCATAGCGTCTGATAGGACTAGTAAAATGTGTATATAGTTCAACATTCAGAGCATAATGGCTGAATTCTTCATCATCACTTCTACCTGCACAGAAGTACCTTGCTCGTGTCATTGGCTTGGCACATAACATATTTAAAACCATGGCTTTACCCTCATCCCCCGGCGCAAGATGTCGTTGTAAAGAACGGTGTAAATCTCCAGCTGAATCGATATCTAATTCAATTCCCATGGGCAACAATGATTTGGCTAACCGTCGTAGCATGTAACCACTCGGGGGAGGGTGACATCTCAAGAAGGCAAGCTTAGGGTGGTCATCAAATATTTTCTGAGCCACAGTCATATTAGCAAGCAACATGTATTCTTCAATGAGTTGATGACTTTCCTTGCTATCATATATATAAAATGACTCTGGCAAACCAGAGTTAGCATTTAACTTAAATGCAGCTTTAGGTTGGTCTATTCTGAGTGCACCACCATCAAAGCGCTTTTTTCTCAATATTGCTGCAACATTTCCAAGCATTTTGATAGATTTTTTAATATCTTTATACTGAAAACCATTGTATGTTTCAGGGAAATTAGTTTCAGCATCTTTATCATCGTCTAGTACAGCCTGTGCATGGTCATATGCTAGTTGACTGCAAGAGTGTATTACAGTTTTAGCAAATCTATGACTTAAAACTTCTGCATCCTTAGTTATCTCCCAAAACACAGAGAACGCTAATTTGTCAACCCCTGGAAACAATGAACATAACATGCACAGTTCATCAGGTAACATATGATAGGCTTTTTCTACCATGTATATGGTAGTTGCTTTTTCAGCAACCATTTTGTCAAGAATTGTATTTTCTGTTAAAAAGTGTGCTACATCCGAAATATGAACTCCAATTTCATAATTTCCATTTTCTAGTTCACGGCAAGAAACTGCATCGTCAATATCTCTACAGTTGAAAGGGTCTATGCTAAAAATGCACATTCTGCGACAATCTTCTCTTATTGCCAATTCTTCTTCAGAAATAGTGTAATCTAGACGAGGAAACAAATGTCTCACTTCTGGGCCAAAAGGTGTAATATCCAATTCTGTTTGAGTTAAGATTGCTTTAATTTCAGTCAGCATGTCTCCTGATTGCCCAATGTTATGTATTATTTTACCAACTGCAAATCTGGTGTCAAACCATTCCAAGATTTTGGCTTGAAATAATGTATTTTCATAGTTTTGATGATCTTGATAAAAGTTATCAGGCCAGCTTGTAAATGGAATATTTAGTCTTGGAATTCTGTGATCCCTAGGTACAAAAAGGGCTCTTTGTCGGTTTCTGTCTGGCATAAGTCTAAGAGTGCCAATACATGTTCTTGTATGTACCCTTTCCTTGATATACACAACTTTTCCTTTTTTTTGTTTCTCCTCCGTTGTGTCACTGTCATTTACATTAGCATCTTCGCCCTCAATTATGAGTTGCACAACAACAATATCACCCTCGAGTGCTCTATTACGATTTTTTATGCCATCAATTAGAACATCCTGTTCATTTCTATCAGTGCTATAAGCAACATAGGAGTGTTGAAATTGTTTAGGGTTAATTCGCAATACACCTTCAATAAGACTATCATTATTTAAACCCAATTCAACATCATCTGCAGAAATGTAGTTATCAAACTTAAAACTTTCACTGTCCTTTTTCTTTGACCTGCTTTTTTTCTTATTTGGTGATATTGTGTTTGAATCTGGCGAAGATGTATTAGGGCTATTCAGAAGATTAGGTGACCGATTCTGATTACTGCTGTAGTTTTCTACAGAAAATGTTCTGTTCAACAAGGGATGGTATAACACATTTTGTACAAATTTAGGTGATTTTGCATCTTGCATTGGTGATATTGGAATGTTGGCAGAATATGGCCTTTGTTGATGGTTGTGAGCTATGGGTACATGGGAGCCATACATTGAGTGTAACATTGGTGTATTTGGTACACTGGCAGGGTGGCCTGAATGACCAGCAGTGTGCAGAGGGTGTTGAGCATTTTGCATTAAGTGCATGTTGATGTACTGAAACTGTGGATGATGATATAGATTTTCAAGATACCTGGAACTAGGATTTGCATATAAGGGTCCAATTTGTTTCGTAAATAGTTCTTTAACAGAGGTAGCTTCAAATGGCGAAAAGTGATTGATGGCGGGTAGATATGTTTGCGCAATGTTTTGCGGTAACTGAACTTGTGGTTGAGGTTGTGATTGTAGTTGTTGTGGCTGTACCTGCTGAGGCTGAGGCATTTGTAAATGCAACGTTTTTTTCTCTTTTTTCAAAGTGGGTTTTATTTTTGATGAAGATTTATCACCTTGGTCCACGTCCACACTTTCACAATTTAAATTCAAATTTTGGCACTGTGTTGTCACATTACTTAGCGACGCATTTATGCACTTAGAAGTGGTATCATCCACTTGTTTCGGTCTTGACATTGTAGTATTTTCCGGGTTCCTTTTCGGGGTCTTCACTTTTTCGTTTATTTTGCCACTCCGGAGATTTTGAGATGTTTGTGAGGTTGACGGTCGTGTTGTTTCCACATTTTTTTTCGCCAAATAATCACTTAAATCAGACATTCAGCGTTTTAATCCTACAAAGGATTATACTCTAACGGAGAATTTCTTTGACAGACCTCCATAAGCGAACCGTTGCAATTTCACATAAATGGTTGGTGAGACAAAAATCAAAGATGGTAAAAAAATAACCTCCATACGTGTCAACTGTTAACGTCAAAAGTCTCTAAATTAGCTGTCATCTGTCAGTCAGCCGGCGGGTGCGGCCACATTCTAAAGGTGGGTTTAGACCAAAAAGTACAGCAAGAACGGCGGCATTCTTATCATATCACAAACCGTTATAGTCTAAGATCCGAACCTAAATCGACCTTCACCGGGGTGATAATAGAACGAAACATATTTTATCATGAATTTAGTATATTAGAAAACATATTAAAAATGGGTTTGCTAAAAATATCCTGGACAGACTATTTTTAATTATTTGTCAAAAAATGATTTTTAATTAAATGTTGCAACATCAGGATAATAAAAAAAATTTGTCTTGACTGAAAGTATAAAACGTATAGAATGTGCAGCCGTTGGGTTGTCTAGTATTTACCTGGGTGAACTACTGGGTTGTCAGGTATAAACAGGTATATCGATTGTAGTTACTTTCACTGGATTGGATAATTAAAATAAAATTATATCATCATAAGCGCTGTTTTATTGCGAACACGTTGATATAGGGTTGTCTGCGAAAATTCCGGTCCTATTAGGGGTTTGCGAATTTTAAAGATTTTAATTTCAACGCGCGTGGAAATGTGTGACAGAGAGATCTGAAGCAAGTATACTGTGTAATAATAAAGGACCCAACATCGCCGTCGCTTGTGATGGGACCCTGAATAGTAGAAAGTGCGCATGCTCAGTGTGTAAACTATGGAGGGTAGAAGTACCTCTACTACCATTCGTATAGTAACAATGCGTGTTATTTTGGAGCAACTGATATTTCAGTTGCAAAAAAAATAATTAATTAATTGCATAATAATTAAATATATTTAATATAAAACAGTTGATGCAATCGAGGTGGTTTGATTGCTTCTTAGTCGCTGAAGTAGCTAGAAAAATTGTAGACTCCGACAGTTTGTGCATATTTCCGAGTAAAATTACGAGAACATCAGTATCAAAAGCTTTTATAAGAATTGAAATTAAAATCTTTAAAATTCGCAAACCCCTAATAGGACCGGGATTTTCGCAGACAACCCTATATCAACGTGTTCGCAATAAAACAGCGCTTATGATGATATAATTTTTTTTTAATTATCCAATCCAGTGAAAGTAACTGGCATCGATATACCTGTTTATACCTGACAACCCAGTAGTTCGCCCAGGTAAATAGTAGACAACCCAACGGCTGCACATTCTTTACGTTTTATACTTTCAGTCAGGACAAAATTTTTTTATTATCCTGATGTTGCAACATTTAATTAAAAAACATTTTTTGAAAAATAATTAAAAATAGTCTGTCCAGGATTTTTTTAGCAAACCCATTTTTAATATGTTTTCTAATATACTAAATTCATGATAAAATATGTTTCGTTCTATTATCACCCCGGTGAAGGTCGATTTAGGTTCGGATCTTCTACTATTATAGCCTTGTTTACATTTTTGGTGCCATGACCGCATGAACCAACTTTTGCAAGATTTAAATATAAATAGAGGAAGCAACGTGTATTTAATCGGGAATCTTAGGTTAACGTATGCGAAGCTGCGGGCGTTTTACTAGTTATACTCGGTTTTTTTTTATGTGGCGTCTACCCGGAGGTAATCTTGCCAATGTCACGTCTAACTATGAACTTCTTCAAAACTAAATGACCGTTGGGAATGAAGTTAAATAAGTATGAGAGGAATGAAAAAATCAAGAAGTATTTAAGTAGGAGAAAAGTAATTTTAATTCGATTCCAGAATTGAGATTTGACAATTTCAGTGTTGCAACGTTGTGACAAGTACTAAATAGTGACGTTGCGATATTATTCGATATGGAAATGGAATATTTCCGAATCGATTGAATTCCGGCAAACCGTTCTAAAGTTTTGCGCTTAGCAACAAATTTACGACTTATTTATACCGGGTGTCCAGGAAACAATGGATAAGCTCTGAAGGGCTAATAGTAGAACTAAAGGCAAGCCTAAAAAATAATTGATAAAAAGTATAACCCTTAAGCTGCTAGAAATATGGCGCTTTAAAAAAAAACTTCATATTTTTTTGACTGTGTTCATATTTTTACTCGTAACGAGGTCAAATCACTTAATAACATCATTATTTCTGTGCTAAAATAATTAATATTAACCGCATCAGTGAATAACTATCAAATAAAATAGCTAACTAAAGTATTTTTCTCAAAAAATAATGTTAAACTTTTAATTTGTGTAAAATTTCTGAAGAAATATTTTTGATGCGCAACTTTGAACAGCTCTGGTGTAAAAAAATAATATGAAAGCAACAGTGGCCAATGATTTCAAAATATTCCTGGTTTAATAACGTTTTTAAAAAGATGTAATATGTCGTAATTGTAATGAAAAAAGATTGAACTATTGGTATTAGTGTGTAAAATGGGATAATTATTTAGTTCTAGCAAAATTATAAAAACACAATAAAACTAAAGAAATATGATTTTCAACTGATATTAATTGCAAAAACATTAGAATAATTGAGAGCAACTGTTCAAATTGTCTGTCCCCATCCTGATGCAGACCCTGCATCTACGAATAAAGGATCTTCAAAGAAATCAACTTAACAGGAGAAAGTGATCCAAATTTTCTTCATAATGACTTACCCAATTTATTGATAGACGTGTCCGAAGAGCTTCGCGACACATATTGGCTTCAAAATGAAGGCTGTCTAGCACACTATGCTGTTGCATTATGTGCATACTTGACGAAACCTACCCTAACAGGTAGGTAGGCCGCCTAAACCTAAACGCTTTAGACTTTTTACTGGGGGTATTTTAAGGAAGAGTTTTACCGGCAACCAGTAACTTCATAAGAAGATCTACGAGCTCATGTTCAGGCCGCTCCAATCAATGATCGACGACACGCGCGATTTTTTTGAAGATCCTTTATTCGTAGTTGTAGGGCCTGCATCAGGATGGGGACAGACAATTTGAACAGTTGCTCTCAATTATTCTAATGTTTTTGCAATTAATATCAGTTTAAAATCATATTTCTTTAGTTTTATTGTATTTTTATAATTTTGCTAGAACTAAATAATTATCCCATTTTACACATTAATACCATTAGTTCAATCTTTTTTCATTACAATTACGACATATTACATCTTTTTAAAAACGTTATTAAACCAGGAATATTTTGAAATCATTGGTCACTGTTACTTTCATATAATTTTTTTACACCAGAGCTGTTCAAAGTTGCGCATCGAAAATATTTCTTCAGAAATTTTACACAAATCAAAAGTTTAACATAATTTTTTTGAGAAAAATGCTTTAGTTAGCTATTTTATTTGATAGTTATTCACTGATGCGGTTAATATTAATTATTTTAGCACAGAAATAATGATGTTATTAAGTGATTTGACCTCGTTACGAGTAAAAATATGAACACAGTCAAAAAAATATGAAGTTTTTTTTTTAAGCGCCATATTTCTAGCAGTGTAAGGGTTATACTTTTTATCAATTATTTTTTAGGCTTGCCTTTAGTTCTACTATTAGCCCTTCAGAGCTTATCCATTGTTTCCTGGACACCCTGTATATTATAGATATCTAAACAACAACTACTTTAATAGAAACTAAGTATATCTGAAAATTTAATATTTCTGAACGGATAATTTATTTATGGCGTATAACGGATAATTTATATAGATATGTTTTTAAGGATCTGATCTGAGAGTTTTCATTAATTATTGTGTTTGAAATAAATAACAAAATGTGATCATGAAGGAACAAGAGAAAATCTTTACAGTAATTATGTATTTATTTAAATAAAAATCAATAATTTAATCTTTAACATAAACTGCGATTGTTTTTCGATTTTTGTGTTCATCACTACAGTTTTATATGTGGTTTCTTTATTTTACAAAATGACAGTAGCTAATGTCAAATGTGGAATCGATCGAACAATTCCCCCTGCGTTCCGCAAATAGATAAAAGTGATTTTAACACTTACAACACCGTTCCGTTGAAGCGAGAGCGCGTCCATTGTCGACGATGGGTGAGAACGATGACGTCATTAACATTGCGCTCAGAGGACCAACACTTTAGAAAATGGTCGGCGTAAGCGCTGTCAAAACTTAAATTTTCGCAATAACTGTCAATAGCCCCGATTCTCAAAACACTCTCTAAAACTAAATTAAAAATATCGCTGTCACTTTCTCATGCTTCGTATAAGAAAAAGACAGGTACATTGGTCTCACTAAATTTAGTCCATATCATTGTAAAATTGAACGAAATGCGCTGAGTACTAGCCTAAAATTGCCTTCACCGACCGTGTCATATTGCACGTACATTTTAGTTTGACACGACTAAAATAATTACCTGTCTCTGTCTTATAATATTGAACAGTAAGTGATAGCGATAGTTTTAGTTTAGTTTAGACAGTGTTTTGAGAATCGGGGCCATGCTTCGTATTAGAAAAAGACAGGTACACTGGTCTCACTAAATTTAGTCCAAATCATTGTAAAATTGAACGAAATGCGCTGAGTACTAGCCTAAAATTGCCTTCACCGACCGTGTCATATTGCACGTACATTTTAGTTTGACAGGACTAAAATAATTACCTGTCTCTGTCTTATACTATTGAACAGTAAGTGTCGGTGATAGTTTTAGTTTAGTTTAGAGAGTGTAGTCAGAATCGGGGCCAATATCGCGCTAAAAGTAATCGCAACGGTGGTAAGCGATTTGAGCGTTCACAGTTCTGTGCAAGGTCCGAGTATAGTTAATGATAAGTCATTGTCATATTTGTCATTGCCAGACTGTCAAGCAAAGCAAGCAAACGTAAAAAATAACCTAAAAATTCACAAAAACAGTGTTTATAAAACAATCGTTTATTTAATAGTGTAAAACTTTTCCATTTATATTTTTTGGCTCTTGAAATGAAGCTTATAACGCATAATATGTTGACATCCAAATGTCTGAAAGGAGTAGTTACCGGCTATCCACTTGCAATCAATGCTACCGATATAAAAGTATCTGAAGTTGATTTTAACCCCGAATTCATTTCTAGAATTATACCTAAATTAGATTGGGACGTCCTATGGAGTGCTGCAAATAGCATAGGACATAGTGAGGGCCTCCCGAAAACTCTAGAACCCAAGTTTGTGGAGGATAAAGATTTCTTACAGAAGGCCCATCGTGTTTTGCTCGAGGTTGAGATAGAAGAAGGACAATTAATATGTCCAGAATCAGGACGACAGTTTCCTATAACAAAAGGAATTCCTAACATGTTACTTACTGAAGCTGAAGTGCAATAGATTGTGTTCTTAGAGTGCAACCTGGACATTTTTTTTAAGTGCATTGGTTGTATTGTATCATACAATATCATTGTATAAATTTACTTTGAGACAAAGTAATATCTGTATACAAATATTTAATACCAAGTGTTGGCAGCCAGTCCTGGCCCCCATTAACCAAATGTATGTAAAATAAATTGTTATAACTATGCTAGTATGAAACACTTGTTGTAGCTTATCCAATCAAATACTTTACTTTGGTTCAGGTCCATCTGGGAGCTGGTAATCCTTTAAAGGCAAATTTTGATGGCTAAAAGAATTATCCGATCTACTGCTATGCATGAACTGTGCAAATTAAACATACCTACTTAAAATATTGTTTTAAATATCTTTGCTTTAACTTCAATCCTAGTTACAATATTTAAACATTTAATGAAGCCTTATAAATCTGTTTTTTTTTTGTTTTAATGACCTATGTAAAATAAAGTACCTTATAAGAAAAATAAAAGTTTTATTATAAAGCTGAATGGAACCCAAACTACCTACACAGAAATGGTGCTATGAGCTTAACTACCAGTCCAACTATAACAATATGGCTTCAATCCACAGATTTGGAAGAATGGTAGTTTGTCTTCTTTTTCTGTTAGTACCTACATGATCTCCAATATGATATATCTAAAAACTATTAGCACAGAGTTTGTACTTTTTGAGATTGAGACCTTGCCATTTGGTACAAACATCTGAACTGAGTGTTCTAGTTTTTTGGGTTTTAATCAATTAAACTTTTACCAATTTTTTACTAAATGCTATGAGTTTTTACTATTTTATACTATATTTACACTCACTTACAGACCAGTGACAAAACTATCAACTATCATATCACAAATATCGAAACTGCACACTCGCTTCCCACTGATCGCCAACTCGTTTATAGTTTCTAGTTCTACTCGTTTCTCGTTCATTGCCAGCGGTCGGACCACTGCCTTAAAATATTATTTATATTTTACTCAATTGATTTTAAGTAATGCTGACAAATCCAAAACTCTGCAAAAATTTTAATGATGAGGAAAATTTAAGTAATTTTTGTAAAATTAAACAACAAAAATTGTTTAACGAAATGTTTTATTTCAAACAATAAATAATAATTCCGTGATTCTCTATGGTGGTAACCATATGGTTATTAACTAAATATTAATATTTTTGTTCTTTAGTGCCTTATAGTTCATCAAGGTATGGCACATACGCCAGATTGCCGGCAGCACCCATCGACATCTTAGCCTTAGAGGCGTGGCTTAAAGCCTGAAAATGAAAATTTGTTTAAGTAATATAATTTAGCTATAGATAATAAAAATCTTGGGTGTCCAGGAAACAATGGATAAACTCTGAAGGGCTAATAGTAGAACTAAAGGCAAGCCTAAAAAATAATTGATAAAAAGTATAACCCTAAGGCCCAATTGCAGGGAACGTTTTAATCTCGGGTTAGCTAACTCAGATTTAAATGGCGCCACCATCGATTGTAATAAGAAGTAGTTACAATCAATGGTGGCGCCATTTAAACCTGAGTTAGCTAACCCGAGGTTAAAACGTTCCCTGCATTGGGCCTTACACTGCTAGAAATATGGCGCTTTAAAAAAAAACTTCATATTTTTTTGACTGTATTTGTATATTTACTCGTAACGAGGGCAAATCACTTAATACCATCATTATTTCTGTGCTAAAATAATTAATATTAACCGCATCAGTGAATAACTACCAAATAAAATAGCTAACTAAAGTATTTTTCTCAAAAAATAATGTTAAACTTTTGATTTGGGTAAAATTTCTGAAGAAATATTTTTGATGCGCAACTTTGAACAGCTCTGGTGTAAAAAAATAATATGAAAGCAACAGTGGCCAATGATTTCAAAATATTCCTGGTTTAATAACGTTTTTAAAAATATGCAATTACTATCAGTTGAAAATAATATTTCTTTAGTTTTATTGTATTTTTTTAATTTTGCTAGAACTAAATAACTATCCCATTTTACACACTAATACCATTAGTTCAATATTTTTTCATTACAATAACGACATATTACATATTTTTAAAAACGTTATTAAACCAGGAATATTTTGAAATCATTGGCCACTGTTGCTTTCATATAATTTTTTACACCAGAGCTGTTCAAAGTTGCGCATCGAAAATATTTCTTCAGAAATTTTACACAAATCAAAAGTTTAACATTATTTTTTGAGAAAAATACTTTAGTTAGCTATTTTATTTGGTAGTTATTCACTGATGCGGTTAATATTAATTATTTTAGCACAGAAATAATGATGGTATTAAGTGATTTGACCTCGTTACGAGTAAAAATACAAACACAGTAAAAAAAAATTAAGTTTTTTTTTAAAGCGCCATATTTCTAGCAGTGTAAGGGTTATACTTTTTATCAATTATTTTTTAGGCTTGCCTTTAGTTCTACTATTAGCCCTTCAGAGTTTATCCATTGTTTCCTGGACACCCGGTATATACTTTCAATATTAAAGCGTCATTAGTGTCCGTTTCTGAGTAGGTAAGTAAATCTAGTCACTCCAAAGTAGTAAAACTTTTAATATTTTCTCGAATAAGTGATTTTCCCTTGGGAAAGAGAATTGTTCCCGCGGTAAAAAGGATACCATGTACTTCCCAAAAACTGTTGATCTATATCTATTCTAAAATTCAATCAAATTGGTTCAGCCGTGTCGAAGTGATATGTACGTCCTAAAATAGCTATGGTAAAAAAAAGATTTTGGGTCCCCAAAAGTTTTAATAACAGTCCTGTGACTGGTACCAAAATAAATTAATAGTAGTAGTTCTTACCTTCTCTACAATACTTGGGTTAAGAGAGTCAATGGCTTGTGCAAGAGCTGCTGGGTCCTTGGCACCACCATACAGTGTCTGGGCAGCCAAATTCTCAGTGAGTGTAGTACCATATTCCGCTTCACTGTAAATTTGCATTTTCAGCTGGTTTGCACCCGCTTTGAAGGCTGCAGCATCAAGTTTTGGTGCCTTAAGTAAGTTAGCTACTGCTTTTACAGCCTGAAACAAATAAGATATATCAAACCTAAAACTGCCTGAATCATAGAATAAAGCCGCATTTTTACTAGGGGACATTTGTTCCGCGACTCTGTCGGTCGACACGAAATTTACGGGTCGCGCAACTTGTCGCTAGTCGATGCCCTGCGAGCGTCGACACGCGCGATCTGCGTGTCCCTCGACAGTCGCCGGACAGGCTTTGAGTAGTGAGAACGTGTGTCGCTTTGTGTTCTTGCTGTATGTAAGCTGCACTGAACAACACTACCTCCTCGGGCGACATACTAATCACGACTGGCCAATGTGAACAAGGGAAATGTCGGGCGACATTGTTCCACAAAGTTGCAGAGGCATACCACGTGAATGTTGGGCGATATGTCTCCTAGTGAAAACGCGGCTTTTGGTCGCCGGCGACAAGTCGACAGTGCGTATTGGCCCTTAGTGTGTCTGGTTACTAGTTTCACATTTAATAAAAAACTAAATTTAATTAAAGGTCTAAATTACAAGACTTTTTTGAAGATCTTTAGCAATTGAAATAAAGTTTAAAATTTGAAATAAAATTATCAATTAATTGCCAACTAGTTGTAGACTAAAAACAGGCCAATTGCTTTATTCATGCCCTACATTGCATAAATTTTTATGTCTGCCCTCACCTTGTTGGCCTCATCTTTGGGCACACTTAGCACAACACCAACGAGGCCACCGTCAGAGTATGATACATTGAAGCCGGCGGCTGCGAACGGACCAATGTTGCCGATCGCCTTAGCAAGCATAGAGTTGTCTGCGCCCCATTTGGTAACTGGGCCGTTGCCGAGAGCTGCAAATGTCAATTTATAAAAAATATAATAATATGAAATAGGAAGTTATTTGGAAAATTTGTGGTACACACCAGTGGGACTTAAATTTAGATTAACAAAGGTGAACTAAGGTAACTAGGTGAAGACCTATTCACAACAAACATAGCTTTTTTTTATCACTTTGTACTTTGCAAAATTTTGAACAATGTTAAGCTAGAGTATCAAAGATTAATTAAAATTGTTTATGGGCACTCACATGTGTGAAAGGATAAAAAAGTTATAGGAATATTGAGTAACTGAATTGAGAGCTTTTCCACAGTTAATAAAAAGAAAAAAAGCGAGATGAATGTCATACCTTTAGCAAATAAAGCAAGTGCAAGAGACTCCGGAGTGCCAGCAGGTGCGCCGGGTAAAGCCAATGTAACATGGGCTAATTCACCACCCATCTCCTTCCTGACATAGATAAATAAAATTAATACAATTCTAGGTTTGTTATAAAGTTACCAAAACATTGTTTAGTCTATCATTACAGCTCTTGAGAATATGGCAGTTATTATAATTATATTACAGTTATATTTAAGAAAAAAAAACATACTTACAGGTATTTTTTGAGTACATATTTAACTAAAGTAAAAGAAAGCAAAAAAAAATTTAAGAAAAAAAATACCTTAGCTCTCCTCCATGATAGTTTGATGGCTGGGCTTCAGAACCACCTTTGGGCAGGTTGAGATTAGCAGCCAACACATGCGCTTTCTGGAATTCATTATTAAACATTTAATACTAAAAATACTTAGGTAGCAGCACAAAACCGCACACTGCACCGCACACAGGCCAACGCCTGTTATAACGCCTTTGATTCAAATTTTAGCTTGCAACACAGATCACCCCCTAATAGATTCCGCATTATAGGCGACGACCTATGTTTCGCCACTATGCGATTTAAATCATAGTGCAAGCCACGCCTACATTTTTTGATTTAGTCATGACCAACCGTCAGACACGTACGCATCCGTGTCACTGCGTATTTGTGCATCGAAAATTAGTTTTTGTGGAGTTCAACTTGCGTTGGTTTATTTATTGTAAACAAACAAAGGATATCTCTTACTGTCAGTACAAATGTGTATACGGTCATCTCATTTTCTTAAAGACGCACGAATTCACCCGAGTAATATTAGAGTTTGAAAGTTATACATCAACGCTGTCGATATATCGATATTTTTCGTAAAAAGAGGTTGCTTAACTTTTTAACCAAATTTTAAACTAGATATCGTGTAGCACCCTCTAATTAGGTAAAACATATTTACTTTGAATCTAACATTTATAAATAAGAAAGGAAACCCACGCAAACTTGAGCCAAAAATTAGTAGTGCAAAAAAATTTTTGTTGGTCGGTACTTTTCTAATTTGGGCTCTACATTAATAGTCTCATTTATTATAATACAAAAATTGAAGGCCAATCAACCAGGTAAATGTAAATCTGTCGATATTTTTATTAAACGATATTTATAATTAATCGATACCTTTAATCGAATACTTAAATCACTATTTCATCACTATTTGACGGGTGCATCTTAGAACGTTTTTGAACTAGCCAATCAGAATGTCATTACTTCCTCCCCCGCACTTCAACTTTTGGTGACCCTGATGCAACGCAAATGAACATGCGGAATCTATTAGGGGGTGATCTGTGAAAGTCCCACTCGATAGATGTTTAACGTACGTCAAATACAAGGCGTTGTTTCGTCACGAAAAAATGGTCCGTCAATGTTATTCGAGTTGCAATTAAAAAGTAAATCATTACTATCATTCAAAATATATGAAAATAAACAGGCATAAACATAGGTATTGATAAAAGCTTTTCATCAAAGATGTCCTGTCAACACAAGAGGAAAGTTACGTTAACCAGTGGGTGGACGGCCGGTCAACGTAATCGTTAATTTTTAACGTCCGTTAAAGGCTGACATTGGTGAAACAACCCGTTTTCTAGCTTGACAGGTGGTTAACGCCATTTTTAACGTTGACAGACACGTTAAGTACTTGTGATACAACCCGCCCTTAACATTATAAGGAATTGCAAATATGTATCAATATTAATACTAATACAACTAACCTCCAATGAACCATATATGCCAATACTGCACTTTGACTGGGTGACATTAGTGTTGGCAAAGTGCAGCAGAGACTCTGTAGAGATGGATCCAATTCTCTTGGGGCTGATGTAAAGGGAGTTGCCGAGCCCACGGCGGTAAGCAGCCTTGTGCAGCAAGTCAACGGCACGCACCTGTCCAGAATCAACTTAAATTTAACAATAAAAAAAATAAAAAAAAAATATTTATTTCAGATGCAAGTATATAGTGTTAGTAACAATTAACCTTACAATACATTATTTCATTTTTTTAGCATCGATTTGGTTTCACCTTGAAATTTTATATATATTTTTTAATATAAATTTAAAGATCAATTATCCTTATGGTAGAGGGTACCCTCTAGGTAGTATTTAAAGTAGAGATGCCACGAGTATTCGGCTATTATTCGGTATACAGCCTATTTGGCATGCAGTTTTTGGACGAATACCGAATACCAAATTATGGAAAGAAATATATTATTTTAATCACAAATTATTAATTTTCCTCTCACTTTAAACACTACTGATTGAAAATAGCCTCTTGCTATAAACATTAATGCCAGGAGATGATAAATAGATCTTATAGCAAATTTAATCAGGTTTGGATTGATTTTTTACATTTGCTGATCACAACTGGTATGGGTCTGCCGTTCGATTTAGGCGAATACTTTTTAAATAAATATCCCATTTTTCCCAAACAGTCCCAAAAGCTGTTGTATGTTTCCATTTTATTTTTATCAGTTTCAAAGTTGTATTTTTTCTTCAAAGTAGAGAAGAATCATCATTGATGCAGTACCAAAAACTTACTCAAATTTAACTCTTCACAACGCATTTATCTAACATTCGGCTGCCGAATATTTGGCGCTTCGGCCAAGTGTATAGTCGAATATTCGGTATTTGGTATTCAACTAAATCACTTTTCGTGGCATTACTAATGTAAAAATTGATCTTACTAGGCTACTTGCCTGTATCGCAGAATGCATTGTTAAACAAGATTTTATAACTTTTATAAACCAATTACTTATTATTTATATATTTTTTTTTTTTTTTTTTTTTTTTTTATGTAATATAGGTAGCAAACGAGCATGCGGGTCACCTGATGGTAAGTGATCACCGCCGCCCATGTGATATGATTCATATATGATGAATTTCCAAGAAATATATACCTATAGACAAATTTTAAAAATTATAACCTTATTTTATTTGCTTGTGACTATGAATCGTTTTTTACATATAAAATTATTGATTATATTATACCTGAGGAGAAATAGCAGCAACATCATACTTTAGCCTGGGGGTGTTGTCTGAAAGTTCCCAGGGGCGGAACTCTTGACAGGACACAAGTTCACCAAGGTATTGCAGGGCACTGTCAATGTGGTCTTGGGTTGCCTACAATCAATTATTTTAATGATTATTACACTTTTAATAAAAAAAGTATATCAATGAATTGTTTGATTAATACAGGCATAAACATTTCTTACTTCAACAGTGTAATACACAAATTCCCTGTCTCCAGATGATGAAAGAGTCGCACCTATTTGTGCCATTTTACGGTTGATCATAAAACTGCTTATCTTTTGTGTAGATAAACCAGCAGCTGAGCGTAGCACATGTGAAAGACCTAGCTCTGTAGGGTGCTCATAACGGGATCCAGCCCTGCAAATAAATTAAAAAGGCATTTTTGAGTTTGATGGTGTTTAATGCCTTATTAAATATGGTTTTATGAAATTTACTTGAAGGCGAGAGTCACTCTGGTTATTGGAGAACCACTGTCCATAGCTGTAGCAGGAATAGAACCACCAATAGTGGCGGTCTGAAGATCGCCATGAGCCTTGCTTGATGGGGCTGCAGCTGCGAAACCCCTTGTCTAAAGACAAATTATAAAACAAGATTCTATGAGCAAATACATTATTATCAAGTTCACAGGTTTTACATAACAGGCAGTGACATATACATCGAGCATCATAAAACGTTATCCTAAGCTATCAAAGATATTTAAATATTTGTAGGTAAGGCAAAATGTTAATATGTACCGCAACATGACGAATTAGAGGGGATGCTAGCGTTTTCGAAGCCATTTAGCTGGATTTTCTTCGTAAATTTTAACTCAACCCTCTCAGTCAAGGCAAGGCAAGGCAAATCAATTTAGGGAAATGTCAATTGTGACATTTGTGACAAATCCGAAGGGTTGCCAGATGTAATTTAGCCAATTTTCGCGAGAATCAATATTATTTTTCGCCAAAGTGATAGGCGTTAGAAAAAAAACGCCATTCTGTTTTGAAAGATACAACAAGAAAAAAGATTAATATCCTTCCTATGGTAAAGAATATACTACTAATATTATAAATGTAAAAGTTTGTGAGTATGAGAGGATGTATGGATGTTTGTTACTCTTTCACGTAAAAACTACTAGACGGATTTGGATGAAACTTTGCAGTAATATAGGTTATACATCAGAATAACACATAGGGTACTTTTTACCGCGGGAAAACATCTCATTCCCACGGGAAACCGACTTCCACGCGAACGGAGTCGCGAGCGGCCACTAGTTTAAATTATATTTTAAACGTTTTTTCTCTTACTCTTTTCTTTTTACCATATTTTCTCAAACAACTTTTTACCATATTTACTATTAACTAATAAAAAAAAATAAACCATTAATAACTCTTTAAATTCAAAACTATCTTATCAGCTGAAGGATATGGCTTCTATTAATTTAAAATGTTGTGTTTTGCCTTAGAAAATGTTTTTCGCCAGAATGGCGACATATTTATGACATCTGACACTGACAGTAGTTTCTGCCATCCTCGTGGAGCCAAAGAGTATAATAAAACTACGTAGTAGTATTTTGATACGAAAAAATTATAGACCATAGACTCAAAAACTCCTTCGCCTACTTTCTTAAAAAACCTCACTGCCAACGTCAACTGTCAAAGTCAAGTGAATAAAAATATAGTTTGTTGGCGGCAATTATTAATAAATACATCGGTTTACGAAATAAATTATTTGATTGTAATTTAAATTTATTTGTTATATGTTTTGGTAGATAGTTGTGCATATAAGATGTGTAGTGACCTAAATATATTGTGGTAAAGTAAGTATGACTATGTTTATTTACTTTTTTAACCTGTGCCTTAACAAATATTTTGTACTGTTGTACGAAATTTAGGATACAATTTATACTTTTCAGGAAGTAATGCCAAGTTTGGTCAAAGCCGCGGACGACGAAAGAAAATTAATCAACTGTAGCAGTTCTATTCGTAAACATAAGCGTGCGAAAGAAAATGTTTTTAAGTTAAGATGTAGTCAAGCTCTTAGAAGGAAATTGAAAAAATATAGACTACGCAAAGATGGTAAAGAAGATGAAGATGTTTTAGATGTGTCTCAGTCTTTTAAGGTAGCTTTAAGAATTAGGTCACCAAATAAAACTGAAAATATTATTTGTGAATTCAGGGAAGAAAATAAAAATTTTCTTTTTAAAATGAACAGAAGAAAACAGATATTTACTGTGTCAGAGAAAGACATCAAGCCAAATCTTGGTAGTACTTCTTCTTTACAAGATACTAATACACCAGCAAATGCATTTAAATTATTGATGGATGGAAGAAACAAAAGTATTGGTGGCAATTCTCCTGGTAAAGAAAAAGCAGATGCACCGGAATCAATTGAAGTTACTGAAAGAAGAGACACTAAAGCTAAAAGACTCTTGGTTTTACAGAAAATGGCAGAAGCAAAAGGATCATTAAAAAATAAAGAAATACAAGAATATGAAGAAGAATGTATAAGGAATAAATTGGACAAAAGAGCCAAGAGACTAAAAGCTATGATTTTAAATGCAGGAACCAATCAGGATACAAATCAAGACAAAAATATCACACAGGATGGCCTACCCAATGTCAAGAAAGAAATGCCTAAAAAAATTAAACAAAATGGTATAAAAACATTAAATATTATTGACATGTTCCTTGAAAATGAAGAGCCAATTAAAAGCCCAGAAAGAAAATCACTTTTAAAAGAAGATGAAGACTTTCTCAGAAAACTATCACCATCTTTACGGAAAAAGGAAAATATGTTGTGCTACTTTCAGAAAATAAACAAAGATACTAATGTCTTAGACAATGACTCTGAGCCTAATAATCCTTTAGTTATCAAAGTAAAATTAAAACCAAGAGACAAAAGTAAACGAAAGTTGAGTTTAAAAAAGAATTATGAAAATTCAGATGTAGTCACAATCGAAACAGTGAGCATGAATGGAGAAGATGAAGTTCAACAGGAACATAAGAACTTTGATTCTTATCTAGTTAATAAGCCTTTTGATGTTGAACTGATAGAGGATTCTACACATAATGAAGCTATACAAGAGAAAAGTAAGAAAATCAAAACCACCAATGAGCTGAGTCATAGAAAACGAAAACATAAAGCATTAAAGAAAATTGTTGCGATTGACCATGCAGACTCAGTTGAAGAAAGTTCTAGACCAAAGAGAACTGCCCGAAAACCTATAAAATATAATGATGATGTTTTCTTCACTAGTTCAGATGAAGAGCTAAATGTTTGCACACCAAAAAAGAAAAAACCGTCAGACCAAGATCAAATTAGGACCAAAAAGAGAAGTATTAAAGTTACTGTGGAAAATAGTGATAAACAAAAAATAAAGATAGAGAAAAAGGCTATCAAAGAAAAAGAACAAAAACAAGCCTTAAAATTAGCACCAATTTTTAATTCTAAATCACAATCTATACTGACTCCTGAGGCATTAGAAGCAAAACAAAAATTTTTGCAGAGTGGTGTACCGGAGAAGCTAAAGAAAAAGAAAACACAGGAAAAGAGTCATGAAAGTGTTAGTAAGGATTTTGTTCCTGTGGTACATATCCAACAAATTGGTAAAGGTTACAATAGCTCAGCTGTTACACATGACTATTACATGCTTCAATATAGCAGTGTAGATTGTGATGTTGGGAAGTACCTTGATGAACCTTTTAAAAGTATATTAAACAACAATATATTTAAATCAAAACAGCTGCTATCCTCTCAGGGTGATGTAAAAGAAATTTTGCAAAATATAAAGACCTCTTACCCAAAGTTTCCTGTTTACCGTACATATCAATTATTGAAAAATAAAAGTAAAGGAGAAATGAAAGACAGCAATGTCACAGACTTTGATACCAGTATTGAAATAATTAATAATTTACCTGATCTAAAAAATGAGAGCCCAGACCAATTGATGTGGAGTGATAAATATAGGCCTCTATTGTCCAAGCAAATTATAGGCAACTTTGAAACAGTAAAGGAACTAAAAAAGTGGCTGGAGACATGGACTGAGTATCAAATTAAGAAAAATAATGAAAATTATTCAGATTCATCAGATTTCTGTGCATCTGACACTGATAGCAGGGATGGTGGTAGGTCTTATAAAAATCTTTTAATTCTAAATGGTCCAGTTGGGAGTGGCAAAACAGCAGCTGTGTACGCTGTCGCTGCTGAGTTAGCAATCAAAGTCATTGAAGTTAATGCTAGCAGTCGGAGAACTGGCAAAATTATGCTTCAAGATTTGCAAGAAGCAACACAATCACACAAAGTCAACCGTGGCAAAGGCTCCCAGGAAAATTCCCAAAAATCCCAAGATATACCTGAATGCCTACCTAAGAAGCGAGGGAGAAAGAAAAAAATTACAACTCCTTCTGAAATTGTAAAAAATAAAAATATTTTACTTAGTCAAGAACAAGGGTCTAGCCAGGAGAGTGATGTCAGAACATGCATGTCTCTTATTTTGATTGATGATGCTGATATAATATTTGAACAGGATGATGGGTTTTGCTCAGCTATAGCTCAACTAGCACATAGCTCCAAAAGGCCAGTTATATTAATTACTGGTTCCCTTACATGCCCACATCTCTACAGGTTTTTGCAAAGTGGAAGAATACTGAAAACAAATCCATTCATACCTAGAATGTTAGGGACTTGGCTGGATATAATGTGCCTTGCAGATGCAGGTAAATACTGGCCTGGAATGGGAGCAAAACTGTTGGACGTTTTCAAAGGCGATATCAGAAAAACTATAAACTATTTGCAATTTTATACATCAAATGGACATCAAACTTCTGAGAATTCAGATTCACAAAGCAGCGATAGCTATAAAGCTCATGTGGAAGACGAAAGTTCCAATACATCATGGATTGATTCTGATAAGAATGAAGATAGATTACCAAGTATTAAATCCAAATTACAAAGTACTTCATTATTAGGTGAAGAACAGTTTTCTCCGAAGATATTCGACTTTTGGTGGAATATTTCAAAGGCCCTAAGCAAAACAGAGATTCAAAAAGATCAAGAGATTAGAGTAGGAAAATCTACAGACAACTTATCAGCTATTGCATGTTCTATAGATTCGTTTTCTTGTATAGATTGCTTGAGTGTTGACTTTTCAAAGAATATAACTTCAGACCCTTGGTATACAGCTGAAAATGACAGTGTAGTAGAGTCTGAAAACTGGCAACCATACAGTGGTATAAATGACCTTGGTATAGAAATATGTCAGTATTTGGCACAGAAATCAATGCATAAGGTACAAGGAACACTAGAAATTGAAGAGCAGATTGGGTTGGAGCCTCCACTGATGGCAGAGCAAAGGTAAATATTTTTTATCTTTTTGTAGGTGTTTATAAAAAAATATTCCCATATAGGAAGCAACTATAAATAGTATAGATGGATCTTTATTTTTTTTGTTTGTACACAGTTCTAATATCTAAAAATACAAATAAAAGTGTGTGTGTATGTCATGGAATCATTCTGAAGGTACCACCTGGTATTACTCATGAGTAATGTATAATTTTTCAAATTACGTAAATTAATAAAATGAACCTACAAGGCTATCTATTTTTTCAAAAATTTTCATCCAAATATAACCAACCGTTTTTGCGTGCTTGAGTAGAAACATCCAAACATAACATACTTTCACATTTCTAATACATAGTAGTAAGATTGAATTGCTTTAATGACAAAAATTCAAAAAAATATACATTGGTTTCAGGCAAAAGGACAGGCTTGTAGCTCGTCACGGGACATTGACAAGTTTCCTCAACCCGTCTTTAGCATTAGACAGAAGATCCTTAGCTCTAGACTACTGGTCATCATGCCGCAGTATTTGCAGAATTGAAAAATCTAAAGCCGATAGTAGCTCACGTAGAAATAATCGCTTTTGTCATTACCTTAAAACTTCAAGTATCCTGTGCAAAACGGAGTCTTTCGACAATTTGTGTGAAAGCTTGAAACCTTTTTCACATAGTTGATTTAATATTTATTAATATTTTCATGTAGACAACAATAAAACGTTTTTATTACTGTAGCTAATCTTAATTGTTAGTTAAATTTAATCATTAAATTTTATTTATGGTAATTAATGGTTTTTTTTGCTTCGGGTGGTTGGTAATTTTATATGTAGATATTTCCTTTTGTTTCACTACTTACGTAAATCGTGACAACAATAACTTTAAATTTCTTTTTAGAATAAGTTAATATATAATCGCATTTGTAAATATTTTATCTTTGGTTTTCATTAAAGTTACAATATGTTTTAAAACATTAAAAGGAAATAAATTATTTACGTAATAAACAAAAAGTAGTCTTCATTTGCTTCAGTATCTCACGCTATATTTTCATTCATTGTAAGACATATTCAAATAGTGGCCCCGATTCTCATAACACTCTCTAAAACTAAATTAAAAATATCACTGTCACTTTCTCATGCTACGTATTAGAAAAAGACAGGTGCATTGGTCTCACTAAATTTAGTCCACATCATTGTAAAATTGAACGAAATGCGCTGAGGACTAGCCTAAAATTGCCTTCGCCGCGCCGTGTCATATTGCACGTACATTTTAGTTTGACAGGACTAAAATGATTACCTGTCTCTGTCTTATTCTATTGAACAGTAAGTGACAGCGATAGTTTTAGTTTAGTTTAGACAGTGTTTTCAGAATCGGGGCCAGTATCAAAGTTTTGAGAAACGCCGTTAGAGTCTTTAAGTTGTTCCTTTAGGGTAGTGGCATACAGGGTATCTTACTTAACTAATTTAAAACCATACAAATCTAAAGATATAATAAAGGTTAGAAATGTTAATTTTTTTAGTAATGAACCTTTACAATAGACTTATCAGCAGTGTTTGTTTGCCCTTTTGGCTTTACTAGGTAAATATCCAACTAAGATTTATTCCTGTTTTGACTACGGGAACGTAGAGTTCTCAGCCAGATAAGACAAATATAACAATTAAGATAAATTATGAAAAATAAAGTTTATTTTTAGTAGATAGTTATGCATATTTATGGCGTGGAGACAATTGTCAAATAATGTCTTGAATATTATCTTTAGGGTTAGAGATTATCTTATGTTTAAGAAAATGTTTGTAAGTTAAGTGTATCGTAACATACTTATTACATGTTTTATTTTGATTTCTTGATAATTAGTTAGTAACGCGATTGAACCTTGGTATGGGTGTTTATAGTCCACTTGAACGGTCGCCTGCAGTAATGCAACATATTAGTTATTGCTTTTATGATACTTCCCTACAAAACTTTAACAAATTATTATCAAGTCTAAATTTAATAAGAACATTGAATATTACGGTAAACGATTTATAAAATGTGATTTGGTGCGTAAACATTATGCCTAGAATGAACCAAGGGCAGGTCCAGCTTTGGCGCCAGGGGTCACATTCTAGTGGACAGTCACAATACCTACATTATGTTTAACAATTTAATGAGTGGTAGACCCAGCCCTTGGACTGAACCAAAGCTCGTCATGTTATTTATTGTCGTTACTTCACATTTCATAATTCTCCTTCTGCTTCTGCAGTTGATTCGCTAAAACATAATCCACACATGGAATAATTCAGTAACAACAGTTCTATGTTTCTAATTAAATATTTTATCTTTTTAGTCGGACACTTTTGAAGTCTTTATTTGTGTAAAGTAGTTGTGAAATGTGGTCATGGATAAATTAATAAGTTGGTTGAAGCTTTTGCAATAATTTGCCATCTCTATTCGTGGCGTTGAGTGTACTCGTACCTGCATACATACATATATAAGAGCTTACAAATAAATAAACCAAAGTCTTATATACTTACTTATGCCCAATATACACAAAGTAACATCCATTATTTCACCTCATTTAAGATCACGATTCCTAAGTAATATAATCTCTTTGTTTAAGATTGAAATCAGTTCAACTGTTTACGCGGACCACACAGATAGGTAGAGTAGGTACCTACCTATTTCTTTCCTAATAATATTAAGTAAGTTCCTGCCTATCTAGGGGTTAATATGTTAAGATTACTTATTATAAATTCGTCTTAATATTCTCGTTATATTATTACTATTTATTAAATAAATTGTTCACCATATTTATGAGAGTGTAATATCAGCACCAAGAAACCTCGATTTTTATGCTGACAGTGTGACCTTTGTAGCACGATTGCTTTTATTTATATATTTGTTTTTCTGTAATTTTATCTTTGCCTACAGCTGCGTTGAATAATTCATTATTTTCCTTGGAGTGACATTCTGGTATAAAAATAAAATATCAAAATTTAAGTAGACACCTAAATATTGTTTTTTGCACACTCTACACAATGAAAGCGATGCGATGCTTGGATTTTGGACGGACAGTATACCTACTCACCTACCTACTTATAATTCTCAATTTATTTAATTTTTATCAATTGGTAAAAGAAATCAAAGTAAGAACCTATTTTTTTAAACCATTCCTTATTATATACGAGAAGTACGTATTTAGTAAAGAGGTACGTTACTATCACTTAACTAATAGTGTGACGACCGCTTATCTCGAATGTGTAACAATTGTTTTGCAAATATATTTTTAGTTTTAAAAATTGGAAATGTACCAATGCTTTTATTTAATTTGAATCTCTATACTGACACACCAATATTTATAGTATCCTATATAAATTTTAATTACCTACAATTGAAACGTATTTGAAACTTACCTTCCCAACACATTATGAAGTGTCCACTTGTAACAGTACCTACAGTACTTTCTATCTTTTAATTGACATAGATACCGATCTAGGTAGCTATTCTAAAACGACTTAAAAGAAAGGAGGTTATCAAGCCGTCGGGTAGGTACATATCTATAATATGTAAAGTATGTAGGTACAGTCAAAAGCATAAAAATATAATGTATCAGAGTCTACAATTAAATGTTAGTTGCAAAGTTTCAATTTTATTTTGGCATATACAGTTATCAAATTATTGTCACCAGTATAAGAATCATATATATCTGCGGGTTGAAAATGTCCAATTACATCGTATATTTTAAAGTAGTCTGTATTATATAGGCTGCCTAACATTCTCTGGTATCTAAGCGCCCAGAATAGTCAAAAATATCTTCGGTTACATGGTACAAGCAATTTTAAGTCTTTCGCCATAAGGTTTATAATTAATGATTATTGCAAAGATTTATTATCACATGTCCATAAGCTAGTAGTGTAGCCATAACATGTGGAATCCTACAAAAATCGTGTAAAACTTGACTACAAAAATAAAACGTGACAGGAAAAGTGCATATTATGTATTAATGTACTATTTTTGTAGTAGCCCTAAAAAATTTATTAAAATTTATTTACATGAAGAAAACGTTATTACGTATATTGCGTTAGTTATTAAATAAAACATGAATTATAAACCAAACTAAAACCCTTTGATTAAATAAAAAAAAAATTGAACTTGGAATTAAAATCTTGTGTATCGTCCTTCTGCATTGATGACATCTAGAAGTACAGCATTTTGACAGAAATCAACACCTCGCAGGGAATCCCATATTTGCATGACATGCGTACGCAATGATTCTGGAGTTCGGGGTTCATGGTGATCATCGATGATGACAGAATTTTACAAATATTCTGCAGTACAATTTTATTAATTTGCAATTCAATGACATGAATGTCAGAACTATTATTATCTATGTTTATAGATTCCAAAGTGGTTATTCGATTAAGTTCTATCTACTATTTGAAAAAAAATATTTCTTATCTGAAGATTTTCATTGCGTGGTTATGTCATATTGACATACAATAAAAACATACTATATGACAATGTATGTCACTGGTCATGTTGATTACCTATACATAATAGAATAAAGAAATAGGTTTGTCGGTTCATTTAATCAATAATTAAATAATTTATTTTCTCGCCATATATTTCTAACCTTAACTAAACATTAATGGCACATACTTAGTAGAGAAAAAAAACAGAAAATATAAAGAAAAGAAAATTTAAAATCACACAGAAACGAGAGAAGTGATCTTTTTTTTGTAGGTAATTATTATTTTACACTAGATTTTATAAGTTATTATTGGTGTTATTTATTCGCCTTTTTTAACTCAATCCCTTAGTCAATGAGATCAGTGAATTCGTTTAATGGTTACGAATACGTTTTTTTACTTAGGCACTACCGCTTGACACTACTAGTTGTGCCATGAGAGATTTTTACCTCCCATTACACTATCGGCATTTTCCAGTAGTGTAATTTCAGATAAAACCGCGGGCGGGGCTTTCTTTCAAAAAACTATTTTCTTACGACTTTAATTATAAAAGATTATTTCAGTTCTAAACAAAAGCCACGTCAATGACGTCATGCATAAAATGAAACAGATAAATAAAGATGATTACTGTGACTTAAGTCATAGAGTTTATTTTTCTTAAGCGCGAAGATATTTTTGAAAAATTAAATGCTTAGATACCAATGAATAGTGTTTATGCCAACATAATATTGAACATCTTGATGCGTTATATAAAATTGCAAATTATTGCGATGATATTTATGTCAACTTTGTTTGGTTACAATGATATGGTTATTATGACACTAACATAAAATTGAATTTTTCACCCAAAGATATTTTTGACTATCTTGTCTTATAATATCTTTATGCTTTTGACTGTACAATTTCCACAAGGGGAAATGTTCATATTAAGAAAGCCAGCATTTTGGGAATAGCCGGGCTATATGAAATTACTCACTCTCTAAAACCTCGACAGACATGCTTAGTTCTATGGGCAGGCCTCGGTTCTCAGCCAGGAGGCACCAAGTATTCCCTTAGACCTGCAACATTTTGGTTAACGCCTTGTCACGTTTAAAAGTTGAGCCCCAACTCTACTAAGTAGGTACTTCTAGTTAATGGAATGAAAATAGTTCTGAAACGAGCTGAGTAGTTGCGTTCACGTTAGTAGATAAAGTACTTGCTGTGTCTCAAGAATACTACCGTATTTACCCTGAAAAGACAAAGTGTTATAATTTTTGTCTCATTTTTAGAATTTTTATGTGGAAACTAGCTGACCCAGCAAACGTTGTATTGCCATAATTTTAGGGGTAGACAACCCTTATCACTTAGGGGTATGAAAAATAGATAGTAGCCGATTCTCAGACCTACTGAATACGTACATAAAATTTGGTAAAAATCGATATAGCCGTTTCGAAGGAAAGGTAAGGTAACTAACATTGTGACACAAGAATTGAATTTTTAAATTTAGATTTCATGGTTTTCTTTGTGTTTAATTTACCACGTTTGTTCGAGAGATTTGATCCTTATGGTTGACTCTATCGATCGATGTCATAAAAGTACAGGGTGTTATTTTTTCAGATTTTAGCCGGTTCGATTCCCGGGTGTAGCAAGCAAATTTTCAAAAATCTGTGAATGCAGTTCTTTTTTTTTTAAATAAAAGAATATTTCCCATGAGCAAAATTGTCCAGTACTTACAGTAGGTACTTTCAAAAATTCCACCCTGTATATATATTCTTTTTTTATAAAATAATAGAATCATGGCCATTGTACATAATATGTACTATAACATTATTTGTTTAAAAGCGGACGTTTATTAATAGTAACAACTTGTTTACATGATATCAAACAGATTGATAAAGGCTGGTCAAGTCCAGAAAGTGCTAGGAATAAACACACTTCTAGAAATTGATTGTTTACATATTGGTGTATAGCATATTTTATCTTAAAAGCATAAGCATAAATACTATTATTTCAATTATTTAAAAATGGTTGAGGTTAATATTGAACTACGTTATTGATGAGATCTTATTATTTAATTGTTTATATTTGAACCACAGACTTTATTCCTAGTACTGAATTCGTTGTGACCACCTATTTGGCCATAAATTTAGAAGAATATTTTCAATGCTTAGTTGCTACATGTTATCAAATAAAAGAGGTTATAAATTTGGAAGTTTTGGGTACTGTAGGCATGATAAATCATTGAGAAGTTGTTCCCCTAATCTACAGCAGTGACCTGTTATAAAACTTACGATTTTAAATATTTTGTAGGCACTTGAGTACCCCGTTATAACAAATAATGGAATCTAAACAAAATTAAAAAAAGGGAAAGTTAAAATAGAAACTTATCTTTTTAAATAACAATTGGGCAGAACAATCATAAGGCTCAGCTAGATTTTCATAAACGTAAAAAGATTTCGAAAACTACGAAAGTGCTACGGACTACAGCATCCCTCTACGTCGTAGCTGCTACATGAAGCTTTCTTTTTACTATAAAAAGCGAGAATAGAACTTGTAGATACTGGCAGTACGAATATTATTATCACTAAGGAAGACCCACTATATAGTCTAGCGTAAGTAAGTTCTTATTCAAGTAATCGTTCTTATTCAGCGTGGTTACGTATCGAGTTCTAGAAATCTTCTCTTAACTTTATAAAACTCGATTTTCTTTGAACACGTGGGAACAAACGGTGTTATCTGTGTTTGGTAGTCGACTGCATTTGTCGAGGGCTCGATCCGGTTGTTTCTGGAAATGATCTAGAACGCTCCTTATCAACGGCGCTAATGGATGTATAGATGCGTAATTAAATATGCGACGCTTGAAGGTAACGCGACCTAGTGGACTGGGATTTGTGGTGTTAACCGCATTTTAATATATTGTATGACTCTACAATGGCATTGTTTTTATGTTTATCACCAATAGGTACATATTTTACGAAGAGGGAACAAATAAAATCAAAATCAAATAAATTTATTTAGCAAGAAAATAAAGAAATAGATAGCGCTGAAAAACAAGAAGTTTTTGAATTAATATTAATTCCGTATACTTATATGTTTATGTAATGTTTTAGGTATATTGTTTAAACATAGCGATTTTAATGAATGTATAAATAAATATGTTATTTAACTATAAACTAATATATCTTAGTTATTCGTGTTAGTAGAACTACACCTGCCTATACAGCATCATTTTTTTTTATAAAGTTTACTATATTGGTTTACCGTAAAACGGGATGAATAGACATTCATGGAGTTATAAAACACAAGCCCGAAAAGTTTTTCAATTCCTATAAAAAAAATCGTAATAGCATGTCCAAAATCTGTGTGGTTTTATTTCTTATAACAAATCATACCGTATTGTAACTAAGTATTTTATGAATATTTTACTTAAAATTTAATCGTAGCTTGTATCTTGAGTATATTATAATCTCTTTTTTCAGGAATTTATAGTCTACGTTACATAATTTACCATCTCGATCATTAGGTATCCTTAGTCAAATAGGTATTAGTCACATTCATAATAGGGTTCAAACATATACTTTCCGATTGATTTATATTACGAATAATTAATAATAAGCTTTTATTTATTCCCAAACTGACGAAACAAATATTCAATTTTACTAATTATTAGTAAGCTATGTTAAAAAGTTACATCACTTTGTCAGTTTCGTCATACAAGGATCTCTCTTCGAGTAGCTAAAGGCTTCCTCCAGACGTGATCTTTTTGTTAATGGATATTTGTTACCGGTCAGTTTAGTTCCTCGATTACTTCAATCCATCACTCCTAAGATCCACTTCATTTTCATTTACTAATGGGTACTTTGAAGAGGCAATTTAATTACTTTGATGTTTCTTTTAGTTAGGTTGTTGAAAATCTCTATTTTTTAACAGTTACTTCTTCAGGTTTCCACTGTTTTATTTTATTTTCTAACCGTCAGACAGTAGGTTTTGGTCTGCCGATGGTCGATTATGTGTTTGCACAGTCCTGCATACTTATCACTCATGCTGGCATACAATGTTAACAATCATAATTACACAGCTTAACGACCTATTGTTTTTCTTAGTTCCATAACTTACTAAGGATCAAAGTTTCAAGTGCAAGACTGATAGCGCTCGAGTACACTTAAGTTACGTTTTCCTATAAATTCTGCTAAAAATGTCCATAGCAATAAAGTTGGCGCCGGACCTTAGGTTATCAGGAGGCGCGTGCGCGGTGCCGACGGCGACAGGCATAAATAACCCTGAGTTTCGATCGCGCACGTCAGTATTAAATCTGCGCTACGAGACGTAACATACAATATGGTGCGCAGTGCAATTCGTGGTGACATTTGTGGGTACTGCAACGCCTGCGTGCGGCAGCGGCTGTGTGCGGTGCGGGGCAGGAGTCCGGAACCTTTGGAGTGCGCCTACAAGCATATTCTGGAAGCGTACAGCGGGAATGCGGTCGAAGCTCCAGAGAAGTTGCCAGAGGCACCGAAAGCAGCTTGCGCGTCGTGCCGGTGGACGTCGGATGCCCAGTTTCCAGAGACCCCGCCATCTTCAAGTGACCTCAGCCTCGAGTGGAGCTCTCGCTCGTCCCAGAATCGTTTCCGCACTCGGCGACGCAAGAGATAGCCGTCGTAAACAGTTAGTGGTGGTCCAGAACAAGGGATTGGAAACATTTTCCTATAAGCATTTATATGCAGTCATTTGAATGATGACGTGTCAACCAGTAATTGATCTCAGCTGTGATTTCTTTATAAGGGTATTAATAAATCTGAATGATTAAGTACTTCAAAGTTGTTTTACTTAATTTATCCTTGATATAAATATTATGTAGGTAGGTATTTGTAGCTTATAGGTAGGTATAACCTACTAAATGTATAATTAATTGATACACAATATCGATAGATAGGTAAATACATAGAAAGTATGTTGTTATCTAAGATTAATGCTCAACTAATCTTGAACTTACTGCGTGTGCTAGAAATTAATATTTAAATAAAAATCCATTTGTGCACTTCCCCTCTATTTAATGCATTTACCTACTTTAATTATGCCCAAACAGTTAATTAATTTGAATAAGTTTACTACTAACCATTCACTCACCAAAGTCATTATAAATTTAAATTATTTTTCTTTGTTTGATTGAACGAGTCATTAGGTAATCTAAGTTTATAGCAATATTTTAAAATGTTTTCGTTCGTATTGTATTGTAAATTACTAATGAAGGTAATTAAAAACTTATACGTTTGTTTACTTTTTCGACTTACAATAATTAAGTAGATAACATTATTAAAATAATTTATATTAACTAAGAGAAAAGAACGACCTGCCTCGTTTAGGTCTTTAATGTAGGTACGTAAAGAACTAAACGTAGGTCTCTGGTTCATTAAGCTAGAAGCATTTTTAACCTTATTTGACGTACCTAAAGAACTACAAACACGTGCATCGCCTTTTTATACTCTTAAATTGAAGGTAAAGGAAAGATTATACAATTCTTTCACAATATTTTTTTATATAAATACTTTTTTTACGTTTTTCTTAATAATTGCCGTTTATAGGTAAATTTTAGTTGACTTATCTGAATATTTCTTTTTCCTTCTGGAACAACATTGTCTTAAGTCTCTGTGCAAGCGTAAGAGGAACTTTTTAGCTAAGGTACCTACCTAAGTTATAATAATAAAGGTGCAAAATGTGTAATATTGAAGTTGTATGTTATCTTTAACAATAAATTAATTAATAATTTGCCAATCATTGAGTAATAGTAAATCATATGGAAAAATAATAATTAAGTACTGTAATAACCGTATTGGGTGTTTATATGTATATAAAGCTTTAAAATGTGTATGTGTACATACACATACACATTTTAAAGCTTTAGCAGATAGCTAGTAGTCCGGGAAAAAACAATAATCATTTTTATTCGCCCTTTTCCAAGAGTTCATTTAACCAAAATAAATGTCAAGTTAAATATAGGTTCATGTCCAACCTCATCACTGTAGACTTGAGTGATAGGTATCTATCATTTTGAGCGCAATATTTTTACAATTAAGCGTTCAAAGCCCCTGTGATAAAACGCTAATAAGTAGGTACCTATGAACTCTGAACACTTTAAGTTAAGACAAACAAGTAAATATCCAGTTTAATCGAATATTTTGTAGTTTGGGTCGTAGAGTTTGTTTTTATTATTTATACTAGGTCCGGGATCGGGATTCTGTTAATCAGGTCCTTTTAGGGTTCCGTACCCAAAGGGTAAAACGGGACCCTATTACTAAGCCTGCGCTGTCTGTCAGTCTGTCTCTAGGCTGTATCTTATAAACCGTGATAGCTGGAAAGCTAAAATTTTTACAAATGATGTATATCCGTTGCCGCTATAACAAAAAATACTAAAAAACTAAAAAAATATATTTATTAAGGCGGTTGCCCATACAATAAATGTGTTTTTTTTCGTATTTTTTTGTTAAATTATAAAAACTGTAACAGGTAGACGCTTCAAATTTTCACAAAATATTTACTTCTATATTACCTTTCAAAATAAATAATAAAATAAAAATAAAGTAAATATTAAATCCCATACAACAAACGTAATTTTTAAGCAATTTTTGCTCGATCTTAATAAACAGGTAGAAAATGATAGTACGGAACCCTTCGTGCGCGAGTCCGACTCGAACTTGGCCGGTTTTTTTAAATTACGCTCAACAAGTGCTAACTGTTTGGCACTTACACATTTCTATAGTTTTTGATTAAAATTTGATTATGTTTATTGTTGTGTTGAGTAATAAAAAAAAAACACAACAATAGGAATGTTTTGTCTTCTGCTGATTTATTTATTGTCAATGATTCTTAAACTTATTATAAATAGAACAATTTAGCAAAATTCCACGTATTTATGCAAGATAAGGTTCCATGCAAAGCTATGCAAATCCGAACGTAGGTACGTTATAAGACTCAAGAAACAAACTCATTCAAAATACTTAACCAACTTAATACCTACTCTAATACCAACTAAAGAAAGTTTTAAATGGCCTGTTAACAAGAGAATGCGATGTAAGGTCAAAAATTGCCACGCCGTAGCCGAATGGAGGAGTCGCGACGCCGTATCTTATCTGTCTGGTATTTCGTTGGAAGAACCATCGTTAATTAACTATTTTACGCATTAATGTTCAGATTATATAAACAACACTACGTAAAGGTGTTATTGTGTTAATTAAGATAGGTAATCAAATAATTGGATGTGCATTCTTAACTGTAAACAGATTTAAAGGTAAAGAAAAACGCGTTGAAATCTAATGTATTACAAATATTCTTCAGCTTGCTATGTTGAAACTTCCTTTTATATACAAAAAAGCGTTCTATATAAAAAAACATTCCATTTTGTTTTTTATTAAAAAATATGTTTAAAATAAAAGTAAACTTAATAAACATAAATCCTTGAATGAACACGTGACCGACCGAGAATGAGCAAATTTGTGATATGTTTTTTTTACAAAGAGTTCTTATGTGTTTATCAATTGTGTTGTTCTAAAACACTTTATAGCTAAGACCTAATTTAATATTTAAACAGCTACAAACAACTTGTCGCGTAGATTAGATAGTAACAAGTTTAATTTATAACTTGCTCAGTTAAATGGCGCTACATCTAACACGCATCATTAGGTATAACTTTATTAATAACTAACACCAATTAGTTATTAGCAATCATACTCAGTTGTTTATGGCTATACAATTAAACTATTTGTTTTTAATTAACAAAAAAACTTCTTTTACTTGCAATATTAATGTAAGCAAATAGTTAGTTGTTGATCCCTAGGTAATATAAAAAATTAGGTAGCATGCTCTAAGTAAAATGAAAATAAATCTTTATGTTAGGGTAAGTCGAATAATCAAATTGCTTAGTCACCTAATATTGATAATTGTAAAACTAAAAAATGCCCATCTGGTATTATGACTATTATTTTAAAAAAAACTTTTTATCTTACGATTAACATTCCATATTAGTCTTTGAGATTATTATCTTCAACCAACTTTTCTACACATTTCTTCATGACTTTGCAGACTGTAGTATTTACTTCTAAATATTTTCTACAGATTTTTAATTTTGCTTTTAGCTGGAACTGTAACTAAATAAATCACACGAATTGAGGATGGTCAGTAATAATATTTCGAGAATGCATGTCAAGAAAGTACCTATAGAAATAAAAAAAGATGTAAGAATAAAAATTAATAAAGCATTATTGAAAAATAAATAAGAAAAATCAATGTCAATTAGAAAATAATATTTAAAAAAAATAAGCGTTGTTTAGAAAAAAAAGTGTAAATGTAATTTTAAAAGTAATTATTTTTGTTGCTAAAACAATGTTATATAGGTATACCTACTTATCTAATGCTAAAATTCTGTTAACTAACAAGAGTTACTATAAAGGATTGTTAATTAGGCCCATTTTCAACATGTTGTGAAAGATATTATTGGTAACAAGAAATAATTTAGATGATACGTAATGATCTAGAAATCTTTCCATTAAATTTTGAACAATTATATAATTCTAACCTTCCCGTACTTCTTTAAAGTAAGTTGATTTCAATTATTATTTTTATCCAAAACACTATTCTTAACATGTAACAAAAACACTTTTGTTTTGTCTAAGCTAAATGTAGTAAGTAGTAAAATATTTTGCTATTATGAATAAGTGATGCAATATGACATGTGACTAACTAACCGGTTGTGTTAACCAGTGTCATCGATGCATCAAAATATGATAGCAATAATA
Organism: Emmelina monodactyla; assembly: GCA_916618145.1. Lineage (NCBI taxonomy): Eukaryota > Metazoa > Arthropoda > Insecta > Lepidoptera > Pterophoridae > Emmelina > Emmelina monodactyla. The sequence goes on from OU745309.1 coordinate 5,494,301, forward strand.
CGCCCGCCGCTGTTGAATATTTTATTTCTAATTCATTCACAAACAATATGATGCAATCTTTCATTATTTTACATTTAGCTCATATAACAACTCGAGTCTCAAAGAACAGGATTTCTTAAGAGGATGCCTAATTTTTCACTTAAAGTTTAACAAAATGGTGATTGATTTCGTTGACAGGATCTTTGAAAGTATACAACTTCAAATAAATATACCTATGCTTTTAATCATAAGTTCTAAGATTTTAATGGTAAGGTACAGACTTAAGTGATATAGTAGTTATATGCCTGCTATAATTTTGACAAGTACTTTTTGAATATCTAAATCCTACGTGAAAAGTATATTTACAACAGTTACAATATTATGTACAAATACTATTTACATTTTAATTCAGACGTAAGCTTTGTAACATTAGGGCCACATAGTTATTTATTAAATCAAATGAAGATATGATTGAAAAAGTCTATTGAGCTGTTGAAACTTAAATAACATTGTTACTGGTTCTTAAAAATACAACATGATGAAACAAACTAATTTCAAATAAACAATATTATAGCTTATTGCTTGGTTACAGACACAAATCTACAAAGGTGACTCTCGCTTAATACAAACAATAACAAATTAGGTAGGCGAAATGTGTTTTTTTCTGTTTTCGTAATAATATTAACTTGGTCGATTAAGGGTTACCTATACAAAGAATATCAGATTAATCATTATAGACCGTTATAAGGTATAGACCGAAATTTAACCGTTATATAAGTAATTTAAGGTTTGGTTTAATATGGTAAGAATGTTGTATCTATATTCTGTTTTGGAGAATACAATTACATTATTTTAGATTTTTCAAAAAGTTAAAGGTACTACTAGGCATTTGTTTTTTTTTAAAGCAGATATGTCTTGTGGATACCTAGAAGAAATATGTCTCAAATAGGTACATACTAACTTCTAAATATAACTAGTAATTTTTAAGTGAGGGACTCAATAAATATTAAAGGTACATTGGTAGTAAGAACGTTATTAACATATGTATTTTGAAATAAATAAAACATACATTATTTATACATATTTTTAACAAAAGAAGATGCAGTCTTTATATTCATAGACCATGTGAGCTTAATATTATATGAGAAATATCTATCATTAATTTTCGTATGTTCAAGAATCATCAACATCAAATTGCTATTACAGCCAATTAGCTCCTTAACAAACCAAAGACAACAAATATACTTCAGTGTAAACCTTTATCAACACGAGCACATACCATTTTAAACCCTATTCCGAATGGAATAAAGAGTGTGTAACATTAGCCAATACTGGGAACATAGTTGTGGTGGTGGGGGCTATGGTGGGGAAGGGGGGGCTGGTGTAAGTTTTGCAAGAAGTAGTTATATGAGGACCTATCATGCTGAGGAGGAGGTAGGAAACCAGCGCGCCAGAGAGAAGGCCACCGTTGTAGGATAGAGTCATCATGTTACCTGCAAAAAAGAAAACATACTATATTTTTATAGATTCCGTTATCGGTTACTTTGTTTCCACTATAAAACGACGAAAGTAGAAGATGCAGTTAGCTTGTAGTAGTTTAGTTGTTTGAAATTTTCTGTTACTTCCCTTTGCATCTTAGTTTCATTTTGGAGTCTTAAATCTTACCGGCAATTTCTCGATGTTCCCTGCCAACTCTGGAAGGTGCCATTATCATAGGAACAGAACCAAACAATCCGTTTGTGAATCCAAGCGCTACTGAGAACATTATAGGGTAGATCTGAAACATAGCAAATTATTTAAAATTAACTTAATTACTTCAAGAAACACCAATAATAAAACATACTGTTTATGGTAGATAACTGTTGTTTTAAAGTAGTAATGAAACGAATACCACTTTTACGAATACGAATAGCATTTTCGCTGTTTTGCGAATACGAATACGAATAGTTACAAATATATTAAAATAACTAAGAATAAGTAGTAACTACTTTTTATATTTTCAGTGTCGGAAAATGAACATCTTGTCGCCAAAAAGGTAGTGGATCTCAGATGGCAAAAAATTTGGCAGTGCGTGTTTTGATACATGTATTTCTGAATTAAAGATGCGTTCCGTTTTACATAAATTATTTGTACGAATATTGTTATCATATTCAGCGAATACGAATATTCGTATTCGTATTCGTTGCATCACTAATTTAAAGTGGATATTTTGATAGCAAAACCTTTAACTGGCACTTTTGCTTTAGTTCATGATAAGGTAAAACGATCAATATTATATGCTTAATGTTTATCTTACATCTCCAACTATGTGAGGTGAGTGACGGGGGGCTGCACATAGAAGCAGCAATGGAACCAACAGCAATCGCAATCCACTGCCGAGCAATAACTGCGAGCGAGACCAGTCGTAGGGATACGCTGCTGCTACCTTTAAACAACGTCAATACATTTAATAACACGAAGGCCTTAAAAAACCATGTGTCAAACCAATATAGTTTTTATACCTTTCCAATAAAATCGAATAGGTTGAAAGATGACATTAACACTATTGGCATCCACGACCCAAGTCTACACGATGGTACTTCTGAAGCTATTCCTGGGTATAGACTTAGTGTGGTGAAATAAGTGAGTCCTATTGATACCATGTAAGGGTAGATTGCGCGCGCAACAGCCCATCGGATTATAACACCACCTGAAAATGAATGTTAGCTTCCTGACTTTTTTTGACTAGCAGCAGTCAGTCTCACTCAATGGAATATGGTTACCAATTCTCAAAGAATGAGCTCAATGATTTTGCTCATACATAGAGGCATTAAACTCCGATTTCGAAAATAATCTTGGACAAAAAATTCTATTCATTGTCTTAACTGGCTGATAATAGACATTCTTATAAATCTTACGTTTAAAAGCTCTCCAGGTGGTGGGTCGTTCAGGTGATTCAAACACCACGTCTTCTACCTTATACGAAGTTCGTGGGGTCTGCAGAGCTGATGGTGAAGCAGATGGTTCTGATAAACCACTAGGCGGAGAAATTACTGGTGCTGTCGTAGCAGTGGGCGAGTATACTGGGTTCGCGAATGAAAATGCTGTCTCTTCTCCTGATAAAGAAGAGTTTCAATTTACTGATAATTTTTAGAAATGTATAGGTGTGTGAATATCATGAGGTATCATATATTTCTCACCTAAACCCGAAGCTGCAGTGCCCGATACGGGAGGGCTTTGTAACTTCAAAACTCCATAACTAGAGTCACCAACTTCACTTTCCATCTATAAAGAAAATATTGTTTGTTTAAGAAGGCCTCCATGTGTTATTTTTTATATTTTAGAACTTACTAAATTAGCATCCTCATTCGGATTTAAATGCAGCTGTATCTTCCTCTTATTTTTTGATTCTTGTGTCAGTCTTAAGTAATGCTGGACTAATGGATTTTTCATCATTACATGGTGTAGCATTGAATGTCCAAGAAGTATTAGAATAGAGAACATGAAAAACATGAAGGTACTCCTACGTGGTGTATGAAATCCATATTTAGTGATTATTCGGTCAAGGGATACCCAAAAGCCAGCAGCGCCTGGAGAAATAAAAGAGCAAAGTTTTATTTAATATATTGTATCATAACTTAACCAATTCGTATTTAAGAGATTTTATTTATTGTACGCAATGCATACTATTATTAAATAATCGATGTTGTATTTTTGTGTTAAAACTGAACAATTTCTGTAGTAAACAGTGTGATGGTTGACATATAATAATCAATTACGCAAATGACAAAAGCTTCTTACTTTCCCCAGCCATTACTGCTTGTGTGTACCGCGGTGGCAGGCATCCCGTAAATCCATAGTAGCTTGCTTGTTGCACTGTACAACCAAACGCAACCACTCCTATAGCTACTAAGTTAATTTTATAGGACACGCCAGACGAAAATCCATCCCATCCTATATTGCACACTGCCACAAACAGCATTGTAGCGAGCGACACCAAAATGCCTAAAATATACACAAATTACTTTAGAAACTTAACTTGTTTAAAATAATATTTAAAGAAAAAGAAGAAGTATTGCTTACCAAAGGTTATTCTAGTGTTATAAGTGAAGAGATCCATCAGCAAATTGTTAATGACAACCGCGACACAAGCGGACGCGATGTAAACAGTGGACATATCGAACATTATCGTTGAATGCGGGTAGTGAAACTGGAAGTAGTCCACAGCCATTATAAAGCTGAAAAACATTACCATTTATAAATAACACGTATAACAACGTAGCCCCTTGCTGGGCGCCAATAATGAGAGTTAAAAAAGGTTGGTTACCTATTGAAAGGAAGTAGGAACGCGGCACCAGCTATAAGTAGAGTGTAGTACACAGAATGGTATCTATCAGGAGGTGGGACTTCAGGGTCTGCATTAGTTGAAGCCATTTCTCCGCGGGCTGCCCGGATGGCCTCTATGCGAGCGTACCCGCGGCCCAGAGTCTCGTTCATGATTTCAGCGAACTTACTTATAAACCGACTTCTTGACTATTAAGCTCCATTATAGACTTAGATATCCTTGACGAATGGCCTAGGTTAAGATATGCTGCGGCTAGTTAGCTGTTGGTAATAATTAATCAGGTACTTCATTGGAAACTTTTAAAAAAGACCCATTAATATTCATTTGGATTTGCGACTATTACATATAACTAATCAATCAAATACAAAATTCATAGTTAAACTACTGCGTTTATTTAACTTCAATAGTTAAATGTCAAAGGCGAAAAGTTGTGGGTGTAAGTGTCAAAGGTAAATCAGAATTAAATTCAAACAAATAAAAGTAATACGTACGTGAGTATGCTTAATCCTACATCTTTTTTAACAATAGTCACAACCTAATCTTACTTAGATTTTACTAATTCAGTCAGTAGGACTTTTTCACAACAAAACAAATGTAAATCAGCAGTTGACAAGAGGTCTACTTGGGCGCATGCGCTGTAGAATTGATTTGTAGGGATGGTAAACGATAGGGTAGTTCAAAGATGACATTCAATCCACTTTCACTCGTTTTGGGGATCAATGGCCAATATTAGTACTTATTTAACTGAGTAGAATGACAAGAAGAAAAACCATAACATTTATTTCCAAACTATCTATTTTCCATAGGTACAAGAATTAAAAGCCACAAGCATAATGTTCTAATTTCTAGGTACAAATACAACTTTGAAGGGTTGTGTTGATAATGACACTCCGTTTACTGGTTCTGTACTCGGCGGTGGGTCATCGTTAGGTAATTTGATATGAAACTTCTGTAGAAGGAAAGTTAGGAACAAAAACAACTCCGAACGAGCCAGCCCTTCTCCGATGCATTTTCTTCTACCTGAAATTAAAGAAACAACTTTCAAAAGAGACATCTTCGGGGCCTTATTTTTTTGACGTTAATCTTACGAACTTTCGTATCTTTTCAATTTCACAGTCACAATATTCAGGAACGTGGTTTCATTCAAAGACGTCGCGGCGACTTTATTACTTTCAATATCTCTAAGTTCAAACTAAGTTGAAAAATTAAGGTTTTGTTATATGTAGGCAGCTTCCAAATAATTTAATGACTAACTTTGAGGCTTTTGAAGAATCATTTTTTTAGCAAAAGAATGATTTATCAATAATGAAGGGCTCTTGTTTTAACTCTATCCGTGATTTCGCGCGGTAATTTTTAAGCAAAAAGGTAACGTACCTCTTTACCCGACGTTTCGACAGGGTTACACCCATCGTATTCGCAGGACCTTTTTGCTTAAAACTTACCACGCGAAATCCCGGGTAGAGTTAAAACAATGTGTTCAACGCGCGTTAGCTTAAAACAAGTGTTAATAAAGGGCTCTGTCAATAAGTTTTTTTTAAACCAATGACTACTTTTAGTGTCATCCATTATTTTGCAAAGTTAAAGATACAAACTTAAAGTCATAAAATTAAGTCTCTGAACATTTAAACATAGCAAATTTACAACAAAACAGTGTTGAGAATAAATACTGCAGTGTGATTAAGTAGGTACAATCGTTGGAGAGGCGCTCAATTAATCTGCTGTTTATAAATCGTTCAAAATAGCCTGAGCGAGGAAAAAAAAGTAGAGATATATTATACGCATAAAATAAAATATGTAATTACCATTTTCGTAAATGTCGTAAAATTTGGTCAATTTTTCAATGGATAGAAATGTAATAATTTTCATAAATTCCCTTTATTTGTATGATAAAAGTCATTTTATTACGGCAAGGTAATTTTATTACAGACAAGCGCTTAAATAGGCTGTAGCGAAAGAAAATGAAGAAACTAAATTGTTTTCAGACTGTCTTAGACCTAATTCTTAAAAACTAAAGTCACGCCCAAGTACTTACCACTTCCAAAAGGCATAAGCCATTCGTCCTGAATAAGGTTACCTTCTTTCGTAATAAACCGTTCAGGTCTGAAGTTTGTCGGATCAGCCCAATGATCCCCATTATGAAGATCGTGGAACAACAGCAACACACAACTACCCTTAAATGTAAATATTATGATTAATATAAACCACAAAAAAGTTTAATGCAATCCCATGGTGCAACACATAGGTAATGTAACTAGATTTAAGTTTAAATGCAGCATTGCAATTAGGTACAAGGATAAAGGTTTACCTAAACTTATATTGTGCTGACATGGGGTACATCTACACATTTAATTCTGTCAATTTGTATGTTTGTCCGCTAACTCCTCCTAAACTACCAAACGGATTTTAATGCGGGGTTTTGCTATCTCATAGCTTATTTTTTCACTTAAATTTGTAAATAAAGAACATTCAGAAAGAGTTATTTTAAGTCAGCACAAATTCAAAGTGTCATGAACAAGTCCTGAAAAATAACACCATTGCAAAGCGTGGGCGGGTCACTTGTATCTTAATAAGTTATAACTAGATTTTTAAGGAACCTGGCATTTGATAATAATCATTATTTATTTTAATATGGACACATTTATTTATTCTAAATATATATATGGATTATCAGTGGCATAAAATCGCCTTGTTGTTACAAAAAAAACTGTATTACCAGATCAAATAGAAAATGCTTTGTTTACTAGCATATAATTGGCAGTAAGGCATTACCTTAACTTTGTAGGGATCGTTATGTTATGACCTAGTGTGTAATAATATAACCACACAAGTGTGTTATAGGTCGGTTTACGGCCCTTAAAACGAGTAAATAAGGCTCACTTTCTGAGCAAGTGTGTTGAAAAAATTATTACAACACCAGGGATTCAAAAAAGAAACCACATGAATTTAAGGAAGGATGATCTTTGATTATACACGAACTATTTTCAGCTTTTGTGTAGGTATGTTACAAAGCTACGCAATGTTGGTACAATATTGAAGTTTTTCCTGTTCTGTGTTTTGCCAAATTGAGTAATAACTTATGAACAGTCCGTTCAATAATTGCTAAATTATCATTTACAGATAAATAAATAACATAATTACGATTTAAGTTTATTGTATGTTATTAACCTATATTTCAAGGCTAAATCATCTTGATTATAATCATGAGCATGTATTAATATGAAGGTATTTTAGTACTTAACTAAGAAATATCATTACTAAGTTTTATTAACTAAAATTAGTAGGTCTATGTCATCACAAATCATTTAACGTTAAATTATGAAAGACCCTACCTTTGGTATTAAGTACTTTCCCAATTTAGCATCATCCAAGGCCATATGGGGAATGCCTACTGGTGCTACAGAAGATATCCTCAGAGCTTCCATTAATACTGCTTCTGTGTATACCATCCTTAACAGAGAGGCACAGAGTAAATTAGTTTCACAATCTTATACAAATACGTAACATCCTACTCCCTACTCAAATTATAAACTTGTAAGTTTTTAAGTATGTATGGATGTATAGATGGATGTTTGTTACTCGTTTACGAAAAAACTTCTGGACAGATTTGGGTGAAACTTTACAGTAATATAAGTTATACAACAGAATAACACATAGAGTACTTTTTACCGCGGGAAAACTTTTCATTCCCACGGGAAACCGAATTCCACGCGAACGGAGTCGCGGGGCCAGCATATAAAAAAAAGTTGTGATAAGGATGCAGAGCGCGACTGTGTTACTATGTGAGAAATTATAACAGCAAACAGTTTCACTGTGTACTGGTAAGAAGGATAGAAATGGATAAAGGATACAAAGCCTAAAGTCTCTTGTTAAGGCTATGGTAAAAGCATTTCATTAGCGATAATATCAGCAGTTTATCTGATAACCTACCGGTTCCGATCATTCAACGTTGGCAGCCTGGACTGTCCAATAGTTTCATCTATTTCCTTATGAAGTTTAGCTTGCACAGCTTCATTCCTTACAATATGAAGAAGTAGAAAATCTGCTGTTCTACTTGTCGTCTCTACACCAGCTTCTAGAAGATCCAGACACACTACTAGCAAGTCTTCATCTGTAACTTTATTCAAAAGTTCTAGTTTTAATAAGGATGTACAGTTTTTTATTAAGTAAGATCAGTTAATCCGTTGAAAACTTACAAGTTCCTTTTCCTTCTAACATCTCAATGAGGAATGCATCTATGACGTCTCTAGGGTTTTGTACGTCCAGAGTTTTCCTGTGCTGATTCACTATTTCCTTTAAAAATGGGATGTGTAATTATAAATAAATCCTCATTCATGATTGGCCAGCACATGGGTCAAAAAACTACGCAAATGGCCTACGTTCTTGAACTAAATTATATCTTATCATTATATTGTTTTGTGTAGAAATTTATAAACTACGTACGTATCCACTGTTGTATCATCGCCACTGATATGTTTGGAATTGTTTTAGATATGTGTATGCAAACAAATAAATCAATAAGACATCTTTGATTTGAAATCTATTAGGATTGTAAAAGGCTATAAAAAGAAACGAATAATACTAAATAATATACGCAGTGTCGTACCCTAAGAAAACCATAGATATCATCATGGAGCTCCTTATTCTTAGTGTATCCAGTTAAATCAGGTGCGATATGTCTCAAACTCGGCATAAAATTCAAAATTCCTCCGCTCATGTCGACCGATTGGAAGATCTGGTTAATAAGGTGACATATCCGCAACAATTGCTTGTCATTTAAATTATACCTGTTAAAAACTTTACATGTTAAAAAAATATCTTGCATGAGTAAAAAAAGTTTGTTGTCTACCTTTTTCCAGCTATAAGTCGCCATAAGATATTAACAACTGATACATCAAACATTCCATTTGCATTAATTGGACCAGTGTTGCTAAGGCACAATTTGACCAAGTCTCTACATTCTTCTGTTATTAAAACCTCCATAGATCGTGTTCCGTAGCCAAAGTTTTTAAGATGTCTTAGAACAATGCGATGGGTTTTGCTCCACGTTTGACCGTCCGAAAAAACTAGACCTGAAAGAAATTAAAAGGCCAATTAAACCGCTTTGCTCTACCTTTGTAATTAGCACAAAAAGTTTTTAAATTAAATCTAAAAACTTGAACAAGACAAAAAACAAAAACAAAAAAGACAAAAAAAAAACTCTCTGGTCGGCTAAAATTTTGTACAAACCAATTTTCTTCCCGAAAGATCTTAACAAGTAAAAGAAACCATCAGGTCTCCCTGCAAAAACGTCCCTCAAGGACACTTCCTTTATCAGGTCGTATCCTGAAACCACCACGAGGTTGAAGGAACCCAGTCGAAGTCCAAGAATTTTTCCATATTTCGTGGTCCACTCCTTCCATAGAGTATGATGGAGACGGTATTTCCTTAAGTTGTACCACACCGAAAAAAGATTCCCAGCTATTGGCAAAGGGCGCGGACCTAAAGATAAATTACACATTAGAAATAAGACATCTTTCTATTACTTCGTTAAGATATAATAAAGAATATTACTTAATCTAACTTCTCGTCCTAGTTTAAGTATAAAAGTATGTTTTAAATTAAAAATTGAATACTTACTTAAACCCTTTACTTTAAATACAATGTTAAAATCATTAATAAAATGTCACTAACCTGGTGGATAAGTGCGAGGTTTTCTAAAGAAATCACGTATTAAAAAGAAAATTAAAACTACGTAACCGATAAACACCCACATGGTAAAAATGATTCAGACAACTTTACTTCCTCAGAAACTTGGTCCAAATGCACCCGGGATTTCATATTTTTCCTCGAGATTATGCTATTGTCAATATGCCATACACAGTATCATTGTTATTATAATTTTAACTCTTTTTGACCTTAGAATAATTTATTTTTCTTTTTGAAATAATGTCGGTACTTACCAAAGAAAGAAAAGGTGAAAACAGTATATAACAAACAGTAACTTAGTTCTTATAGCTTTGATTTTAATATTATGTTTCTGCAAATAATTACACAATTCGTGTGAATACAAATCAAAATACACTCAAACCACGTTTAGGTCTAATTACGTCTATTATAATTTAACAGTGGGTAAATTAATACAAACGTAGGTAAGCTTTACTATTTTTACATCTAGATGAATCACTTATTTTAGAGGATAATCATAGTTTTCAAAAACGTAACCACTAATACTGGTTTAATTTTCCTTTGTTAATAAATGTATGTTTATTCCCTAGTTTTTACCAAATGCCCAAGTTAGGTAAGGTTAGACCTATATTTAACAGTTCTAAGTATTTCAAGTTATTCCTTCGTTGATGACGAACTTTTATACAAACTTCCAATCCAAGTTCAAGTCTTTTATCAAGATGTAGTTTATCTAATTTTTAGCAAATTTTATTAGAATCGGTCCCATGGCTTGGGCATGAAAGCATGACATATAGACCACAGATACGCAGACATTTTGGCCGATAAAGTGTAGGGTACCTCTCTCTACGTTATAAGTAGGTATATTGCAGAAGGTGAAAGCTGGGCTAGAGCCTTTTTTACTAAAATAGCTGCCAACACAGGTAAATTAAGGATATCTCACTCTTTGCTAGTAAATGTAATTACGGGTTGGTTTCTATTTCCGTTTTGTTTTTTACGTTCCCCGGTCGCGGCTCAAGGCGAGATTTGTGTATTTTAATATTTTTATTTTATTAATATTTTTTACGTATGACCACGTATCTTTTTACGTAGTAGTTCAATTTTGACAATTATTTACTAATCTAATTCTGATAGTCTTTATTTAAACAGTTTTAAGTTAAGCTAAATTTGTTTTTTTGGTCTGACTCTACTTTTAGTCACCAAGCACACTAATGCAAAGCTCAGCTTTCGTCTCGCGATCTATACTGCCCTGCTCAAAGTGATAGAAGAAAACTGAAGCAATGCGGTATGGGACAAAAGAAAATCGTAACTATAATAGCAAAAAAGAGGTCGCATAATAATGTAAATGATGTAAGTAACTCGAAAGTATCATTATGGTTATGAATCAGTATATAGCTTGACACACACAAATCCTACCGCTAAAAGATAAATTGAGCAATTCCTGTTTTAAAATAATAGAGGTCATACTTACTTAGTTTGTTTACTACTTAGTATTTAATTCCCACGTGACGGTTTTTGAATGAACTTGTTACCGACTAATTTTGTTGACAGCTAATAATTGAAATTACTTCACCTACACCTAAAGGTCATTAGAGTACGCTATATTTACGATAGTATATTGAATATTCATTCATCAAACGGATAGGTACTTTAAATAGTGAATGACATGTCGAAATCGTGTGAGGTCAGAGATTTTTCTGGATCTTGCCAGTGTGACTCTACATGCGATAACTTTAACTCAATAGAATGATATGCCAACCCACTAAATGTAAATAAAGAACTAATAAAAATTGGTGATTTAATTACCTACTTAAAAATAAAATCCTTGTAAATTTTCAAAAGTAATTCCTATGGAAAGTAACAGGTATTTCAACAACAAACCGCATTTTTTTCTCTTTTTATTTAATTTAAAGGTTAAAGCTGGTAGGTGTGAATATTAATAATTTGATTTTATTTTAAAACTTGTTCCTTCTTAAGCATCTTTATTTTATTATAACACTACCTTTTAACAAGCTGCATAAACAATACCTACGATTTTTATATGTTAATACGCTTTAAATTAGATCGGCGTTTTAACTAATTATACCTACACACGTTTGCGATAAAATACGTTAGGCAAATATCTAAACATTTCCATACATACTCGTACATATATTTCACATTTTATCCTGCACAAGCTTTTGCCCGCGGCTTCACACGCGTTAAATTCGGAGTAAAACTCCTTTCCCTATACTATGTTATTATAAATACAAAACTTCCACTTGAATCACTCTATCTATTAAAGAACCGTATCAAAATCTGTTGCGTAGTTTTAAAGATTTAAGCATACATAGGGACAGAGAAAGCGACTTTGTTTTATACTATGTAGTGTTGTATCATTTTATGTAGGTAGGTATTCGGGGTACCTACGTTTGCCGCGGCAAAATTCTTCATTGTCAGAGTGGCCAGAGACTTATAAATTTCGTTTGAGCATTAACATGTTTTTGAAGTTGTGAACATATTAAATAAAAATATTAAATAATACATTCATAAAATATTTTTATAAGTAGGTATATTTGAATAGAAACTATACCTACTTATATTAACATTGAATAAGTTAACTTTTTGTGTAACTCCGTCGCTACCCTGCAACTTAAGTATTTTGTTGTTGTAATGAAGTAGTTTACCTGCTAAAATAGAGTTTTGCTTATTTATGTTGTAGTCTGTGTATTTTGACCTAGGTACTATTAAGACCTGAAGCCAATACTTGTTTTTAAAAAGCAAGAAGAAGTTTAAATAATAAATTATAAAAGCAATACCCATTACCTATGTCATGTTCTAATTAAATCCCCATTCATTACAAAAAGTTAGTCTGTTGCATAAGAACGGTTATATCTAATCGTAAAAGTTACAATGTTATTTAAAAGCCACACAGGCAATACTAATTAATATACGAAACGTAAGGGAATAAGATAATATGTATGTATATGAAATAAGTATTTGATATTAATAATTTACATTGAAAGTGTACCGATACGAATCTATTGTCGCCGCTGTTCATTTACCCTCACGTGACCCTTTTACAAAAGAGAACTGAAACATTATTGCGATATAGGTTCAGTTAATAACTCTAAATAAGAATACGTAAAACCAGCTTTTCCAAACAAATCACGCGAATGGAATTTTATAACCATAAGATAGATAGCACTTCTTGATTATCACTTGGCAACTGGTTACCTATACAGAGATCTTTACAACCAACATAGTTTATTTCATCATTAAATAGATAAAGAATAAAAACATCATTGTTATTGTACCAGTAGTACGATTAATTACTGACCACTACCCCACTCCAAGTATAAAACTGACGTAGGCGCGTTTATACCGCATTTCTCGATACGTTACCAACCAAAGTGGACACTTTGTCTTTTCCTCGATTAAAAAAACAATAAAAAAGTGCAGTGATGCCGCCAATAAACGCAACTGAAATTAATGGACGCTCCAACCCGCACGATGACTTTGTGGCCGCCTTGCATGAAATTGGGGAAAATGGGAAGCGGAAAAATGGAATTACTAAACCCGATACAGAGTATGTATTAAACAATGTTAAGAAAGATTTTACGTAGATACTGGAAAATTTGTCAGCAATTCTTATCTAATCGTATCTTAACCCCCCATAAATAGATTAGGTTTCTTGAAATAAACTTTAGTCATGATGGAATTATCTGTTGGATACCTAATTATAGAAGCAGGACCTATCAACAAAATAAATTGATCAGTTAGCGCCGGTACTCGATGTTTATTGATCAAATGAAAATACGATCAATTGAAGGCGAGATGATTTACTTCTAGAAAATTCCACTAGAGACTCGGGCTAATATGTACCAAGATAAAATATTGCTTTTTATGGTGTAATAATAATGTAATTTGCAAAACCAGTCACATTCTGTAACATGTTTGCGTGTCCATGAAATATATTTTGCTGACTGCTACATATGGTTACGTACCTACATTAACAACGACGTTTTTATATCATTTATTTACATTTAACATCGCTCATTAAACAGGAGCTTAATGCTGAATAAGTTTAAAAACTTGAAAAACTTTTCTAAAGTCACTAAGCAATTTCATAAACCTGCTTTTGTTGAAACAAGATTTCTTGCCATTACTTATGCAATAACTGTTGGCAAAAATCATTGTTGAATAAAATTAAGGTGACCGAGGCATACCGGATGCGTTTCATGCCGAAGCATTCACGCATCAAAATAAACAATTAGTTACCGAGAAACTAGCTTTAAGGACATCACTTGAACTTAATCACAAATCGCTGGGGTACCTATTTAATAATTATATGAAGCCAAACTTAAATAAGGGGGACGCTTAAGTCGAGTATCGACTCTTTCTACCCACAAAGCTATTAGACCGAAAAGTTAAGTCGATTAAAAATTGTTTGTTATTTGATATTTTTTCGAATTGTTGTTTATATCTACCAACATAATAAATAATAACAAATATAAATTGCCTATAGGGATGTTGAAGTCAGCTGTTTGATTGATTTATACCTATTTCAATTGCAACAGCTGACTTAAACCAATTATCCATAATTAGATTGCAACAGAATGCACCTTTGTCTAGGATCAGTTATTGACGTTATGATTACCTACAAAGGGGGAAAAAAAGATAAAATCGATGAAACAAAGAAAAATTTGCAATTGAAATTAATTTATTTGAAGCAACACTTTTCTGATTCAGTTGCTTATTGTTTATTTATAAGAAGTTATTTACCGTAAACTTTAATGAGCTGTGTTAATTAGCTATATTAACTGTGCATAAAATATTGTTTACGTTAATCTAGCTCACTCAGAAAGTGCTGGGAAAGGAACTAAACATCATCTGTTTAAAAAATAACAAAGAAGACAACATAATTCTTATATTTAGTAAACTTACATTCAAAAGTTACAATTAACCAGTAATTCTTTGAGTGGTGGCTTATCTATACCTACTTATAATAAATCTGTAGAGAGGTCAATTCTGTACATGAAATATATTTACAAAATAACTATCACGGGGTGATTAGGGATCGATACTGATGCCAAAAATGCAATTAGTACATTTTTTGTCTGTCTGTCTGTATAACCGTTTTAGCAACAAAAACTACTCGACGGATTTTAACTAAACTTGGTACAGTTATTTTTCATACTCCTGCGCTGGTTAAAGTATACTTTTCATCACGCTGCAATCAATAGGAGCAGAGCAGTGAAGGGAAAAGTTGGGAAAACGGGAGAAGTTTCTGCAGTTTTTAAGCTTCCGTCGCGTGTGCAACCTTAATTGTTAAAGCTACATAGAAACTATGTATCGCGGTTCTCCTCAATAAAAAATAGCAACGTCAGGATGTGTCTATCTTTTATGGTAGACTGACAAAAACACGTCATATTGTCATAATAATAAAACAATGTTGAATTTTATTACCCTTTAGGTCCACAAGGCAATCGAATTATGTAGTTGTAAAATTTTTGAACATAAAATTATAATGCTACCTACATTGATATATTACTCTCTAGATACCAAGTCCGACACTCAAAAGCGGCGCAAAAAATAAGCTACCAAATCCAATTTATACGTACATCCTACGTTAGTGTCATTTGGTCCGTCAAGCAGAGAGGTTCTCTAGGAAAAAAGACAACAATGCCTAAATGCGCGTTCAAAGGTTGCCGTAATAGTTCAAGAAACATTACCAATATCCCTGGCTTATCGTTATTTCGGTTAGTTTAAGCATTTAATAATGATTTTGTAGTAAAATACTAGAAAACATTACATTAGTTTTCGAATAGAAAAAATGTTTTGAAATTTTCTGGTGTTGCCAACTTCTTTTGTAGGAAAAAAATAAAATTTTGCGGTTTTTTTAAGCACGTAAAATAATTATAATTATATATTTTTTTAAAAGCGGAATTTTGACATCTTCTTCATTATGCCTAGTTTAACAGTATTTTTAACGAAACAAATAAATAAATATCCAAACATAACTTTCCACATTTGTAATATTAGTATGAAATAATATTAGTAGGACGTGGCAAAGTGTTAAGGCCACGTAAGTACTGCACTTAAACAGTTTTATTAAACTATCGCATTTTTGACGCTTGTCTCTGTATGTTAGTGTATTAATTACTACAAAAAAATGTTTAATTTAATATTTTATATAGATAAATAAAATTTGCATAGGTAACTTCTGAATTTTAATTTTATAACTTGGTATCCCTTTGACGTACACATGCACAATTTTGAATAGTGTTATACGCGCGTCACGCACACATTCATAAAAATTTGCGCCGCTTTCGGAGTGACGTTTTGGATGCAACACTCCATCTAGAGAGTAATATATCAATGGCTACCTAACATTTTGGCACGTGCAAATTTCATAGGACTACTTATTCGAAACAATCTTAAAAATGAAAGCCTCTACCTTTCATATTCAACAAGGTAGATTATTCAACAAGTTTTGCGTTCGCATTAAATTTGTTACTGAAATCTGAAATTTGATGCCAGTGTTTTCATAAACCTCATCATCAAGTTAATTAAAAGTTATGCAAAAAGTTTATACGAGTTGCATGAATAAAATAAAAAACTACCAGAATGCCAGATACCTACTCTACTTTGGTATTTGAAAAACATGCTGCTTTGTTAATAATAAATAATAAGTTATTAAGTACTTAAATAATTAATTCTTTAGTTAACATTAACATTTGATGAATGGATTAATAATTGTTCGGCTTGTTGTTTCAGATATAAATACGAGTCTTTGGTGGAGGCAGCAAACTTTATTCAGTCGCAAATCTGCATCAAACCGCACATTGGCATCATCTGTGGTTCTGGTTTAGGTAATTAAAGTTAATAATATTTGATTATCGTAAGAAATCACCTAATTGCATCTTCTTGCGGATTTTTATTCTTGTTTAAAGCAAGCTGAGAATTCAAATATGTCATGTTTGTATCATCGTTTAAAATTAAGCATCGGATTATGAATCCGTTATTACAATATTTGTTTGATACTTTTCTCTCAAGTGTTTTATGTGTATATTGGGCTTGTGACTACTACTTTCAAATTTGTCGTCGTAAAACCTTTAGGGTGGCAATAGTAGTCTGTAATCTCCCGATTTGTGTTTATACGTCTCCTGTACTTAAAATTTACATTAAGTCTTAATCGTCGAAGACTCGAAGCTAATTCAAATTTAACTCTACAGGATCCTTGGCTGATAATATAGCAGACGCTCACTCGATTCCTTATGACAAAATACCGCAATTCCCCGTAAGCACAGTGCCTGGTCACTCTGGGAAGCTGGTCTTTGGTACAATATGTGATGTACCTGTCGTCGTCATGAAGGGCAGGTTCCACTTCTACGAAGGATACCCTCTGTGGAAGGTAAGGGAAAAGCACTTGAAGGCGATGTCTATGACAAACATCAGGAGACAATATTGAATTGCTCACGTAACAAAAATGGGCGTAGCAGATTAACTTAGTTACCTACTGTTTAGAATTTATCAATCTACGTACACGAGTCGCGATTGTTTTCGTAAATACCCATTATCAGTATTTATCTTTTTTTATTATAAGATCGCAATTTTTATAATAACAAAGAAATGGCACCTGATTATTATTACTTTTTATAGCGTATAATGTTAGTAACAAAACAATGTAGGCAAGTGTTGAACACAAATGAAAGTTATCAAAGAATTTAATACGTAGGAATCGGTATTTCTGAATCTAAATGATAAAATACTTGATTAATACTTTCGGCGTTTTTGGCGTGGCGTGACGTATTTAAAAACTTTTGATAGAGTTGCTCCATACTTTTTCTTATAATTTCTTTTTTATGTTTTAACAAATAAAAACACACTTATTAACACGTACCTACCAACATTACCTACTAGTAAAAAAAAATAGATTTTTAACGCTTGTACACGCAATAGTTGAACACATTACGGCAAGTTCATGTGTTTGATATAAAACCCATTATCTATAGTATAAATTACAACTTGATTGACCAATAAAATAATAAAATTTTATTTTTAATTGAATTCGTTCACAGATTCGTAAACTTTCCGATGAACATCATGTTTGTTTAAAAATGTTTAAAGACAGCTGATAACAAAACAAATATTTATAGTGGAATAATGTAGAGGGAATCGGCTGACGCAACCCTGGGTCGACCCCCAGTCGAGCGGTTATCACGATAATTAAGGGTTAAGGGTCATCTATGCACTGCTTTACATGATCAATTAGTTAATGGAAGTTCCATACTTAAGTTATACTGAGATTAGGTAATCTACTTTATAATTAGGTATTTTGATGAAGATTGCCGTTATTATATAAGTATCACAAGATAAAAGATTTTTAACTTGACGAATAGGATTCAATAATTCCTTATTAGATAATGTGTTAATTCTAACAAATAGATAGTTATTTAGCGATAACCCATAACCAAAATATTTAGATAGGTATAGGTAGGTATGTGACTAAACGTAACATATTTTTTAAAATAATTATTTTGATAATTATATTAATACTTCTCACATTTAAATGACTTAGTTCTTTGCGAAACTAATGTATCGTATTAATAGCACCTGCGTGCATATCTAGAAACCAGTTGCTAACGTCAATCAAACTAGAAAGCCGAAGATAAAATTACTGTGTGAAGTTCTGTGCAAACGATGGACTCAAATTACTTGCCTCGGACTAAACCTGTTTTGCATGCATATTTCCTTGACAAAAAAATAGGACACGAAGTAAATAGGAATAGGTCGTGTACCCTTGGTAGTATCACATTGTAAAGAGTATCTTGCTGTCTAGAGTTGCGTAAGCTTTTAGTTTTGTTGTCCTACTAACTTTTATGTTTTTTTCAGGCTTGCCTTCTCCCAGTGCGGGTGATGAAGCTTCTTGGTGTGAAGTCGCTGATCACGACAAACGCCGCGGGGGGTCTCAACCCTGGCTACAAATTAGGTGATCTCATGATCTTAAAGGACCACATTAACATGATGGGATTCGCGGGACAAAACCCTCTCAATGGGCCAAATGATGACCGGTTCGGACCACGATTCCCAGCCATTAACAAGGCCTACACCGCAGAATATAGAAAAGCTGCCAAAGAAGTAAGTTTTATAAAAGTTTAATTTTATTCGCGGGTGGTGCTCCGTGTGCGTTCGGCTCAATCCCTAATCAAAATCACGTGTTGCTCAGGCGATATCAGTAAAGCCGCGTTTTTAAAAGCGAGCAACGCTATAAATTTGTTCGAAATGTTTGGTATGGTATCTGTCCATAAGCTTACAATACAACAGTTACATTCTCCCTCCTCCTTTTGCAATATCTAACTTTATTACTTTCTTCTCTAAAAAATTCCAACGCATACGATAACATATTAACACAATAAGCCAACAGTCTTTAGAATGTCATCAGTAGGTATTTTTTATGTATTGTTGGTGTAAAAATACTCGTATATCTGTCATCTCGTCTGCGTCTGCGCAGGGTTATCTCGGGTTAACGACGACAAACGACTCGGGTCCTTGTTTGTGCGTTGGTTTACGAATGAATATCTACTCTTGAATCACAGCCTACTTGTTATTTGTGCCTATTTGACGTCACTGAAAGTTAATCAACCCTGAATTGTATGACGTCTCAGCGTAAAGAGCCAATACAGAGATACTTGCAATAAATTACGATCAGTCGTCAACACGAGTCAACTTATTCTAGATGATTCTATTTCTCGAGATCCCAGTAATAAATTCAGCAATACCTACCGTCTTTACATGAACCGTTTACCTTCAGATTGCCAAAGAATTGAAGATCGATCATTTAATCCGCGAGGGTGTCTACACGTGCCTCGGCGGACCCAACTTCGAGACTGTGGCGGAACTGAACATGCTCAAAATGTGCGGAGTGGACGCTGTTGGCATGTCCACTGTTCCTGAGGTAACTTTACTTTCTTTGTTACTACTATTACTAAAGTATCCTATTATATAAATAAAAAATAGTCACACTTATCTGATTGTAGGCTATTCTATATTATTTATATCTGCTACACTACATAAGAGATTTCGATATGGTTTTGTAGTAGATAGACATGAAAATATTCTAAGATTTAAAAAGTGTTTGCCTCCTTTTTTACCTCTTTCTTACTACTTTTATATTAAAGTAATAATATCATATGGCTATAGCTTTTCCTTACAAATAAAGTATGCAAGACAAACAGATATACAATTTATATATTACAACTTTTGAAACACCTAATATTAATAATTAAATAATTTGCAGGTTATTACAGCGGCTCATTGCGGCATGAACGTATTCGCCATGTCCCTCATAACAAACGAATGTATCCTCTCATACGACACCGACGTCGAGGCAAACCACCAAGAAGTCCTGGACACAGGCAAAAGCCGAGAAGAAATACTAAAGAAATTTATCACCAAACTAGTAGCCGCCATCAAATCCATCGACAACCAGAATTGCAAGAAGAAATAAACAAAACAACAACAAGAAACATGAAAATAATTGCGTAGATATTTTGAAAATGTTTACCGTTGCAAGCACTACAGAAGTTCTTGGCTTAGAAAATAGGAGAAATTGCTTTAAGTTTAAAGAGAGATAGTATTTACGAAATTACTGTGTACCAGTTGATATGTAAGTTTAAGAATACTCATGGTAGATAATGTCAATGTGTTCTACATGTGTTCATAAAATACTTGACGTATAGTTGCACTGTGTAGGTAATATTAATTAAATTTATTGTGATTAAAACAAAACAATAGGTTTATATAACTTAATTTATTTTAAATAAATGTTTTTGTCAGAACATAGTTTTATTTATTTGAATTTTAAAAATAATTAAATTTAGGATTTTTAATAAAAATAAAAATATAACTTGAACTGAAACACAAACTTTTCATTTAAGACATTTACAATATTGCAGATGCCCAATTATTTTTGATTCACATTGTTTAGTTTACTCACCATCTTTTTTAACTATTGAGTTTTTCTGGTTTTGACTTTGGTGAATCAGGGTTGCTTTTGGGTTTTTTGACAATATTAGGTTTCGAAATCAAATAGGCAAATTCTTGGCATGCTGTGTCTATATCAGGATACTCATATTTAAAACCTAAATCTAGCACCTTTTTTGGGGTGACATGTTGGCCTTTAGTCATTATCATAGCTCTCTCTGGATTTAATAGTAAATTGAGTATTTTTTCAGGCACTGGTATTGGTGCAGGTCTGTTTAATGCTTTAGAAAAAGCCTGTAAAAGAACATGACATTAATTTACTCCCTCAGGCCATACTTGGGTTCTCATACATTTTGACATTTAGTATCATAACAGCATAAGTTGTTCATAATAGATCTCTTAATGCATAAATAAAGCAGAACTCATTACACTTGTTCAGTGAGGGTTGCCATAGCAAATAATCATCCAACAAGTGGGTATATGGAAAAATTTAATTAAATTTAAACTGCATGGTTTTATAATAAAGAAGAAAATGTAGGGCAGGTTATGAGTAAATATTCATCAATGTAAAAACTACTCACTTTTGTGAATTGTTCATTAGTTATAACTTGAGGGGCAACACCATTCAAAATGCCTGAAACTTCCTCATTTTCAAGAGCAAACTTCATAAGTCGGACCAAATCATCAATATGAATCCAAGGGAGGTATTGCTTGCCTGACCCAATGTTTCCACCGAGTCCCATAAAGAAGGGTAGTATCATATTCTTAATCATTCCTCCATCTCTGCCTAAAACTGCTCCAGCTCTGATTATTACCTAAAGAAATAGTGAAGTATCATAGTAGAGGCATATAATTAAGCTAATGTTTAAATTGATGCTCAAAAATAAATAAATAAATAATACTTACCAATCTAACAGGAGGATCGACTTTAGCAGCTTGTTCCATTTCACGAACCAGATTTGAAAAGAAGTCTGTTCCAGTCACAGGACTGGTTTCATCATACCTTGCAGTCTCAGAAGGCTCATAAGCTCCAACTCCAGTAATTATAAGAAAAACTTTGGGTTTTAAATCAATGTGCGCCTTGTTAATAGCCGTTGCTAATGCTTTTGTAGTGTAAACACGAGAACTTTGTACATTTTGCTTAAACCTGATTGGAACATACTAAATTGGGTTATGGTGGCCTTTAGTAACACATATACACAGTAACACAAAAGTTTTAACTATTAACTTATAAATAAAAAAAGAGCTCTATACCCTGGTGTCCAAGCTTTTGTGAAATCCATGAATGCTTGTCCAGCAGTGTTAACTACTGCTTTTGTGCTTATTGGCAGCCCTGACGATTCTATTGTTGTCCACGAGATGTTGTTGGCACCCGGCATTCGGGATATATTTACTACGTTGTATCCATCACCTTGGAGGACTTTTCCAAAGGCTTTTCCGATAAATCCGGAGCCCCCACCTACAGATAAATATTTTCTATAAAACAAAGTTTTAGTTAGTTTAAAAAACTACATAATTAAAATTCTTACCAACGAGAATATTGCCGGTCCGTGAACACATTATGTAACAATAAATCTAAAGATTAGAACTTCAACCGTAATTTCTTGTGATAGTAACTAATTAAATGCGGACTCCTCACAAAGGGCTTTATGCAAATGTAAAAAGAAAAAAATATTTTCAGTGTTTTTCCATTTTATAACGTTTCAAAGTTTTGTTTTGTTTGATTGAAAATTGGCAATATTTTTGTTGATTTGACATTTGACATGACTTTGAAATATAAAATATAGCGGGTTTCAAACCTTAAGGTAAAATAACCGCGACTTTAATTTAAAAACAATAATAAGACTTCTATTCCTAATTACATATACATAAAACAAAAAAATAATTACTTCTATGTCTGTTTTGAAAATTTGTGATGCTTCATTACATAGTATAAATCCAAGTCGCTAATTCTGTCTGTTTGTATGTTTGGCTGCTAACTCCTCCTAAACCACACAACGGATTTTAATGCGGTTTTTTCCATCTTTTAGGGAATTTATTCATTTAAATTTGTAAATAAAGAACAATTAGAAAAAGTTTTTTTAAGTTAGCCAATAGTCAATGTTTCGTGAGCAAGTCGGCCAAAATTACACCATTGCGAAGCGTGGGCGGGTCGCTAGTTTCTTATATACCCGAATAACCAGGAAAAGCGGAAAAGCTGAAAAAGGAATCACTTCGACCCACTAAAACCAGTTGTCATCTTGCTTGACAGAACATTACTTAACAAGTCTCAATCAATCATCTCGGTTCAAATTTATTTCAGTGCAATTTTATAATTTTCTCGGCGCGTTTGCGCGCTCAACAACGTTTTCAGATGGGAATCGATAGCAGTTTTGAACCTTAGCAATTGTCAGTGCCAAACTTGACATTATCATTGATTGACATTGATTTATTTATTTACATTACAGAGCTAGATGAAGATAATCTATTATAGGTTAGGTATTATTTTTGTATTCGTTCATATAACAAATTAGTATGTGTTGATGTTGTAGTTTTCATAACTAAATAGGTTCTCGGTTCAATAAATCTATAACGCTATGATACCGTTATTCGTTGCCGAAGGAACAGCGTATGTATGGAATTCAGAAGGTAATAGAGATCGAATTGCAAGTTACAACGTTTATTGACGTTTTGCCTAAGTTAAAGTAATATTCTTATTTTTAGACTGGTTTGCATTGAGAAATGATCATCGTGTATGTGGTACATTGATAGGATCACTTCCTACGTTTCCGAGACAAAATGATTTCCTTGGTGAGTAGTTTAAGTCGTAATATGCGTTATTGAGTGACTGATGTTTGGAAATAATCATATTTACAATGACTTCCCAGTTATTAGCTACAAATAAGTTCTACTTATAACTTTTATTATTATTTGTTTCTGGAGCCCATCAATAAATATTAAAATTTCTTATCCAAGGTTTGCCTATGTCCCTGATGGCAGTAGAAGCTGCTCTTTTAGTTGAAAAGAATATCTGTGAATTGTATGAGTTGCCACACATGTCAGAAACCCCCACAGAAGGTGAAAAGCATAAAATCCAAACAAAAACCAACAAGTAAGAATGGTATCTTCGGTTAGAAATGGAAAATACTCAAAAAACTTTTTTTTATTAATTAATATTCAAACATTTTGCCAGAATAGCAGAAGAGCAAAAAGAGGATCTTAGAAAGCGAAGAGTAGAGCAGATATCTCAAAAAATTGATATGATTATCTCAGGAAAACGACAAAAGCTTTTATCTAAAGGGATAACAGGTATTTATATCTATTTAAACTGTATTTATCTATTTGTTTTTTTGTAAATAATACCACTCTTTTTTTCAGATGTCAATTTAGATAAGGATGTATTACTCCAGGAGGAAATTAATAAACTGCCACCATTGGCTCCAGCACACTTGTTAATTCACTTGCCTACAGAGTATTACAGAAATACAGGTATTATATATCCATGATATAACTTAGATTTTTTCGGATATAAATTAATATTATTATTACCTATGACAACTTTACAATATTGAATACAAACTTAAAGTGTTGTCAAAAAAAGATAAAGTGCATAAAAAATATAGATACCTACCTATTTTGTTTAAGCCAAACGAAAACTAAAATTGGAAGACTTAAAGCCCAGTATATTTGATAAAGAAGGTTCATTAAAGTATGCTGTTTTTAAAGATCTTTGGGAAAAGGGCCATCATATCACAAGCGGTTCTAAGTTTGGTTCAGACTTCATTGTGTATCCAGGTATTTTCCTACATTTTACTTGTATAATGATATCATAAATTAAGTAACTTATAATACTTAGCTATACATTTTGTTGCTTTCAGGAGATCCAGTGAAATTCCATGCTAGTTATATGGTGCGATGTGTTCCTGACCAGCAATCAATATTTCGCCCATCAAGTCTAGTTGCTTTTGGAAGATTATCAGTATCCGTAAATAAAATATCAGTAATAGCATCGTGTAATGAAAGTGGCAAAGTAGAATATCAGAGTTTACAGTGGCATGATAGCATAAATTAAAAGGATATTATAAATATTGTGTTATATTACTTAAAATCTCCATCATCATCATCACCGTCATCTGTATGAAAATAGTATTCGATTAAAATACACCTATATTTTATTATTTAGTTATTTTATTTATGGAATGAAAAACTTAGACCCAAAAATATACGGGAATATCCTACTAATATTATAAACGTGAAAGTTTGTGAGTATGTATGGATGTTTGTAACTCATGTGATGAAACTTTACAGTAATATAGGTTATACATCAGAATAACACAATAGGGTACTTTTTACCGCGGGAAAACTTCTCATTCCCACGGGAAACCGACTTCCACGCGAACGAAGTCGCGGGCGGCCAATAGTATTGAACTATAATTGGTAACTAAAATGTTTTTATTTTCTGTACATTATATTGTTTAATTAAATTATGTGGTATTTAATTAAACGTTTATTTGGTAAAGAAATCTTTTTTCGAAAAATGTTTAAATGCAATTGTTTATAATACCAAACATAGCAGAAATTGGACACACATTTTGCGGTGCGGTGTAAAATCCGCTATCAGCGCTCGTGTTTTTGTTCAAACATAATCGTCCGTGTGCATGTTCGTGGCACATGTAGAATCACGGCGTGCTTCTATTACATTTCTTCCAGAAAACCCTAATAATACCGTGAAGAATATAAAACCCGCATTAAAATTCCCCAATTAAGTTTGAAATACCTTAAGGTTCGCACTGGTTCGCTAGAACACGGATGACTAAGTTCGTTCGATCGTTAGGTATGACATTTCCAGTTACGGCGCAAACGTGTGTTAAATGTTGCTCACTCCAAACTATTCTAAGCGGTAAATCTTCTAAATTTCGAACCATATCGGTTGTGTATGTGCAAGCAAACGTATTGATTGATTACAATTTATAGACCGCAGCATTTGTTTTTGATGTGAATCTGTCATCATCTGAGTGTGACGGTCGAACCTACAATCTATGACAAAAAGTATATTTTTTGGATATTTACGCAAACGCAAATTTATTTCAAAAAAACATGGATGACCCGGAGCTGGAAAGAATTAGACAACAGCGGTTGGCGCAGTTACAATCTCAACATGGTGTAAGTTTCAATGTTTTTTCTCGTATAGGTTATCGGTTGTTTTTAATGGAAGATTTCTTTTTAAATGCCCTAAATAACATTCTTACAGGGTACCGGCGATAACAGCAAAGAGCAGGAAGAACGAATGCAGGCAATGGAAGAGGCTAAACATACGATTTTAGCTCAAGCACTCAGCCAAGATGCCCGAGCAAGATGTAAGTCTGTTGTGGCTGTAGTTAAATTTTGTTAATATAAGTAAAATTTAGGATAGCAATGTCATCTTCATGAAATATATTATAGTAATGTCTTATTTACAGTAAACACAATCAAACTGAGTAAACCAGAAAAAGGTGCTATGGTTGAAAACATGATTTGCAGAATGGCTCAAATGGGACAAGTGCGGACCAAAATCTCAGAACAAGAGTTGATTCAGATGTTAGAGTCATTAAATAAACAGATGCCTAAGTCATCAAGCACTGTTAAGTTTGATAGAAGGCGTGCTGCCTTAGATTCTGACGATGAGGATTTTTAGCAGTATTTTAATGAAATAAATACTCAGTGGTTGCCTTACAGCGAAATTTTAAACTATTTTATTATTTTATACCCTTTCTCTAAGTTTTCTCATTATAAATATTTTGTATTACTTTTGGTTTTAATTTGCTTATTTTTTAATTTCTGTTTTAAATATTAATTTTAGGTATCTGCTTCTAATGCAATAAAGTTTATATAAGTAAAAAAATGTGTTTTCAACTTATAGAAAGTAAACTAAAAGTGAATTAATTACTATACCCTGAGTTATTATAGATTAGTAACTTAGGTTAGGTAGGACTAAATAGCTAATAAGCAGTAGGTAAATCTAAACTTAAGCATAATAATGATTATAGGTTTTGGATATTCCCAAAAGTAAAGATTTTTCCATGCTTGTCTTAGCTATATTGTACACAAATATTTTTTTTACTTGTGGCAAAGCCAATAGTGCCATTCACAGCATAGTTAAACGATGATGCATTGTTAACGTAAGCGCTATTTTAAAATCATGCAACGCCATCTAGATTTATCTATGTGTGATGTTAAGTAGGGAGATCTATCTATTTATAAATCACTCTTAACTCGAAGACCAAACTTGAGATTGATCTTGAGAGCGATTAAAAAATGCGGGCTTAATAGCATGCATTCACTTGAGACGCTGAACTCAAGAATATACTTAAGTTAGGTCATTTTATTAAACTGTCATCTCAAGATCGCTTTCTAGTTTAATCTCAGAGTTGAGAGTGATTTATTAATAATACGTTATAATAGTTGTACAAGACAAAGGCACGTTAGGGGTAACTGACTGTTCAAGTAGGTGGACGACAAAGCAAATCCCGGCTGGGCTATTTTGTATCACATTTTTGGGCTTAATAGATAGAAAATCAATGTCACCACGTAGGTATGCTAATACATAATTCGTATAACGAAGAATATTTTCCGGTCCCCATTTGCTTACATAAAAGCACCGCCGCCGCGCCGCCGCGCCTGAGTTCTGAGTCAATTATTACACGAAATATCGTTTAAAAAGTCGTAAGTCGTACCATACTCGCGATCGCGATAAATAAACGAAACGTATGACCGACAAATCCTTGTAGACCTCCAGAGCAAGTTGCTTGCTACCGTTTGGAGCGTATGTTGGCGTGAACACATAGATGTCGCCTTAATAGAAAGAAAGTTTAAATATTATAAATTATTATGAAACGTGCTCTGTGGTAAAAAAGCTTACATTAAATGCTTCCCTATTTACGTACCTACATACCTTATTATTCTATGCAAGTGTTTAAAACACTTGGGGGGAATTAAGATTTATTAATAACCTATCAACAAGATTATGATCGGATTATCATTAAATTATTCATAGGTAACTATTTGAAATTACATACCTAGAATAATGGGTAGGGATATCTGTGAATCTGTGTAATATTTTGCTTTTTAGGGTTCCGTACCCAAAGGGTAAGTACTCCGTCTGTCTATCGTTCGCATTAGGCAGTAGGTACTTAGGTATCTTATAAAACGTGACAGCTATAAAATTGATATTTTTACAGATGATGTATTTCTATTGCCGGTACAAAAACAAATAAGCATTTAATGGGGCGCATACAATAAGGGTCGGTGACATTTCGGACCAAAAAAACTCGGACACCTTCGCCAATGTATGGATTTTCAATTTTAATATAATTTTTTTCCATACATTGGCGAAGTGGTCCGAGTTTTTTTGGTCCGAAATGTCACCGACCCTACAATAAACCTGTTTTTTTCATAGATTTTTCGTGCCAAAGTCCAACTTTTCGACCACTTCGCAAACATTAAATAAAAAATAAAAAAATAGAATACTTATAATATAATGAAAATACAAATTAAAATCTTTATTAAAATTGAAAAAAATGGCGATAGATCTTAATTCCGTTGGTATAACTATTATAGGTAGGTATATATACTTTTTCTAAATTCCTATTCGGCTTTAAAAATCCTGACACTTTAATGTTATCTATACGGGGCCGTACCGCTGTTGGAAGATTTACATGTCAGACAAGGTACCTACCTACCAAAATAGTTTTAAGTAAGTCTGGGCTTGCGAACTTGCGCGTGCGTTTTGCACTTGACCGTTTGGTCACTTTTCTGACAATTAATGTTAATTTTTTTAAACAGGTAACTGCACCTCACTTTTATATAACATATCGTTTCTTCCTCTTATTTATTGAGCGACCCAAAATATTTATAATACATATCTACTGTAGGTACCTATTTACTACTATTAAATTATAGACGTAGTATATTACAACCTAAATCAAAAAATCACATACAAGCACTTGTATCCTGCTTATCATTATTAATCACGGTATTGTAATCACATAATACCTTCTTATTTTTATAATCCTTTCTAATTCGCATGCTTTCTTGAGTAGGTAAATCAATTATTTATAATCTTATTTTATCTGAGGCAACTTATAAAAAGGCGTCAGATTTTGTTGCGAAAACAAATAGTTGGTAATTGTGAAGATGTTGTGGCCTATTTTGACAATATGCGCGGCGTTTGCACTGACCTGCGCTGGCGCACATTCCTCGCCTCATGCGGAAGTTATCGAGGAATTCATGCGCGACCCGCGAATCGCCGCAAGGATTTCAGACAATATTATGGAGGATGCTCGTTGTGATGTAGTAAGTATTTTTTGAACTATCTTTTTGAATTAAAATATCTTTTGTCTTCAATTTAAGCGCCATGTTAGTATCAGTCTACTTCTATATTATATACCTATACTTCTTTGCATAGCTAGCAAAAATAAATGAATATGGATATTTTTCTATAGTTAAAGGCATTTTAACATAATATATATTATACGTACCTAATCTAGCTTAATTAACAGTGGCATAAAGTGTGTATAAGAATTAAAGTTTAAATAAAATTACAGCCAGAGTTGATCACCAAATACAAGTATCCGTTTGAGGAGCACACGGTCACTACTTCAGATGGTTATATCCTGACGATGCACCACATCCCTCATGGCAGAGACAGAAATAATAAAGTAGACAAGAACAAGCCTACTGTCTTTCTGATGCATGGACTCCTATCTTCCTCAGCTGATTGGGTACTGATGGGACCTGGATGTGCATTTGGTAGGCCTATTTTCAAGTTAAAGAATCTTATAAAATTCTTATTAATTACAAACTCTTTAATCTGAACCATTCTTCTTTTTCTCAGCTTACCTTCTAGCGGAAGAAGGTTTTGACGTATGGATGGGCAATGCTCGCGGTAATTACTACTCCCGAAAACATACGAAATTAAACCCTGATGCACTATTTAATACGGATTTCTGGGACTTCTCCTGGGATGAAATTGGCAATATTGATTTGCCGACCATGATCGATTACGTTCTGGCAAAAACTGGCAAAAAACGACTTCATTATGTTGGACATTCTCAAGGCACGACTAGTTTCTTCGTCATGGCTTCCCTACGCCCTGAATACAACAACAAAATCATTTCTATGCACGCTTTTGCTCCTGTGGCATACATGGCAAATAACAAGAATTTACTTTTAAATGTAATATCACCTTTTTCGAAGGACCTTGCGGTAAGTTCGGGCTATAAATTTGGTTTCGAAACTATCGATTTATATGAGATTTTTTTTAAGAAGTGTCATTTGATTTTAGAAATTGGCATTCTTCTTTGGCCTTGGTGAGTTTTTGCCTAATAACCAAATAATGACCTGGGCTGGGCATGCTCTCTGTATGGATGAGGTTGCGTTTCAGCCTTTGTGCAGCAATATCATATTTTTAGTTTGTGGATGGAATGAAGCCCAACATAATGCTGTAAGTTGTTATCGTTAGTTAAAATCTTAACACAGTGCTAGATGAGTTATTAAGTAGGTATCTCAAGGTATATTCCCCACATACCTACACATAACATAAATCAATTCTACATGATCCTTAACTATTGTTCAAACCCAAAAAGCAGCAGACTGTTTTCAAAGTACGTAGAAATAGTAAGTAACCATTACAGTTATAACTTGACCGTTTCAGACAATGTTGCCAGTAAAGCTAGGACACACTCCCGCCGGTGCGTCTGCCCGTCAGTTCGCCCACTACGGCCAAGGCATTGCCGACAAAAAGTTCCGGCGCTACGACCACGGATTGTTGAAAAACAAAAAACTGTATGGAAAGACCAGCCCGCCAGCTTACGACTTATCAAAAATCACGGCACCTGTATTTTTACATTACTCTGATAGTGATCCCCTCGCTCACGTCAAGGACGTTGACACTTTGTTCAAAGAGCTCGGCAGACCTGTTGGCAAGTTCAGGATTTCTGACCCCAAATTCTCACACCTTGACTTCCTGTGGGGCATTGACGCACAAACATTGCTGTTCGATCGCACGATAAATCTTATCTGGGCGATGGACGTAAACGCCTACGATGAAACTGTGTAATCTTATTAAAATAATCAGGAAAATGGCTATGGTTTATTGATTTATGACTAAATACTCACTTGCTTGGTTATTATGCGATCCACCTCTTTTATTAAGATTGAAAAATAGGCGTTTCTGTATACTTGTTAAGTATGAATCCTATACTTATATTAATAAGTGTAGGTATATTTTCAATGAAATGACTACCTACTTTAAAAACTAAAAAAGGCATAAGCACAACAATATAAAACCCGGAAAACATAACACACTCCTCAGTTTTGACGTTGCGCGTCACTTTGATAAACATAAATTTAGGAAAAATAGTCCCATGTAAAACTTACGACAAAATGAAACCTAATCATGAACCGTGAACAAACCACATTATTAATTCAAGGAGTCCGTTATACTAAACAAATATTATTAGAAGACGTGAACATACCGTATAAGTTGACTTGTGATAAAACGAACAACCATTTATATTTTTGTATTAATGCCGATGAGTTTTCCGAGCACAGTTTCCACGTGGTTGATCTGGACTTAGACTCTGGAAGTCCCTATGTAATACCAGGAGTTCGGAACGGGTTTGCGAGCGCAGTTGATCAAGAAACTGGAACAGTGTACATCGGCGCCAGTGATGGCATTTGGCAGTACGATCAGACAACCAAACGTGTAAAACCACCACGACTAGTCAGCAACGTAGATATTCTTGATATGTTCTTTTGTAATCATCTATTTTTCGTACAAACATCTAACCAAAAGTTATACGAGTACGACGGAATGGAGGAAAGGATTGTATCCAAGATGGAAAAGTATCTCATGGAACATTTTATATTTGATTCGTGTGGGGATTTGTTTTTTGTAAATCGGGGAGGGTTGTTTCATTTGGCCAAAGGTACAAAAGTCCCAAGTCTTAACGTTGATTCAGATATGAATTTTCGTGGGGCTGCAATTAACAAGAACGGAGACCCATATTTTATATCCGATACAGGTATTTATTCTATCGATAAGGGAAGTGAGCGGTTACGTAAAATTGCGCAAATAAGTAATGGATATGGCTTGGCCTTTGATTGCAATGACAATATCATATATAGCGATGAAAGAACTTTAAATATCTTAATACAAGATAAATAAACAGAGACTTATTTTTGTTTGTTTTCTGTGGGACTAGTTTTTTACTTTTTACGCAACTTAAATTATTGGGATACCTAATTTGTTGTGACTCATTATTTTATAAAACAAACAACTTAAATTCTTCAAAATTATTTTACACTCACAAAAAATTTCATGCTCATTAAAAATTTTAAAATAATTTATCGCTCTTTCAGTTGATTCCAGTAGCTAAAAACCTAAAGGGTTATCGTAAAGTCGTTGTAATTATATTTTATCGGTCATGATAATCCTGAAGTCTTCCTTAATATCATTGTTTGTGTAATCATTATCGTAGATGTGGTACCAGATAAATGTGTAAGTAAAATAATATGTTGTAATTAGGTATCTAAAGCCATCAACATCAGCCATATAGATCTTATGTATGGAGAGGACCAGTCGGCATCGAAAGGTGTGGCTAAAATAACTAGTACCTAACAAAAGTATGAGCACCAATAACGCCACCACGATTCAACTGTCTAGCGTTGTGAGTCCTTAAGCCGTGTTTCCGTAGTACGTAATACGTCACCGCACAAGACACTTACGCACATGCTTGGCGCACCGTCGATAAATGTCATTGCGTAAACGTATACTTTTGCAGCAAGTAACGTGAGCAAAAAATCATCAAAGTGTTTTTTTGGCGACAGTACCTACCAACCTAACACGCAAAATCAAGGTGGTAATCTGTGGGTCTGGGTGAATGGCCTTATCTTTTACAAGATTATTCAATGCAGATTTAAAATGATATCATGTATTGAATCTTGCGAAACTAAAAAATAATACATTATTACTACTAACTAGTTATTTATCTATTTGTCGATAAACAAAACGTAATTCAAAGATTTTCAGTGTTAAATTCAGTGTTTTAGATTGTTAATACCCACTTATAAACTTAAAATTCAAATCACAAGCTTACTTCGGAACTCTGAATAAAATTAGCTCAATCAAAGCTGTGTTCAAAAGCCATCTATAGCTAGTACACATCTGGCTTAACTTTTGGTGAGCAAGTGATAGGGTCTGATTAGAATTCCAGTCGTCAACAGTCTCCTGATGAACCCCCACTAACCTACCTAAGTGTATATTAAACTAATTCTAGTTGGCTTTATGGAGTTTTAAGCAAAACTAGTTCAAGGGGAAATAAAAACCTTATAAAATTCCAACAAAACAACCGAATAGTACCTATAGAGTATCGTCACGCGGGCTGTAGAAAAATACCCCAAATCCGAATAAGGGTCTATATAGTTTTTTTTATGCCAAAAACTTTATGTTGGTTATATACATATATTTCTAACCATCTGACTGATAGGAACCACTCCTTAAAAGTATTTATCAACAATTTAAAAAATACAGAAAGGAACAATGCTTGATACATTGATATGTATTACACCTATGTCAATCAATGGTTGCTTGATACCTACGCAGAAGATGCTTGCCTGTACTGTACCCATTACTTATAATACCTTGACTATAAATATAGAACATAACGTGAGCTAAGCATTATTAAATTTGCATTGTGTTTTGAAGTTTCATACAACAGTGTATCTAATTAAACTGTAGGTAGATACTCATTCTGTTTATGTAGAATACGATGATAGGTTACCTACACAATTATGAAGGTCCGTACACTTCTCCGATATGCTTCGTTTAACATTCAGCCATGCTTGTGCCCACATTAATTTATTGTTTTAATTACCTTAAAATTTTACTAAACTTATACGGGGTGTAAAAGAACTGCTTCCAAAACAAAAACTGGGATTTGCTTACGTTTAGAGCAAAAAAAAAATTATATTATGATTAACAGAAAAAATTTTTTTTTTTACCTAATTGTACCATATTGCATTTATACTATCAGATTTTGCGACGATTTCAAATTAAATAGGGTTTTAATTTTATTTGCAATGTTAATAATCGCTAAAATTTTTAAGCTGGTGTGTTATTGCAGTGGTGATTCGTTTGGGACCCACCAAATAATACGAGTAGGTATTCGGGTTTCACGAATGTAATCCTACTAATATTATAAACTTTTCCATTTATAATATTGGTAGGATTATTCTTTAAGTTAGAAAAACAGGTATCTGGAATTTTCTGCACTAAGCCCTTTCCGTTTTTACGCCTGCACGTCACAACTTAGAACATTGGTTGTGAATGGTTGTAAACTAATAAAAAGTAAGTGTTAAAACTTAAAAGGCACTTAAACTTTCATTGGTACGCACAACTGCAGAGCACTTCGAACAATGACAACTAGACATGCACTAACTTTAAACTTTGTCTGATAACTCATTCATTATCTTGACATATTTTTATTCATTCCACCATCTTCAGGATGCCATGATGCTTTTGATAATTTACCTACTTTTCCATAAGCTTGATATTATAGAATCAACAGATTAAAAAATATTAATCCAATTATGACGTATAACAATATTTGTAGGTAAATTCATAATCAAAAAAGGAAATTAAACAATTTACAATAATTGACCAAGTTAATAAAATGTGGTTGCATCTCTATAAAAGATGACAACAAAAACATGTAACATTTAAAACTAACTGTCACAATTAACAAAGAAGTCCAAGTTTACAATATGCCAATAGACCAAGCAAGTTTCAGGTACCTAGTTGATAAATGAATGGCACTCTCCCCCGTGTCGGTAAACGTGTCACACAGACAAGCGAAACCTCGAGCGCTAAGTCAACACGGAGCCTTTTATCTATCCCGGGAGGCTCTCTGCCTCAGCATTTTACACAAGTAATTGCCCCAATCCGAGGCTTTGCTTCATTCATAACTTCTTTGGCTGTACATTAGCATAATTATGATCGTCAATAAATTATTAAAACCTGGATTAGGTACTTTGAAATAATGATGAACAAAACAAAGTTGGTAATTCTAATGGGAAGGTTTAAGCTGTAAAAGGATCATTTTAACGTCTGAAGTTTTAAGTAGCTACTGTTATTATTTGACATTATTTATCACCAGATAAACTATAAATTTGATATAATATTTAATAATTAATGCGTAGGTTCGCGATTATTTTTATGTTTACGGTTCGATAATTTGATATTTTAATAAAATAAAAAATACGCAAAATCATATGTTTGTAATACCTAAATATGTTATGATTCTAAATAATATTTTGATTTCGTCTGTGATACCTCATACTTAGTTAGGAACCTAACTATTTGCTAAAATTTGCGGTCACCAAACCTAAGTAGCTTGAATTTCAATTCATAAGGACTGTATTGATAAATACAATTCTGAAAATTACTCTGTTTACAAACACATATTTTATTACTGCCAATAGAAAATGTTTATCTATCACAAACTTAATTATAGGACAACGATTGAAGTTATTCCTGAATTGTTCCCTTCAGATATTAGATGAAGGTATCGATTTACGAACGCGACAGTGCCTATCACATAACATATGCTCCGGTACAAGTCAATTAATTTTATCATATTGACTTTGTGTTCAGTATTCATGTTAAATTGAATAAGTCTTTGATAATCTCTAGATTGTATTGAGCAAACTCGTCCTACATGTATGTTAGTAAGTTTATTCGCTAATCACTTCAATAACACGCAAAAAGTGTTTTTTTATTAAAAATATTTTTTTCTAAGAAATAGCTACGCGATCAAAATTGAAATTAAACAAATTTTAACGGAAATATAGCTGCCTCGCAAAACATGGGCAAACTTTGAAAAGTAGATATGTTATACCAATTACGTTTTTGAAATAACGTGGTAAGCATAGGTTAAAAATCTAAGACTAATTCTAAATATATGGATTTATTCATTTAGCCCATTCGCCGACGACCGCAAACGAAGCGAGTTCGTGTTCCAAAGTTAAAGGAAGTTTGCAACACATGTCATGGAAAGGGACACTCGGGAACACTGATTATTATGTCAGTTATTTAATGACGATTAATGTTCTAAATACGAAGTGTGACGGCATAGTTCGTATCACGAAAACAGTTTTAATTAAGATAAGTTTATATTGTTTCACTAAAGATAATATGATTGATTTTATACTTAGTACCTATTAATTTGTAATCTACTCTGACAAGTTATTTTGAAATATTTAGGTATAGCAGACACCTTGATATAATGCCACACAACGAACAAAATCCAAGTACCTACGACTATTTAAGTACCTATGCAACATTTTCTATAAAAGATATTGTCTACGACTAAAGTGCACTCAACTAAGTAAGTGAGGTATAAAAGTACTTTAGAAGTGCTCAGGTGTGCAAGTTCCAATTAATCATTCTGTAACTAGAATGGTTACAGCAGCACGGGGTATGAAGATGCTATTGGAATTCTCGGCATTACAGGCCTAGTCAAGTGGCGGAGAAGTCTTGCAGCTGTACCCATTAACTGCACTAACAAGCAAACTGACAAGTACCTACCTACCTACTAGACTAGGTAATTGTTACATCTTCATATCAAGAAGGGTTGAAAAAATTGAAATGTACAAATGCATTTTTAAATTTTT
Source organism: Emmelina monodactyla (assembly GCA_916618145.1). NCBI lineage: Eukaryota > Metazoa > Arthropoda > Insecta > Lepidoptera > Pterophoridae > Emmelina > Emmelina monodactyla. The sequence goes on from OU745309.1 coordinate 5,530,923, forward strand.
ATTAAAGCCAGGAACATAAGTGTGTTCATACAACAACGTACAGGCAGTAAAATAAATAAGACACAGTAACAACAACTCAGTTTCTTTATAATTCGGCGTAAATCTATTACACATTCATATTTAATAAAATCTTTTTTAATATAGCATTCTGCGTAATATCACATGCAAAAAATCCTGTTATCATTTCATGGATGTTTCCAGCCCATTATAGGTTAAAAAAAGTTAAAGTTTGTAAATAGTACCTATAAGTTAAATATATTAAATAATGTTTCTCTTGTTACAAGTTTATGGATCAGGATCAAATAATCATTATATTTTAAAGCTTATTTTCCATTAATTGACTTTTGGAATGGTCTTATTTTCGCCAAAAGCTTCAATATTAAAATTTAAAACGGAAGATTTTTTTTAGGTAGATATTAATAAAATCAGAGTTGTAGTTGTAGATATGGTTAAGTTTCATATAGATATGAATAATGCAGAACGACTTCCTTTTTTTGGTTTGAAGACCTTATGTCTTAATGTTTGGTTAAAAGCCATTTCCTTGAAAGATTAATCATAAACTTTAAAACCCTATTCCATTTCACCGGTTATCACATCATTTAACGATTTCCACAATACTAATCTCAATCTCTTAATTCCATACTTTTCATTTATATATTATTATATTTTAAATACACAATTCTATTTAAAAACATCAATACATTTTTTTCTATAGTAAAAGTATATTTTTGTATACATGTGAACATTTTCACAAAGTTATAAAATTTTATAATTTATTAAACTAACGATGAAAATCAGTCATTAGAGACATACATATATAATTTACATATATTTTTAAGAGGGATATACTATGAATGTAGCGATATGACGGACAGTGAGTGACAAAGCTCGTTATTTATATATTTTGTGCTTTAAGTTTGTTGTAAATTGTAATAGACGGAAGCTTATATTTACCTGTTCAAGATTAAATAAGAATCAGAATAAAATTACAATAAAATTGCAACAAAATACTAATTTTTGTTTAACCATTATTTTTTACTTTCGTAAATATTTTTTTAATAAATTAAGTGACCTTTGAAATAAATTATTCTAATTAAACCTTGTTCACGAATAATAAAAAACAGAAAAGGTTTAGAAGAGTGACGGTTAACCTTTCAACTGGCACATAAAATAAACTTTATTTGGGGGTACTTTTTATATAAATATTTTTGTAAAAATGTCGTAGTATCATAAAATTGATATTTGGGTATTTTATAATATATAAGACTACAAACCTGTCTAGAAATATATACTTTATATCTGTTAATAAAAGTATTTTTACTCAAGAATTTACGTTTATAAAAATAAAACATATATTTTCTAATACGTTTTTTGAAGCGACCAGCAGTTGAAAGGTTAATAGTCGTAGGTAGGATTAAGTCAGTGTTGTCTTGCACAATATTTTTGTAAAGTATAAGAAGATAGGTATATTCGAGTTAGTCAATAAACTCAATAGAACTACAAGTCTTACAATACTTGGTCGGGCTTGTCTAAAAGATTCTAGGTACTAAGGGACATAAGCTCCATAGATGCATACACACTAGACATATACACATATATTTAAAGGAAGAGTCATTTATAGACATCAATTTTCTCTCATGAATAGAAGAATTACAACAGTCTTTGTAAATTTTTATATAATACTGATGTAATATATCTTATAATACAATAAATAGTTATCAACATCGATACGAAACTCAGTTTTGACTTTTAAAAATATGAAACTCTTTTTTTGTAAAATATAAATATTTTATATTGTCGACATTAACTGGACGTTGTGTTAAAGTAAAATAAGTAATAGATATAGAAAGTACAACGCAGATTTAAAGATGATTACGACTATGATTATTTTTAACAAGAATTTTACTGTTCAGCGAACCGTAGCTTTTGTTTCTTCACAAAGTCCATCGCTACCTTATCATTCGTCCTTGATTCTAGGATCTGTAGGATGGGATGATCTGGAAATAATTATATAAATACTTACTTATCTATGTTATAGTAATATACAGGGTGTATTTGTCAATGTTTTTGTATTTTTATGGATGTGTGCAAACCATGCCTTAAACCAATAAAATAAAGTGTTTAGGAAGAAGTTTTTTTTGTCTTTATATCCTAGAAGTAAATTGCCACTTTTTAAGTTTTCTTAAAGTATTAAAGGATTTTTTTCCTTCAATATTTTTTATCATTATTATCTTAAATCTGTTTTAAATCTCGACTTCTATTTCTTTGCTGTTTGTACTTCCGTCTTTCGTCGGAAGTTGCATAGGGTTTGCGCATTTTATATTCTATTTCTCAATTTCTCTTTAAGTTTGCACTGCGATGAAGAGAGACGTCGCTTGCATGCTTTTTTAAAAGGCTTATTTAAAATATGTAGTCTTAAATGCAATAGAATAAGTTTAAATTTCTTGTTTACCTTCTTATATAAACATTTCAAAGCAGACGTAAGATATTATATCTTCTTATTTCTACTCAGAGAGATTTAGCTTGTTTGCACAACGTAAAATATGCAGAGTTTTATTCAATAGTTTCATATTTTAAAAGGTATTTGCTATTTTTAAGAACTGATATTTTTACAATGTAGGTATCACTACTTTCCAGCTTAGATTTTCATGAAAATGTTTTGTTATTCAGATGCAAAATGCATACTTACCTACCTAACTTTTTTATGTTTTTTAGATATAACTTGTGTTTATTTTAGAATAAGTTCTACTATAACAACTTCTTACCCATTTTTTATAAATAATCTATATCAAGCACATTTCTATACTGTTAATTTAGGTTTTGTCGTAGGCATTAGACTTACTCCTGTCATGCAGCTGCATTAGCGGCAGTTCGAGCGGGCGCAGCGGGTCGGGCGGCGCGTGGCTGTTGACGCCGGGCACCCGCGACAGCGACACGAACGCCTCGCCGGCGAAGTCGTCCGCCGTCAGCACGTCGCGGTCCCACACCGACAGCGCGAGCGTCGCCTGCGCAGAGCGGCACGACTCCAGCGACACGGCGAACTCGAAGCACTCGTCCCACACGGGGTTCAGGGTTTTCTTTTAGAGTGAAGAAGCAGGTTTTTTTTTTTGAGTAAGTATTATACGTAAAAACCAGCTGTTGAAATCTTAAACAATTTCTTGGTTTCTGTTGTTGTAACTACGGTAGTTATTGATGTTTTAGATAAGAGGTTGGTGGATAGTATTACAATAAAACCTAAATGTATCCTTTGTAAAATGCGCCGATTTGTAAAGAAATAGGCTTACCCAAATCTAGTACAAAATATACATTCAGCGTAAGATCAACATTACGAAGTATTTGCTCGATTTCGGTTGGCAAACACTGTATTGCCAAAGTATAATAATGCTCCCTTATTATTTAACTTGCTCAAAGAGAACAAAGGCAAATTTTAAATATAGAAATGGAGCTTTCATGTGAATATTGATCAATATACTTACCTACTTTACTTGTAAATCAGAAAGTTTAACAACAAACTTAGCCCTCCAAGTAATTCCCATTATTTGAATAACATAAATACGACCGTAATATACCAACTTGAAGATGTTATGTTACTTCCGGTATCGAATCACAATTTCTAAACATATTCTGCGTAAATATTTGAAACTTTATAGTAGTTCATTCTGATGTTTCATGTTAGGAACTGAAAACCCTTTGCTATACCGTTGGCGTGATATGTAAAGTTTTGGAATTAGTATAATTAAATCATAGAAAGTGGAAACATGTAAAACTTCAAAATTGTGTTTGAATTAATGGTTCTTGCAAATTGTTTAGGATACTACGATTCCACCGCTTCGTCTTTATTAAAATAGACAGAAATGTATTAATTCGAACTTGATTAAAAGTTATTCCTTTTTACAAAATAATATGTAAACTATTTTTACCTTCTGAACATTGGTAATCTGTTCGTGAGCCTTCGGGAACAGTCTCTTGGGCAACAGTTCCAGTACGACGAACGGATCACTGAGTCCGTTGGGATCGAGCGGGATCACGTCGCGCGCCGACAACACCTCCACGCAAAGCGAGTCGTGGTTGAAGTATACTCTGAAAGAAAATATATGTTAAGTATATTTCATGTATATTTATTCTCGCAGTAACGTGTGTGTGACGTGTGCCACCTTGCATTTAAAAATTGTGAGTTGATTTCGATTCTTTTATTATTATTTAGTTTACAAATAACCAATGCCTTATTATGCAAGTAATACTAAATTTAATAAAAATGAAAGAGAACTAAATCTTAGCATCATTACCGCTATCATCATTATCATTACATCATTACATAGTATACATCTAAGTCGCTAATTCTGCCTGTTTGTACGTTTGGCCGCTAACTCTTCCTTAAGTACGTAACGGATTTAAATGCGGTTTTATCCATATTTTAGGGTATTTATGCATTAAAATTTTTAAATAAAGAACGTTTAGAAAAAGTTTTTTTAAGTTAGCAAAAATGCAAGGGTTCGCGAGCAAGTCGGCAAAATTACACCATTGCGAAGCGTGGGCGGGTCGCTCGTTTGATTATAAGAAAGGACTAGAAGGAAGGATTATATTTATGGCACTGACCTGACAAGCACGGAGCCATACGGCGACGGCACCGCGGTGCGCCCCTGCTCCAGCAGCCGGTCCGCCAGCCACAGCTCCAGCAGCTCCTCGGTGGGCGCCTGGTGGTACTGCATGCGCTGCTCCAGCCGCACCCACTCGCTGTTGTGCACCTCCGTCATTGGCAGGCCTGGACAATAGTGGAGATGATAGGGAAGGTTAAGATATGAAGTCTGAATTTATTAGATATCGAACAAAGTTAAAAGCTAGAACTGTTAATGCTATAACTTTAATTATTGAGGTAGTTAACTAAAAATCTGGTAGAAAAACCCTTATATCAACTAGCTTAATCAATAACAAATCTGGACTTCATTTTATAACACGACAGACTTTCGAGAAAAAACGTAATAAGTTAAGTATATTATAATCAAGTTTTTTTAGAGTAAAGTTTTGCCTTTGTACCAACTACTAACCAACCAGTCAACTTGAAACCTACCTTTCCCCTCAGCATGGAAGAACTCAGCCAGTAGGTCCAACGCCTCCCTCAGCCTATGATGGTAGACCCTCGGTTTCTCGGCGCCACCTGCATCTGCCTGCGCCGACATCTCTTTAAGCACGGCGCTCCAGCATCCAGCCAGCGCTCGGGTGAACGCCCGCGGCAATAGCCACGTGTTGAGAGAGGACAAATGTTGGTCTAGATACTCCAGTAGTGGGGTAATAGCCTAAAAAAAAATCAAAAGGTAAGAAAGGTTCCAACGTTAAAATTGCATGTGTCACTAAGTACCTAATGATATCACCCAAAATTTTTTTACCTTTAAAGTGTTTAAGGTTAAGTCAAGCTTGACTCTTCGCTCTACGACGCTGATGTTGTTTTAAGCAGAAATAAGCCTTATATCTTTTCTCCACTATACATTTTCATTTTGCCGTTTAAGGGCGGGTTGTATCAAACAGTTGGTTAACGTATTAACGTACCCACGTAACTTTTTGACGTTTACACCAGATGTTTAACGTACGTCAAATACAAAGCGCTGTTGACATTGTACGTCAAAAATAACCCGTTTACTAGCTTGACAGTTGGTTAACGCCATTTTTAACGTTTACAGACACGTTAAGTAGTTGTGATACAACCCGCCCTAAGTCTACATACCTCATCTTTTAGCTATTCCCTACCTGTGGCGTGGGCAGTGTATCCGGCGACCAAGCGAGATGGAACACGGCCTTGCGGAGCGGGGGTCGCGTGCGCGCGGCGAGCGGCGCGGCGGCGCGGGCGGAGCGCGCCTCCAGCGTGCCCAGTGCGCCGCGCACCAATTGACGTGCGCTTTCATCCGTACCGCTGGATGGACGAATGTGATAGTTTATGTTGTGACAATAAGTTCGAAGATATATATCAAATGATTTTTCGAGAATTTAAATGTTATAAGGATAGAATTTAAGTAAGTGATTAATAGGTATATAAAAGTTAAAATAAAAAAGCGCCTGAAAATTTCATATACCTATAAGGCCCAGATTATAATGAATTTAAAGTTTAAAAACGATTGCATTTGAGGTTTTCCCCACGCAAACAATCCCTCTTATTAAAATACGCAAGTTATGTTCAAATTCATTTTTCTAATATACCTTTAGGTACACTAATTAGTACAAGTGTTAACTGTAGGTAGCATTTTGCATGCGACTGACATCCATTAATCTATACTTCTATACTATATATATATGTCGGGGATCGACTATGCTTATGGTTGATATAAGAAGAGTGCGGATTGCCAGTACCAAATATGGTGCTAGACAGAGTCTATGTGACATCGAGCGAGCAGCTGTCAGAGTGACAGAGATGGTCTTGGGTTTTGGTGAAGAGCGGTTGGAAAATGAGAGTGCTTGGTGGTTGCGTAGAAACTGTCCGTGATCCGTGCCTTCTTGTGAAATAATCGAATGACCTACGGAGTGCTATCAAGAGGAGATAATTACAGTGTTGAAACAGTTCTATTGGTTTTATTTGAGTCTAACACATAACCCACGTACGCCCACACAAGTTATAGTACTAAACGGCCCCTGAAGACGGCTCTGATGACGAAGGTATCCTGCCGTCTTCGTCATCAGAAGTGGGATGATACTGTGTTAGTTCAAATGAAGAAATGGAAATTGACCGTTGCTATGATCTGTGTTAGTTCAAGATTGAGAAGAAGAAAAAGTGAAATTGACCGTTGCTATGCATTGTTTGAAAAACAAAATGTAAACATGCGCGTTGCTATGCATTGTTTGAAAATCAAAATTAGAAACATGCGCGCGCAGATGTACCGAAAACAATTGCATGAAGTAACCTGATTTCAAACTTGGAAAAGAAGGACACGGACGCGAGATCATGATGCGCAACTGAAAATTGTGTTTTGAGAAAATTATTTATGTGGTACCTAGTCAACATGTCGTCACGATAAACAATGAAAGAAGAAAATAGTATCAATGTTGTTGTTAAGGATTGCATACCAAGGAATGTCATAAACTAAGAATAAATTCTGTTCACAAGCCGTCTACTACCAAACCAAAACCTGCATAACCTCAAAAATCTGCTGTTGTTGTTGTTGTTGTTTTTAAATTCGCTCATATTACGAGCAGGCAAAGGAACTAAGCCATACAGCCTTGTCTTGATTTTCGTTTAAAAATCTGCATAGTGACAGATCCTGTGACAAAGATATCAGTTAAAAAATACAAGTCTATTAATTAGGAATTTCACTAACAATTTTGGAAGGAAGAATAAAAAATCACAAGTGTCAAGATGTGCAAGTGGGTATGACAAGATGTATTGTGCGTAGAGTTAGCGCAACCAAGAGAATACCAGTGGAGTCGGAGCTCTCAAGTCAACCTGTGCACCGTAGATACGCCAATTGAGGTCCTGCGTCACGCTATCCGGTGAGAGTTAATTGCTTTGAATAAAAGTTTGCCGAACTATGCGATGCTGTGTGATGTAATTTGTTTCAGGAGAAATAGCTATACCCGACGCGACTGTTGTTTGCAAATTAACCAAGGTTGGAGCCGCGATGACGAGATGTGCCGACATGAGAACCAAACCCAGCGGTGCAGCAGCATACAGCGAAGGCGCTGTTTCGCTACAAATGTATCGTGCCTGGACATCTCGCGGCCTGGTGTACGTGCGGTAGCGGCGTCGCAGAGGCTGGAGTTAGACGCGTGCGCACCGTGCTGCGGGTTGACTTAAGTTGCCACGGGTCATCGTGAGCACAAGGTGAACAGTATTGTTTCTTTTATGGTTCAGGTGCTGATTGCTTGTTGGTTAAAGAACTTTGATGCAAAATTTAGTAGTATACGATTTGGCAAAGCTGTTGCCATGATTGTTACCTTTTGGTCAAACACGCGTATTCAGCACAGAACGAGTTTGTGACATGTGACGTTCGATACTCAACCTTTTGAGATTGTACCTCATTGTTTACTGAATAATTGTTTTAAATGGCGACGTTACGATAGATCGGTCAATAATTATTGAGATTGCTGGTAGGTCATGTACCAGATGAAATTGATAATGTGTTGGCGAAGTTTAACTGTTTTTGTGTAAACACGAGTGAGAGCTCTATCTGGCGGAGGTCGGGGTGGTGGCTTAGGAAAAGCGTGGAGGCTTATGAAAAGCGTGGTGGCTTATAAGAAAAGCGTGATGGGAGCAATGGTGATATTGCTGGTTGGCCGAGGCCGTGGAGATAGAGGGGTGTTCACTCGTGTCGTGGCGTGTTTCAATGATTGATTTGTGGTGATGAAGTGATGACCTTTATTGATGGTACATGATCTATACTGACTTCGGTGTTGTGATATTACTGTTTTATGAAAGTAGTAAAAATAATAGTTCAGAGAATGAGTTTAAATTTTGGTTTGCGTGTGAAGTAGAGTCATGATTAATGGTCAGGATTGGCCGAGCTGAAAAAGTAGATACTGTCGTTTTGTGTTTGTTTACAGTATAATACACGAGGACGTGTATACGCAGGATGGCCGTGTCGGGGATCGACTATGCTTATGGTTGATATAAGAAGAGTGCGGATTGCCAGTACCAAATATGGTGCTAGACAGAGTCTATGTGACATCGAGCGAGCAGCTGTCAGAGTGACAGAGATGGTCTTGGGTTTTGGTGAAGAGCGGTTGGAAAATGAGAGTGCTTGGTGGTTGCGTAGAAACTGTCCGTGATCCGTGCCTTCTTGTGAAATAATCGAATGACCTACGGAGTGCTATCAAGAGGAGATAATTACAGTGTTGAAACAGTTCTATTGGTTTTATTTGAGTCTAACACGTACGCCCACACAAGTTATAGTACTAAACGGCCCCTGAAGACGGCTCTGATGACGAAGGTATCCTGCCGTCTTCGTCATATAATATAATATTATAAAGAGGAAAACTTTGTTTGGTTGTGTCGAATAGGCTCAAAAACTACTGGACCGATTTTATAAATTTTTTCACCATTTGAAAGCTACATTATCCACGAGTAACATAGGCTATATTTTATTTTAGAAAAAATAGGGTTCCGTAAGATATTTGGGTTTTTCGGACACAAGGTGTAAAAAATCAACTAGAAAAGTTCCCTATTTTGCGTACGCTGCCTTAACTATAAAAGATAGAACCGTAAAATGTTCTAATTAATTGTACATCTTATAAATATCTACCGAAGAGTCCGCGACACACTATACCTATCTATGTCGAGTGATGCACAACCATTTTTTTATTTAAATATCTTGAATAACGAAATTAACGAAATGAACGAAATGAACGAAATGAACGAAATGAACGAAATGAACGAAATGAACGAAATGAACGAAATGAACGAAATGAACGAAATGAACGAAGTTAACGAAATCAACGAAATTAACGAAGTTAACAAAATTAACGAATTAGGGTAAACAGACAGAATTGGCGACTTGGATTTATACTATGTAATGATAGTGATGATAATGATGATGGTGATAGTAAGGGTAGACTTACAAAAGAAGCCCTTCGCAGAACCTATATACCTATCTATATCTTAAGTGTAAGACATGTTAGCATATACTGCAGAAGCTACTTATATGCCTGTGATAAGGGCGCTGCAGGGCTTTACAATATTATGAAGTTGTTATTAAAGGTTTCCACGCTAACGAAGTCACGGGTGGCCTCTAGTTTCACTATAACTTCAAAACTAAACGTCCAATTTCAATCATTCTGAGACTAAAAATTATCTACATAAACTGTACTTTGTGATGAAATAATTTATTTTGATAAGGATTAATAGCATGAGTAAATTAAACGCGTTTAAATGTAGTCCAAAAATCAAGATATTTTAATAAAAAAATGGTTGTTGTGCATCACTCGACATAGAGATATTTATAAGATGTACAATTAATTAGAACATTTTACGGTTCTATCTTTTATAGTTAAGGCAGCGTACGCAAAATAAGTAACTTTTCTAGTTGATTTTTTACACCTTGTGTCCGAAAAACCCAAATATCTTACGGAACCATATTTTTTCTAAAATAAAATATAGCCTATGTTACTCGTGGATAATGTAGCTTTCAAATGGTGAAAGAATTTTTAAAATCGGTCCAGTAGTTTTTGAGCCTATTCGACACAACCAAACAAACAGTTTTCCTCTTTATAATATTAGTATAGAAGTATAGATTAATAGGGAAAGGGCAAAAGCTAGTCTGTTTAATATCTACGAAAAATTTACTTTGGACGATGACATTATTAGTTGCCCATAAAATATCTTATTCTGTGAGCGAGATAAGGTGTTTGATTTCGTGAACTTAGGCTTCTATTAGCATAAGTTGTCTAAGAAGTTTATGGTTCGAAAAAATATACAAGGTGTAAAAGATCTACTTCCGAAAACAAATACTGGGTATTGCTGGAAGGGTACTTATTACATTTTGAGCAAAAAAAAAAAATTTTATGATTACAAAAAAAAAAATTTTTTACGTCGTTATACAAAATTGCATTTATACGATCAGATTTTGCGATTATTTCTAATCAAATAGTGTTTTAATTTAATTTGCAATGTAAATAATCGCACCTGAACTAACAGTTGATGTGTGAGCGATGATGTCAAGCGGCGAATATGACTTTCCAATCCTTAATAACTTTTTTAAATTGAGTTTTCTGGGTATACTGTTAATGAATTTAGTTAGTTTTGAGGCCCAAGAATACATGGTTTCAGGCTTCGGAAGTAGACTTTTTACACCCATTATAATTAAAACAACAGTATAATGAAATAAAGAGTGCTTTGGGAATATCATACGGAATACCGAATAACAGGGCATGTAGAAATAGATTTCTTATGCCCATACAAAGTTAATTAAAAATGCACAAAAAGTTCTAATCATAATTGTTTTAAACCTATGATGGTCAAGTATTTTGTATCACTCTTACAGAATATCATCCGCGCAGTTGGCCAAATCCGAGGTATAAACCAAATGCATTAGTATCAAACAAGCTGGCTTGAAACTGACTGGAGTGCTGAAAGCCATTACAAAGCTTACTAATCCAATGCTATGCGTCATGTGGCTTTTAGATGGATTCATCGAATCCAGATTTAACTAGAACCCGTCAATCAGATGTTTTCTAAATATGATCAAAGGATAAACAATCTACGTGTAATTAATTCTAGATACGCTTCATACGTCTGGGTATCAAGTATGGCAAGGGCAATTTAAGACGCTTGAAACATGATTTAATATAAAGTGATTCATATTTCATTTAAAGGTTAACGCCGCAAATTATGTAAAGCAGAAGGACTAACATCTTCGATTATTAGACCGGGCACCAGTTGGCAGACCCCGTCAATGTCTAATATGCAAATGTAGCAATTTTTCTGAGTTGGCGTCTTTTCCCCTCACTCAAATTATTTGGTGAAACCTCTCTGAAGCCAAATAACGTCTTTGTGGCGCTTAAATGATGGAAGTTGCGGAACATCAAAGCTCAAGAAGAAAATTTTACTTAATGGATGCCTTTTTGTTACGTAGAAATAGGCGTAGTCGAAGAAATTAGTTTTTCCTACGTTTTGGTTTTTGTCGCTAAATTGCGTAATGGCTGCGTATAACTTATTAAATCATAGCAATACCGACCTTTACGGCAAGCTATAAAGTATCCCCATAATACAGGAGTAATATTAAAATAAATTTTCCATATTCTGTCATATCTTTTCATTGCAGAGGTTTATGTAGTGTCGCGCAGTATAACCTCTATGGACGTCGAGTAATGGCGCGTACGTTAAATGAAATAGCTCTATTATAACGGCTATGTTATACAGGTTTTTTGTCGCCATGCCCATCAACCTGGCTCAACATTAATCTTGCCAACTTCCATAAAAATGTCGATAAAGCCGAAAGCATTTTACCGCTGTATGTAATTATCTGTGTGATTGTTATTGATTTAGCCATTAAGTAGAAAATAATGATGGATTCTTTTTCAATCTAGATATAAGCTGGATAAAAGCTTTGAAACCTTCACACGTATTTTCTCACTTTGTGAATCAATTACAAGTATAAAGCGACAAAGGGAAGTGGTGATAATTGCAGCGTTATCAGAAACACTTGCTACCAACTCCAATAGACGATAAAGTTTAGTGATGAACGGTCGTTCTTAATTTTTTATTTCTTTTATAGTAAAAACTTTCGTCGCCTGTTTCATTCTTTCGAGAACTGTTTTTTTTTATTATACGTTCGCGTTGAAGTTGACTTTGCTGTTATCTAATATGGTTTTAATGGACTTAGTTATAACAACTTTATATTACAAAAAAAATAATAAAATAACGATCAAGCAAATCAAAGCTTTATTTAAAAAACACATGACGACACATTGTTGAATTGAATCCATCCGCCAACAAATAAGAATACATTCTAATTGAAATCCTCCACCTGTACATCTCGCAACGACATTCCGACTCCGTTGTTTATATCTCCAATATACCAATAGTTACCTACGTTCGCTTTCAATGGAAATACCCCCACAAACAGCCTGTTTCCTGGAAAGCCTTCAGCAATTTCCAGCAGCCACCCGTGTGTACGAGATTACGGCTCACACTCGTGCCGTACGCAATTGTGCATTAAAGCGTTTGAGTTTCTTTCAATAGGATCCGACTAGTACAGCGAGGAGTTCTTATGATGTTGGTAATAAGGCTCGTTTTGGTTTAGAGCGCGAATCATTTTACACGGGTGTACAGTCAGCAAATAAAGACAAAATTTCGAAATACAATAAATAAATATCAACATATAATTAATGTTGAATTATTAATTGCGTAAGACTGATTGACTCAACCTAGCCATTTTCTTGTGTGCTATATATTAAAAACGATAAAAAGAGAAAAAAAACCTTCTAAGTAATGTAGGTTTTCAGTAATTTCTGAATACAGTGGTCAAAGTTTAGTTATGCTACGATGTAGCGCCGTAGCATCGTAGACGCCTCATAGTATACATTTTTTATCCTTGCAATTCCTATAAGCTGTTTACAAACTGATATAAGCAGTTGTGTGTACTATACGGTTGAGAGATTAGCTCTCACTTACATGTGTTCATCGTCGTACTCAGCGAGCGAGCGGCGCACGTACTCCAGGTTGTTCACGATGATGCAGATCTCCTCCGTCGTTCTGTTCTGACCTGCGAAGCGAACACCAAACGTTAGCCTTTGTCTCGGAGGGAAAAGGTTAATTGTTCCTTTGTGAAGGCGTAGGCGATATTGAAAGCATGGATTTTTTTGGAAGCCTCGCTTAGGCTGGCTAGGATGAAAATTAGTAGCTAGATTGGATAAAAGATTTTAAAAAGTTTTATTAAGTGATTATTGGTTCACATACTCAAAGAAACGCACCAAAATATAATTTCCTATTATATTAAATGTAGCGAAATTTACATAAAAGCGAAAATTGAAGTAAAAACAATATGATTATATTTTGAAACACGCTTTCAAAGATCGACAAGGGATCAACGTGACCGACCCTCTGTTACAAATGAAATTGTGGGAAAAGGCAAAGGGAAAGAGGGTAAAACATATTCTATTACTCCAGCCACAAACATACACGTGTGATTTGGGTTAAAGGTGAGGCTTTGATTTAGCGAATATACAAACGCTAAAATTACACAACCGATAAAGTTCACGGCATTTTGTAAAAGGAAATTAATTTTCGAATACGTGAAAGAACTAGCTTTTTTTAAATGCTTTTCAAACTAAGATTGCATTTCTTCAAAGAACCACTCTATTTTCAACTTCACTAAGTTAGTATATCTACTGAAAAGAACTCTAACGGTTTTTTCTCAATCGGAATTTGAATATTCGAGATTGGAATTTTGTATTGAGTTCGGGGAAATTGTAGGTAAGATAATTTTAATCGTGATACATTGCTTTTTTAATAGTTTCAATATTCTCGGAGTATGAAAAGAATTAAAGATAGCGAAAACAGATATGTTTTTAAAAAAATATGTAGGTACCTACAAACAAATGGTTTTTCAAAAAGCGGGTAGCTGCAAATATTGTGACATCTAAGCATTCGCTGCTCGGTAACGTAAAGAAAGAAATTGTATAGTCGGCCATGCAAGTGTTAGTCAAAACATAGTTGATGGTTAAACAACGGTTAAAGTTTTATATGAAGACACATCGCGTAGTAACTACGTTACTTGCGTTAACATAATTTTTTGGAAAACTAGTCTGATCTCATAAAATAAAACATCTAGGGGTTTCTGCTCATTAAAATAAAAAAGTACTTAAATAAAAATATTTTTTAATACAGTTGCTCAAAAAGTGGCGTATTGCAGGGACGTATATAGCGTTCGGGATGTGGGCTATTTTTTTTCACTACACACGCGTGCTTTTTTTTTACCTTTCCCGCACTTGTGCGTTCTCTTTCCCAACTGTCAAAATAATGTCTATTAAAAAGAAAAATTAACCAACCATGAAGTTTTTACTAAAAAAAAAACAAAGAAGTTTTTATGATTCATGTTAAAACTTACGTAGCGTAGGTATATTTTAAAAAAATGCTTCTAGTTTGTTTCGATATCAGATTTAATGATTTGATTGAATTAGTGTGGTTGGTTTCAATTCATTTTATCACATTAAATTTCATTTTCATTTCATGTCAATAAAAAAATTCTACTGAAGACTTGGCTGTATGGGCATAGCAACCTTTGCCTACCAAATGGGTGAAGAAAAAATGGCGCCATTTTCAAAATAAGTTATTTAGACATTTACGATCCTAATTTAATATTTTATTAAATTGCTTTATTTTTTCGCAACTGTATTAAAAATAGTCGTTCAGTACACGTGCGGAACCGTCATTGCAACTCGTCCCGCCTGTCAACCCTCGCCTTCGGCTATGCCTCGGCTCGGGTAGACATTGGTCGGAACTCGTTGTAATGACAGCCTTTCCACACTTGTATTGAAATATACTATGTCACAGTCCGATCGATCCGATGCAGTGGACATGATACATCGCTTCATATTGTTTATCAGTGCCTGTAACTGTCCTATTACAATTATAGTATACGTTATACTATACAGGGTTATTTGTAATTAGCGCATCACTTTTTGCAGGCGGCTTCCTTACATCAATCCCAATAACATTACTTTTTGCAAAACTTGATAAATAACACAAAAACAAAAAAAAATAAACAAATTTGCGCGCTCTGTTATTTATAACTCTGTATTTTGTAAGAAGTTCTTAAACCAGTCGCCCCCCCCGTCGCCCGCGCGCCTGCCACGCCAGTTGCGTGCGCGAAGAGTATTGTACCGTTTAGATGCACCTAATAAATTTGTATGGAAAAACTTATTTTTTTTTAAATATTAATTTTAATAATTCGTTGGTTAAATGTTGTTGGGATTGATGTAGAAAAGCTGCCTACAAGAGGTGATTGATTTATTGAATTCTGGATTAGTATGTGAGCACGTACCATGGTTTTCGTAGTAGCCCTGGTCGGCGAGCGCGCCGTGTATCAGGTCTGTTAGACCATGTCTGGCACGTTCATTGTATACCTACCATGGTTCTCGTAGTAGCCCTGGTCGGCCAGCGCGCCGTGCACCAGGTCGGCGTAGTGCAGCGCGGTGGCGCACGCGGCCTCCAGCAGCCGCAGCGAGCCGCCGAGGGTGCCCTCCTCCGCGCCGCCGATCGCGCGCCACACCAGCCGCATGTGGTACAGGCTGCACCAAACACATTTCATTTACATACGTATACAGGGCGCCCCAAGACTACGGTTCATCAAGGGAAAGTACCTTAAATATCGTAGATATCCTATGTTCCTTTATTTTAATATACTATGTTACTTAAGAAGAAATATTACTTTATGTCTATTCTTTCGATTGGCATCATAAAAATTTTGTGTTTTTTTTTCATATTTAAGTGGGTTTGATTTCAAGGCGAAGCAAGTAATTTTTTGAAATTATTTTAATGCAGAATTACTAATTTAAAAAAATAAAATAAAGTCGTCTGTCAAAAAATACGATATTTAATCCCTTGATGTACCGTAATCTCGGGACGCCCTGTATATTTGGAATAAAACACGACATACTCGTATAAGTATCTAAACGTGTACAAACAAAAGTTGTTGTTTATAAATTGGTGATAATAGCTAGCTTGACATTTTAAACTAGGTACATGAAATTTTAAACGTCATAGTTTTCTCCATTCATTACATTTCCAATGCTTTGGTTTGTTATTTTTGGAAATCGTAGAGTACAGAATGTTTTTACATATGTCATGTCTGATACGAACTCAATCTTTAATCTCACACATGTTTTAATAAGATGCCATTAAAATTATTAAAGCTACGTTATTTTACATCAATTGTGGCTAAAGATTGCAGTGTAGACGACGGGAGCTCAAAGAAACTTTTTATACATTGTATAATAGAGTTTGTTAAGCAATTGCTTAACAAATCCAAAATAAAGGCTAGGTTTCGCTCATTAATTATCCTCTTTGAGTAAAATATTGTAGCTAAATAAGAACTTATTTACAATGTGCAAAGTTTCTGAATCTGCTGAAACTTGTAAAGTTCAAGTTTTGAACATAATTTAATGAGGATGAGTCCACGAAAGTAAAATTAGCCGCACTTCATAAAGTAAAATAAAATTAATAAATATACTCTAATATTTTATTGGGAAATTTATTAATTATAAATCTTAATTGATTTCAAACACAACACAAGTAAAGAAACAGCACAGTAATAGCCTTGGGTACTATTCGGGGTTTTAATTATTTTAGTAAAAATTTACATTTGAGTATTTTTTGACATACACGCGAAGAGGATTGCCTTTTACGAGTATGTCAAGTTTACCAGAGTTAAAAACCGTTAAATACGGTTAAAAAGCTTTTGTCCGGTGAGGAAAATGTTAATGATCCGTTGGTTAGAAACTAGACTTTTTTAGACCTTTAGACCAACTATTGAAGGCTTTGTACCGTTTAAAGAAAGTCCGAGTTAATTGTTTTCGCCGTGATTCTGCTGTTCATTTATTTTCATTAGCTCACACAACAAAAATAAATGGACAATCACGGTGGCGGCGATGCGACTAAATTAATTATGTAGGTGTTTTGTTAGAAGACTGTTAGACAGTAAATTGTATAACTTGAATAATTAAGGTAAGTCTTAGGTAGCGTTATTAACAACGAAGTAAACAAGTTTTTTTAAATATTTATTTATATTTACATATAAAAGTGACTATTTTGTTGGTATTTATAAGCTGAGTAAATTATCTTATGATGGTATTTCATAAAAGGGAAATTTAAATAGCCCGATATTTATTTTTAGGGCTAAATCTAAAATAACTGAGCCGCCCGCCCTTGGCAGAGTCACGACCTTTGTGAAGTGCCCTTCAGCCGATACAACATATTGTATTTTGTTGATTTTCTTAATTAACTCAAAGTGAAAGACAACAATGATAAACAGAAGTTGATTAACAATTCCTGTAATAAAATGTTTCAGTGAACGTCTTAAGGTAAAGGAATGAAGAGTCATTAGTGAATTTAAATATTGTTGAAGTTCAGTTAAAATCTGAGGAGTCTCTTTATGAGTTGTAAAAGAGAAAACAATACTTAAATGATTTTAATAAAAGTAACTTTAGTGGGGTAACAATTTGTACCACTTTTAGTGGTTCGAGCAAAATGTGCGGTTTTAACCACTAAAAGTGATACTTGTGTTCGCTTGAGGTGTTCTTCACCACACTCTTGTCAAGATTATATTTAAAATTACTATATTTGGACAAAATACAGGTTCACAACTCTGTTAAGTTTAAGTATCTTAATGTTTAAGTATCGTAGTGTCAGATTGCCAAGGCTATTTTCTGAACACCTTATAGGCTGGTAGTTTTCAAACTGACTTTCCTACAACGTGATCAATAAATGCTACGGACTCAAAATCAAATAAAATTTATATTATTACCAGGCAGCGGTGTCCACCGAAGATGTGCTATGTTTCACCAAGTGCTCCCCATCAACCGCGCGATCTAAGAAAAAACATTTGTAAATTCAACGAAAAAAACAATTGAAAGGTTGGAACGAAAACTAAGACGAGGCTTCGATTATCATGCTAATGGTTTTGGGGTCGAACCGAAATTCTTACCTTCCTTTCTCTGTAAGTAAAATAGCTTACGAAATATTTGTTCGGTGTCAGCGTTCTATGATATGATAGAGAAAATTCAATTAGGAATGAAATATTACAACAAACATGGTTTTCAAAATATTATTCAGTGTTAAAATTCTGAATAATGGAATATAGCTTTTTAATTCTTAGAATTAGCACGTCACGGTTAGCTAAAAAGTTAAGTAATTAAAAGATCAAAGATTTCATAGAATCTAATAAATTGGTGATTCGTCTAAGTCTCGTGTCCCAACTCCGTTTAGGTTCGATGCTAATCTAAATGATTGCTCCACTCGAGAGTGTGAAGGTTCGTCTTTTTCCTGTCAAACACACCGTTCCATTCACTTGAAAAGAAATCGTAGCACTTTGTAATTAGAACACATTTCGCTTGTTCATTTCGTTGAGGTGTCGTTTACCGGTGGTTTTAACATACGGCCAAGCGCTCGACAAATTAGAACGGCAGGTAGTTTCATAGGAATTTCAGTCTTGTCTGGTTGAATTAAAGGTGATATTAGTTTATGATTGTGAAGGAAGTGGTGGATAGCGCGGCCACTTTTATAGCAGGGCTCGCGTGATATAGTCGCGATAGGCTCGCTTGATTAGGCGGTTTGAACTCGTAACTTTTCTTTAGAACCTCTTGATTATTCATCTATTATGTCTTGCTGAAAGATACGGGTAACATAGACCTTTAGGTTGTGATAAGAAGTCAACTGTTATTTTTCAATTGCAAAAAAGAAGGCAAAATATATTGGTTGTATTTCCAGAATTGTTAGTGTTACGCTCACATTTCATAAATATCGAACAATAGTGTTCCGTAAGTTTGCAAAAGTAAATTCTTTGTTCTGTAACAAAAGTTATGTCATATGTCTTCATAAAGGTGTTGGTCCACTTACCCAGTTCGACAGCAGCGCGAACTCTCTGCAACGCCATCGTTTTAGTGACAGCTAGCCATCGATCGATCAGCGGTTCAAACCACCTGACAATATCAACATTTATTTAGGAAAGCCTCGTATGAATTCTTTAAGAAGTAAGTATATAATAGACAGTAACAAATATAACCAGTTTACACATTTGTAAGCAGGAACACTGATCAGTCAAGTTTCGGTTAAGACAATGTTTGGAAAGATTAAAGGTTTTTAATAGGTAAATATTTCGTACCTGAATATAGGTCATTAATCTGTCAATACTAAGGTGAACTTAAAGCGATTCGAAACCCATATAAAACGTTTTAGTTAATCTGTTTCATTCAACAATGGATATTTACACAAGCTTTCGCCTAAATAAAATTGAAATAATTAAATTATTATAAGATTTGGCAAGGAGCTAAAACTAAAGTAAAGTAAAGTTTATTTGTCCAAAAGAATTTTTTACAGTTTTTTTGTTACATTCTGTCCCCAAACTAAGCGAGTCGCTTGAATCTTGGGGAACGGTTGGCGCGACATACATTAAAAACATAATTGTACCTATTGTTTAAATAAAAAAAAAGATCCAATTTAACAAATAGAAATTAAGTAAAATAAAATAATAAAATAAATAGGTGAATGTGTGTGTGTGTGTGTGTGTTTGCGTGTATAAAAGCACAAATTAAATAAATGTGTTTTCATTTACTTAATTTGTGCTTTTAGTTCTATTTGGATTTCAAAATCCAAGCGTGCAAATCCAAATATTTTTTAATAAAAGTTATTACGTTCATAGGTTTGTGTATAATGTAGTTTAATAATAATACTAATAACCCTATATATTTCATATGTAATATGTAGCTATGACCTACTTCGCATCCTTTGTAATTGGATGCACAAAGTTCCGGCCGGCGCGGGTCCTGCTAGCTCATAATAATCACGTACCGGGAACTTCATTCCGTCTCATACCTATATATATAGTCTAAACGTATCACTATTGTTGAAAATTGCAACATGTGAGTCTGATATTTCAATAGAATAACCCAGAAAGTCCGTTTTGTATACATTTTCTCATATTTAGTAGGCACCTATCATTACTACGTGTTAATGTTTGTACTCGTAGCTATGTTTTATAATATAGTTTTAGATTTGCATGTTTTACGCTTGCTTTCAAGGTATTTTCTTAATGAAGAAAGAGCAGTAGGTACCTACACGTGAGCTGACAAGATTATGTGCACCTTCTTAACACATGAAGGTACACTCACAGACAAAATTTACACGTCGTGTACCCAAGCCGGGTTTCTTGTAATTAAAGCAGTTAATTGGCACCGTACAAAATAAACCCTTTTGCTAATTTTGACCGTATCTTTTCTTAATTATACCATTCGTTATTTTGTAAGGATCCTTACTCGACTCATGCGATTTCGAATGTTATTTTTAACAATATATTTGACAAACAAACTTTGCAAGTCATCATTAAAACTTTGTGTGTAAGTCAGTTTTATTTTGTTAAAAAGGTACCTACTTTAAGATTTAATATTTATTCCTGATCCTTTATTTATGATATTGAAAAATTTCAATAAACAACAATAATCGTTAGATAAAGTTTATTATTATATATTTTGCTAATTAATTATTCATTCCATTGTTTTCGGCATTAACTTACAAAGCCTTCATCTTGAAGGAAGGCGTTTGTTTTCTTTTAACACAGAGAAATGCGTAATTACCCTCGAACAGGTAAATTCCATTTGCGAGGTAACAACAATAGCCGACCAACATTTCAGTGTCAAGTTTATTTATGTCTCTGGTTAGTCTTTATTTTCTTATATACATGTAAATAACTTTACAAGTATAAGTTTCGATAGTTTACCCTTGTCAAAAGAGACTGTAGGCTAACATTCTTATTTTACTTTTCCGAATATCTATCAATGCTTAACATTAGATTTTTTGGAAATGTGTGTATCATCATTATCACATAGACTATAATAATAATAGAATATAAAGTATAACAACATGGACTTTTTTTGTATTATTTTCCCTCTTTTAGGTTAAAAACTTTTTAAGCACAGAATAAGAATACGACTGCAACGAAGACAATAACTTATTTTTACTAGAACTCTGAAACCGCAGCCAGGTCCATCTACTTATTCAGAACTAGTATGGGAAAGTTTTTCAATTTGTTTCTGACACTTTACTGTTAAAGACAAATTAAAATTCCTTTAATTTGAAATTTATTAGAACCAAGCTAATAATAAATTTATTTGTATACAAAAAAAACAATAATAACTTAGTAAAAAAACAAGCATACCTTTTCAGTAAAGCAAATAAAATACGTAACGTTCGAAGGTAGAGTTAAGTAATCATACTCGTACTTCGGAAATTACCAAAGCTACGGCGACAGCTGTGATATTTTAAGAAAGCAATTTTCGCAGTATTCTTCTTTACTAGCACATACTGTTCGAATTATTCAATTAAACAATTTTAGGGCCGTTTATTCAGTTGTCAGATAAATTATATTCGACAGATAAATGGTACCTATGTTCTCGTTGCACGTCGAGTATACAATTAACATTATAAATGAAGGAACAATAAAACATATGTTCAGTCGAATAAAATTTATCTGGCAATAAAAAAACCAGCTCTTAAAAGGATAAACTAAATAATGATTTGAAAAATTAAATGATGCGATGTTATAAGTATGCTTTTAAGTCGATTGTTTTACTTCTTTTCTCGATTGTGCCCTCTCGTAGTTCTATATAAAGAATTACAGCCACAACCGAGTCGAGTGCAAAGCAATAGAACCCGGTATTGGCTTTCGATATCATTGACTTTGCTCCTCAATTTAGAAGAACGTTCAGGAAATAACTTGCGGTTTAGATTCCGAATCGAAATCTAATCTAGTTCTCTTGTTACTCGATTTTGTAGCTCTAATTTAGGAATTTATCTTGCTATCTTATTTTGTAAGTTACGATAAATGTCTGTTTAGCGGGTTTTGATTTCAAATAGTAGCGTTGATGATGTGGCATGACAAGCGGCCTCGTTTATTAAATTTAATGCAAAAACGGTTTCCAAAACATTCCAATGTTTTGTTTACAAAAATGCTATATTTGGAACGTTATTTTAACCGCTTTTATTAAACGACAATTAAACCTTGTAGTATGTAGGTACATGTATCTGAATCGAGAAGCGAAACACTTGATTGGACGCGGACCAATCGGGAGCCGGATTAAACGTTAATTGGTGTTGCCAAAGAGTTATTTGGTCACGGTCCAAGTGTTTGTGTTTTAAAGGAAAAATTTACCGAATAATTTGCGGTGAAGCTGTTTTGGTTAGAAAAGCGGATTGATTAATCAATTTTACTTTTAGTTTTCCTTTTTCCAGTATCTATAAATTTAAAATTGATTAATAAATGCTTACTTTTCGAAAACATTTGTTTTTTTTTTAGTTTCAAAGATCCAAAACTATGAAACCTTGTTAAATACAAAACACAAAACTTGTCCGGTTTATTTTACTGTGTAGGTACTTAATTACTATACTTACCTTAATTTAAGTTCTGCCTATCAAATCAACAATCAAACAGGGCGGGTTGTATCAAACAGTTGGTTAACGTATCTACCTAACTTTTTGACAATTACATCAGATGTTTAACGTACGTCAAATACAAAGGGTTGCGTCACAAAAAAAGTCACTACATTGGTGAAACATCCCGTTTTCTAGCTTGACAGTGGTTAACGCCATTTTTAACGTTGACAGACACGTTAAGTAGTTGTGATGCAACCCGCCCTAAGTGTCTATACTTACAAGTAAGCGTCCAGCAGCTGCGACGGCGCGTCGTGGCTGTGCGCGGACGGCGCGGGCGCAGCGGCGGCGCACAGCTCGCGCACCGCCGCCAGCACCTCGAACGGGAGCGTCTTCGCTGACACCACGCACACTGACAATCAACTTAGTGTTATGAACTATGAAAATGCTTGTCTTTGGTCTAAGGGCGATAAAAAATTCATAAAAATTACGAAGTTTGTAAATTGGTTCTGCCCATTTTAGGAGCAAAGTCGTCTCATATGCTTTGCAATGTGAAGTTTTTAATGATAATGTTCTGAAATCATAGCATTTTTGAAGCTTCGATTAATATTTTTTGATGTTGTAAGCACTTAGATGTTTACAACATCAAAAAATATTCCTAATAACTACTTTAAAAAATAATCTTAATAATATTGAGCCTGTTTTATAATCCGTTGCGAAATTTCAAAGAAGCCTTTAAATATACAATTTAATAGTCATTTAACTGTTTAGGCATAAATCTATTTTTCCTGTAATTCTCTCGCGGTTAATTAAAGATAATTTTAGAACTTCACAACCCTCAGGTTAACCCAAAAGTAGGGTAATTAGCAGTTGAACGAGTAGTTGAAGGGCCGATATCAATACTGTGACCGAATGAAGCAACCGCTTTGACGGCCGAAAAGGGTGAAGAGCAAAACTTTTACAAGTACCCTCCCAACCCTTGTTTGCCGATAGTTTCATTATGTACTCTCCAGTTGGTATTGTTGGGTTCACAAATGTAAGTATTCAATAATAAATTCAAAACCTTCAACATTTTAAATTCGTATGTTTTTCGATACTCAACTATGCAGTTAAAGCTGAAAGGGTTTAGAAAAAACTACGTAGCTATAGGTAATGCAGACGAATTTTCTTTAGGTACTCTGGAAAATACCAAATTCTCACACGAACCCACATCGACAAGTGAAAAGGCGAAAAATTTATTTAAATAATACTTTTTTGCCATCATTTATTCCTTGTTATATTGTTTGAATGTACGAATGGATACTGAACTATAGTAGTAAAAATACCTTAGAAGTAAAATAAATTTGCGGAAATGTCGTTCCGGACGATTCGTTGAGTAGTGTCCGTTTTGACTTCGAGAGTACTTGCTCATTGTCGCTTGGCACGAAGTTAAGGGGTCATTTGCAGTCCCATTTAATTATATTGGTTTAGTTAGTGAACTATTGGAGTATCAGACAACCGTGCTGTTTGAAGCTTATTTGATGTGAATTATATTATACACCAATAGCATCATATAAAACTAAATTTTCATTGCTGAAATTTATGCATTCATTATTTGATAAAACTGTAACAGGAAAATATTCGCGTTCAAACATTTTCAAAATATTTTAATGTAATGTGTGAAACTTTTAACAATGTTATGTCTACTCCATTCACAAAAGGTCGACCTATCTGGAGTTTGGTTACGACGCTAGCGAACCGAAGAACTGAAACACGACCAACTTTGAATAATATTCGACTAAGTATAATTCGGCATGAAAAATGGAAGAAATCTTGAAAAAGTCTCAAATAATTTTTTGTGCCAAAAGATTTACTGAAGAAGAATACATGACGATTTATTTCGTCATATTTTTTTTAATAGACTTTTCTTTCGTATTCTTGTTATGTGTACTTTATGTACTCCGCAATATATTTAAATTAACCTCTATTTTAAATTTAGTGTTAAAGAAACATATACCAATTTGAATTTTTTTGTTGAAAAGGTTTAAAAGTACGTTTATATATGTATATGTCATTTTATTGATTTTTTTTGTGTATATTAAACAACAAACAACATGAACGTACTTTGCTTCATTGTTTCTATCGTCTACAATTTCCACTGACGGTAACTTGTGTTGCAGATGGCACGGCGTGTAATAACGATTTGTGCACTTTCGTGAAAATAGGATTTTACCCAAGTTTCAATTCTGTCTCAGTTAGTTCGCTGCCACTTCTGAGTTGCAGGTGGCGTGCAGTCGCCTCGTAGTTTGTGTCTCAATGTTTATTTGAGTTTCGAACGTGATAGCGAGGGATTGGAGAAAACATTCGGTTTGAATTCTGGTTACTTATCGTAGAGTACTTTCAAGTTTTTACTTTTGAAAGTAAATCAAACTATAGTACAGGCAATGATTAGTGGATTAAGAGTGGCTCATTCAAACACCTATTTTCACTTCTTACAAGTTTTAATTTAAGTAGACTAATGATGTTCCTTCTTATAACCGCAAACTTACCCACAATTATATAAAAGGTACTTATGCGTTAACTCAAGTCTATCAATAAATTAATTAGTTACTTGAAGACTCCAACGTCGGGCATGAGTGCGCTTGAGGATTTCTAAGAAAACCGTCCCAATGTTTATCCTCTTTCCAAATTGGTGAATAAAGTAATTCTTTTTATTGAAACAAAACAAAAAATAAGATGTAACGATAAAAAAACAAGTTCTCCAAAAGCGATTTAATATATTGTTGTTGTTGTTGAACAAAATAAAAAATATGTTGGACTATTTTTGTACGAAGGTTGTGCCAATTAAGGAAACATGAAACTTTTTTTCCTAATTGGCTTAAAGCTCCCACGCTTATAGGTTCTGTAATTTGCAACAATGTATACGTTTTTTTAGATTTATTGATATACAGAACTATTTCCATATGTGTGACCAATTAAACACTATAAGATTAAGAGTCGATTCAAAGTTAAAATAAGCTTCACATCGATCGCCTAGTTGTTGCAATAGAAACATCACTGACATCCCAGTTCATAGGTTTTATGTGGTATGTGAATACGCATTAAATCTATCAGATCACTTAATTAAGACCTGTTTTAACAGTTTCAATTATCTGGTCTAGATGGTTGAAATCTTATCAAAATCCGTTGCGTGGTTTAAATGACAGATATACATACCGCGGTTGCTGACATTGCTATATGATACAATATTTAATTTTAATACGTTTTTTAACTTCAATAACATACCATAAACTTATTTTTTTAATTTATTGGTAAACTTTTTTGTGTACTTGGACTTACTCCCTAGAAGGCTCACGGCGCGGCGTTGTAACATTTTTATTTACAAATAGCATATCATTACATAGTAATAAATCCAAGTCGCTAATTGTGTCTGTTTGTATGTTTGGCCGCTATCTCCTCCTAAACTAAAAGACGGATTTAAATGCGGTGTTCGCCATCATTTAGGTAGTTTTTTCATTTACATTTCTAAATAAAAAACATTCAAAAAAAGTTTATTTAAGTTAGCCAAAATTTAATATTTCGCGAGCAAGTCGGCCAGAATTACACTAGGGCGGGTCGCTAGTATCTATTCTAGGGCCAGTGTAGCCTACCTCCGTGCCCCTGGTCGTCGTACATCTCCTCCTCGGCGACGCCGCACCAGCCCTCCGCCACCCAGAGCTCCACGCACTGACGCACGTCCTCGGTCACCTGACAACACCACAACAACATTACAACACAGTCATTTATGAAGTAGAGATATGTTATTATGTAGGTATTTATAATGTGTATTCATATTTTAATTTATTTCTATGGATTATTTATATTGCATTCCTGTACCGGACCGCAATTAATTTCATAAATTTTCTTCCACAACCGGCTTGTCAGGAAGAAATCGCTTAAAGCGATATGGCCGCCTTTTGATTTCCTTTTTTTGTTATATCTTGTCTTTGTCTTTCATGTTTTTTATGCCATTATTATTATTGTTATTAATACAAACAGTTTGAACTAAGTTTATGTTTGTAACAAATCTAAATGCTACTAGTTATTTGGTAACTGAACGTAGGTATGTATGTAAAGGGTGTTTGGTGCATCGTTTGCCAAATTGAAATGGTGGATTGGGGAGGTCTTTATCTTTCATCCCTGGCCCCACAAAGGTTCTTTGGTTCAAGGAATTGTCTTTATAGATTTTTTTCTGTTCTAACTTTTTAGCGACTGTTCATTGTTCTTTTTTACAATTATTAAGTAATTATTTTTTAAACAAACTTTCTCGTTGCCAACAAAGTAACCTTTTTCTACGGTTAGATTACGCAGGAATTAAATTTCAAGTTAAATCATTAAAAGGCTGACAGCTGTTTTGGACATTTAATTTAATTAAGTCCATCGTTATAAAACGTGGTAGTCATTAAGATCTTTTTATAAGAATATTAAGTTTAGGAGCTTAATTTATTTAATTTGGTTTCATACATTTATTTAAATCAAAATCCCTACAGACTATGACAATCCGTATTAAATGCTGACCGCTGATCAATTTAAACTCACCATTTTGTCAATTTGCTGGTAAACCACGTTGAAATATGGAACGTTATTTGTCCTGGAACAAAAAAAATGTTTTCTAAAATGCATTAAATTAACATTTCATTCAGAATATAATTTTCGTAGTATCATTTTTATGACTGTGCTCAACTTTTTTGAAAAGACAAAGAGTAAAGGGTTTCGATAGTATATCCTTACTTAACGACGCTATTTTATTTCCAACCACAGTGAAACAAGCAATATCAAACAATGCTGGAACATAAATGTCAGTTGCTAACTTTTGCATCAGCTCTGCAATACATTTATCTACTAGCGGTCGCAGCGTTGAAGCACAAAACTGAATTATGTCTACATTCAGTTGTTAAAAAAGGTTCAACAATATATGGATCTCGATGTACTTATTTATAGGCAGAACGAATAAAAGATGTGGTTGGGAAGCTCGCGTGGTTTATTTAATGTTATTGAATGGGCATGTTTGGGTTCTGCGGCGATTGTTCAGGTAAGAAAGGAGTCTCGGGAGTATTGTTCCATATTTGTATAGAAATATTATGGAGAAAGCTTTAGGTGTATGTCGTATGTTATAGCTGACTGGAAGAGAAACGTTTACTTGCCTGAAACTGTACGCAGTTCTAGCGACATATAGAACAATTTATAATGTTGTGTAATGCGGTCTATGTTATTGCATGGAATATTTAAAAAAGTAAATAAAGTAGCTACTTTAATTTTTATTGATATTTCAGTTGTTTGCAAGAAGTCACAATTATTGTTTCATAAATGGTTATTAAGGAGTACCTATATAACTAGTTAAGCATATGTAATGTGCCATGCTAAGTTATTATTATTAGAATAAGGTTTATTAATTACACATACACGCAAAAAACCCTTTAAAGATATTTAAGTAGTTTTACTGCAAACTTTTGCCAAACATTTGCATTTCCAAAAGGGCTAAAAATTCCTGATGTTCTTCCTATAAATATAAAAATACGTCAGCATATTGATTCCTCCCGGGGCCCGGGGCACGTGCCACTTGTTTTTGGATAAAAAATAAACCGCTTGAGTCAGTTACCAGAAGTTGGCGAAGGTCAAATCTTGTCTATTTTGAATATGTATTTTTACTTGTCTTCTTAGAACAATAAATGTATTTTTTGTTGGTCTTCATTATTATATTTTCGATGTTGGTGCTTATGTTTCGACTCTCTAAAGGTTCTTCTTTTTATAGCACCTGCTGATTAACTAAGAGCGGGTAATCTTGTGAAGTTGTTTATCAACGAAATTTCAAGTAGCTACTTTATTCCCTTTATTTTTATTTTGAATTTAACAAAACTTTCACAAATGTTATGTTTAGATTCACAAATTTCCATCCTTTCGCCACGAATTTACTCAGGTAAAAATCTAAATCATCATACATATAATTACTTAAGGTTATGTACATTGCATCTACTCACGTGTCAAACAGCGGGTGGTAGTACGTGAGTGCCTGCTGCAGGTCTATCTGCACCAGCGTGATGAGGTTGACGAGGTCCTCGCCGCGCTCCGACTCCGTGTCCTGCGCACACAGCGCCTCGTACCACTCCGCCGTGCCCTTGCGCAGGGAGCCGACTACCTCGCTTCTGTACATTGTATCTACTCACGTGTCAAACAGCGGGTGGTAGTAGGTGAGTGCTTGCTGCAGGTCTATCTGCACCAGCGTAATGAGGTTGACGAGGTCCTCGCCGCGCTCCGACTCCGTGTCCTGCGCACACAGCGCCTCGTACCACTCCGCCGTGCCCTTGCGCAGGGAGCCGACTACCTCGCTTCTGTACATTGTATCTACTCACGTGTCAAACAGCGGGTGGTAGTAGGTGAGTGCTTGCTGCAGGTCTATCTGCACCAGCGTGATGAGGTTGACGAGGTCCTCGCCGCGCTCCGACTCCGTGTCCTGCGCACACAGCGCCTCGTACCACTCCGCCGTGCCCTTGCGCAGGGAGCCGACTACCTCGCTTCTGTACATTGTATCTACTCACGTGTCAAACAGCGGGTGGTAGTAGGTGAGTGCTTGCTGCAGGTCTATCTGCACCAGCGTGATGAGGTTGACGAGGTCCTCGCCGCGCTCCGACTCCGTGTCCTGCGCACACAGCGCCTCGTACCACTCCGCCGTGCCCTTGCGCAGGGAGCCGACTACCTCGCTTCTGTACATTGCATCTACTCACGTGTCAAACAGCGGGTGGTAGTAGGTGAGTGCTTGCTGCAGGTCTATCTGCACCAGCGTGATGAGGTTGACGAGGTCCTCGCCGCGCTCCGACTCCGTGTCCTGCGCACACAGCGCCTCGTACCACTCCGCCGTGCCCTTGCGCAGGGAGCCGACTACCTCGCTTCTGTACATTGTATCTACTCACGTGTCAAACAGCGGGTGGTAGTAGGTGAGTGCTTGCTGCAGGTCTATCTGCACCAGCGTGATGAGGTTGACGAGGTCCTCGCCGCGCTCCGACTCCGTGTCCTGCGCACACAGCGCCTCGTACCACTCCGCCGTGCCCTTGCGCAGGGAGCCGACTATCTCGCTTCTGTAGGGTGATGGACAATTAAGGTGGGAACAAATTTGGCAGTGAGTAGACATTTTGCATGTGATACACGATATGAATTGAACAATTATGGGATAGATCGTTTTTGGAACTTTTCATTAAGCCGAAAACGCAAAGCCAGCTTTTAGCATCGCAAGTTAAAAATTTTACTTGATCTATAGCTAAAAACATAGGTGGACTTTTGAGTTTAGCATGAATGTTGCATGTAAAACGACATACTACTACTCTCAGTTGCAGTAACATTAAACTACAGTCCTATATATTTCTATAGAATCCGTAAGCACAGCTAGAGTGGAATAAAAATGCAAAATCTTACAAGAATCTTACGTATAAAATGTAACGCAAGCATCGGGACTGCCGTTTGATATAATAGCTACGGACTACGACTGCTACGGTCTACGGCTGCTACAAAATTGCTACGGAGATGGATTTTAAATGCGGTATTTGACTTGCTTCCGCATAATCCAAATTACCTCTTATACGTAACTGGCTGTCTAAAATGATCTTTACGACTTTTTTTAGATTTGGACTCCTACTTGAATTACTCAAATGTCAAATAAAATACGCTTTTCTAGTTTTAATTCCCGTCTTTATCAAAGACGACTAAAGATAATTCATTAAGAAAAGTGTATATTTATTTGAAGGTTGCTAAATAAATTCACGGTAGTTTTGTTAATTACCTAATTATTGTTATTTGAGATAACTTCCGCCTCAATGAAGCCTTCTCTGGCATAACATTGCTTCTTACTAATTAATATCTCGCTCCAGTTAATATGTCGTAGTTGGTAAGTCATTAATTATTATTTATTATGGTTAATAAATACGATAAGTACAATTATTCCTTTCTCATTATTGCGAAATAAGTAATTAGTGATCCATCTAAACTGCAATTTTAAAAACTATCATTTAATGCACAATTACGTCTTATTTTGATAAACAGTATCAAATACCGTGTCCTGGGTAAGAAAGGCTGATCAAATATATGAAAAAAGTCATGGATGCTATTTTTGCTATAAACTCTTTAAAGCACCATAAGAGGGTCAACCATGTAGGATGAATGTGGATCATTTTTTTTATTTCCAACGGTATGACCTTAAAAAATCCATCACTTAAAAGGTATGGAGATAATGGGGTTCATTTTAAAATGGTCAACTTAGGCAGGTTAACTTTAAGATGATTTAACACGCGTTATAAAATTGTCTGCTTAAATATAAGTTGACCAGTAAAAAATATGATCTTGTTATAGGTTAACTACTTATACATATTTAAACATTACTTAGTTACAACTTGACTGAAACCTAGTTTCGTCTCCTAGCGAGCAAACATTAATATGCAAAATGAATATTTGTTCAGAATATTTGAGCAAACAGTTGTAAGGTTCAGATTTCCAACACCCACTCAAAAATAACACTCACGCTAATCAATATTATTATAAAGTACTTACAGACCTATCAAAGACTAAATTATCTTTCGTTTTAAACACAAAATCTTAAAAAAAGCTTTTTGATAATTCAAATGAAACACAAAACGAAATCTTTCCCAACTTTACTAATAAAATCTCCGTCACAGCATAAACATTTTAAACTTATTCGAATGGAATTTATCGTGTGCCTTCTGTGAAAAGGTAACCAATCTGATTTATCAAAGTGAAAATTCATTAAAAGTGTTCGTTATCAGAATCGCCTCGAAATTGTGAGTTTACCTGATTTCCTTATTGAAGGGACAGCAGCGCCAAAACGCTTTCATCTGAGAAATTTGGCTCAAACACCGCAGCAGGTACTCCAGCCTGCAAACATACCTTTATTATGTTTCCCGTAAAGTAATTCAAACGGTGGGTTCCAAAAAAAGTTGAAACTTTCAGACTTTTCTTTTTTTAATAAAGCTAAGTTCAACTGAGTGAAACAACAGATTTTTTTACTTTAGTTTTTAGAATTCAACGACTTCTTTGTTCTATTTCAGAGTTGTACAATAGTTTTGGAGGTCGGCGATTGTTTCGACACTGCGGTGATCTGATAAATTGGAGTACAAGACAATGGCAAACTTTACAATGGGCGAGTCAAAGTCAGAAAAAGTGGCCAAAGTCTGTCTCGCGCCTCCAGACTTGTCTCTGTGTAGGAGAAAGGGTAGGTAAATTGTAGATAATATTGTATTTTAAGTAAATTTGGTTCATTAAAGCATGACTTTCACAAATAATTTTTAGAATTTAAGAAATTTTATATTTATTACGTTTAATGGTTTTCGGTGCTTTTAGACTTGATACGAAAAGTATCAATTCAACATTTATATTATAGTTAAACTTAAATCTACGGCTCTTTCCTTACTACAAAACTAATGTACTAAAATTCTGTATACTTAATTGTATTTTTTGTAACTACATGGACGAAAAAAATATGAACCTAGGATGAATCCATTTCTATAACCCTTTTCATAAGAACTTAAGTTATTTTATCTAGTGTTCTAGGGAATGGGTAAGTACTCATAAATCTATGGTCAATACTTAGAGAAGACATACTTATGTAAGCTCTGGTTATGCAGCACAGGGTAAAGATCCCGATGCAGCCTCAACTGGTGCAGCCCCCTCTCCACGAACTCGGCGAAGCAGTCGGCCAGCCAGCGCTCCTCGTCCCGCGACGCCCCCGCGCCCGCGTCCCCGCTGCCCCCGCTGCCCCCGCTCGCCCCGCTGCCCCCGCTGCCCCCGCTCGCCCCGCTGCCCCCGCACAGCACCTCGCACGCGCACCACGTGCGTTCGAGCTCGTTCAGCAACTTGCATATGTATCTGATAAAGAAAAGATAAGTTTAAGATGGCTAGAAATTGTCATTTTCCTTGAAATAGCACCTCGATCGATATTGAAAAAAAAGATCTCGAAAATTAATGCTTTCCAAGACAATTTTATCTAGAACAAAGTAACTAAATAAACGGTGGAAAGTAAATTAATATTTACCAAGACAATGTACTTACTATAAAGATATTATATAGGTATAATGGATAGATTTGATACATGTGTTTCTATATGACATGCAATATTGTTTTACATGAATAGAATATACTTATACTGCTTGTGAAACCCAAAGTGAAATAGGCGAATAATGTCGAGAGTCGTATATTCAGTCGTAAAAATTTAACGGTTCATAGATGGATGAACAATGAGAATAGATAACATACAGACAAACATACTCGTAAACGAAGGCTTTATTAGTCGTTAACTGTTGAGCACTAGGAGCATTTATTAAGGTGTAAATTCAGGCCATTGGAGATCGTAATCATTCTTTCAATAAGTCGATTCGGAGACAATTGAGTAAGCAGTACTGTTTGTTAGTTCTCTGCAGAAACTTTTATACTATATTTATATTTTGGAAAGTTGGTATACAGGGCGTCCAAAGACTACGGGACATCAAGGGAAAGTACCTTAAATATCGTAGATAGGATATGTTGCTGAAAGAAGACATTATTTTATTTTTTAAACTTACTAACTCTGCATTTAAAGAATTTCTAAAAATTACTTGCTTTGTAAGAAGAAATTCTTGTTGTTCCTTTATTTAAAGATTTTATTCTTGTTGTTCCTTTATCTTGATGGTATCTTTATTAACTATCAGATACCCAAACCATTTGATATTGAAACTCATCCGACTATTATTACTTGGGGTCGAGCGGCGTGTCGCTGTTCAGCCGACAGGCCGCCGCGAACCTCGCGATGGCCGCCTGCAGCGAGCTCAGGTCCCCCTGCACCGCGTGCTGGTGCAGCAGCGTCTGCGCAGCGCCGCACAGCTCCCCCTCCCACCGCGCCTCGCCGCTCGACGCCACGTCCATCTCGTGCGCGAGCAGCACGCCGAATAGGCGCTCGTGTTGACGCACCTACGCAAAGACGGTAAATATATAAAGTTTTTTTTTTGTTTTTTTTTTTTACTTTTATAGTGTTGAGTTGAGGTACGAGAAAATAATTTTATATGTTCACTGAATGTACATGTTATGATTGTATAATTTCTGAAAAGAGTGCTGGGAGTTTTTTTCCGCCGGCTTTTTTCTCTCGGTCCACGGTTAGGTAAAGTCGAAGTTGATTGACGTTCATTAAGTAAATGTTACCTATGATAAATAAAATAATTTTGATTTTATTTTTTGATAATAGTATTTGTAGTTGGTAGTACCTGTTGCACGGTAAAGAAGGCAGATTAATAAAGAGGGAATAAACAACAGAGGCAAATTCCTCAGAGTTGAAACGCTGTTAGTGTTTGACCTTTGTGTGACCAGTTTTCTAGACGGCACCTTAATATAAGTTATCGTGGGGAATCCATAACACGAAAAGGCGTTTCAAGTATACAATTTTTGTATAATTTTAGCTTGCAAATTAGTAACTCAATGATAAAGCTATTTTTTTTGTTAAAGACGGCCTAATTCAGTTGGATTATAACTGATCATCGCCTTTCACTCTGCCAAAGTCATTTTAATATTTAATTCATAACTTTCAACATTGATCAATAGTCCAATGGAAAGTGCTTGTTAAGTTTTAGGGAAGTGAAATGTTTCTAATATTGACTGTAATTTTCCATGCTGCGTATACACCATTCCCATATTTGTTTAATGTGTGTGGAATTTAATATCTGCCATCTTACCTGACGTAGAATACTGTAGAAGCTAACTTACCTGCCCCCGGGAATATGTCTCCTCTTATTACGACAACATTACTTTAATTAAATACAATTAGTAGGATAACTTAGTAATACAAGGTCGTAAGTGACGGAACTGACAATAATTGTCAGATATATATGTAAATTGCATTTGTAAAGGTAAATGCAATCTTCAATTTGATTGCTTGTTTAAGAAAACCTAAAAACTATTGTATTCTAAATCTGCTAGATAAAAAAACCTTATAGGATCACAATTGGTAACTTAGTTCTGCTTAAGTACCTTTATAAAAAAACTAAAAAGGTTTATTTGTAAGGATGTTCTGTGTTCATTTAGGGCAGATTTTTCAATAGTCCGATAAATGCTAACTGACTGATAAGAGGTATGTTTTCATTGTCACTTCATACATACTCGTATGTCAAGTATTTATGTTAGACGTGCAAGAAAAACATACAGATTTTCTGTCAGATAACATTTATCTGACTATTGAAAAACCGGCCCTTAGTTTAGTAATACTATAACGGTATTAATATCGCTACGCCATCTAGAAGGATATACGTATAAACATACCACGAATGCGACTTTGCCTCATACTTTGTAATGATTATATTTTAAATAAGATATACTCATACTAATAATAATAAAAGCAGCCTATGTATGTTCCATTGTTGCATTAAGCCGTAATCCACCGCACTGGCTCGGATGCACTTGACGAATAATCATCCAATAATGTGTGTTTCCTCACGATTTTGCATCCTCACCACTAGTGCATGGTAAATATGTACATAATTTGAAAAATACCATTATTAAACTAGATGTTAATAATGAAAATATCAAGTTACAGATGTGTGACCGCCGCCGCTATTCACTCTCGCTTTAAGCTTCTTCTAATTCTTCTAACGATAAGTGCAGCGGTGATTCAGTCGCAAATATTTACTTTTAATCGTATTAAAAACTTAGCTCTGTAATCTGGATTATTCTGTTTAGAAACTGTAACGATCGTAGGTTTAATTTGAACTTCTTTGGTTATTACATTCAGGATTACCATCATCATCGGTATCGTGTTATTAAATACATTATCTACACAGAATAATTATTTTGTATTAGTAAATTTATATTTAATAGTTTGTTACTCAATCACGCCAAAACAGCTAGATGAAAAATCTATTTGAACCGGAATAAACACTATTACGCGGTGATTCAATTAAAGTTTTATCAATTAACAAAATTTCACAAAAACCAAGTTTTCAGACGGAAAAAAGCGCGCGACGTAAAACATCGGAAATCTGAAGATGACACATACGGTCCTGCGGGCGATTAACCAGTTTCCAATAAATGCCTTAAGTTAATACATTTCTTTTGTTAAAATAGTAATAAGTCTGCATAAAAGAACATCTCCGTCGTTTTTTACAGCGGAATCAAAAGAAATACCCTTTCATAGAAACTGCTGCATAGAATTTGAAGAGATTGCGATATTTATGGAACAGAAATATTTATTAAACATTTTTATTACAACACAAGCACACACACTTCGCATTCTTAGACTTATTATTTTTCTAATGAATGTTTAAACTTATTAGCTTTAGAACCATAACTTACTTTTGTTTTGAAGTATTTTTATTTCATTTACGTTGTTTCACTGCGTATAAAAATTTGGCAGCTAATCTACATAAAATTGGATTTAAACCGACTATATCATGAGGATAAAATGTAAATCCACCGATAATGAGATCTCGATGTTAAAACTTGTGGATCGAGAAACTGTCGGTCTCTTTGAGTCGCCTAAAAATAAAGTACTTTTGAGGGAAATAAATTGGATTTACATGTAATCGCAATTTCACTCCGTTCCTCACTTGATTACCTACTTGATAAGGCTTGTTTTGACTCGGATGAGATTTCATAATGTTTACCAATATAATATAACAAATAAAGCTTTAGAAAAATTCTAAAGCCTTAAAGTTAACAAGTTATGAGAACTATATAAAACATCTTGTAATCTGTAAATACGATAACAAAGAACTTAGAGAATTTTCCTCGCATCGCAAAAATTACTCATATCTAGCAAAAAGTTATCTCAATATGGAAGTTTTTATTCAACACAAACCTTTCAATACGAAATTACGTTATTATATCCTTATTCATATTTTTTGAAGCGAATAAACAATTTATCATCTCTAACACCCACTTATTCCGCTTTATATCTTTGTAAGATATATGAAGTTAAGGCTGGAGGGTGTGTTCGAAAATAACGTGATAGGTGATGGTCAGTGAAGCGAGCGGCCCTTCCCAGCCCTGATAGCGAACATACTCCTACACGGCCCTTAATACAAAATACAATACGTTAATTTGCGAAACAAACACCGACACAACAACCTTTGTTTTATTCCAACGCTACATAACAAAAATCCGCTTAAAAAGATAGAAAGATATAAAACCTGTTAAATCAAGGATTGATAAAACACTTCGCTTAATAAAAATATAGTTAAGTATTTATATGATAACAGAGTAAATTATAACATGTTACAGTAATAAAATGTAATAAAATGCTAATTCTGTAGTTCCAACGTTCA
This sequence comes from Emmelina monodactyla, assembly GCA_916618145.1. Classification (NCBI taxonomy): domain Eukaryota; kingdom Metazoa; phylum Arthropoda; class Insecta; order Lepidoptera; family Pterophoridae; genus Emmelina; species Emmelina monodactyla. Next base: position 5,567,781 of record OU745309.1, read on the forward strand.
GAAACCCAGCTGTGCGAAACACATAAAATATTTTATCATGAACGCGCACTGGATCAGAAGATTATCAATATTGGCTTCATGTGGTGAAGGTTATCCCCATTAAGCTATCTATTCACTTTATGTCGACATTTATTGTTCCCGACTCTATAAATCAATAAACACCATTTGCTAGATAAAGTTTTACATACATTCAAAGCTAAGCTAACTATCGAATACAGTTCGTCATTTAAAAATGTTTCATCTAAATCCTGAAGAACGCCTCTATCTAAGAAACTTCTAACATATTCTCTGAACAAACAACTTGTTCAATTGATTAATTAGTCATGATCTTCGCAAACTGCTCGAGCAACAGTTAGTTTTCAAGTTAGAATCGTTCACGTCATCCAATAATAGAGTAACACGATCTTCAGAACCATATCGATTTTCCAACCAACTGCACAAGGACGCGGATTAAAAACCTTCGCGAAATGGAATTTCATTTTCAATCAGCTAATTTTAATTTTAACTGGAAAAATGACGTATAAATAAACCAATATTTTGTTAATTAGGCTTTTGAAATTAAATTCTGAGTAACTCTTGGTTGATTTTTTGTTAATTAGCATACAATGGGGATAAATTTACAGTGTTATGTAAAAATTTATAAATATTGAGGCCATTTTATTTCTGTTCTTTCAGCTTGAGTATTGTGAATGCTTCTGTGGTGTTTGCACAAGCTGTGCCCCACTGATTTGTTCGAAAATGTTTCACAAAAGTTCGCTGTCAAAGGTTCATTTGCATTGTTACAACGAGCGCTATTGTTTACACAAACATTGAGAACGTTAAATGAATTCGGATTTTGCGCTAGTAAAATACACTGAATAATCATTTTACATGTATTTTATGCACATTTTACAGAGATTTTTTCGATAAAAAATATTTTGTAATTTTTTGCTGAACACAATGTAAATTTTACCTACAGTACACTAGCAGATCTTACTCTTCTAGAAGACGTTCTTTAAGCAATCCTAAATACCTTTGTCGTTTCATAGACGAATATTTGAATTCAACAAATTCAACTCTGAAAGTAATAAATCTTCTAAGATATGACAGCAATGTAATATATTTTTTAGTTTATATTTTTCTTTTTACAATATAATAGAAATGAGTAACGATACTTGATAAAAGGTATTTAAATTAAAAATAGTCATTTTTATAACAGCAAATATCTTGTACCTACATAGATTTTTAAAAGGTCTGAAATCCTAAATCCTGAAAATTTTAACCTACCCTCATTCTGAAAACACTTCCAAAAGCAGATAAATCTTTAGGTATAGCGTAATGGCTCTATAAATAAAAAGTTTCACATATCAAAATCCCCCAAACGTGCCTGCCCGTGTTTATACAAGAACGGTTTGGGACATTAAGCCTTCGGTACCTCCATACGTGTTATTTTCTGTGTGAAGTGAGCGATTTTATTTTAAAATAAGTATGTGGGTTCCACTTTATGTGGTTAACTTAAATGTTTAATAAACTCTATTAAATGTAGACATTTTGCCAATGTCCAAACTGAGCAAGACAAACACTTTATCTATAAAAAAAAAGAATATGTAGTAAACTAATGTTTACAATTTACAGCTTTCTGTCATTTTTCATTATCGGTAATGCAGTTTTTTTTCAATTGCTTTAATTCATGAGATGAAACCTAAAAAAAATCAGACTAACTGTACAGTAAGCGAGAGTATTGCTAATAAACTCTGTCTATTTATATGATAGGAACGAGGAACCCTACCTGTTGCCAATTATCGTCGTCGTGTCGGCTCGCCTCCCGCGCAGAAAGCCACAGCCGCAGTCTAATGCGCCCTTGGACCTGATTATCATTATAATTACATATTATATTACGTAGTATAAATCCAAGTCGCTATTTGTGGGTTTGTATGTTTGGCCGCTAACTCCTCCTAAACCACACAACGAATTTTAATGCGGTTTTCGCCATCTGATAGGGTTTTTTTTATTTATATTTGTAAGTTAGGAAAAATCAGTAAAAGTATCTTTAACTTAGCAAAATTTCAACTTATCGCTATAAGGTCGCGCAAATTTACACCATTGCGAAGCGTGGGCGGGTCGCTAGTAAATAAACATAATAAAATATCGTAATAAATGTGATTCTGAGTGGCTTCCGACTTAAAAGCGAACGCAAAGTCATTTTTTTAAGTAAAATTGTAATTAGAATAATAATAATAATTAATCAACACTTTTGTTTCACTATTACTATTCGAAATCGATTCAGCCTACTTATTGTTTTGATTTTAGAATACTCGCTAAGGGTCGAAATCACCGAAAGAAGAGAAATCCGACGAAATATATAACTTATTAAAAACAGGATAAACACTTGCCGTTAACACAAGTTAATAAAGAATATATTAAATTGTCATATTTTTTGGAAATTCTTGTCATATTGCCAAGTTTAGTAAGATTGTTTTGATCAAAATTACATATGTATTGTAAAAATATACTTGTGAGTAGAACATACCGAAGAGCGTTGCGAGCGAGCTTCCAGTTTGTACCAGGCTTCCATACCCGTGGAGGGGATCTCTCGAAGAGGGACATTTACACAACCTGCACCAAAAACAAGGGTTCAATATTGTGAGTAAAAACTTAGAGAAAAAAAACAGAATTCTTATTAACGGCTTTATTAAAGGAATTCAAAAGTGTGTCAAATGCTCTACGGTTTAAAACGTAATACAATCGTAACAAAAGGTTGGTTTTATTGCGGAATACGCTTTATAACTTAATTGAAGATTGAATACTAAACAGAGCGTTTGTTAGCATGCTGTACTACAGCTATTACAACTAATCTCGACATGCAGCTTTTGTCTAAGTAGCTTATAATTGCTGTTATTAGTTGCGTAATGTACGGTTGTGATTTGTTGGCAAGTCAACACACCCAAAGTACATCTTGTAAAGATGAAGTTAATAACATAAAACATATTATCTCATTGAATCATGTTGTTCAATGTTTAATTAAAATATTTCATTTTAAATAAACGTATACTTAATTAAAACATCGAAGCTGTAAATTAAACTGAAATGTTTCCGGATAATTAACTGTGCAACAAAATTTCATTAAAGAACTTCAAACACACGAACTGCGGTTTATCGGTCTTTGCTGTTTCATCGATAAGGGTAGCTTAAATTATTTACCATATTATGCAACATCACGAACAGAAGCGCAAATTTCAGCTACTGCTTTATCATTTATGTTATAACTATTTTAATGCTAGGTAGTGTAACAATTGAGCTACTAAATTGTCTCAGTCGCAGGTATGTCACATATTTGTACGACGTCATAAGTTCGAGAATGCCAGGAATGACATTATTGGTCTAGCTTGTGACCTATATAGCAAATAACTCGCGGGGTGCGTGGAATATACTTGCAGGGTGAGAAGTATATGTGTTGAATAATTTGTTTATGTTTACCAAAACTTATGTTGCCTGTAATGAAAAGGACTGAGGACTTTTTACGTTTTGACTCTACACTGAATTAAACAGTCAGGCTATGAATTTGAGACAGTGCTTTAGTATATAATAATCGCAATAACAATAAAACCCCCCGGCATCAAATCGCATTCTCTCTATGAGTCGAAAATTCATTTTATTATCCTTGTAACCGCATATATGCGGCCTAAAATAACCTCGCTTTGCATGTACAGTGCACAAAAAAATATTGACATGTATTTTGAGCAGTCCCCAAGACACACTTTCAGAATATCTGCGGGATACCTACAGAGGCAATTATGAAGTAATAGCTTAATTAAAGATGAAAATCTTAATTCTATTTAAATCAACACGTTTGCCAAGCGTAGAGTGTATTAAAACCTTTTCAACACACTTGCTCAGAAAGTGAGCCTTATTACATCGTTCTTAGGACCATAAACCGACGGAAATATTACACACTAGTGCATAGTATAACGATCCCTACAAAATTAAGGGAGTGCCTTACTGCAAATTAAATCCTAATAAGCAGAGCATTTTCAATTTGATCTAATAATACATTTTTTTACAACTAAGAGTTTTTATGCAACTGAAAATCCATGTATATTTAGAATAAATAAATGTGTCCATATTAGAAAAAAACATTTATTATTATCAAATTTTTGATAATAAACGGTAAAATGTAACAAATAATTGCAATTTATCTCAAAAAGTATATTTTAAAATAGGCTGTATGTCGGCTGGTTGGCGCGTGCAAAAAAAAGTTGAGCGTCATTTCCCGAATTCTTCATATTTTGTTTACATTGCATTTGTCGCTGTGTAGGAAACATTTTATGCTAAATATAATTGTATTTCCTCGCAAGTGTGTTGAAAAAGTGCGTATGGGACATGTGAGAAACATGTTCATTATACACTTGGCTGATTTACGCCCCTGTCTGCGGCTCGGGCTGCAACCCTCAGCCTTGTGAATAATGAACAACTTCGTACACTTGTATTATAATATAATATACAAAAATTTAAAAGTAATGTCTAGCTGTGGTTTATACGGAAATCTCAAATATCACCGATGACGTGGATAAAATAAAAAAAACTTATTTTTTATTATTTGCATAAGTTGCTGACTGTACCTGTATAGCAACTCGCCCCCACATACGCCAGTATGTACTCGAAGGTACACAAAATATTGAATTCTCTCGCACGTCCATCAATCTTATTCCATCAAAAATCTCAGTGCCGGCAACGCAACATCGGCTCCAAGAGATTGTAAAATGTCAAATCACTCACAGGCTTTATAAAAAATCTCTCAATCAACGCTTTTTCGGAACAAAAATGTTTTGAAAGCCGAGTTTGACGACAGGTAATCTTTTACAAGATGTTTTTTTATAAAAAAAGACTTAACCTTGCCGGGCTTTTATAAAAATGGTAGACGACTCAATTATCCGTAGGAAGTTATTAATTTTGATTGAAAAAATTACAACGTTTTTTCTTGATTTTTTATTCCAGCGCTTAAAAAAAACAACAACGTTTTTTGATTAGTTAAAAGTCGCAATAAACAAAAGAACGCTACGTATACGTCATTGCTAAAGTGTGTGTTTGCGTTCATTTTTGTTAGTTCCCCTGGCGGGTAACTATCAACCGGCGGTGGTATTGCAATATTAGATCGGGGGCTGATAGAACGTGAGGTCGGCGGGGCCCGGGGGACTACTGCCGCTCTGACGCTCGTCGACAGCGAAACAAACGACCCACTCTATTTGCCTATACATTTGCGAAAACTCCTTTCTTTCGAAAATAACGTTAAACGTAAGGGTTGGAGATAGATAGACGTGAAAAAGGATTGAATACAAAATGCGTTAAGTACGTAGAGTTGCTATCAACTATGAATTTACAGAAAAAAACATTTCAGATCTAATTCTTCGGAAAAGCATTTGTATAAGCTGTAACCCGAGTTGTCCATTCCAAGTTATACTACTCAATACTACTCAAACCTAGTTTACATTACTTTCTGATCCTAAAGCAGCTTCAAAGTCGCTCATCACCACCCACCTAGGAAGTCATCACCACCCACCTAGGAAGTCGTCCTGGCTGCCCTGCCGCGCGCTCTGGCAGACCTGCTTGAAGAAGCGGCCCAGCCCGCGCACGCCGCGCACCTCGTTCAGCTTGGAGACGGCGTCCAGCACCGAGCTCTCGTCTCCTAAAGCAGGCTTCAAAGTCGCTCATCACACCCACCTAGGAAGTCGTCCTGGCTGCCCTGCCGGGCGCTCTGGCAGACCTGCTTGAAGAAGCGGCCCAGCCCGCGCACGCCGCGCACCTCGTTCAGCTTGGAGACGGCGTCCAGCACCGAGCTCTCGTCTCCTAAAGCAGGCTTCAAAGTCGCTCATCACCACCCACCTAGGAAGTCGTCCTGGCTGCCCTGCCGGGCGCTCTGGCAGACCTGCTTGAAGAAGCGGCCCAGCCCGCGCACGCCGCGCACCTCGTTCAGCTTGGAGACGGCGTCCAGCACCGAGCTCTCGTCTCCTAAAGCAGGCTTCAAAGTCGCTCATCACACCCACCTAGGAAGTCGTCCTGGCTGCCCTGCCGGGCGCTCTGGCAGACCTGCTTGAAGAAGCGGCCCAGCCCGCGCACGCCGCGCACCTCGTTCAGCTTGGAGACGGCGTCCAGCACCGAGCTCTCGTCTCCTAAAGCAGGCTTCAAAGTCGCTCATCACCACCCACCTAGGAAGTCGTCCTGGCTGCCCTGCCGGGCGCTCTGGCAGACCTGCTTGAAGAAGCGGCCCAGCCCGCGCACGCCGCGCACCTCGTTCAGCTTGGAGACGGCGTCCAGCACCGAGCTCTCGTCTCCTAAAGCAGGCTTCAAAGTCGCTCATCACCACCCACCTAGGAAGTCGTCCTGGCTGCCCTGCCGGGCGCTCTGGCAGACCTGCTTGAAGAAGCGGCCCAGCCCGCGCACGCCGCGCACCTCGTTCAGCTTGGAGACGGCGTCCAGCACCGAGCTCTCGTCTCCTAAAGCAGGCTTCAAAGTCGCTCATCACCACCCACCTAGGAAGTCGTCCTGGCTGCCCTGCCGGGCGCTCTGGCAGACCTGCTTGAAGAAGCGGCCCAGCCCGCGCACGCCGCGCACCTCGTTCAGCTTGGAGACGGCGTCCAGCACCGAGCTCTCGTCTCCTAAAGCAGGCTTCAAAGTCGCTCATCACCACCCACCTAGGAAGTCGTCCTGGCTGCCCTGCCGGGCGCTCTGGCAGACCTGCTTGAAGAAGCGGCCCAGCCCGCGCACGCCGCGCACCTCGTTCAGCTTGGAGACGGCGTCCAGCACCGAGCTCTCGTCTCCTAAAGCAGGCTTCAAAGTCGCTCATCACCACCCACCTAGGAAGTCGTCCTGGCTGCCCTGCCGGGCGCTCTGGCAGACCTGCTTGAAGAAGCGGCCCAGCCCGCGCACGCCGCGCACCTCGTTCAGCTTGGAGACGGCGTCCAGCACCGAGCTCTCGTCTCCTAAAGCAGGCTTCAAAGTCGCTCATCACCACCCACCTAGGAAGTCGTCCTGGCTGCCCTGCCGGGCGCTCTGGCAGACCTGCTTGAAGAAGCGGCCCAGCCCGCGCACGCCGCGCACCTCGTTCAGCTTGGAGACGGCGTCCAGCACCGAGCTCTCGTCTCCTAAAGCAGGCTTCAAAGTCGCTCATCACCACCCACCTAGGAAGTCGTCCTGGCTGCCCTGCCGGGCGCTCTGGCAGACCTGCTTGAAGAAGCGGCCCAGCCCGCGCACGCCGCGCACCTCGTTCAGCTTGGAGACGGCGTCCAGCACCGAGCTCTCGTCGTCGTGGTCCCAGATGTCCAGGTGGAGCACGTCCGTCGATATATCGTCGATGTCGCTGGTGACAGAGGAGGGTTAGTTATGTGTGAGTAGTGTGGGGTGTTACAACACAAGAAGTTTATACCTTATACTTACTTTTAATTTCGTTGTGTAACTGTACGGCTTAAAAATAAATTTAAAGGTACGAATTGATTTTTAAGCCATAAATATTTCGAGGCTTAAAATACAGGTGTCTTTATAGTAAAGAAACACCAGTTTTTTTTTATTATAACCCAAAGATCTTATTTAAGTAAACAAAACCAATTATTTAAACAACACTTATAATTTTAAATAAATAAATTAACTATTGGTTTTATATCCAAACACCTTTAAAGTGGTATCTATTGCTCTGTTATTCTTTTCATAAAAGCGTGGGCTCAATATCTGTTGTTTTATCGAGTCCATTTGCTTAGGTCCTGAAACTTCGGAATAATTTAATTCGATTCGAGTTTGTAAATATTTGGGAACGCTTACAATATCGTAAGTATACAATGTTCAATGTAGACATTAACAATAGTGCTGTTGGCGAAGGGACGGTACTTTTATTCATTTGGCCGCCATTACTGGGACTCAGCGGGGCTCCGTGGTATGGTTTCTGAAAGCTCTTATTGCTAGAGTACTCCGAGATTAGTGGAATTTATTTAGCAAACTCTGGGGATTGGATTAGTCTTAATATATATTTTTCTGAATTAATGTCTTTTTGAAACTGTCCCGTTATGTTAATATAGATTTGACTTCCTTATAAGGTATAAAAAGAACCTATTTTACATTACCTACTTAATGGTTAATCTTTATGGTTTATATTAATTGATCCCAAGCATTTATTTGTACTAAGACAAATTCAAACATGTTCGTAATCAAGTAAACATATTCAAGGTGAGGAACCGACACACTTTAAAACTATGCAGGGATCCGTAGTTTAACTCCGCTTTTACGACTTAGATCTAATCTGGGTAAGAATAATTTACTATATTTCATTCCCTAACAATTTTATGTAAAACCGTGAAGATACAATAAATATACTTACAATTTAAAGGTCTCGTTCCACTTTGGCGACAGAGTATGAGGGCGAACGCTCGTCGCCCGTATGTATCTATGACACACAACATACATTATGAACTTTACAATTAAAATATAAAACCTTTTAACTACTTACTTGGTAAATATGTCAAAATATGAAATACCATAGCCGTTAATAATTAAATACGTTCTAACCACCGGTTGCTGAATTTAGAATTTGAAGTTAAGTAAAATTTAAGTACCCCACTTGAGTGTGGGTGAATCATACCAAAAATAAACGATTAATAGGTACTTAAGCACGACTTAACCCCAAATTCTCAATTTGCGAACTAGTGATAAGTTTATCTAAATCTAAGTTTAGGTAACTACTTCTGTCACAGGTAAAACTCCAAATACGTTAGTTTGTAATAGGAAATGATGGTATTATGTAAGTGCACGGCTACAGTTAGGTACTGTCTAATAGGATGCTAGATGTGGTCTATTCCTAGCTATTGGTATACAGATGAAGGATAATTACGAATCAATACTGAAAATATAAGATATATATCTTAGTAGTGTCTTGCCAGTTATTTTCCTCAGGAAAACATTCCTCACTGGTGTCGATGCTATAAAGATATTGTTTATAAGTTAAAAAATCTATATGTGGGATTAATTTTGTTTTGTGCTAAATATAACTTTAGATTAAGTTGTACGAAGGTATATAATATACATCAAGTGAGTTTGCGCTCTTGGCAATATTTTCTATCATTAGTATCATTAAAAACTAAACGCATATTTTTTACTAATTTGTAAAATTGGTTTTTATTATATTTCAATCCTTCGAGCAGTGAAACAAAACGTTAATGTGATATATCTCTAAAAGTTCGACACAGTTTTATACACCTCTCGATACTTGCACGTGTTTTATTGAAAACATCAAACAAAACTGTTTAACTTCAGCCTACTCTACTCCAAGTGGCTGTATCGGCGTTCACTTACCATCACGTGACCCGTGTGCTCTATTTCTCCCTTCTCTCATAAAAAAAATAAAAAAGCTGGCTGGACATAGGTTGTTCGTAATTTAAATATCTATTTGTTCCTTCTCTCATAAAAAAAATAAAAAAAGCTGGCTGGACATGAATGTTCGTAATTTAAAAAACTAATTGTTCCATCTCTCATAAAAAAAATAAAAAAAGCTGGCTGAATATAAGTAGTTCTTCATTTAAATATGTGTCCATTACCTGGCAGGCAGGCGGCCGAGGCTGTCGCGCTGCTGTCGGCCGTCGCGCCTCTTGAAGCTGAGTCGGAACCCGTGCTTGCGGCCCTCGTCCTCGGAGGAACGAGGAGAGGCCGGCAGCGAGGCCGGCTGGATGCCCAGCATGCAATACGGGTCGCTGAACCCTGGGGGGTGACTTAAGTTAGAAATTTTAATGGTTTCTCGGCAATTAATTGTCATTTTTTTACTAACGCGCAGGTAAGATAGGCAATCTGATTCAAATTGGGCTCGGGCGTAAATAATGATTGAAATGACATTTAATCGCCGTGTAATAGTTGAAGGTTGTTAACAGAATCGAGGGCTGAACTATATCAATGTTACTTTTTAGTTTTAATTAAGAGAAAGAGCCGAGGATTACAAATTAATTAATAAATGTTAAATTTTGTTAAACGTAAACGTAAAAACTTCAGGTCATTCCTTTGCAGCGGTGTTTGATATATCAGATAATTAGATATAAATTATTTATTTATAAACATATAAAAACTAGTTGTCTTTGAATGAATAATGTTACAAAACAATTACAAAATATTAAAACATAATTGATTAAAAGATAAAGTTGTGGTAAATAGTTTGTAGTTGTTATGATAACAAACTACTTAGATAAGATAATGTCAATGTGTCGCTATCAATATTTTGTTATTAATATTACTTCTTTCTTTGCAGCAATATTAAAAGTCGTGTACCTCTGTAAACAGCAAAATAAAATTAGAAACATATTTTTGCCAAGCATCTAACATCTTTTATGAAACATTGTGTATCAATTGCAAGAAATATACACTGTCAAAAGGTAGATAACACAGCACAATCAAACACAAAGGCACGCAATCAATACCCTCGTCATGTTACGTATAATAACATTCAAGTAACGTAAAACGTTAACAACTGGAGGTAAAATGAACATTCCCTAGTTAAAACTTTATTCACGTATGTTTCAATAGTAATTGAGTTACCGGAGCACCTGAGTTTGAATCTCGCGTTTTCCTGAAAGCCAACTAGCATTTTTGATGCAGTGACGTCACAGCTCGTGACGGCTCTTTGCGTTTATGCGTCATAAATGGATTCGCAAAGCGGAATTGGTAATTGACAGTGACAGAATTTCATATCACCCCTGAGAACCTGTTGCAGGGTAGTCGGTAATTGGTTCCGTGTTCATGACGTGCGTTAAATTTTCATGCACGAACTCCAGTAGGACGGCTTTCATTTATACGAAGGTACTTCACGTGAATATCGGTGAAAAGAAGATTAACGATCGATTTGATTGGATGTTTAAAATGAATATTTTAACTAGCGATAAAGGAAATTAGCAACCCTTTTCTACCTAGACCAGAACCACCTATTTATTCCATAACGGCAAGGGAAATTTGAAGTGGTTTTATATGTCAGAGTGGAAAAATAAAAAACTTCAACTTTTGGGAAAGTTTTGTTTGTTTATTTTCACATTCGATTATAAGTTTACTTTACAACCTGGGGGTTGTTGATGATTTTTGTTGAAATGTTGTTTTACTTACTTTTGCTTACCTAATAAAATATTATCATGAAACTTTGACAGGTAGTCATGTTTTATATCAATCACCAAAACATTAAGTTTGTTATAAAAAATATTTAAATGTACCCATGCTTTTGAATAAAGCCAATAGAACATTTTCTTAATGCGGAACTCTAAGAAGCCATTGACTGAATATCATTATTTTTGAATTAGTATTTGTTCTAAAAGAGGTTTGATCAATTACTTCAAGTTTATTCATCTCCCAAATTCAAGATTCCAACGCCGAAAGTACCTAGATGAACTAAAAAAGCTTTCATCACTGCGATCGCCACCAACTAACCTGCCGTTACCAAAAAAATTTAGTGTCAATTTCGCTACATAATGAGCAATCCTTATTCAGCCCCTTTTTTTTGGCCAAATGTAGGCCAAACACGAATAAAAAAAAAACTTCATCTAGGTAACTTTCTCTAAGTAAACTTTAATTATACTTCCAGGTTCAAAGCCCACACATAACCGCCATCTGTATCCATTCCAGCCGTCTTACCAGTAAGAGGCGGAAAATGCCAGTTTCGCCGGCCGCCCCCCGCTAGTGGCGGAAAAATTGCCATCGCTATGCAAATTGCGACCCCCTCCCGCCCCGCCACACCGCGCCCAACCACAATCTTACCGACATTTTCTTCTAATGGATAGAAGGAAATAAGCAGATTTACACTGTTACGACATTTAGGTACTTTTCGGTCTCTAGAAGATCAAAGTACCTACTCTATTTTTGAATCAATTCAATTGTTTCCAATTACAATAGATAATGATTTATCTTACTAATAGATATTATAAATGCGAAAGTTAGTGAATATGTGTGTTTCTTTCTCTTTCACGCAAAAATGGCTAAATGGATTTGGATGAAATTTGGTAAGTATTACCTTAAGTAGATAGACTACTAATATAAAGTACCTCATTGCGGGTGCAACCGCAGGGCGGAAATCTATTTCATTATAAAACCTTCCAACGGACACCTTCTGAAAATGCGCGTGAAAGCGTAAATATTTCGTAATGTTAAAATTAAATAAGACAAAGCGCGATAATATTTATTTCATCAGCGCCCAAAATAGAATAATCTTCATTCAGCGTTCAATTTTGTTTGTAATTTTCTTTGTTTGTTGAATAAAAATGTTTAGGTGCGAAGGAAATATTTTATTGCGACGTATTATTTTACGATTGTCAAATTCACGTGAAGAGGAAAGTTGGGACAGTAGCGCGTTTGTTGCGAACTAAATTAAATTTGAAACGTTGTCGCATTGTTTTTATTTGCTCAGCTCGCGTTCCGTAATCCAGTTTACTCTAGAATTCTGTATAAGTAGCTGTATACTACCCCGACACTATTGGGTTATCTAAACAGCAGGAATCACTTACTTACATATGTATGAAATTCAACATATTTATGTTGTTCAAAGTACGAAGAATTAATTGTAACGTTATTTGTCTTAATCCATCATGATTAAGGTTAGTTAAGGATGACATTGTAATTAATTAAATTTAAATTTAATTCGTTCGTATCAAACCAATTAGTATAGATTCCTGATACATAGACAAAGGAAATGTCGTATCGTATAAAAATCCTATAGGAAGCTATAATCAGAGGAAAGGAAATTCTATCAGAGTTTTCATGAAACATGTATGTAAGTAGGTACATCAAACGACGGATTACGTCGTCACTAATTGTTAAAATCACTTTGATTTCTCAGAGCCCTCTCCAAATATAGAATAAATCCCCAAAAACGTTCCACAGCTTGCTACTAATTGAGTTTAAAAGCATTTTAGTGAATCTTGAAACTTGTTCCGAGTAAATTGTAGGTAAATAACTACACTTAAAAGCTTAATCGTAAATGATATTCACTCAGGAATACGTACAAAAAAAATTGTTTATTGAAATAAACTTTGTGAGTTGTGCTCTGTATATTATTAGAAGACGTACCTGAATACAATATTATTAGTAGTGTTTGTTTGTTATTTGCATATTATCTAGAAAGTGCGTATTAATACTCCTATAGGTTTGAAAGACTAACAAATGGGTTGACGAAACAAATTAAAAAGAAAAATCTTGAAATGATATCGTAATCTGACTTATAGTCTACATTAGCTAAAGTATGCTTTGTCTCTATCAGTTACAAAAGTTGTCACATAAATTGACAAAGACAAGCTAAAGTGGGTTTGAAGGGCGATTATAAATAACGCCGTAAGTCCGTCTATATGTGGTCTATATTTTACCATTAGCATCCTTAGCCTCGAGCCCATCAGCCTCTATGACGGAGCAGGCAAGCACGACGGTGGGCAGGACGTTTAGCAAAAGTTAGTTCAAAGAGCGAAGATCAGTAGTATGTTATATAATTACCATTGGCATCCTTAGCCTCGAGCCCGTCAGCCTCTATGACTAAACTTAAATTGCGAACAGTCAGAGGTCTTACCACAAGCTCTTGTAGCAAGACATAAACAGCATTGTTTAGGTTTTCATTCAATGATGTCTTATTTTGTATGTTATAATAAAACTTTTTAATAAAAGCTCGTGGTACGGCCCCAGTACTTATGTAGTCAATATTACCATTAGCATCCTTAGCCTCGAGCCCGTCAGCCTCTATGACGGAGACGGCCAGCACGACGGTGGGCGGGCGCTCGCTGCCGGCCGCGCGCATCGCCCGCGCATGTACGTCCGCGGTCACATGGAACGCGCGCCGTGCGTACTCCACCACCTCCTCCTTGTACGCCGCGAACTGACCGTCGGGGGCGGGCGCGCCGACCGCGTTCTCGATGCAGTATAGCACCTAAGTAAGCTATAGTTAGTAAAGAAAGGTGTACTTTGGAAACGGTGTTGTTTAATCGCCGGTTAGATTTTTGTTTTTTTACGAATTTATTGTTTCGAGGGCAAACCTAATTTACAATGTAAAAGGTCTTAACAAATATCTTCTATTGTTACACAGTATAATGTTTTGTGAAAAGAAAAACACAGATTTTTATCACCTACCTGTGTTAAAAGTTGAGTAACGATAATAAATCAAGTAAGAAAAATAGACTTGAAATAACGGAGTGAAGTAGATAGAGTGCCTTTACCTGAAGAGAACTAGAACGTTTCAGAGAACAATTTGTCTACTTTATCAAGACAAAACGGCCGAGCAGCAAAAAGGCTCACGCAATGTGGGTCAACTGACGACTTCCCGGGTTCTACTGCATACATATACATATTTAGTTTATCCTTTTTACTGTAGCCCTTTTGTAGCACAATAACTCAAAGGTTCTTTATGGTTAGAGAAAACTAAGAAGGTTACGTCGGTACCTATGCGTAAGAACTTATCCTTTTTACTGCTCAGTAACTCTTTCGAATTGCGTTGGGCAACATTTTTACAGCTGAATACCACTCACACGGCTACATAAAATGTATTGCCGGAAGAAAATACTTTTGTAATTTTAGCAAGAATCGAAAATAAAGTTCGGCCTTAATCTGTTACTTTGGACATTCAAAATGGCCCCTACCCTTCACAATATGGCAGCCGAGTCGTGCGCGAGCGAAACCAAGTTTGTTACAAATTCAGAGTAAAAAGTTACACAAATACTTACTCATTCAACTTTATAAATCTTTAGTGAAGAGCATTATCTCTGAAATATGGCTCAGTAAATTTGAATATAAGGCCTACTCGGCTTCAAACTAAGCGTTTATGCGATACAAGCAGAGGTTTGAATAACACGATGATGATAAGGTGTGAAAAGCCGGAGGAAAATAAAGTTGAACTTTATTTTCGCTTGTAAAATAAATTGTTACTTTGTAATGCTTGCTGCAGAGTAAACAAACGATCCTAACTTCTTAGATTCTTAACTGGGATTTGTATTTAAATAAGTGTTTGTGTGTAACTATAGTCCATTCGCGTTAAGAAAATAGTGAGTGATCGTTGTCCGCCGGCCTAGCCACGCCCCCCAGCCAATTAAAATGCTAGAAATTAAAAGTTCGAGTTCACAGTGACCGGTTGAAGTCTGACCTTCGAACAAAACGGTTGTGTATTTTGCGTGACTCGTCCAAAAATAAATTTTGAAAATGAGTACTTCACCAATTCCAAAGAATAAAAGTGGATCAATAATCCATAGTGGAGAGAGACGCATAATTTACAATGTTTATAAGTACCTTAAATGGTGTGATTTAAATGCAACTGTGGAGAGCATAGTCATAGAAACAGCAAGTGCATGCGGCGTGTCCGAAAATACTGTTTATAAAATTATTATTTTTCTTTTGTATTTATACTCCACTGTGAATACACCCTTATGCTGTAGTTGTCACTATTTTCTTAACGCGAACAGACTATAGTTTCACATTTTAATAGATACTTGCTGCTGTATATTAGGTACAAATTAATAGATATAAGAATGAAGTCCATATTATTTTAGATCTTAACGCATAGCGGCCAGCAATATAGAACAAGTAGTGTATAACCTATCAATTATATTCCGTATCAGACGAACCGTAGCTTATCGTGAAAATCGAAAACAGTTTCGACCGCTAGCTAGTTCAGTCTAATAGGTCATCGTCACGGAAGATAGACCGAAGCAATAAAAATGGTTGTTTTAAATTACTGCGTACAATCTAGGACGCACTTCACGGTTAGGATATTAGTTTAGAGTAGGGTCAGATTTTGATCCTTTAGTTAGATAATTGTGTTAACTATCTAGTTGTGGTAACAAAAGGTTCTAAAATCTGCCAACGTAAGAATGGTTGAAAGTAAAAAATAAATCATCCTCTTCCAATTACTGTCCACTGCTAGACGAAAATCTCCTACAAAGAGCGCCAACTATCTTAGTTCTGGGCAAACCACAAGAAAACAATTGCTTTCCCTTAATACTTTGGTTATATCCTACATAGCTAAATCACGCAGTTCTGACTAATTGCAGAATCAATTGAAAAAGCTTTCGATTTCTGCGAAACTTTTAAACGTTTACACAGTACACTATGATAGCACTCAAAATCATTCCGTTTATGCAACATTTTCCATTGCTGTCCGCTCCTATTCGTAATAACGTCATAACGTGACCTTCCTCAATAAAGGGACTATTCAACACGAAATTACTTTTTTCCATTCAAAGCAGTAGATCCTAAGATAGGTGCGTTAAAACAAACAAACTTTTCAGCTATAGATACTGGAAAAAGGAACGCGGGCCTCCGAGCATTACGCGACTGGGACTCGAAGCCTTTGGAAAGCCGGTCCAATGCTCTGACCACTGAGCTACCGCCGCCCAGTCGCGTAATGCTCGGAGGCCCGCGTTCCTTTTTCCAGTATCTATAACTTCAAAATTAATAAATTAGCATTTATAATACAAAATTAAAAGTAAAATCTCAAACTTTTCAGCTTTACAATAGGTATTACCTCAGTGTACAGATGTTCATGTTCCTTGTGTGACAGCTGCGCGGACACGCTGGGCAGGCCCAGGTCGTGCGGCGCGGGCGGCGGGCGCTCGGCGCGGGCCTCGGCCAGCCGCAGCGCCGCCAGACGACGGTTCTCCTGCCGCCAGGACAGCGCGGTGAAGCTCTCGAAGTACGAGCCGTCGGTGTCTTGCACGCTGGGGGCAAACGATGGTGAGAATAAAAGGAAGATAATAACAGTGCTGATGATGGAATTGGGCAGTTTTGTCAATGTCACTGAAATTAGCATGTGTTACAACAAGTATTTATAAATGTAATGGTTTCTGGATTGGGAATTTAAAGTTTTTCGAATCTTATTTAGATTCTATTCTTAAGTAATTCACAATACCTATATGTTATATTTTATGTGTATTTGACTGATTTCCATCTACTGGAATACTCGATTTACAAAGCGTCGTTTCTGATAAACATCTTACAAAAAAAACTTATGCCACGAACGCACTTCGAAAAATCAACAAATTAAAAGGTGATCAGCGAATCGAGCTTTCCCAACACGAATTTAAACTTCAGCGTGGGGTACGTACCTACCTACCTACATGGTTTTCAACTTCCGATCGTCGTCGAAATAAAAATATATTGCTTCCGAATGACGCGCGGAAAAGCCGCAACATAAATTTAAAATATCGTTTGAGGAAAGCCATCTCGTTATATGTTTTCGTAGCGAAACGATCTGCCTAAATGGTCATTTAATAGCTGTTAGGTGGATGTCATACACAGGTAGTTAAGGCACTGACATATTTTATTGAAACTCCTGGATATTTTATGTAATACCCTCGTTTTAATTGACTTTCGACACTTTACGCCAATTTGATCGCCCACTCCATGCTTTTAGCGTTCCATATTTTTTATCTCGGCGCACTATGCACAGTTTTAACTGTGAACGAAATTGTTTGATAATTGGACAATTTAGTACTTTTAAAACTGTACTGTCTATGTGATCTATCATTATCTAAGTAGTACCGGTAATTTATTTATACGCAACGTAGTAATAAGGAACTCACACGATTTGATAATTATTTTGGTTACATAACCACACCCAAAAATATTATACTTCAATTAAACTTAATCTGAAAGCATAAAAACTTCAGTATAAATCAGGGAGCCAGAAATGAGTCCAACGGATTCCAGAGTCAACGTGACGTGGAAGTTAACTAAACGGAGTTATTCTACTAGTTACTACTGGCGCGGAATTTTATTTTAAACATGAGTGTTACTACATATTTTAACTTAAAAAATCAAAGTAGATTTCGTAATTATCTTAATTCGTTTTTAGTTCGTTGTTGGTTAATTTTGGTAAATCTTTATGTACTTGTAAAGACACTTTCAAAAATAAGTCGCTGCATACATTTCCAACAACCACCAACAACAAAACTACAATCCAAGGTTAACTTGACGATATACGAAACCATACATGCCATTTTTATTATACTATAAATCAAATACAACTCACCTTAAAACGACCATCACAAAAGCCACAAGGAAGGCATTAAAATATCAAACTTAAGCTGTCGGTCTACCAGGAAAATTGAGGTACCACGTGGCATACCAACCCACGAAGCTCAAAATTAAAGCCACCCCAAACTTTACTCCAGCAAAGTCTTACATACTGTGAGCGGAATTAATTTTTAAAAAGATTTTCACCAACCATTTTCGTTACCTCGGAAATTTCGTAATTTCGGAATGGCAATTTTTGTGCTCTAATAAACTTGGAATATGTAAGGAATTGCTTCTAGTTTAAATTTTTGACGCCGGACAGGTAAATACTGTGGTGCCAACGCTTTTGTTTTGCCCGTGAAATTTAACTAGTGACCTTCCTGAACTTTGCAAGGGCGATATTTTATGATAACATGATCAATAAAGATGTTTCACAAACCAATTTAACCATTTTTGTTCCATTGCATCCAGTTTGTGCAATAACTCAAAACTTAAGAACTCCAAAAAAAGAAGAAAGTATTTCAAGTCTCTATCATTATTATAATGGTTTGAGTTATAATTCAAGCCATCAGAAAACGAATCGGTATAATTTCCAATATTGAAAAAGAAACCGTCTCACCATAACTTATTAATATAACTTATTACTAACAAGCTCGCTTTGTTACCACCCCTGCATTGTTCCTTGCGCCATTCACTGCCTAGAAGTGTGCTAGAAGTGTTGTCATCGTATCATAATGACACATGCTCTGCTACAAGGGACACCCGAGTCTTGAAGCACAATACAATATGGCCGTGTTTGCGGGTACCTACATGTTACATAACAATCAATTTCGGGGCAGTTATCTTCTGACAGAGACAAGGGTAGCGTAGGTATTGTGTACCTTAAGGATATTAGCAACATCGGGATGACCAACAACGTGTTTCACAACTTTATATATTCCCAAATGTATGTATACCTATTTATCAAATTAAAATCATTGAAAGTGTATTAAACACTATCCAAAATCACAAAAATATCTTAGCATGAATTAACTAACTAACCGGACTAAAAAGCTCGTTTTGTTATGTAAATTAATTTAAAGTTTAGTGAACCACTAGATATAAATACACCCCCTTAATAATAAACGCCGCTGTTCAAACCAGTACCTAGGCTTTAGTTTAACCATATTTGGCTCTCATTACGGAGAAACTATGTTTTGGTTGACAAAGATAAGGAAGTCAACAAAATAATATTATCTAAACGTAATGAAATAAATTCAAAAACTTTAAAAGCCATGTCCGAAACACGGTTTCAATTTCCCAGTAGCTTTGAAAAAATATACCACGAATTTCGTGTTATTATTTTCAATATTTATCTTCTGCGTTATGCAATCTCGATTTTCATTAAAACCTTTCAATAGGCGATGAATAAACAAACCGCTTCAGCTCTGGGGAAATCTGTCAAGTGCACAACCAACCTTACATCACTTCCGACTGATTCAATATCTACGTATATACGTGCAACTACAGTTAGCTTGAACAAGGCTTTAATTGATTTTACCAAACATATTGTATGGAAGTACAATATGGATGTGAACATTATTATTAAACATGAAATATTAAGCATTTAAACTTAAAATATAAGTAGTTATTTTAGATTATAAAATCTTTTCCTGATAGACAATAATAGGTACCTAGTGAACACGACATAAGTTTTTGAAAGTTTGTTACTCAAATATGAAAACGGCTTGAAAAATTAGTAGGTATTTAGATTTGCTTGATTATCCTTGACAAACTTTTTAGTTATATATTGTCATATTTCCTTTGCGTAGATTTCATTTTGCCGATTGGAGCTATGAAACTTTCAAGTGAACGCCCCCAAAACCCATTTATTCTGTAAAAGCGTAGTGTAACATTTATCGCACAAATTCACTTCGTCAATCAACAGTGAATGGGTTTATCGGCCTGTAATAGTTTTATGAACGATAGGAATTTCCAATATTAGAACTGCGAACGGTGAAAATTTGTGACAGAAATAAAACCTAGGTAGCAACGGGTAACTGAGCAGGGTGTGTTTCATGGTCTTGCTAAAACTCATAAGAGTTTGCCTTGCCTGACGGTAATTTTGAAACCCATTGTTTTTAATTTACAATATTTTCAGATTCGGCACAATCTAGGACAGGGCATTTCTATTAAAAGATAATAAAATCAACATAATCATCATCAACGTCTTAAATAAATTACTTCAGTATGCTGGTAAAAATATTGTGTGAACTTGTAGCTTACTACATTTATCGACGACAAAAGTGGTTAAACTAATCTTTCAACGGAAAGTTCTTCAATAATATTAAGCACACACGTTCATATAATGTAAGTGAGGTTATTATGTTGACAATTAAGTGGGTCATCTAGCGACCTGTTGCCTCTGTGTCTTCCCCGCCCACTTGTGGCCCCCATATGCCCCCCCGTGGCCCCCAATCATCCGTGCGTATAAACATGTTTACACACCTTGTAATAAATATTCTGTGGCAATGTTTGTTTACAATTCGTTTGGAGGTTAAAAGTCTTTTTGGGACTAAATACCTAAACAAGACTTTTGATTAGTCTGTTCCTAATAGGGGATATTCATGTTTTTTTTTCTTGTCTTAAATTAATAGCTTACACCTTTATAACATAGAAAAAAATATTAAAAGGCTTCAAAACACTCTAGATATTTTTAAAAACGAAATTTAAAACATTGAAAAAATTAGAGCAGTTGAAACGCCGCCATTTTGCGCGCGCTTTGCGTGACGTCACACGACACGTCCAGTGGGACTTTACTATGAACTTTTCAGTTATTTCATACATATTTACAGTTTTAATAGCTTTAAAACCATGGAAGAAGCCAAAAAATTATCTTATAAGTATTGCATAGTACCGGAGTGCACAAATACTATTCGTAAAACACCCGAGAAAGTGTTTTTTTCGTATTTCAAGTGATGCGAAAATACGAAGCGAAGACGGTCGTGTAAGGTGATGAGAAGGGATAATATATCTCCTAAATCTTGTTCATATTGTTGTGAAGATCATTTTAACGAAAGTATACTTTATTTATATACAGCTTAATGTGAATAAGTAAAAAGTAAGTTTTGCATTAGCTATTGAACATTAGAAAATTCGGTATAAAATTAACCTACCCTATAAGAAAAGATCAGTAGCTATAACTTTCTATTAAAACTTTATTCCTGTTGTGGTTTTACGAATTTTTTATGGTAGTTGATTTATTCCATCTTTTTTTATTTTTTATTTTATGCTTTTGAAAATGTATAAGAGATTAGTTTTTAATCCTACGTACAATAAAGTAATTTCATTTCATTTCATTTCATTTCATTTCATTTCATTTCATTTCATTTCATTTCATTTCATTTCATTTCATTTCATTTCATTTCATTTCATTTCATTTCATTTCCAGGTAAAGGAAGATACAGAAAATTATATTGAATACAATTTAATAAAAGAGCAAGGAGAAAAATGTACTCTACGGTTGAAGAAAGGAGTTTTGCCACATATATTTTTTATATGTAAATGTTTTGGTGTATATTAAGTAAACTGCTGTGTGCATTTATGAATAAAAATCTATATTATGGTCTTAAATATTCTATGAAACATCCTCTGATCTCTGCGCTCGTATAATCGGGTTTCGATGCTGTCTGCGCGCCTACGTCTTTTCTATAGCAATACGTCTCAACTACATATTTGGTCTAGTTTTTGTTTCTTTTCTTTGTATAACTTCACTTGCCAACCAACCGTTGAACACGCAACATCAAATTGTAAACCACATTAAATCGAATATCAAAGAAGAATCTGTGGTTGTCATTTGCTGTACCACCACAACCCACATCGCGCCTTGGAGACGCGACAGATGCAAAATTATATGCTATCATAAATGCACCTGTTCTCGGTAGATTGTCCTATTGTGCTATGACAGAACCAGCTTCAGTCATCGTCAAAGATTCACTACTAATCTAAACTAAACTTCATTACAATCAGCACCAGAATATAGATTAAATTTTTTTTTTTTTTTCACAAAAACTTGTAAAACAGTATAAGTTTCGACGCTGATGAATGCAATGTCGTGTCAGATGACGTCACATTACGTTCGACCAATGGTGGCCCGTTTTGGAAGTTTGAATTTCGCTCCCTTATTTTGCACTTTTTAAATATTATTTTAGGGGTTTAAATAATAAATAAATTAAAAAAAAACTTAGCATCATAATATAATGATAATAAGTATTCAAGAAAAAAATATTTTAGGCCATTTAAAATTTTATGCATATCCCCTATTGTGGCACTGAACGTTTTGATTTTTAATAATTAATAATATTTTTTTAATTAACACATCATCTTCTATTTACATATTAGCAATTTCAGCGATTAATTTCCGCAATAGCGGTCGTTATTTAAAATACAGTGTGGTTATTGTAACAAATTTATTATACCAGTCTAATAAACTCTGAAAGTAACATAAATAACGTCAGCGTAACATGGTACATAACTTAAGCCTTTAACTGCTTGCATCCTGCACAAAATCAATTTATTAGGACTTAACTTGGCAGTAAATAGATAAACTATTGTCCGGCCACCGAGAGAATGCGTTCCTGACACATTGTGTTTGACATAACGAGGTAACTTTGAAAGGCCGTCTACGAAAACAAACAAAAAAAAGTCGTCTATTTTGACCCTACAAACAAATAATAAGCAATAAAATGATATTAAAACACACTGATTTTAAATTTTATAACTGATGGCTTACTGTAAGGGTAATAATTACTGATAAAAAATGTAAACAACATCATATTTTCGTAGGGATGTGCTAAAAATATCAGTCAATTTTAAAGTTATCAATCAATTTCTAATAAAAAAGCAGAATAAGTAGCTTGGTTATAAAAACATGATATCGACGTAAATATGGATATGCTTGAAGCATAACTATTGCGGTTAGTGAAAGAAAATAAATCGGCAAATGTTCGATATGAAATAGATGAATTGGCTCTGCAGTACGGTCATCGGGTGCTGAGACTTATACCATATTATTGCCAATACAATGCTTTTGAGTTTCGTTTGTAAAAAGGCAGCAGTTGGATTTTCTTGCTAGTTCTTTTCGACCTTGGGCTTAGCTTCAAAATTAACGTTATACAAGTATCTATACTAATATTATAAAGCTGAAGAGTTTGTTTGTTTGTTTGTTTGAACGCACTAATCTCAGGAACTACTGGTTCGAATTTAAAAATTCTTTTTGTGTTGGATAGACCATTTATCGAGGCATCACGCTGCAACTATTAGGAGCGAAGAAATAATGGAAAATGGGAAAAAAAACGGGGAAAATTATTCATCCTTGAGGGCTTCCGTTGCGTGCGCTGCGAAAGCGGTTCTAGGAACCAAAAATATAAGTATGAAAGAATAAAGGGACCTTTTTACCACGGGAAAACTTCGCATTCCCACGGGAAACCGACTTCTACGCGAACGGAGTCGCGAGCGGCCACTAGTCTTTAATCTAATTATTTACGTTCCTACAATAAAACAATACTGTTTCGATTTTGTTTTTTATTATTTTACCTAGATTTTAACTCGTAACAACATAAAACTATTTTTATATTATAAATAAAATATTAATAAGATAAGCAAGTTTTTTTTCTGTTGATTGAAAAATGATTTATCAATGTTGTTTTTTACCCCAACACTAATGGCATGTGTCACAAACGCAATCTCTCGGTGGCCAGACTATAGATGCAGGGTGACATAATTGGGTTGCTCGCATGGCGAAAGCCATCGTGTAGTGGATGCTTAATTGATAGTATCAGTGTATGAGGCCCCGGCCAAGTATGGGGCATGAACCAATTACACCAGGGGCCCCGTAAAAGCCCCCGACCTTTATACTATACCCACCAATTAAGTAATTATGAACAAACACAGTATAGACACGCCGACGCCAATCTGAAAAGTTGGTTTTGAAAGCTTTTATCTCCACTTTACTGCATGTGACCGTTAAGTAGAATGCCGCTTGTTTGTTTTTATTAATAACGCAGGAACTTTCGTAAATATGAAATGCTTTTTCTGAACTCTCGATTTATTCTAGTAACGCAATACATATTTTATTTAAAAAAAATAACAGGCCACTCTGACTCTCATGACTTTAACTATAACCTAAAATATTTATTTTCAAATTTTCTTGGTTTGATCTAAAAACAATTAATAAAGCAATATATACCTAAAATACATATTTTATTTAAAGAAAATAACAGGCCACTCTGACTTTTATGGCCTTAACTATAACCTAAATATTTATTTTCCAATTTTCTTGGTTTGATCAAAAAACAATGAATAGAGTTTCATACACGAAGTTTCACAAACAGAGAAGCTTTTGAACATAATTTATACTTTTGAAAGTGAGACGTCGAACGAAACAGTATACACGACGACTACGTGAGTAAAATAAAATGAAAAGGGAAAACACAAATAAGATGGAGTAGGTCCACGGAATGTGTTACCTTATACTGACACCGTTACCTACTTACTTCAAATATTGTTGATGACTTCAAGGTTATAATGTTCTATATTCTACCCATTATAGTGAAGCATGTTCCTTCAGATATCATATTGCCTTTGTGTGGTTGAGAGAGAACGTACGAGTATAATAATGAATACTTCAGAAAAGGGTTCTCAATTAGACAAGCAATTACCAACAATTGCTAACCGCATATTTTTATTTTATGCTTTAAAAGGAAAGGTAATGGTTTTGGTTTACTGATAAACTGGTAACTAACACTAAAATAGAAACCGTCGATATAAGGTTTTTTTTTGAATTATTAGAATTAACGACTTTAATCAATGGAGAGCATATTAGCAACATTTTGTTTTAAAACAAATAGCCCCAGCAGGGAAGCTAATAACGGCCATGCAAATGATGCCATTTCAAATGTTCGTGTTGATAGCAAAAGCCACAGCTAAAACCGTACTGAGAGTAACTACACATTACGAAGAGTCATTGCCTCTGAATTTTTGGCAACCTTCTCGTCGTTGCACCCGTTGGTTCTCTTTATTATGTAGTAGGTATATAGCATAGGTTTAAGAACCGAAATAAGGTTGACCTTCACCGGGCTATTTGTCATTTTACCCAGTTGACGGTCAATCTCACTTCAAATCTCCAGCTTTCAATTACTTACCCAGAGTTGACGGAGTTGTCGACCTCAGGCCACGAGAGCCTCCGTTTGCAGAAGGCCATGGTCGGCTTCTCCGGCGGCTGCTGGTGGCGGGGGACGCGGAGGGAACCCCCGCGGCGGGGGGGCGCGGAGGGGCCCAGGCAGTCCAGCGTGCGCCGGCGCGCGCTCAGCGCTGATGCCCCCTCCGTGGGCACCACGCGGGGGAAGCCTGAGAGGGGATGCATGTTAGCAAATACAAAGACTTCTCAAAGTTTACTTCTCTCGAACAAGTTTACCCATATTAGCTTTTTAAATTGTGTGATTTTGATGTATAAAGTCTGTTTGGTACGGTTAATTCTACTTTAAGTGTTTGGCTAATGTGTATGTACACACTGTCATAAATATTAATTCTTTAATGTTTTTTTCAATATTGATAGTTTAAGGTAAGTTTCAATATGGGCCTTGACGCCTGATAAATAATTTCTACCCCATACTGAAACAAATTTTCAGTATGGGGTAGAGCCTGGCGATTAACAATAAGTATTACCTAAAGTTAAAATAATTCCCATGTTTCAATCTTAAATTACAAAGTTTTGCATTTATCAAGATATCAAATACTATGTAAGTCAGCTCAATATGTTTTTTATACTCTTAGTACATACATCTAGACTCTTTACATTACAAACGGTTTCTACAATGAACCTTAGTTTTTCTAGTAGACCACAAAATAGGTAATACTTGGGAATCCTTGTCATTTTTTTAATAATAATAAAGTCAAATCTGCAACGAATGTCAAGACATAAATTTTGCGTTTTTTAAAAGACCAACCTTTAAAAAAACTCACCACCAACAATATTTTGTGTATATGTCACAAAGCATTTGCAACATCAATTTACCATAAACCCGACACTTATTACTACAGTCAAACTATTTTCTTACTTATTTTTAGTTTTTAGTTAGGTAAGAAAATAGCAATTTGTTGTTTAGTTTAAACGCAGAGCTTTACTTATAGTCCGGTCAATCTAGACATAAAAATGAGAGCAAAGGTACATAAATTCCCATCAAGCTGAAAATCAGTAAGATTGTTAAGAATATGATTAAAAATAAAATTTAAACGTTCCCCATCTTTCCCCTGTATGGATTTTTTTTATTCGTGCATATTATGACGATAACAACTTGAACAACTTTTTAAATCTAAAAGGTGGCTCGTAGGAAATAAGTATTGGTACATATTTGTAGATTATTTTATGATCTAAAATTTTTGTCGAGATATGTTCATGATAAAAATTACGCTGAAAATCGCTTACGTTTCGCTGAAAACCGCGAAAAAGACTTTTTTTATCTCAGACCTTAAATAAAAAAAACCATACAGAGGAAAGATTTACTTTCAAATTATATTTTTAACAACCTTACTGATTTTCAGCTTGATGGGAATTTATGAAGCTTCGAATGTTTAAATTGACCGGACTATAATAAGTTAAGCTCTGTACTAATACTACGTAGTTATAAGTAGCAGGTACCTACATTTTCCTCTTATCTCCCAGCAAAAGACAAAGTATTTTTCCGTCGAAAAAAAAAAACAAAGTATTGACATTTTGTTATAACCTACTTTATTGTCATTATTTTTTATTTCTATGTATTTTTAATTAACTTTGTATGTATCTTTACTTTAGATTACCTGGTGTAATTTTTTTAATGTCAAAAATAAAGGAAGCTTAAAGTTATGTTCTCATGGGAAAAGATCCTACAGTAAGTTAAAGTAGGTAACGTCCCTTGCAGGGTCTTAATCCATCTCTCCTTTATAATCCTTCCCAGGGTTTAAAACTACTTCCTCAAATATTAATTCTGTTCTTTTAACAACCAGTATGAGTAATTATGTACAAGTGCACTTAAAGGAAATCACAATGCTGTAAAAATCCAATCCTACTTGAATGAAATAATTGGAAAAAATATCATATTCCGAGACGACCTATCTGACACTGCAATATGTATACCTACCGGACTGTTAAGTAAAAGGTTTCGAGTAGGAGCAAGTTTTTTTATTTTCGAAATTGTCTTTTCTTAGGTTTCCCCATGGCCTATTGTATAAAGCACTTACTGGCCTTACTTTAAGGCCACATAAAAAAGATATACGTTAATTACTGTTCCAATCTTGAATATTCCTAAACATCAACGTATTTATAACACTTGTTAGTTTTAAATATTTTTTGCATTCACAAGTGGCTAACTTCTCACTTCTTAAACGCGAACTAAACTAAACATAAATTATCAGAATGCTCCAAACGTTAAATGCTTATAATTGAAATATCCGCGAACGAGCTAAACTGAACAAACTAGCTTCTGTTGGTTGCTTTGAACTGCGCTGCTATTCAGTTCTCAGGAGAAACTTCAAAATGACAAATTCCATGTTTCTGCTAAATGTTTCCAGTTGCAACTGTCGACTGTTGGCGAACTGTTGATACCCTCGGTGGCACACAACGGTTAATTAAAACAGTATAACATTCTAAACTTATACTTGGATACGTTTGTACGTCCTTAAGGTTATGTATGAGAATTGAGAAAGCTTTGTGCCAACGTGAGCGCTGTAGTACCTAAGTTTACTCTATAAACAAGTAGGTCCACGGTTTTTTTGAAGTATGTTAGTACGACATATGTTTTATATTTATCATTTCCCATAAATATAATGTTTATTAAGAATTTAAAAATGTTCCTGCCTCAAATTTTTAAGTTATGGGATAGACCTGTTATTCTAATAGGTATATAATTATTCATTTTATCAAGGCAAGTGACAGTGGCGCCATTTAAGTCTGAGTTAGCTAACCCGAGGTAAAAACATTTTTCTGCAAGTGGGTCTTATAATCACAGATCACCCCCTAATAGATTCCGCATGTTCGTACATTTCGGTTGTGTCGGGGTCACCAAAAGTTGAGGAAGCGAGGGAGGAAGTATCAAAAGCGTTCTTAGATGCACCCGTCAAATAGTGATTAAATAGTGATGTAACTTTTCTATTAAAGTATCGATAAATTATAAATATCGTTTAATTAAAATATCGACCGATTTACATTTAGCTTGTTGATTGGCATTCCTTTTTATCACGCTTTAATTACCATTAAATGAGACTATTCATGTTTAGCCCAAATTAGAAAAATGGCGACCAACGAAAAAAAAAATCCTACTTTTAGAAATATTGTCCATATTAATTGTTAGGTACTATGGCACCAAAACTGTGGGACAAGTACTATTATATAGCTATTATAACACATTGAAGTTGTGATATTGCCATACATTTTGGTAAAAATAATTAAAATATTAGTTAAACAACCTTTTTTTATGAAAAATCGACATCGTTGATGTGTGTTTCTTTTAAAAAATGAGATAAATGTATAATTTGTACTGATAGAAAGAGAATGCCTTGTTTGTTTACAATAATAAAAAACCAACGTTAGTTAAAGTCCTCAATACAAATTTTTGCTGTCACAAATACAGGGTGACACGGATACGAAAGTGTCTGACGGTTAGTCATGAGTAAATCAAAAAATGTAGGTGTGGCTTTCACTATGATTTTATATTCATAGTGGCGTAGATAGGTCATCGCCTTTAATGCGGAATCTATTAGGCGGTGATCTGTGGTAATAATACAAGAAAGGGGTCGACGACATTTCGGACACAAAAAACTCGGATACCTTGGCCAATGTATGGATTTTCAATTATTTTTTACCATGGTGTCCGAGTTTTTTGTGTCCGAAATGTCGTCGACCCCAAGAAAGTAGTATAGTCACCTCTCATGGTAGACGTGGAGGTCTGCGGCTGCTGGTGGTCGTCGGCGGAGCGGTGGCGGGCGGGGGGCGGCGCGCGGCGCGGGGACAGCGCCAGCCCCGCCACGCTGTCCGCCACCCCCGCCACGTACTGACCCAGCGACGTGAAGAAACTCATCACGGACAACACTAGCACATAGCACTACACACGACACAGGGAGTCACCGATCACCAATCACAACGCGATCACTCAGCGCGGGCGAGGATCAGCATAGCCTGAAACAAATGAGGAACTTAATCAAACTGCGAGGCACAACGAAAGATTGGCTTCAGTTTTCATGTTATAGATGAATATGAATAATCATTTGCTTAGTTTTTTAGAATTTATATAGAAGTAAAGCGTTTGAAGGGTGGACAAAAGCTTTTTCTATACACATCTTTCGGTGTGAGATTCTAGCTTTCATAAATAACAAAGGATTTTTTTACCTATTTCTAGAATATTTTCCCTTTTATGTCTTATCATGAGCGACATAAGGACGCTCTAATCCCTTTTATCTCTTGGTAGGTATATCATAAATTCTACTTATACAAGTGTTACTGGGTTATGCTTCAGTAACAATACGTTTATATAATAAAATACTCTAAACAACAAATAAAATATTTATAAGTCTTTATTTCTCTGTTATCAAAAGAAGAACTCAAAGATTTCTTCTTATGGTTAAAACTGGTATTGTTACAATACAATTAAGTATTTTACTGTACTCGGGTTTCAATTAAAGGAAAGAATTTGTAATAATCCAGGAATGTGATGTATTAAAAATAAAGTGGCCGGTAGCGGTATGCTGGAACATTTCAGCGGAAAAACATTTTTATGGTTCCTTTTATACCTCAAATACCTTTTTAAACCCTCGACAAATAAGTGGGACTTTAGTAAACATGGAGTTAATTAACTTAATAGTCTGCTAAATTTGTTATAGCTTCTTTAATTTTTTTGATTGGTTACACATTACTTAAATGTTATTTCATAACTTTATGACATTGTTTGTATTATATTACATCGTCAGTTGCGTTTACTAAGAACCCAAAGTTTTCAACCTGAAAAGTGTCATGGAGTGAAGTATGAAATATTTTACACAAAAATGTCTTTTATTTAATTATTAAACTTTAGTGAAACAACCGAGTCTCGTGCCTAGGTAATAAGTATGCCTCATATTAAATAATCCTTTAAGTAAAATGACTTCCTTTGAATATTTTAAGTAGCTATTTCCCCTTCATAAGGAATCGCTAAGGGACATCCCGTTGATGAACTTATAAGCTTTCTTATTACAAAATCTCAAGAACAAAAGCCTCTTTTTAGTTACCTATAATGTTTTTTATGTGTTAAAGGGCTACCGTTTGAAATTAGTAATAAAGTTCTTAATTTGTAGACTTAGATATGAAAACTGTTAAGAGTTACGTTAAGAAGCGGAAAATGTTCCTTTATTTCGGAGGAAAGCAATGATAATCACTTCACGAGAAAGCTTACTTAGACGTGTCTATTATCTTGTATAACCAATAATCACGTGAGGTACTTACAAAGTTTGTAAACCAAGTTTTTGTATGTGTTCTGATAAACAAGAGCTGCTAACATAATGTATCAACACGGCAATCGATCATGTTACGTGTAGTTATTACCGGCTCAATCCAGTTTCGATCACCGTATAACTACCATTTCTAGTAACAATGTTTTAGGTTTACAGACACGTTTGTATTTTTAATAGTTGTGTAACTTTATGTTACGTAATTTTGCTAATTTGTCTAATAGTCTTAATAACATTGCATATTATACCGCTAGTTCCTAAAATAACCGATCTGAAATGGTATAATTCTTGGGTATCAATACAAATTGAGCGTTGAAGTCCATCCCAGTCAGTTCATTACATTGCTTGCGCCTCAACGAAGCTTTACAAAAGTCGTAAACCCAAATTGCGGATGCCCGTTTCCCGATGCCTCCGTAGAAACCTGTCTACAAGTTAATTAAAGGGACAAACTGGCAATTATCACAGCTGTACACGTGAACTACAGGCCTTATTGTCTGGTAGCCCCCGCCCCCACTTGCCCCGTACAACGGGGGGCAAATCCATTACTGGAGCCCTGCCCCCTCTAATCCCGGCGTGCACAAACAATATTGGCCCTCGACCCTTTGTAACCTGGATTCGAATTTCAAACGTGTTTCAGTTTACAGTAAATTAATTAAGAAAAGGAACAGCCGAGTAAATACTTGTTTTGGTTGTTTAAACGCTCTTAAATTGTGCACTGCTAGAGGTTGGCATTGTAAGACGATTTGTTATTATATCATTCCTTAATTCCCTTGTGATCAATATACCATCTTAAACATTTATTGATAGATAATAAGAAAGCCTGGAATGGACATAAAATATTTAAATGATTAAATAGCCTAATTAGGGCTGTATGTAACAGTAAGTTTAGGAAATCCTACAAATATTATAAACGTGAAAGTTTGTAAGTATGGATGTGTGGATGAATGGATGTATGGATGGATGTTTGATACTCTTTCACGTAAAAACTACTGGACAGATTTGGATGAAACTTTACAGTAATATAGTTTATACATCAGAATAACACATAGAATACTTTTTATCGCAGGAAACTTCTCATTCCCACGGGAAACCTAATTCCACGCGAACAGAGTCGCGGGCGGCCACTAGTAATTTATATTTACCTTTATTTATATGAAAGCTCAACAAAAGAGTAATTTCCAAACAGCTACTTTATTATTCGAAATCTACTTAAAACAAGTATATTTTTTGAACAGCATTATTTTCTTGGGACTCAAAACACGATTTGATTAAGTTTCCTCGATGGAAAAAAACGCGTTTTTAGGCTATAAACCTGTACCATTACACTGTTATTAGATAACATACTATTTTTTTTTGTGTTCTTTCATATTTACGCTCGGTCTGCGCACTTGGATGTTTGTCGCCACCATACAATTTCGCCTCGACGAACGAATTTTGCCTTAAGGTAGAATCCATTCTAGTGTTAGGGGCCCTTAGTAGCTTAAAACGGCAGAATTAGCCGTTTTCTATTAGCTGTTACTTACAAAATATATGATATATCGCACTGATATTTCAAATATATAATAAAGAACGTAAATGTGATGGGAGGACTGTTTTAAAAACACGATTGGAATAATTTAATAAAAAATCCTGAAGTCACCTCCAAAATTTCATATAAATGCACATTAAGACGGTGTTTTACAATAGGTAATAAGTCTTTTAAAATCGCAAACTGATAGATTTTTACCTTTTCTATGTCGTGACTGTTTTAGATTTCTGAGAAATTGAACATTTTATTAACTTTTTGATGATAAATATGTTTGGCGCTTACGCCACTTAATTTCGAGGCCGTTGATTCTATAGGAACCGCGTTCCCCGACCCCCCCGCCTAAGGCGTAGAATCGTAGCGAAATCTGAGTTTTCGCTGACCGCCCAACCCCCCTTAAGGACTTCTACTAAATAAGGAATACATTTCCAAAGTTGGCAAGCGAAGCATTACTTTATTAAATTAATCCTTCACACGTGTTCTGTTGTAATCCGAATTATTGAAAATATTGGTCTTAGAAATACCTTGTTTGCTTAGGATTTCTCAAAGCTCTTTCAGAAAACACAAACAAAATTTAAAATACATTTCTAGGTATTCAATTCTCTTCTAATTTTCCAGCTCGGGATTTTCCGAGAAACCTAACAAAGGCTATTCACATGTCCCTTTTATAGCTTGGTTCCATTTTCAATTAACATACGATAAGAATGTACGTTGAAGACCCCCGCATGCCATCTGAAATTAACAATCACTGGCAATCTCAATTGAGTGGTGATCAAATCTTAAAACCTAATATTTAAGTTAATATAAAAAAGACGTACTTACTTATTTGCTGGTTTGGCAAATAACCCTTTAGATTTATCCCGTATCTTAAAATAAGTTTGATGAATATTGCTGACGTTGGTACCATATACAACTCATCTATCTCATATATATAGTAGTCAAAGACAGTCACTTATTTTGAACTCAAATTAAATACAAAGAAGTTATAATTCGAATATGGTTTAAAAGGTGTTGCTATGTTATTACTTGAAACGCCTATTACCTTTTTCAGTTATCACGTCAGACAATTTTGTCTTGGTGAGTAAAGTAAAAAGCATTTTCTTGATTTTTTTACTATACTAAATGTTGTTAAAAGCCAAATAAAAATTCCCAAATTGTTTTGCAAAAAAGGCTAAATAAGAGTCAGAAATTAGTCTTTCATTCTAACCTAACATCCTGTTAACAGCTTTTACTCTTAAAGCTTTTGAAAAACTTAGTTCGAAAACTTTGTTCATTTTTTAATTTTCTTTTTCAAATGATAAAGATTTTGTAAGGCAAGGAAAAAACTTTGCTATATAAACGCACATAGATTTACTTACAGATCGGATCATTCTGAATAAATTTGGGCTTGGGTAAGCTTTACTTGATTTTCCTATACAACAAACAAGATCAATTACCATACTTTGAGTCAGTGGGTGACTTCTTCCAGAAAATGGAGACTTTTTTGTACAAAAAATACACACAGTCCATTTTATTACACCTTAAAGACAGGTGCTCTAAAAATAGATCAATGTTCACGATAATGTGAACTGAAGTTTAGTGGAAAACTTTGACCTTTTCGTAAGTGCAGATTGTTCGCTTTTCCAATAATTTTGTTAAAGAAAAGCAACCCATTTTGAAGTAGAAGTATCTATCAATAAAAATAAAGTTTACTTTTTAAAATAATAGAAATTTGAAAATCTGCACATGACGTTTTAGTTTTGAACCAATTATTTGGCACAAGCTTTCTTCTTGATTATCAAGCCGTAATCCAGCCGTGACTCAGACCTAGTAGTCGAATTTACAAGTAAACTTTCTTTCGACTATATTTTACCACGATATTTTTTTCTTTGTAAAAATAAGAATCCTTAGTTTTACAAGTTCAATCCAGTAGAAATTTAATTTATAAACTTTTTGCAATCCATTTCTAGTCCCCGCACTACACGATACTTCAATTACCTTTTACTATTGGTAATTAATTTCCTCAATGGTTTTCTAGAAAATCAAGATGTTGACGTTAAAACTCGAAAGTTTTTTACTGTCGATATAAATTGTTCGTTTTTGTTTGTAGATAAGTATCATTATTTATTGAAGGTATATATCCGGTTGAATTGCCGGCACTCTCTCAAGGCCCTGAGGCTTTTATAGGGGTAGGTTTCAGTGAGTTTCCCAAGTTCAAGTTTGAGTACTTTTGTTTTGTGAAATTATACAAGGTATTGAGAAATTTTGCATTTTCCCCTGCGATATTTTTTTTTTTTTTTTTTTTTATGTAATATAGGTAGCAAACGAGCATGCGGGTCACCTGATGGTAAGTGATCACCGCCGCCCATGACTACCCTCAACACTGTAGGTGTTGGGGGTGTGTTGCTGACCTTTAAGAAACCTTTTTTTCTTCTTTTTCAAATGTAAGATAGGTATTCATTTTAGAATACATGTGTCTTTATAATTTTAAAGTTATATCTTCATATTATATGCAAAGAAGTGTCTTTACTCGACCTTTGATTATTACTTACATTGTATAAATCTTCTCCGCATTTATTTTGTAACATTTGTAGCAAAATCTCAATTAAAAGGCCTTAATTCATGACGAGTTAGTAAATGTTATCTCTAAGGGATCACGTGAATAATGTGCTCTCAAGCATCATCTACTTCTACTTCTTTGAATGAAAATTTATTTTACATTCCTATTGTTAACTCATATTTCAAGGAACTATTTCTGCCTAATTATACTAAAACTTGGAACCTCAGTCTTAAGGGATTACCAAATATTTGTGAACTACTAATATTAGTTTTAGTTTCGAAACCTTAGTTCTACAGAATAGTGCTAGTTATACATATGTATATTTATTAAGATTATAAAGGGCAAGACATTTCCGTTTATTCCTAAAACACATATTTTGTACCGATTGTCGCGGTTTTTCTAACGCCTGAGGGTAACTAATAAATATACCAGATATATAAAACATTGCATAGATTATTAAAGTGTGGACATTGGAGGATTTATAGTTATTATCTATTATATTAATTAATGGGAAACCCCTACAATAAGTTAAAACAGAGAGAGGAGGAACGAGAAAACAGTACATAATAAAATAAAATGATTTTTTTTTAAAAAAAAGGTCATACTCAAAGTAAAGTATCATGTCCTAGTCAAGCTGCTTACAGAGTAGTTCATAGGTACAAAACAATCTTGAATAGCAGTAGAAATAGCCTGTCTAGATATCAATCCCATGCTTTTTTCATCTAAATAGTCTTTGATTTCATAGTAAGCTTTCTTCCACAATACTTGCTTAATTGTAACTTTAAATTTATTAAAAGTCAGGGATTAAATTGACTGCGGAATTTTATTAAAAATAATTATTGGCATACCGATAAACGACTTGCTGCTCTTGGCCAACCTATACTTTGGGAAAGCTAATCTATTTCCATGCCTAGTTTTTACCGAATTATTATCGACATGATTATCATTACACGTTACAAACTAATCAATATTTTTGTATGTATATATCACTATCTTTAAATATTTCTCTCAAAGAATCTCTATTTAGGTACTTTATTATGGATTTGTATATTCCACGAACAGCTCTTTTTTGCAGCGTAAAAATCGTATTAATGTCAGCAGCGTTTTCCCACAGTAGGATGCCGTAAGACATTAAGCTATGAAAGTAACTAAAATATACTATCCTACCTGTGTGTACATCAATCAAAGAGCGAATTTTCTTGACCGCGAACGCTTCAGAGCTAAAACTACTCGCCAGTTGTGTGATGTGGGCGCCCCATTGTAACTTATAGTCTACATTCAAACCAAGAAAAACAGTAGAACCTACTAAGTCTAGCTTTTTATTTTACCATTTATTTGAAGTTTGAATTGTTTTGTTTTACATTAAGTGTTGAAAATTTTAAACTTTTTTTATCATTAAAAGCTAAACCACTGTAAAACATTAGAGAGCGCATTGTATACGTCGTCATTATTAGATTTTGTCTATTAATTTTAAACATTAATGATGTATCGTCAGCAAACAACACTATATCGTGATTATTACCTACCATAAAGGGTAGATCATTTATATAAACCAAAAATAAAAATGGGCCCAAAATTGATCCTTGTGGAACCCCCATGCTCACAACTGTCCTAGACGACCTGATTCCGTTAACGTTAACCTTTTGAGTTCTAGCACTTAAATATGAAATTAAAAGTTTAAGATTACCTACTTAGTATCTTTGATTCCGTAATGATTGAGTTTCCTTATAAGGGTATCATGGTGGACGCAATCAAATGCCTTATAAATCACAAAACATACTTAGGGTGCTTGTTTCTCATGCGCTAACAAACAAAAAGTTCAACACCTACATCAGTAGTTGAACGACCGCTTGTGAAACCAAATTGTTTATTATGAAGTAAGTTTTTTTTTGTGAAATGTACTAAAAGTTGATTAAGAATATTTTTTCGAAAATTTTACTTCACGTAGGTAAAATTGATATTGGTCTGAAATTAGTGGGATCTGTAGTACTACCCGATTTAAATAAAGGAATGACTTTACTGTGCTTCATCATGTTTGGAAACTCACCACTAACAATACAATTGTTAAATATTTTTGCAAGATAATGTAATAACATTATAGTCTAGAATCGTGAGATTACAAACATATGCCATGCTGTTCGATTTTTGCAGATGTTCTTTCCCTTCGCTATACTTATCATGCTAGTAATACATAATCATAAAAATAAATAAACTGTGCTCCTTTAAAAGATATTTTATACGCAAGGCTAGTTGATGACGTCCCTGATGGGTACCGGTAATATATTTAAGTGACTTTTCGCCTCTGTATGTCCCTATTGACCTACTCTGGAACCCGGGGGATTCTAAATGCTATCGTGGCATGTGTAGGGCTGCCACTTTGTGATTCTCTACACGACATACAGGAAATGATTTTTTTGTTTTACCTTAAAAAAACGATATTTTACAAAATTTGCAAATAATATAGGTATTTAAAAACTTATCAATTTAGATAATGACTTTGTTGAAATCAAAAAAGGTCTATGACAATTAAATAAGGTTTTTGAGTTGCCTAAAACTTTTCAGTAACCCGGTATCGGAAACGTTAATTACCCTTTACCGTAAACAATTAATTAAAAATGTATTTGCTTGATACCTACTGGATAAAGATGTCATAAAAATGGTATTTAGTTTTGTCGTACAATCAATTTATCAATATCTAATCGCTTTAATAGTTTGTTTTGAAGAAGTTATTCGCACATATAGTATCTGTAAAAAACCGGCTAAGTGCGATTCAGAGTCGCGCCTGAAGGGTTCCGTATCTGACTATTGGCAAAATCACGCTTGCTGTATTGACCCCCTTAAAAATAATTTTATTTAGTTTGCAGAATTTATTGTTGTAGTAGCATTTGTGAAAATTACAACTATCTAGCTATCACGGTGCATGAGACAAAGCCTGGTGACAGACAGACGGACGGATGAACGCAGTCTTAGTAAGTTTTTACCCTTTGGGTGCGGAACCCTAAAAACAATGCTCCATCGGTCAACTTTCAAGGTACCTACATAATCCTTTTAACCCTTTACCCTATCCTTGCCGTGGTAGTAAATCTGTGATATTCCATTTATTCTAAATCAATATAGCCCAGACACCAAAATTTGCAAAAACATAACATTTATTTACAGAGGCTAGTGTAATAAATTTAAGTTTTAAAACCACTATAAATAATATTTTATTTCAATTTTGGTACACGTACAATAACCTACTGTTTGTCCCATATTTATATAATAAAATTGATTGTAAAATAAAGACATGCGACTGAAAAGGAAAAACAATACTCTCTAAAATATTTCACCAGAAAATCTTTTGATGTCAAATGGTACATCTGTGGGTACACGCCTCGGATTTGAAAGGTAAAGCCATAATAAAAAATATTCAACAATAGAATCAATAAAATGCCTCGTGTTTCCCATCTGAACAAATTCTCAGTTTTTTCTCTGTAGGTATAACAGGAAATTGTGTTTGCAATGCCTCGAAACATGTCGATGTGAATCACTTTATGAATTAAATTGACAAAAACACACGATTCAATCAGCCCGTACTTATTTTATCATGAACAAAGAGTTTGTATTACAGACAGATACAAGGTATAATTTCAGATTGAAAATAAATTGTGTACTTATCCACATGTACCATGAAAATTAAAACATGTTAACAGCATTTTAACAAAAATCATTTTATCTAAATACGTATTGATGTATTGTGTTGTCTACTGTCTACATATGATCAACCGGACCATTAGGTCTCTTACTTAAACAAAATTTTGGATTGATTTAAAGTCCTATCTTAATCTAAGGTAACCTTAAGCCATCTCAGATTTTTAGCTAGTGGTGTTTTGCATACCAGTTATTTTGATACTTTTTTAATACGCACATTAAAACATAATTAAAATGGATAATATTAAAGACGTGCATGTCTGTTTTAATGATATCGACGTCAGAAAATTATGAAAATGAATTTGTGATTAAAACTGTACATCCCATGTTAACACGGACAGTAAGTTCACAACAAGCTTCATTTTCAGTTTTACAAAAACAAAAGGAAATTTTTCATATATCCACAATTCACGGCGTCAAAGAATCAGAGTTATGAATGTTTTTTTTCCTTTAGGTTCTGTGTGTGGAGCTTTCCTTTGTTCGTATTTGCACAAGTTCCGATTTCATTACATCCATTTATAAAAAAATACTGACCTAACCATTGGTTTTATTTCAATATTAACAAGTTTTATTAAGTGACAAAATGTTAGTGTAGATAAAAAAGCTTTTTCGTAATATAAAACTTGACCTAACAGCCCTAAACTTTTCAGCTCAAATTGCAATTTTTTGTTGATTAAAACTCTCTAAGATGCTTCTTCTAGTTTGCTAGTATTTTTCCCGATTATATTTTATATTATGATATATATCCTTGTGTGTGAGGTTTCTAAATGCAATTGATTTGACAAAAGGGAGTCAATTCGACCACTCGTTGCGGATCGACGCGTGAATTTCAGCAATTTCTTCACGTAATCAGGTTTCCACTTCTTCAGTATTGAATTAACGTACCTTTCACCCTTCCTGTAGAAATTCAATCCAAAAGAGAAAATATATAAGTATAAATTCGCTGTTGTTAGTATAATATATGGCTTACAAGGGCACCATATGACTCAATTTATATATTAATGAATAAATTTCATTAAGGTACATATATCGAATGGTTCATTTTTGTTTTATAATTTCGCTACGAGTAATTTGGCGCCTACTAATTAGCGATTGCAATTTATAAAGTAATTATACAATTCAATAAATCTTAATTAGCCTTCGTTCTATGAAATCAATTTCATAGTTGATTTAACACATAAAGGTTTTTAGGGTTGAGTAGTCATTTTAATTGCACAACCAATTGCAATTAATAAAATAAGTAAAAAAAAACGTAATTTAATATTGTTTCAATTTAATTACTTTAAACTTAATTTATTCTTTCATTTTTATATTTTTTTATCATCATGATAATATTCTTAATGACATGATAATGATATCAAAAACGTTGGCCTACATAAATTATCAAGACACTGTCCCTCTTTTGAAAGCTCGTTTGATTTATCTTAAACATTTGATTTGACTGTCAGGCATTTGAGGAACATATTTATTTTTATTGTAGGTAAGTATGTTTCTCTGCTTATGACCTACTTATTTTTGAATAGAAAAAGTGCCCGAAAACCCAAAATTAATACTTCCATCTATTAGTGAGGGTAAACTGATACTAATTCTGAACTTAAATAACTGATTTTCATTTTACCGAAAACCTTTTATAATTTGCCGTTTTTCTGTTCGTTTGCGATTCCGACTCGAAAACAAGTGCATAATTAGGTTATTTTCTTTATAAACATCGGATAGTTATATCGGCGAAGAATGTAATTCCGCACTAAGTGTGGCTGACAGACTTTACTAGCACAATTATATTTTTCCTTAAAAAACTTTTCAACAAAATACCTTAATTTTATTAATTTTTCATTTAAAAATCGACACCATACAACAAAAATCACATTACAGTTTGTATTTTGAAAAGCCCGACACCTACCCAATTAGTTCAGGAAATTTCGTTCCATAAAAAAGCGTAACAAACTTTTTGTTCGCTGGTTTCACGGATGGAATTTCAGCTGCATTCGGCATAAAGCTAATGAAATTAACTTCCAGGCAAATGCTGTCAGTAGCCCGAGGCTTGCTACCAACGCTCACAAACAAAGGATTTAAATTCAAAAATAGAACC
This sequence comes from Emmelina monodactyla, assembly GCA_916618145.1. Taxonomy (NCBI): domain Eukaryota; kingdom Metazoa; phylum Arthropoda; class Insecta; order Lepidoptera; family Pterophoridae; genus Emmelina; species Emmelina monodactyla. The sequence goes on from OU745309.1 coordinate 5,608,080, forward strand.
ATTATGGAATTGGATTTCAATACTGCAATATCAATTACAACGCCGGGAAATATGTGAGCTTCTGATATATCTGAAACATGGCAGGAACTGCGTGGGTAGCGATGACGTAGATATTAATTAAGCACGTAATGAAACATGGAATAGAAAGTCGCCTATATTGCATGGAAGTGTAAACTGTTGCAACACTGTTTTGCCATAACAAGGCAAGGCATATAACCTTTTTGCTCAAAACCTAAAAGAACTTTTTTTTTTTGAATTCAGAATTATATTAAAAAGATAATGTTTAATTAAAATAAAAAAACTACGCTTATTTACAGTAACACTGATTAAATGTTACAAAAAAAATTAAAATTGAGTTTTTTTCGAGTTAATCGCTCCCGAATCCCGCTCTAACTCTAAGTTTAATGTTTTTAATTACGGAACAAAACAGAAGAAAACCCGAGCTAGTTACTTATCTCATTCCGCATTACTGGCTGTAATCACATTTTAAGCTGACGTAGAACAAGAAACCCAGTTTAATAACTCAGATCTCTTACAAACACGGGTTCGTTTGTATTTTTAATTTAAACCAAGAATCATGACGAATGAAATACCTCCTGTTGGATTAACTTAATAAGAAGCATCAACAGCTGTTTGAAATTAAGCATTCCAGGTATGAGATAAAGCTTTCTTTTCAGATTTAATAAGTAGGTACTAAGCGAATTTAAATAAGTGAGGCATGAAGAAAATAACTGTAACTAAAACGTAATAAAATAATAAAATAACTATGAATAATATGTATTTTGAACGCCAATATTGCAACGCCAATCAAACAACCGTTTTGGTTGAAAAAAGAAAACGTAAATATTTATTTTATTTTGTGAGACATTTCCCTATTCCTATAAACTATAATGAAAATGGTTGCAAAGTTTACAGTTACATACGTAAACACAGCCTTCAAACGATATTTACAAACAACGATCCTTAATTAAAACATAAACACGGCGTCTTATGCATCCGCCCGGATATTTATCTCAAATTAACGAATACACTTACCGTTCCCGCAGCGGGGAGGCTTCTCAGGGCGGTCCCTTAGGTAAGGGCGGTAAGTTCCAAGTGCACAGAGGGATACAGTATGAAGTGCGAAGTATTGGTGACGACTGCCGGCGCACGGGCGTCCTGGCGGGCGGCTGGGCGGCGACTGAGCCTGCTGCCCGCGACGCGAGCCGCGCCCGAGCGAGCTTCCTGTTGATCGCAAACGCGACAGGTGATCCGCTTTAATCAACCCTGTTTACAGTATCGACGGTATCGATTCCGCGAACTATCAATTACTTCGCTATCATCATGCCATCATTTGGCTGTTTATTAACTACGCGGAATCCATTAAAAATATGTTAGGAAACCTTAACTTGACTATAAAACTAACTTAGTGTTTTTCTGGCTATGAAAACTTCAACTAAGATTAAAAACATGCTACAGATTGTTGTTATATAAATGTTGAACTACAGTCAGTCTACGGCGTAGTGCTACGCTGTTATCGACGTAGCTTTTTATAGAAATCCGTCCCAGCACTCAATTTTCCGCGATTTTCTTACGAGAGGCGTTTTTGCGACAAAACAATATTTTACTTTCTTATTACTCTTCCATTGCGACCTTTTAGTAAAAAGGTTTCTATTTTTTCGAATATATTTCACTAGTTATTTACGTGTATGTTCTCTTAGTAAGGGGTAGGTTTACAACTGCCTTTTTCGACTTCATACACCTAGCTTAAATTAAAGGCAATAAACCAGTACTCCATAACTTAAAACTGTCCGCCCATGTCACAATGAAATAGAGTCCTGACTAAATAACTTAACAACTTTTGCCTGTATTGTATCATTTTTATGACTTGTTTAAAGTAATTTTAGAAGCTGTAGTTTCCTACAAATTGTTCCGAATCAGTTTTAATAACGAGTTCGTAGCAACATACCTTTATTTGCTCTGAAAGAGTCCGTGTGTGCTAATTAATTACGTTTAAAAGCCTTGGTGTAACTCGAGACAGGTCAGCTAGAGCTTGTTAACTTTGTGATTACGTTACATTCGTTTGACGGGTTATTGTGATGACCAATAAAGTCTGAACCCCGGGCAATAACTGTTATTGTTAACACTGTATACGTAGACAGGTAGTGCTTAAGCTCTGTACTTACGTTTCATGTTTTGCTGTGTAGGGTAGTTCTCAAAGTGCTGTGTAGAGAGATACTTGGAACGTAGGTAGTAGTTATAATAAGAGTTTTCTACAGCATGCAAATAATAAAACTTATTATAATAATTGATACATATTTATAGGCTTCTTTAAAAAAGAAACTTTTAAACCAACTTTTGCAGATGAAGCTTTTTGAACAAATAATCACAATATTTGGGTCAAACACATAAAAATGTGTGTGATTTAAATAGGATAAGGATTTCACTACTATCTAGCTAGACAATATTATAAGACAAGAGAACAGAAAGCAAGAATTACATAAAGTGTTACACTTTTAGATGTGGATCTATTATCAGAATGGTATTGTTTTAAATTAGGTATTTCATTCTGATAATATTTTTTTATATTTCCTGGCTCTATCAACAAAATGCTTATCTCAGAGTTCGATAACTTAATTACTCTACAACTTATATCTGTAATTTATTCCTAAGTGAGTGGTCGGTGGCCGGTGATTACCAAAGTTTGGTTTGCCACGTCGCCTGCGCCCGGGGGCCGCAAGTTTCTGCCCTGAACCTTCTTTCTTATTGGTTTCCATCTCCCTAAAGACAGCGAAGGTTTTGTCGGGCCGCAAGGAGCCGCTGTGCTGTGGTGAAGTGAAAGGTTCAACGTGTTGTTGAAGACTATAAACATATCATCCGGGTTGAGGTACTACACCTTTTGATATAAAAAAGTAGAATGATTTAATTAAAAGTAAATAAGTTACTGGGATAAAGTCGGTCTGTCTGTTTTAGATTTAACTTGCGCCCGAAATGAAGCCCACTTACTTTTACAGTTTGTTTCTATGGTTATTTATCTTGTCAATGCAGAGCAAATTAAATTAATGGAAAAACCACAACGAAAACTGCCTATTCGTATATCTATCATAAAAATACTACTCATAAAAAAGTTTTCAATTCTTTAATAATTTTGTTCTTTATTTAAGGCTGTTACTATTCCAACTATTACTGTTCAGTTTTCTGCCTCTGACGTGATTTATGAAAACAGATTGGCTGAGTAGCTGTCAGGTGTGGGGAACATTAATTGTAAGAAAAAAGTTTTAGCATGCAAACTTTTTAAACTAGATAATTTGTCTTAATAATTTCTTCGCATAATTCGTGTTTTTTCTCGACATATTGTTGTTGCAATATTATTACCACTAGCTTCTGAAAAACTGTTCATTGATCAAATAACATTATAAGTTATTATTCAATTTTAGCCTTATTTTATGCCGCTTCAAATTTTGACAATAATTAGAATTTGATTAACTTTTTGATCAGTGTATTTTTTAAAACAAATTCTTTATTCTTTGTAGCAACTTCATTTTAAAGTAGTCTGAAGTTTGTCAACCTTGAAGCTTTTTTAATAAGAACTTTTTTAATTCAGCAAACGTATATAAGCAGTAGCTACAATGTTATTATTTAATCTTTTACATTCATATATTTTGTACTAGTGGCCACCCACGACTCGATACGCGTGGAAGTCGGTTTCCCGTGGGAACGAGAAGTTTTCCCGCAGTAAAAAGTAACCTATGTGTTATTCGGATGTATAACCTATACTACTGTAAAGTTTCATCCAAATCCGTCCAGTAGTTTTTATGTGAAAGAGTAACAAACATCCATACATTCACAAATTTTTACGTTTATAATATTAGTAGGATTTGTATTATATACCGTGCAAACTAATCGTAATAATGCTTAGTAAATAGTATCTAATACAAGACCTTGTATCGGTTCCAATTAATCGTGGGATCGTGTCACTTGACAACATTGTTCTGTTTGTTGTATTGATACCTTTATCAATGAAGTAGAGTGATTCAGATATCCAATTAGCCGCGTAATCAGCCCGGAGCTTCTGGGATCGATACCAAACACCCTCAGTAACATTTCCATTCAAATCAGATTCGACAACTTGAAGGTTACTTTTAAGTTCTCCTTCAACCTTTTGTTTCAACGCCCCGAACGTCTATGGCATGAAAGCTCTTTATTATCAGCGCGGCCCAGCCTCAATCGCTTGATTGAATAACAACTATGGACCCACTCGGAATATTATGATTGATTCCAGTTTCATTCAACTCCAATTTGCATTCGGAATCTAGGAATCCCAAGTCACGTTTTGGCGAGTTCGGGGAGTAATGTTTTGTATTCTTTACAGTCAAGGTTCGTTTAGTGACTGATTCTATTGGAAATGAAAATGGAAACAAACTTTCAAGGGTTCCGATAAAAGCAAATTGATTTTGTAAGACTTAAATCTATATGTATAAAGATGTTGAGGTCGTTCAAACTTTATAAACCATATTTAACAAATAAGAACTAATTTAAGAGTATTTTTCTAAGTATAAGCGCAAAGAGTAAAATTAATTACAAATTAATACGCTTCAAAACATCATTACAAATCCTTAAAATAGAAAAAAAATATATTTTCTATATCAAAACTGGTAAATGTAGTTATTATTTACCTTTCGACAACAACAAATGCCTTGGAGGTATAAATTGAGTACTTAGCAGTGTTCCACGGTGTAACAACATGATTTCCTCTCGTAGAATTATGTCATTATTCTTGAACATACTATAAATTGCTATTTTATGGCTCTAGGCGTGTTCTCTCTCTATATAAATATATTATGTCGAAGTAGTTTTTTATTTTATTGTCGGTTGAATAAAAAAATAGTTCATGTGAGGTATTTGTTTGAGCTAACAAATTTGATTACGCAAAAAGTAGATAAATTAAGAGAGTAAATGAACAATATGTTCCCTAAAAAACTATAGGGACGTTTCTCTTTCTAAAATATACAAGTTATTCAAAATAAAAATCACAACTTTGTGCCTAACAATAGTTATTTATTACATTTATTGACTTAGTAACAATGCTCGTTTAATCACCAACGCCGGTAATCGGTACTTTTCGTACATTTATTTGGGAACTTCTAATTCGCAAATTACTCATAAAGTTGGCGAACTCCCAGCTAACTTGAAATCGTCTTTCGGAATCCTCATAATTTCAAATCCCTACAACATTGCGAAAATACATTTATACATTTCAACTTTCAAATATACGTCGGAATATAGGCCGCTAAGTTATTAAAAGTAGAAAATTAATTAAAGAAATATTAATTGTTCTACTTTCGCCTACTGTCTTCTCCTCGCGTTGTTTAATTGCTGCGAAGTGATTTACATACCTGTCATCGTAATTAATTAAAAGTTATTATAAACGTAAGATAAGTAATTAATTAGTTAATATAATGACTACTACTTAGGTTTGGCGGATAGAATATCCTTCGTGTAGTAACCTAGCTTCATCACTCGGGGAAGGTAAAAGCAATTTTAGGTGGCAACAGCGGTCAGCCACAGATATCATGTTAGATTGTACCAATATTTAAAATGCGAAATTTCGTAATTTTTGTGTTCGGTTATCTCACGCAAAAACTACACAAGAGATTTGAATGAAACGTACAAAGATGGCTATAATTTGGAATAGCACTTAGGAAAACTGCATATTTAGCGAGGAGTGGAAAGCTAATAGGTTAATAAACAGTAATCGACGAAAGGATCAACAATCAGTCTTAACATAATCAAATCAAAAATCCCATCCAAATACTTTGTTAATTATTTTTAACATTTAATGTTTTATTACTAAAAGTTATCAAGAAAGCTGCTGACGTGAGAAAAACTAGTAAGTTTGTAAGCTGTAGCTAGTTAGTTGCGATCGTGATTCGTTCGTTCGTGGTTCGTACACAGTTGGACAATTATCTTATTTTCAATTTTGTTATCAGACGCTTGTCTTAAAAATTTTGAATACTTTTATGTATGCAGATAATTGATACTCCCCAAATTTAATAGATAGATACTTTATACTAGAAAAAGTGCAAGATAACTAGGTTTTTTATTAATATGTAGGTCCCCGAGAACCGGACACTTAAGGAATAACAGAAATGAAAAATAGTCTAATTGCATAATAGTTTTTAACTATATACCTAATTAACACAGATAAATCAGCAGCCTTTAATGTCACTTTAAATTTAGTACGTAAATATTGAGTGGAAATTAACATAGAAAAAACGTTGTTTCCAAAAAGGTATTCTATTTTTATTGAAATATTTAGATATTTTTTATTGAAATATCCAGAGGGGATTTGATCCTTGTGACCACCCCTACCACCCCCCTTCCCAGCTACGTAACCTTTTGGGACAACCTGTTTAAGATTCTATTAATATCACTTAAATAACTCATTCAACCAGACTGCCACAGCATCTAATTCAATTTAAACATCGACATCTACATCACACACTGACAAATATTGTAAAGAAAAAATATATTTCTGTTTGTTTTTTCATTAAATTTAAACTTAGGAACATCATAACCGACTTAAAAATACTATGAGATAGCTACATTATTGAAAAGTAACATGACCTGGGTTTTTTCCGGTTATGTTATGATTTTTGCGTAGAATCAAGGGATTTCTAAAACAATTATAAATTAAGATATGAGTTTGAGGCTGTTTTTGCAATATTAACTTTTTTATACAAACAATACCATAGTTTATTTAATATAGAAATTAACATTTTATTTTACATTAGAAACACTATATTTACATTCTGCAACCACAACTTTCGGCAAATAATTACTCTAAATCTACACACTAAATTACTCTACACATTGCCTAGTTATGGTAAAAGTTATTTGAATTTTGTATGTCTCATGACTAGTACTTTATTATTACTAGGTAATATTTATTACTTTGTATGCACGAAAAAATATGATACTTTTAAATTAAGATATGAGTTTGAGGCTGTTTTTGCAATATTAACTTTTTTATACAAACAATACCATAGTTTATTTAATATAGAAATTAATATTTTATTTTACATTAGGAACACTATATTTACATTCTGCAACCACAACTTTCGGCAAATAATTACTCTAAATCTACACACTAAATTACTCTACACATTACCTAGTTATGATAAAAGTTATTCTCTTAATAAATGTAAACTTAATTCATTACTAATAGTTGAAACTAAAGTAAATAGACCTCAGAATTTGCTGTACCTATTTACTTTTATAATTCTAGTTTTTCTTATCTACTTTAATGGCTAACTTAGAATTTATTCAAAATGAAATTGACACCTTCGAGATAGCTGAATCTTTTACTTGTGACGTAGAGGATTGTCTTAAGTATTTTAACAAAACAGGCCTTAAAATTTTACATCAGAATATACGCAGCATAAAAAGTAATATGGACGAATTTTTAACAACTATTAGTAGATCTCAAATTGCTTGGGATTGCATAGTATTATCTGAATGTTGGCTTAAATCTACCCCAAATATACCTATAATAGATGGATATATTTATGCTTCCTCCACTAATAACTTGACACAGAATGAAGGCGTAGTTGTGTACATTAGAGTCAACTTACGTATACCCATAGAGGAGCCGTCAGTTTCGGAAGCGAATTGTTTATTACTTAAACCTAACAGTAGCACAATTGTTATTGCCATATACAGACCTTGGGGCTACAAAAATATAGGCACTTTTATAGATTCACTGAATGACTTACTTCTTAGCTATACTCGCACACAAAATATAATTATACTTGGCGATATAAATATCGACATCAGTTGCTGTAGCAAAGATATTTATAAATCACCATATCTTGACATGCTGGCATTTCACGGTATTTTACCTGCTCACACCCTGCCAACTCATGGTAAAACTTGTCTCGACCATGTACAGATAAAAACAAAATTGTTTGCAAAGTGTTTAGTTATTCCATCTACTATAACGGATCATTATAGCTTAGCCTTTCAGTTATCTGCCTCAACCTCAAATAAGACGGTAGGTAAATATAAACGCATAGATACGACTAAACTTGATATTGCTATGAAACGCATAGATTTTAACAACATTTTTAAAGAAACTGATGTAAACATAGCTTTAGACTGCTTTATAAAACTATTGAGTGATGCTATAGCTGAAAGTACTGTATCATTTCAAAACTCTAGTCGTAAAAAAATTTTAAAGCCTTGGATAACTTCTGGGATCTTAAGATGTTGTAAGAATAGGGATAATTTATATAAAAAACTAAAGAGAGATCCAAACAATGATGAGCTAAAGACAACGTATAAAAGATATCGAAATTTCTGTTCTAATATTATTAAAAAAGCAAGGCAAGATTATGAAAAATTAAAACTTAAAGAAGCTGGAAATGACAAAAAACATCTTTGGGCGGCAATTAAAGAAATAACACACATTAAACAAAAGAAACAGAATTGTGATGAACTAATCAACTCCAATGATCCACAGCGGCAAATTAATGAAATAAATGGCTACTTTGCTAACGTAGGTAAACTGCTTGCCGAGAATTTTTTAACTGACAATTTTGATAACCTAAAACCTCTTAAAACTTGTTCATACTCATTCGTACTCTTACCGGTTACTAATGTTGAAGTTGAGACTCTAATTGCAAACTTGAAACCGCATTGTGCAGTGGGATTAGACCTAATACCTGCTTATATTGTTCAAAAATATAGTAATACTGTTTCTTCACCCCTAACATTTATATTTAATCTAGCATTGACTAATGGAATATTTCCTGACGCACTTAAAAGATCTTGCATCCTTCCCATCCTGAAATCTGGCATAAATGATTGTGTAAATAACTACAGACCCATTTCCATTTTAACTTCTTTGTCTAAAATTCTTGAACGCATAATAAATCAACAACTATCTTCATATCTCGAAAAATATAACCTTTTGGCACCTACTCAGTATGGATTTAGAATTAAAAAATCTACATCTGATGCAGTATCATACTTAGTGAATAATATATCATCTGACATGGATAAAAAACTAAAATCGATTGGAATTTTTCTCGATTTGGCAAAGGCCTTCGATACCGTCTCAATTCCCATTCTCCTAAAAAAACTAGATTGTCTAGGAATAAGGGGTATGCAGTATGAACTATTCAAAAGTTACCTTACTAATCGTACTCAATGTGTAAAAATTAATGATGTCACTAGTGATGAGGTCGTTGTTGAGTATGGAGTACCTCAAGGGAGCGTGTTGGGGCCCACATTGTTTCTTATCTATATTAATGACCTCTGTCTGATGGATATTCCAAAAGGAAAAATAGTCGCGTTTGCGGATGACACTGCTCTTATCTTTACTGGGGAAACTTGGCAGGAAGCATTTCACAATGCACAATTTGGCTTTAATCTGGTGACTAGATGGTTAAGAAACAATGTTTTAACATTAAATGAAAATAAAACTAAGTATGTACTATTTGAATTAGGAAACCCAGAACATCATTCAGCCTGCAGTATAGTATATCATACTTGCGATAATCTTGACTCCTCTATCTGTTCTTGTTCTGAACTGTCAAAAACAGATACAATAAAATATTTAGGAATTACTCTTGATAACAAACTCAACTTTCAGATGTATATTGACAATCTTTCGGCAAGATTAAGGAAGTTAATATCAATATTTAAGTCACTAAGAAATGTAGCTGATAAGGATGTAATTAAAACGGTTTATTTTGCGTTAGCTCAATCTATACTTAGTTACTGCATAACTTCATGGGGAGGTGCTTCAAAATCTCATTTAATTAAGATTGAAAGATCCCAAAGAGCTATACTCAAGGTAAGCTACTCCTTGCCATTCCATTATCCTACCACTGAACTATATAAAAAGAGTGAAGTGCTAACCGTCCGTCAATTATATATCTTACACACAATTTTAAAACAACACGTTAGTATACCCTATGATCCAGAACTCGTAACTAAGAAACGTAGAAGTGATATCATTTGTAAAATCCCTAAGTGCAATACGTCGTTTGCTCAAAATTTTTTTGCCTACCAAGGTTGTAATTTATATAATAAAATAAATAAAAGTTGTAAAATATACTCACTTTCAAAAATCGAATGTAAAGAAACTGTTAAAACTTGGCTACTAAAACAAGATTATAACTTTACCGAAGAATTGTTAAAATAAAGCTTACATGCGTTTGAAATCACACACTATACTCAAACATTCATATACTTAGGTACACCAACAACACATAAAATATACTACACATAGTAACTAACTCAATTTAGATCATCTCATTCAAAAAAGAAAAAATATAATAATGCAGATACCTGTATATTTAATAATTAAAGAAGTTGTCATGAAAAAAAAATGTATATATGTTTTAAATACTGTAAGATTGTTATTGTATCCATGAAGGTCGAGGGCCTGGTGATCTGTACCACAGGCGAAAAGCCTATAATAGACACCAGATCCTTATAGTTTTAAGCGTTTAAATTACTGTCTGTAAAAATGTATCTGTGACTATAAGGTAAATAAATAAACTTATTATTAAAAAAAAAAAAAAAAAAAAAAAAAATTCAGGAAAAACTGCTTCACCCTAGTTTGCTAACTAATTGGTTCGATTTACGTCAGTACAATGTACCTAATCTACTACACTACGTAAATAAACATTAACCTAAAGAAGACGTCCTTAAATTCTAACCGTGGGGTGGGGAGGTGAGTAGCTCCGTCAAGCTAAGCTTTTTTGAAAACAATTAAAAAAAACTAATCTTAAGTTACCGTGTGCGAAACGGCTGGCGAAATACTAGTTATGTTTTTAAAAGTATGTGTGTTTACTTGTGTACAATAACAAATAGACAAACGTAGCAATTCCCGTACATAAGACCTCAGCGAGTGAGCTTGACCCATATTTTATAGGCGATCGATGCGCCACCAAGGTTGCACTGGAAGGATAACTACAAGGGAAAATCAAAAATAGTACGTCCGTAGCAATGTTTAGAGAACAATATTTAAAAAAATAGCAAAATGAACTACCCATATAATAAAACGAGTATTCCAATCTCAGTTTTATTACGGATTTTGCTTATTTTAAGTTTAAATGTATATACGTATGTGTTAATTTTACAATAAATTTAATTTTTAAAAAGAAATCAATCTTCCTAATTTTATACCTTCAGGGAGATCCCTGATTAGATTTTAAAAGTAATAAGATCCATAAAAAATTGTTCCGTAGGTATACTTACATACCTCAAAATAAGACATACCCTAAAGAAGCAGCCCCATAGCCCCTGTATACATACATATAAAAGATTCAAGTATAAAATGTTTTACACGAAATGTGCAAGAAAATACGTGTATCGAGTAACGTGTTTAATTTTGAGAATGACTAGTTTTTCGACTCGACCGCAGCTTTGCATTCGTCGGAATTCCAAAAATTCAAACGTTGTTTCTTTTTTTAACAATAGGTGATTACAGTGTAGGCATTTATAAGTCTATTATTAATAAATAATAACTCCGAATAAAGGTGATTTTAAGTTTATTTAGCACGGTAGGACTAATAACGTATTGAAATGACGCACAAAGTTTCAGATAACATAGCAGGAAAAATATAAATACTGTGGTCACTTTGTGTTGGGATATCTGGATTATTGACGTGCATAGGTACAAACCCACACCAACTTCAAGTTACTTAACTCTACACAAAATACGTTCATATTAGTAATTAAAAAACGATTTAGTGAAAAAGTGTATGTGTTCGTGAAAAGTGAACGATCGACGTCAAATACATAACGCGAATGGAGGAACAGTCTAATCAAACCGAATACTCGGCGGGAACAGAATTCAATGCAATTGAACCATTCTTATTACTACAAATCCTCATGACAACTGTGGAGGTATGCCTGTCCATCATCGCAGCATACAAGATACCGAAGTGGAAAGACAACTACAGAAATCATTTACTTCTAAATCTAAGCGTTGTTCGACTGCTGCAATTCGTGATTGAGTGCATAGAATATTATGTAAAGCGGACAACAGCATTGACCATATTTTGTATGTATACCGATTTTGTAATGATGTTTATAGTATTGTTCTTCTTAAAACATATGTATCGGACACTCATTGTTGTAATAGTTGATGTGTCTGCGTTTGATTTATGTATCGAAATTATATGTGCGTGGGCTATACCAATTCCTATTGCTTTGTTTTGGACCGAAATGATGATAAAAAATTACTTTGAAATATGGACAGTTCATCTAGCAATATGTTTGTTGTTTCGTTGGCCTTTGATGATTTTAGGCTCTGTCATATATTTTTGCATAATTTATAAAGTTTTCACGGAAAAGATGGAATTTGCTAGAATTCTGACTATCAATACGTTTTTTGTATGGTTAATTGTAAATGTTTATATTTTATCTAAAAACGTGGTGTTACTATTCTTCAAAGATTATTTTATTCAACTTATAAGTTATACGTCTGGTGTACTCATGAACTTTCTCATATTGACTCTGTATTCTTTATTAATCATATTGAATTATAAAAGTGTACAAAGAAGTCTTCACGAAGACATTCAACAAAAAATATAAATTTCGTTTCATAGTTTTATAAAAATAATTTTACCTACTTATAACTGTATGTATGTTACGGCTAATACCCGAAGTGCAGCTACACCTAGTTTTAGCCGGTTAGAAGTGTTTTTTATATGGAAACGCTACGCGGGACTCCTTTTTCTGGGTGGTTTCAAAAAAGTAACCTAACTAACCTAACCTATTGATGTTCTAACCGGCTAAAACTAGGTGTAGCCGCACTTCAGGTATTAGCCGTCATGTATATTTAATAAGGAATAGATGTAAATAAAACAAACGATGTTCTTAACACTAATAAAATTTAATTTAGGATCACAACTTTTAGGTTACAAAAATATATTAAAGATGATTATGAATGAGACCTGAAGATTTAATTTATTTGAACTGTTGGAGATACCTAAATGCGACACCGTCCAAAACAAGCGTCGCGGAATCATCCTTCCAATTCCCACTATCGCGATACCGGTACAAAAGTTATTACGTCATCCGTAAAAAACATGGAAAAACTTATTATGAATTACTTAACAATTAGGTTGTTTATAAATACGTTCGTTCCTATTAGGACGTTAGGTGTTTGATTGTCGCTTCCGCTGTTGACTTGTGTTGGACGGAGTTGGTGCGAGTGAGCGGCGAGCGCGGGTAGCGCTTAGCGACAGTTGCAGTTGCAGCGCTCAGCGAGCGGCTTGGGTGCGTCTACGCTGCGGACCGAGCGCGGCTGCATGTCTGGAAACAAAAATGCAACTATCATTTTCCACACATATTTTATCTCCATTTTTACTATAACAAAATTATATTAAACAACATCGCCATTCGTTTCCATAAAAATATTACAAACAATCGATAAACCTTGTTGAAAGCACCAGTAGGTAGTATTTAATCTTTTTCCAATACCCTTTATTCCCTTTAATACTCTTAACTAACTATATTGTTTTCAATAACCGACATAATCCCCAATTACTCTGATCGTATTAAAATCATAACAAAACAACATGGTAGACTGGTTAATGAATGCATAAATACGTTAACTCTATCGACGCAATTTAATAAAACAAAAGCAAATGAGATGCGAATGTTTTCTTTGCATAAAAATACTAAATCCGATAGTCTTTATTGTCGTTCTAACAGTTGTACACAATCGACTGCTCGCCCCTGGGAAATACACGCCAAGATGAAATGTTCTACTTTCGCGTTTATCTTAATTTGTTTCAGAAACCAACTGGAATAAGATTTATTCCTTCACTTGTGATATCAACCTAGTTATATCTGGAACTGAAGTTCAGTGATTATTTTTCCCCAATTTCGTTTGGAGCTACTTATCTCTGTGTTCCGGGGAGCGTTAATTTGACGGTTGACTTGGCTTTATTGCTTGCGATTTATAGAACTTTACCTAAAAGCCTTTCTATAGAAGTTTATTTAAACTGAATGATGTTAACTTTTATTTGTTCGACTATAACGTACTTATACGTATTTGAAAAACTTTAAAATGTCGCTTATCTACTTTTTAATCATTATTACCTACTCAGGGCCGGATCTAGGGGGGGGCAAGCCGGGGCCCATGCCCCGGGCGGCAAACTCAGGGGGCGGCCAAAATCATTATTTACAAAAAAAAACATAATAATACATACTTCACTTTAACCACAGAATAAAGAAAAGTTCAATTACAGAACTTTCACTCATATTTTACTGTGGCCATATCAACTTGACCTATACTCGGGGACAGCACACGGAACATGTGACATATTATTCGTGAGGCGCCTCTCTAGGCGTATTTCAAAATGCGCACCCGTTCGCGCGCAGGAACGGAAATTATGACAACGTCATAGATTAATTTGCTAAACAAAAAGCTCGAAAAGTAAATTTTAATTTCAATTCATAATAATTGCAATTGAATACACCTATTTGTTTTTTATTTTTACTATATAACTTTTTATTTTAAATCCTATCTTGCGCAGTGTATAAAATAACGGGTGTAAAAAGACCACTTCCGAAGTCTGAAACCATGTATTCTGGAGCCTCAAAAGTAAATAAATTCACTAACTGTATACCCAGAAAACCCAATTTAAAAAAGTTATTAAGGATGGAAAAGTCATATTCGGCGCTTGAAATCACTGCTCACACATCAACTGTTGGTTCAGGTGCTATTATTTACATTGCAAATTAATTTAAAACCCTATTTAATTTGAAATCGTCGCAAAATCTGATAGTACAAATGCAATTTTGTACAATTAAGTAAAAAAAAAATTTATTATTTCAATCATAAAATAATTTTTTTTTGCTCAAAACGTAACCAGTACCCCTCCAGCAATGCCCAGTTTTTGTTTTCGGAAGCAGTTCTTTTACACCCGATATACAGGGTGTTTGGTGGGTGAATAGCCAAATGGTGGGTAGGTGAGGCTATTAGCTATTTATACTTCCACTTATTATATTGCATTTTGGTTCACGTTTAAGAATTTACAGTATTTTAAGATTTTCCTAAGAAAATCCCCATTTTTTTCATGAAAAGACAAATATTTTTATACTTGTTTTAAGCTAACGCGCGTTGTACACATTGTTTTTATACTATCCGGGATTTCGCGCGGTAATTTCAAAGCAAAAAGGTAACGTACCTCTTTGCCCGACGTTTCGATAGGGTTACACCTATCGTGGTCGCGGGCGGACTGAAGCATGGCGGCGGCTGGAGAGACTACTTAGCACTGACAGTTTGAGTCCTACCCTCACAATTTTTATTTTTTGTAAAAGTCACTATGAAAACACACGGCACACTATGCTGACCGTATCCGCAGACGATTCCGACGATAAATCTTGAGACCGGTTTTTAATACCATGAATGACCGGATTCCACGAAGATGACAGCTTATAACCATCCTCTCTATTGAACGTCTTGTTCTTTTTAATTTCTATGGCTTCCCGTACCATTCTAGGGTAGTGTTGACGTTCGGTTGAGAGAATTCTCGGTTTGTGAAGCTCGATCCAGTGGTTCGGTCCTTCATTAAGTAAATGCTCGGCGATTGCAGATTTGTTCGTCTGTCGGTTTTTAACTGCTGCTATGTGTTCTTTTACTCTTTCGGCAATTGTTCGTTTTGTCTGGCCGATGTAAGAACTACCACAGCTGCAGTCAATTTTATATACACCTGGCGTCTGAAATGGAATGGTGTCCTTCGGAGAGCGCACCATGTTTGCTACCTTTGTGACCGGAACATATACCGTCTTGATGGAGAGTTTTCTTAGTGCGGTTCCAATTTTGTCCGTTACTCCCTTCACATATGGTAGAAATGCTGGTGAAAGACTCTCGCCATTTCGTCAGCATACTAAAGAACCTAAAACTGGAACCAAATGATATCATGGTTAGTTTCGATGTCGAGTCTCTGTTCACTAACATTCCACTGGACGAGTGTTTAGAAGTAGTGAAGAAAAGGCTGGAGGACTGTGAGATGCCAGAGGAATACCTTGCCTTAGTGAAGCACTGCCTAAATGGAAACTTCTTCCTCTACCAGGGGCAATACTACCTCCAGATTGAGGGTGTCGCAATGGGTAGCCCCATAGCGCCAGTAATAGCCAACATCTGGATGGAGCATTTTGAACAAAAAGCCCTTAGCTGCAACTCGACGGCAATTGTCCTATGGAAGAGATATGTCGATGATATCTTTTGTGTATTTAGGGGCAGTGACACTGAAGCGAGACACTATTTAGATTACTTGAACTCCATACACCCCAAAACCACATTCACACTAGAGATAGAAAACGACAGACAGCTTCCGTTTCTTGATGTTCTCGTCACTGCAAGAATAGATGGAACACTCTCTCACACGGTATACAGAAAACCCACACACACTGACCGCTATCTTAATGCCTCTTCGCATCACCACCCCAGACATATCACCTCCGTCATAACGTCGCTCATTAACCGAGCCAGGGATCTCTGTGATCAAGATCACATCGAGCAAGAGCTCGGGCACGTTGAACGAGTCCTGAAGAGGAACGGCTACAGGATAAGGGAACACGCAAGACGGCTACATAAAAAACGGAAAATGCAAGTGGGAGTGGACAGGTTACCAGCATTTCTACCATATGTGAAGGGAGTAACGGACAAAATTGGAACCGCACTAAGAAAACTCTCCATCAAGACGGTATATGTTCCGGTCACAAAGGTAGCAAACATGGTGCGCTCTCCGAAGGACACCATTCCATTTCAGACGCCAGGTGTATATAAAATTGACTGCAGCTGTGGTAGTTCTTACATCGGCCAGACAAAACGAACAATTGCCGAAAGAGTAAAAGAACACATAGCAGCAGTTAAAAACCGACAGACGAACAAATCTGCAATCGCCGAGCATTTACTTAATGAAGGACCGAACCACTGGATCGAGCTTCACAAACCGAGAATTCTCTCAACCGAACGTCAACACTACCCTAGAATGGTACGGGAAGCCATAGAAATTAAAAAGAACAAGACGTTCAATAGAGAGGATGGTTATAAGCTGTCATCTTCGTGGAATCCGGTCATTCATGGTATTAAAAACCGGTCTCAAGATTTATCGTCGGAATCGTCTGCGGATACGGTCAGCATAGTGTGCCGTGTGTTTTCATAGTGACTTTTACAAAAAATAAAAATTGTGAGGGTAGGACTCAAACTGTCAGTGCTAAGTAGTCTCTCCAGCCGCCGCCATGCTTCAGTCCGCCCGCGACCACGATAGGTGTAACCCTATCGAAACGTCGGGCAAAGAGGTACGTTACCTTTTTGCTTTGAAATTACCGCGCGAAATCCCGGATAGTATAAAAACAAATATTTTTATATTTACGGTCGGACCAAACAAAAATAATTTTAATTAAAAGTCCAAAACCAGTCTTGTTCAGATGCAATCATCATTCAGATGCAATCAAATCATCTCACAAAAAGTTACAGTGGGTTCATAAACTTCGTTGAACCAGCGGGGATTTTTTTTTTCTCAACTTTGCTATGAAAAAAATTAAAAAAAATTACGAGTTTGAAAACTTTGTTTGCTTTTAAAAACTTCTACAGCTAATATACTTTATATCGATTTGCTAAATGTAACTTAAATAGTTAGAAATTTCAACAAAAATAGTAAGTTAGTCCTCAAAGACGCCTGGTAAAGAAGGTACGAACTCCTTCAACTACCTATGTAGGTAAAGTGTTTTGTCTCATTCTAACAGATCTATGCCTATTGTTATATCTATTTTGTGACCAGGAAACATTTCTCTTATTTGCTATTCTTATGTATAAAAAAATGATTTTATTTTCTGACTAACGATTGCTGTTGGCCCAAATAAAAACTTTACAGCTCCACCGAACTACTACGGCTACCTAGTTGGATACGGTCCTCAGTGCGTCGTGATCATTTCCAATACACTGTTTCCTTTAGGAGCCTCTTTCTAAGAAGACCCAGCAAGAAACTCGACGGGAGTCGGATCTGATAGGCGATGAAACCAATTTTGTTGAATGCCGCACCTGTCGGTTTGAGAGGTGTATTTATAGGGAAAACTTAAGGCTGTTACCACAGTCGTGAACACGGGGTCGGTAGCGAGCGCGGGCTGGAGGAAGCAGATTGTTCCCGACAATAATCTTTTGACGTTCGAGTTCATTTTTTGGTCGCCTCTTGCGAAGGTCGCAAATAGCAGAATATTCTGCAGCTTCCACCACCAGATGGTTGGGGTAGTGAGGGACGGAGTAAAAGGAACTCCTAGATTCTGTCTCCGTGAACCGGTTCTACATGACTTGCAGCTGGTGAAATGAAATTTGCGTAAAAAGCACGCTACCGTTGGTCATGACTTATTTTCAAGCGACATCTTACTCCAGCTGTAGAAAAGTCAGTGACGTATTTCCCATAGGGACCATCGGGCATTTGCCCGGGGCGGCCCATTTTCAAGGGGCGGCCCGGACATGGGAAAAAAAATACTCAAGAGCATGGGTACAGCCCCGGATCTAGGGGGGGGCAAGCCGGGGCCCATGCCCCGTGCGGCAAGTTCAGGGGGCGGCCAAACACATAATACCTACTTAACAACTCATAATACCTACTTAACTTTGCCCACAGAATAAATAAAAGTTCAATTACAGAACTTTCACTCTTATTTTACTGTGGCCATATCAACTTGACCGATACTCAGGGACAGCACACGGAACATGTGACATATTATTTGTGAGGCGCCTCTCTAGGCGTATTTCAAAAACGCTCATCAGTTCGCGCGCAGTAACGCAAATTATGACAGTCATAGATTATTTTGCTGAACAAAAAGCTCGAAAAGTAAATTTTAATTTTAATTCATAAAAATTGCAACTGAATAAAACTATTTGATTTTTATTTTTACTATAGGTACATATATTTTTTTATTTTAAATCCTATTCTGTGCTGTGTATAAAATATACAGGGTGTTTGATGGGTGAGTAGCACTTATTAAATTGCATTTTGGTTCAAGTTTTGAATTTACAATACTTTTAAGGTTTTCCTAAAAAAATTCCGATTTTTTCATGAAAAGTCAATTTTTTTTTATTTACTTTCGGACGAAACAAAAATAATTTTAATTTAAAGCCTAATACTGTCTTGTTCAGATGCAATCATTAATCTATATCAATCACTCACAAAAAGTTACAGTAGGTTCATAAACTTCGTTGATCCAGTGGGGATTTTTTATGTGAACTTTGCTATGAAAAAAATTTAAAAGTTTACGAGTTTGAAAACTTCATTTGCTTTTAAAAACTTTTACAGTTAAAATATGCTAAATGTAACAAAAATAGTAAGAAATCTCAACAAAAATAGTAAGTTAGTCCTCAAAGACTCCTAAAGGAAACAGTGTATTGAAAATGATCGCGACGCACTGAGGACCGAACTCAACTAGGTGGCCGTAGTAGGTCGGTGAAGCTATAAAGTTTACATTTGGGCCAACAGCAATCGTTACTCAGAAAATTAAATCATTTTTTATACATAAGAATAGCAAATAAGAGAAATGTTTTATGGTCACAAAAAAGATATAACAATAGGCATAGATTTTTAGAATGAGACAAAACTCTTACCTACATAGGTAGTTGAACGGATTTGTACCTTCCTTATCAGTCGTCTTACTAACTTATCATTTTTGTCGAGATTTCTAATTGTTAATGTTACATGTAGCATATCGATATAAAGTGTATTAACTGAAAAAGTTTTTAAAAGCAAATGAAATTTTCAAACTCGTATTTTTTTTTCATAGCAAAGTTGACATTACATTTTTTTCCCACTGGTTCAACGAAGTTTATGAATCCACTGTAACTTTTTGTGAGATGATTGGTATAAATTTATGACTGCATCTGAATAAGACAGTATTAGGCTTTAAAATTACAATTATTTTTGTGGTTAGGAAAATCTATAAAGTATTGTAAATTCTTAAACTTGAACCAAAATGCAATTTAATAAGTAGAAGTAAATAGCTAATAGCCTCGCCTATCCACCATTTTTGGCTACTCATTCAGCAAACACCCTGTATATCCCCCGCGTTCATATGTATACATCTGTAAATAAATAAGCATAACACGGAAAGTACAGCAAATGATGCATTATTTCCGGAAAGCCAATTTGTTAGTGGACATCTGATTACTGAAATTATAAAGATGATAAAGGTTAAAATAAGTAAAAGTGGTTGGGGGCGGCATATTTCAGATTTTGCCCCGCCTAAAAAAAAATTGAAGATCCGGGGCTGCATGGGTAGAACTATTATAAAAGTCATTTATTTTAAGTTTCAACAAGTAAATACCTGTACCTAAGTGATCGAGCGCATGTGTATTCCTGCCTGTCGGCTCTTGTCGGTGTCGGCGCAAAGTTTTTTTTGAAATTGATGGAGAATAGATTGGTAATAAAGATGGCAAACTGCCTTTTTTAGGTTGAAGAGTTTGAGGGGCGGCCGTATAATTTTTGCCCGAGGTGTAAAAATCTAAAATACGTCCCTGAGAAAAGTGTAGGTCACCGAAAATCTACGCGGACCGGAGTCAAACGTGTGAGATAGCAGGAATCCTTAATTCGAGGCAGGAAAGTGAAGGGAGAGTCAAATGAGATAGCATAATTGTTTAAGATTTGTTAGAATGAGACATACGTTTTATCTACATAGGTTTTTTTTTTTTTTTAATAGGGGGCAAACGAGCATGCGGGTCACCTGGTGGTAAATGATCACCGCCGCCCATGACTACCCACAACACTGTGGGTGTTGGGGGTGTGTTGCCGACCTTTGAGGTGGGAATACACTCTCGACTTGAAGAGCCCCATGTTGTATGTAGCCGGGAATACCGCTGCAGGTAGTTCATTCCACATCTGCGTAGTGCGTGGCAGAAAATTCCGCCCGAAACGGACGGTGGTGGAGCGCCATCTATCCAGGTGGTGGGGATGGAATTTCAATCTGTGGCGGGAGGTGCGGTGGTGGAATTGTGCAGCTGGTATAAGGTCGAATAATTCTTCAGAACACTCTCCATTGTATAGACGATACAGAACGCAAAGAGATGATATATCTCTTCGCAGGGCCAAAGAATCGAGGCAATCAGAAAGAGCTCGGTTGCCGGCGATTCGAGCCGCTCTACGTTGTATCTTGTCAAATGGGAGAAGTAAGCATTGAGGTGCTCCTGCCCAGAGGTGAGAACAGTACTCCATATGGGGCCGCACCTGTGCCTTGTATAGTTGAAGGCGGTGGGCCGGTTTGAAATACTGTCTCGCTCGGTTAAGCACTCCAAGCTTTTTAGAAGCCAATTTGGCTTTGTCTTCCAAGTGACTATGAAACTGAACGTCGCTCGATATGCCGACACCGAGGATTTCGATCATAGGCTTTATAAATCATGATAATCAAATACCACTGGTTCAACGAAGTTTGTGAATCCACTGTAACCTTTTGTGAGATGATTGGTATAAATTTATGATTGCATCGAAATAAGACAGTATTAGGCTCTCAATTAAAATTATTTTCGTTCGAGAGTAAATTAAAAAAAAATGACTTTTCAAGAAAAAACCCATTTTTTTTAGGGTTTTCCATAGGAAAATCTTAAAAGTATTGTAAATTCTTGAACTTGAATGCAATTTAATAAGAAGAAGTAAATAGCTAATAGCCTCGCCTATCCTCCATTTTTGGCTACTCATTCAGCAAACACCCTGTATATCTTACGCGTTCATATCTATACATCTGTAAATAAACAGGCATAGCCCGGAAAGAACAGCAAATGATGCATTATTTCCGGAAGGGCTATTTGTTAGTGGACATCTGATAACCGAAATTATAAAGATGATGAAGTAAAAATAAATAAAAGTGGTTGGGGGCGGCATTTTCAGATTTTGCCCCGCCTAAAAAAAATTGAAGATCCGGGGCTGTACCTACTCGGCTAAAGGCTGTTATTATAAAAAAAAACGCGAAAGCAATTTTATATTGAAGTAAACCTTACTTTCTCCAGCGTTAAGTTCACAAGACAAGTCAAACAAAGTTTCATTCGCAATTCCTATTCCTGTCACTGTAATAAATCTGAGTACAGCAAATACAGCTTTCAAACTTAACACTCGAGCACCAGCACACATCACTATACATAGTTCGTATCTACTCACAATGCGGCCTCTCTTCCATGGGCATCTCCTGCGGCAGCAGCAGCGTGCGGGGCGCGCGGGGGGAGTCCCGCGGGCCGCCCGCTCCCGCTTCCGCCTCCGCCTCCGCCGCCGCCGCCGCCTCCGCCGCCGCCGCCGCCTCCGCCTCCGCCGCCGCTGCCAGCGTGTTCACGATCGTCTTCACCTGGAACAAACCCATCTGCTCCGGTTTTACAATACTATACAGGAGTCTTGATGTTATTGAAAGTGCAGTTTTGATTTTGGTTGATAATTTTAGCTACTAGTATGTGCCACGTTTTTTTTTCATCACACTTTTCCTAGGCTAAGAACAAGCGTGCTTTTTATTCAAATCTATCAACGCGAGATGTTTGATTTATAAACATCGGCTATCCCAATTACAATATTGGAGGGACTATTAATTCATAAATATAAGTCAAAAATATTACATTTGAATTTGAACACAGTATTGGTTTGGTAGTATAAAAATGTCTATTCAGATAAAAGTATACTGTATTCAACACTAACTTACCTCAAGTTTTAGTTAATTTTCAAGTAAATAATTTTACGTAATTTTAGACTAAAAAAATAATAACAAATAATATGACTTAAAACTTATTCAATAAATATTTTCTTGGAATGTACAGCACTGATATCCTCGATATAACAGAAAATCTTAGATGCATTTCTGCGAAGCCCTTACCTACTCAGAATTATCCAGGGTGTTTGTTTTGTTTTCACATTATTCAAGTAACTAATATGATAAGTTTTCTATATTTCGAAATCTAAAGAAATGTGTCTGTTCCGGCGAAACTAAGAACACTCGATTTAGAATTACTTTAATTAAAATAATATACACACATCAAACTCTTATGCCCGCCTTCCACTGCGTAAGTGAAATGAGCGAGATATAGTCAATCGGAGCGGAGTTTGAAATGATAAATAGTTTTTGCCTTCCACTAAGAAAGAGTTTTTTTTAATAATTTATTTCGCCTTCCACTGACAACACTGACATTTTATATTTCCATAAAGATAATCTTAGAGAAAACACGACACACCCTGAACAAATCCTTCCGCTAGGTCGTTCTTCCAGCGAATCAACCTTGAAATGACTGAAGCGTGTCTTGCAACAAGTCTAGCTACATAACATAAGTAACAGGATTCAAGAAACTTAAGTGGGATAGATAGTTCGAGAAAGAAGGCATAATTGAGCTTGGAGTAAAGAAAGGCAACTAATTGTAAGTCTGCAAACAAAGGTTATGCGTAGACTTGAATTTTTTCACACGGCAATTTTTGTTTAATCGATTGTAGAAAGTGAATTCATATTGGCTTTTTCCTATTATTTTTGTAATTTCATCTAAACCGAGCTAGGGATTGGAAAGTGGTATTCCCATTTTTCCATAGCATGGTCAAAACTAGGTAATAGGTAGGTCAATCAAATAGCAATTCAGTAATTTATAATAGTATAAAATGTACCCGTGCGTCCGGGTTTGTGGCTAATAGATAAAATTAAATGCATAGCTATTTAGGTATAAATACTTGTAAAAACCTAGCACATTAACCGCAGAAAATACATATGTTAAAATTATTTAACGTGAATCAATAATAGTCTATATTATTTTTAGACTTAAATACTACGCATAAATTAACAATGGTATTGCTTACCAATTATAAGTACTTACCTAATATTAAGTGGATGATTTTTATTTATAACAATTTAAAAACTATATTACCGTGCTATAATAATATGAACTATATTAATCCTATTAGTCAGCATTAGTTTTCGTAATTTTCCAAATTTCCAATCACTCGTCCCTTCGTGTCTAATCATAACCTAAAAACGCACTCCCTTAAGCAGAAAAGTGATAACAGTAGATGTAATTACCTCCTGCATGTCGTTGTCGATCTGCTGCTGCGAGTCGCGGCGCGGCGCCTGCGCGTGCGCCTCCTCGGCGGTGCGCTGGATCACGCGCAGGTCCTCCGGCGTCAGGCCCCAGGGCAGGTTGCCGGAGGGGGAACCGTCCATCTGCAGCTTTTGCACCTGTACACATAGAAAAAAAAATATTTCATCATCAAGTAACTTAATTACATTCGATGAAAGTCAAAATATCGATCATCAGCTCATCATCAGTAGGCCGAGAAAAAAGAGCTGGCGGAAAAAAACTCGGAGAAAAGTATTAGGAAAGAACATTCTAAAAAATTGTTTTTAAAGGCTAGCTGAGAGTACTAGCAGCTAAGGTTTACTATTTTATAACCTAAATTGAAACACCATACATAGTGTACACATGTACAAATTGATTGCTCCGTTTGGGTAGTTTGAACCAAGCGAAATAAGTTGATGCTTAAAAACTTTTTAGGTAAACGTATGCCTCTCTTTTTCGTCGATATCAAAAAATGGATAGAACATTTTTGAAGAGAAAATTGGCGATATGACGATCAAACAGTATATATTAAAATTTAAAATAAAATATCTAAGTCACTGACGCCTTAACTCGCAGACGTTGTGACATACATATTGTTATTTCTACAAAACTTATACAAGTGTAAACGAACATCATTAAATCTAGCTAGTACTGCTAGTTAGCTATTGAAGCGGAAATTTAATGATGGCGATTCCTGAAGCTGGGTGTAGCTAGGTACGATGTATAGAACATATTGCGCAGGTGGAAAACGTAATTAGCACTTCTACAAAACCGTAATATAGGGAAATTGCATTTACTTCAGTAAAATCTAGACGAATATTGTTATTGTGAAAGTCGGTCTGTTTAACAAACTAACTGAATATGCTTTGACTAATAAATTTGAACTTGTCGTAATTCGTTTTTAGTTTCAAAGTTATGAAAATGATAAATATACCTACTTAGTTGAAGGGAAAACATGTAGCTATATTATACCCAGAGCTAAGCATAAGTTATCCATACACCTACTTTTAAACATTCTCTAAACTTTGATTTCTTTCTCAAATTTATAAATCTATACCGGGTGTAAAATAATTGCTTCCGAAAACAAAAACTGGGCATTGCTGGAGGGGTACTCGTTACGTTTTGAGCAGTTTTTTTTATGATAAACAGGAAAAAAAAAACCTAATTATACAAAATTTCAATTATACTATCAGATTTTGCGATGATTTCAAATTACAAAGGGTTTTAATTTAATTTGCAATGTAAATAATCGCACCTGAACCAGCAGTTGATGTGTGAGCAATGATTTCAAGCGCCGAGGTTTCCTGGGTATACTGTTAGTGAATTTAGTTACTATTGAGGCTCCAGAATACATAGTTTCAGGCTTCGGAAGTGGTTATTTACACCCGTTATACTACTCTACATACAAACTCTACTTTATTTGCCGTCTTGATGAGCTGTGAACCGAAAAGCGAGCCCCGGGACTGTTTGTAATTAGTTTGTCATAAAATGCCTTACTATGACTTGAATAATGGTTTCAATTAGTATCTAAGCATGATGATGTGTAAATCGAGCTATTCGGAGAGGCTTTCGACTTGTTTTACAGATGTGATCATTTCAGTCGTAAATAACTAAAACTATACTTGGCGATAAAGCTTGGTATGTTCTGAGTTTATCGATTATAAAACTAGTGCTAATAAACACCATCCGTGATTTTCTAGCTTTCGACCCGAAAAATTACCAATTCTCGTGTGCTATATATACTTCGGATTTAATATATATTAAATCCGAAGTATATATAGCACACGAGAATTGGTAATTTTTTAAATTCCGCAAATTATTATTGTTGTTAAGATATTGTAAAAAAAGTTATTCAAATAAAGTATTTTAAAAATGAATTTTGTCAATAAAAAGAAAAGTTTTACAGCAAAAGTATAAATAGTTGGTTCGCCCTTTGCTTAGAGCTTATGTTTAAGCTTCGGTTCAAACCCACTATATCACCATCGTGTATACCTATACAGTATATGTATATGTAGGTGCTTAGTATGTATAATCGGTTTACCTCAGGCTGCTCGAGCTCCTGCGTGGGGGCGGGCTGTGGCACGAACTGATGCAGCACTGTGGCTTGCTGGAATAAACACATACACTGTATAGATAGGAACTACTCATATAAGCCTTAATGAGGAATTATATTTAACGCGGGGTCAGAAACAAGTAGGAATGTAAATGTAAATTACACTTAGTTTATTGTAAGTAAAAATATACAGACTGTGGATACGTTTTAAACTGACGGTTGTATTTTAAAACAAAGGCTCTCAAAATAAGTGACTTGTTAAAGACAAAGTCATTAAACTGTTTTCTACTGGGAAAACTACTAAGTGGCAGACTAGACAAGTCTCGCTAATGAATCCTTTAAACTCTTAACGAAACAGTAGCTTTAAGCTGTACATTTTCCTAGAACTTTCGATAAATTTAAAAGTATTTTTAACATTTTAAGATGCTGAAAACATTGTAAATTCAAACGTCGTAATAAATTTATTTACAGTTCGTAGTTTCGTTCCATGAATTCTGGCACATGTCGGGTGCACACGACATTTGCTTGCGTTCCTCATAATGTTACATAAACTGGGTCCTGCTTTACTTGCATATAACGGAGAAGGTACTTAACTCTACAGAAGAGTAAAGAACAGCGGAAGTATAATACATTAAATATTATATGACCCCATAGTTGGTTAAATAAGTTTTGTCGTAGATCTCTAGGTTTAACTACATTGTTTATTTAACGAGGTAAACTTTACGTAAAGTTGAGTTAATAAGAAATCTTGAAAATCACTACAATACAACATTAGGTGTTCAAGGTTTAAAATCATAAGTATTTATACTTTAAACAATAAAATCAACCACAAATGTTAGACCGTGAAGAATTATTTAACCTCCGTCATTTACTTTAACTACGAGTGTATTATTTTTATATTTTGTACAAAATAGATACCGTGGATTGTGTTTTTTAAGACTAAAATGTACTGTTTAGCAAAGTCGCTAAACAAAACAATCAAGGATTTTTATGTGGTTTTCACTTTCACCTAGCAGGCTTTAAGAAGATGGGCACAACAAGATTTAAATTAGAAATTAAAAAAGTGATCGTGTGTATAAAATTATTAAACGTGTATTAAAATATTTTAGAGAATTACAATAACTTAATTCAAAGTTAATAAACCGCTGTCTGCATATTTTGCGCCCCTGTCGTAAAATTGTTCTAAATATTCCGATAGAATGGAAACTTTCGCCAACGATGAAGTTAAACCTCATATACCAAATGTTTTCTTTCGTTCGTAAATAATAAATGGGTCACGTTTTAGTTTTATTTCGGAGTGCGTGGTTCTTAATGATTCTTATTGGATGATTTGACATTTATAGGATAGAATAGGTATATTTTGTTAATTGACATTCAATGAAAACCATTCAAAGCTGAAACTATCAAGTGTTTAAATTAAATCGATGTAAGTCATTTCGCAAATCGTCTAACTATGATTGGAGCGACAGGTAAGAAAGAAAATATTTAGTAAAAAGCGATGTAGAACGGTTCCTAATTTATAAGCTACGCGTCTAATCAGCACGTTTGAAAAACTTTTCATACGTTCATAACACGTGTATGAACTGAATAATTAGTTTTCAGTTTTAAATTTTCATTCTTCAAGGCAAGGCCTTAAAAAAATATATCCGTTTTTAAATTGAGATTTATGCCGGAGCGTATTTATCTTCTATATTAACTGTATTAGCTACCTACTCACTAGTAAGTAATCGGCTTAAATTATATAAATAACTTGATACTGCATAAGCTGCCAGATAAGACCTTCATTAATTTGATAATTAATTTTAATGAGACCCGAGAATACCACAACAAAAAGTAACTCTCATATTAGTCGGGTTGGCCCCGTCTCATAAAACCACTACGCGCTAACTTTTTGCATGTAAACAAAAACTTCAAACATTCCAATTACATGAGCTTACAAATTAATTTTGTATTTTTATAATCGAATTATCAAAATCGATCGGTTTTTGTTTACGGCATAATGATACTTAGGTAGATATATTTAGCCAAATAGAGGAAGACATTTAATACGCTGTTGGCGTCATGTTGTATATAAAACAATACTGCTGCATTTCATGATCTGCTTTGAGAGAAATCTTTATTCTTTTTTCTTCATTTAAGTAACGGCACATTTTTTGTACAAGTTTTTTGACTCCACTTTGTCCGAAAGTGGCGCGCCATTAATATGTATCTGTTCACTTATAACTGACATGTGAAGTGTATTTTTATGTACCATTACGTTATTACTAAAACAGTAGCGAGAGTTGCAATATTCGAGATCCCGTTTTAATGACAGAAGAACGATTTCGTGAAATTATTACCAGTTGTGCGCGAATTCATATTAATATTACAAATCATTGTTTTACGAACAGTAAGAAGTTCAATTTAAAAGTTCCTATAAACATTGATAATAACTATAACATGTGTGTCAATTAAAAAGGGTATACTTTTATGGGTATATTGGTGTGTTTATATGTACTTACTTCAGGCTGTTCACGATTTTGTTGCTGAGGTAGAGGAGGGGGCGCGAAAGGCATGTTCTCTGGGGGCGGCATGTTGTGGGGGGCGGGAATAGCGATCACTCTCTGGACATGGATGCGCATCTCACGAGGGGGCGCCATCTGCTCCTCGGAGGAGTCCCAAGGTAACTGTGGACAACAAACAAAAAGTTAATCATTGTTTATTCGAGGGATAAAATATTTGGAACTACTCTTCTTATAAGTATTGAGTATTTGCCGGATAGTTAAGGAAGTATCGAATATATTCAACAACAAAAAAGTACAAAGAACTTTTCCTAGTTTTAATAGAAGCAAAGTGTAATGTAAGTGTAAGAAAGACACAGATAAAAATTACAGTAACATGATTTAAATTATACAAGGCTTAGATGTCCTAAATGGGCCATTAACAGACACGAAGTGTGTAAATACTGTAATTAAATCACAAACGAGATTTACAGAGCCCTTGGTTCTACCTTGACACAGTCAGTACCTAACACAGTACTCTTATCTTGTCAATTAAAACATAATTATAGAAAAATGTAAAACCACTACAAAAACAACCCTACTAATTATGTTAGCATTGATGAATATCAATTAATAACGACACGCAATAGAGTTACAATAAGATTACCATTCGAAGATGAGAATTGCTTAGAACAAAGGATAATGGCGGTTTTGTTTGACATGAATTATGTATGGAGGCAGAGCGTCATCATGAGATGCGCGAGCGCAGGTTGGTGCCCTGCGCGCTGCGGCGTGGCGCGGTGACCCTGAGCGACCAAAACAAAGCCATCGAACTTACGGCGACACCGACCATAACAACTAAATGTAAACAAAGAGGACATGGGCTTTGGCTTCATTTTTACGAAGTATATTCTTCACCACATGATTATATTGGATCTCGAATATTTATTTACATATTCGTTAAGATAAAGCGTTTCCGACCAACGGTCTGTTTGTCTATTCTAGTCATCATTTTAAAAAAACTTTAACAAAAAAGCAATGCTGACAATTTTGACTAACCGTTTATTAATATTCTACAGACAACGGGTGTACACGGAAGACACAATGCGGAAGATGCGCACACGCATTGTCCGACGTCCTTCAACGAACGGGTGACATGATCATGTCATAGTTATACCTTAGACGGCTTGAAGTGGACTGCATGACAATCCCCATGATACATAGAAGAAGATCTAATTGTAGCTCAATCTATACTAATATTATAAAGCTGAAGAGTTTGTTTGTTTGTTTGTTTGTTTGTTTGTTTGAACGCTCTAATCTCAGGAACTACTGGTTCGATTTTAAAAATTCTTTTTGTGTTGAATAGACCATTTATCGAGGCAGGCTTTAGGCTATATAGCATCACGTTGCAACTATAAAGAGCGAAGAAATAATGGAAAATGTGAAAAAAACGGGGAAAATTTTTCATCATTGAGAGCTTCCGTTGCGTGCGCTGCCAAAAACGGTTCTAGATACCAAAAATATATGTATGAAAGAATTAAGGGAACTTTTTACCGCGGGAAAACTTCGCATTACCACGGGAAACCGACTTCTACGCGAACGGAGTCGCGCGCGGCCCCTAGTGTACCAATATTTAGTGAGATACTTGTATGCTTACATAAGCATTTGCAAAAGTTACTTGCTTAGTTTTGCTTTTTTTGTTATTGAAAAAAAGCATTTGCAAAAAATTGAAATTATTATTTATATATGATTACCAATAACTTTAATTGTTTATTTATGATTACAAACTAAGTTTATACAAATGTATAACTGCATGGTAAACCATTAAATTATAGGGAAAAATGCATCTGACTTTATGCGCCATTAACTGGGTTATTTTTGTCGCAGGACCTAATCAGAACTGCAACTAGCTTGCAGTCTGTATCAAAACCCGTGCACTAAGCAAGTGGCACGTGGCTATATTTAAGGAAAAGGTAATGTCGTATTCCATAACGCATAATTTTATCAATAAAAACTAAATAAACAGCACTGTAATAACCGATATAATAGGTACCAGAGTTTTAGGAATCGTAGTCTAAAATAGCAACTTTATAGTTTTAACCAGTATTTTATAATTAAACCTACGACTAGGATCTACATTTTCCTTTTTACATAAGAACTTTAACACCAATTAAAGCTAAGTTAATGTTATTGTTGACTTGTAATTATATAACTGCAATTAAGTATGACAAATTTCATCTAAGACCAATCGCAACCACTTTTTTTCCTTTATAATGATTTTAATTGCGTTATTCATTAACTATCTAACTGTTAATAGGTACAGATGTCACTAAAAACAGGATAACGTGATTTTATTCCTAGGAAGTATTTATACATAGACATAGATCGGATAACTAGTTAGATGAATGACTGACGTGTTATAGGACTTCCTATTGATAACAGCCTTATTTGAGTTGTCTACAATTTAAATTAGCTGCAGGCGAAAAAATATTTTGATTGATTTACTGTCAATCGTAAATACACCTGTATATTGAAATAGTAAGGTACTTTTATAAAAATTATCTGTTTTGTTCCTCAAAAATAAGAATATACTGTAAAACTGCTTAATGTTTTAGTATCAAAAAAGCTTTTGAAGCAAACAAGTACGAGTAGGTATATCAAACTTTATGCAAATAACCTTTTTTAACGTCATCGTATAACTGTACGCCCACGACAATCAATGCTTAACGTCAATTTGAAAGACACTTAAAATGTTCCGTAAAAATCTACCTTTGAAAATAAAAATCTCCATCGGCGGTATTAAATTCGGGTTCGTAATTGCTCATCATCTTTAATTTGCATGCCGCAGACTTGGTTCCAATTAAGCGGATCTGCCGCCAAAATACACAACGCGGGACCAAATCAAATATGGCGGGTTTGTAAATCAGTAAAAACTTAACCATTAACCACTAAGTAGTAAACACAGATTTTGTTACTCTTTTTTTTTATTTAGCCCTAAAATATTGTAAAGTATTAACATTACAAAGATTTGTAATAAGCCATCAACGTTTTAACCCGAAAGTTCTTTTTGATTTTAAATTAGGCTAAGATTCCCAAAGTATTCTTTATTTAAAATGAAGCCTTTTCTTTGTCAGTTGAGCAAACATTTTCTTCCGATCGGAATTTCATTATGTTGTAATGAAATTCGGTTGCGGCGATGTCGGCAGCCTCTCGAGCCGTTCCTTCCTCCATTGCTCTGACACGTACCTACCTACGAACACACTCGATCCTGCCTTCCGTTTACTTTGAACTCACATTTCCGCCCGCTGCTGCAGCGAAACTGGATTGTCTCATTACCATTAGATATAAAAAGAATCGAATAACTTAGCATAACATTAATACTAATAAGATTTCCAAATCAAGACATAGTGTGTGTCGAACGAAAGTGTGAGAAAACTAATCTCCATTTTTATTACAAAACTATTCACTTTTTACTGCCAGGTGCGTAGATGTAGCTACACAAAGGTTTCATAAAACTTATAGGTACCATGAATATAAGCAAATATGATTAATGTAAATATTAATGATTTGTAACTATTCCGCTATGTATTTGGGAAGGCCGTCATCTTTAACACATTTCCTGTATTTTTAGTCTATGCTACATAAGTGTAGGTACAAACGTAAAGATTATTTCTGTCTGTTTGACCTCGAGTGGTTTTCGTTTCCTGACTTATTGACAAAATATCAGTTAGCGTCATTTATTTACAATTAGACAGCATGTCTTCCATGGCTTTACGTGATTATAAAAGTAGTAACAAACACAATTATATATTTATATCTTTGTGTTCGCTTTTAAAATAATCGTGCAGCTGTAATTAAGGGAGTACTAAATAACGGTTTTGTACTCATAAACAAACACTGAAATACATCATTCATATAATATGTGACATTAGATGCAAGGTGTGATAATTCAAAACGATAACTGCGTACCCACGCTATATGCTCCTGACCTTGTACATCTGAGAGTAGCACTAATGCTAGCTAATGTATGTGGAACAAGGTCTACACTCAATGCATCATAAATTCATATAAAAATAAACAAACAGTTAAACTGCAGTCCCAAACAAAAGAGCCATACCCGCATCTCTCGCCGCTCGAGAATTACAAGCCATACCGCCGCAAGTTCAAGACCACCATACATAATACAAGACGATCACAAAAAACTTAAATTGGGAACGAATGGTATCGATGGATCGCATATATAAAATGTGTGTTGTTCGCGCGCGGCTCAAACAGACGAGGCACTCGGCACCATGCACGCGTCCGTAGCGCTCGTCCTCGTGCTCGCGGCAGCGGCGCACGCGCAGCCCCGCGACCGCGCCGGATTCGAACGGGAGATCGACAACCACGTGCCCAAGATACAGGACTTCGTGCTCAACGACCAGTACCTGGCGCAGCAGAAGAACAGAGCGAAGCTAGTCACAAAGTTGCGGCCGGAGGAGCCGCTGGCGCAGGACAACGTGATCCTGGAGTCCAACGTGGTGCGGATAGTGCGGCCGGCGCGGCGGAGAGCGGCCGGCGAGCCCGGCGCGGCGGGCCCGGCGCTGGTGCGCGCGCGCCGCGGGTACAACCTGGAGAACGTGCGCGTCCCGGCGCGGTACCCCTACCTCCCGGTGTCCGGCTACTACGCACGCTTCCGTCGCTGGGGTAACTACTACTAGGGGGTCGACAGACACCCCTCACCGACCAACAGACTCTATATAGTTTAAGTGTGTTATTTATACCAGTGGCTGTGATCGAACACTCGAGTAACGCCGTTAAGAATAAACATCAAAGTACCTATTTGTATATTGTTAGAAGAAGTTGATTATTGTAGAAGTTTACATGATTATAAATTATAAGTTATAAACCAAACTTTGTTTAATTGACGTCAAAGTATGATATTTATAAACATGCAGTGATCTCGTTTTTGATAATAAAAATAAAACGTGAAATCTTGAATGTTTACAAAGTGGATGCAGTAATGATAATGCCAAAGCCCTGTGCGCTATTCGACTTGCTAGACTGGAGTTAAAATGTGCATTTATATGCTTCTTTAACGCGAGGCTAACATCTTTAACATGATAATTTTCTACAATTTAAATTGCGGTATAATGTTAAGTGTTTAAACAACAATAATAGAGCAAAAAAAGTATAAACAGCATTTAAGTTAGAGCTGCATATGTTGTGGCAGTGGATAGCGGTTTTAGTCAAAATCGACATAAAGTTGAATTGTGAGTGACTAGCACTTAGCGCACATTACGGTAATTAGACCCTATCATGTTGTAATGGGAATAATGAAATATAATGTATGCGTGTTTAAAATGCAGTTGCCACAATCATGTCACGAGAAGTACCTCGCAGTTGTGGACGCGGATGAAAAACACTTCGAAAACGGTATCGTTACGACTCAATAGACACTACAACAAAAACTAAACATACTTTTAACTCTTTAAAAAAAACTAGTTTATAATTATTAGTTTAGTTATTAGGTTTCTAGGACACAGGTTAGCTGTTAGTACTAACTGGTTAACACAGCTAGATATTTGAACTCACATTAAACGAATAAGAACCTTGACACTTAAGTTATTAAATTTAATAATTACCGGTATAAGTCAATGAAAAAAGTATTTAAATACTTTTATCCGGTTTCGATTTGTAAAAGTCAAAGTGTTATACAATTAAATTACATGTTATTGAACAAATTAGGTTTATTAGATTCAGCGATCGAGCCATAATTGCAATTTATTTAATTGAACTTTAGAGCTCTAGGCTATTTATCGAAGTATCATAACAATGAAACAAAACATCATAATGGGCACTTTAGTTCCACACAATAAGCAATTCTGTCTCAAACTAGGCTAGATAATTGGCGGCTACACTTCCTCCAACGATTTCACCAATCAAGGTGACCAAAGGTTCAACGGACCAAAACGCTATAATAATAAACAGTAACTACGCATTAACAGTCAATCTTCCACAAAAACAACAAATATCGACAACTTTTTGCAACAAAATAACCATAAACTTCTAATCGCTTCGAAATGAACCGAAACAAAAAAACGACAAGCGAGACGCACAGATTGGAAACTATTTTCGTGTTCGCCTCATTGTATATTTCCACAAAATTGCGTTTCTGTCTGATATTTTAGGTGTCTCTAAAATTTGTTGCACTCTAAGTTGAATTCTAAACGGCAATGAACCTCCTATCCCCGTCTGTGTTTGTAAAAGTCAACGTTACTTGTCATCAACGCTTGAATAAAGTGATTCGATAAGTATCTTAAGCCGATCTCTGAGGCGTCGAAGACAGTCACATTTCAAAAGCGAGGCTCGCGACAAGATGATAAAAGTTGACAGCTGCCATAGACCCGCAGTCTACTGAGTGTAAACCTCAACCCCGCCCCCCCACCGCCTCTCGCCCCTCACCCCGCCAGGGCCTAGGACCGGTAAACAGGGCATTTACCCTCCGCCCTTCAACTCAATTAGAAACAACTCCACGTTTCAAGGAGGCTTTTAAACCAAATGCTGTAATAAGTTAAGTATGTAGACGCGAAGCAAGGCTTGTTTTTGATAAAGACTCCTAAGGACGTTCAACAACTTGGTATTAAGGAAATTGGTAATTGAATACTAGTTTTCAATTTTATTACGGTTAGCTAAGGACACTGCTATTTATTAAGATCACAAGTGACATTAAGATATATGTTGTTTTGTTTGCTATGTTTTTTATTTATGGTTGTGTAACAATTTGTTTGTCTGATAAAGTTATATTGCTTCTTGATCATAAACTAACAAATACTAGCTTAAGTGTAATTAACAGTACCTTTACAGAACGTTTTATTTGGACAGACATACATTTACAACGATGTGTATGTAAAATAAACTAAATACCATAACGAGATAAATAAAGTGACAAGTTGCTTACTTTCTTCTACTAAAAGCAGATCGATAAAACAAATATAAGAACATTAAAGACCTAAATGGAAAGTAAAATGGAAAGTCGAAAGCTAATGTTTTGTTTACACACGCGGCTATTGAATAAAAGTTCAATAAATTTTATTTCGAAACTTTTTATTTATTTTTTAGGTAGTTATCCAAGAAGGAGCATTTAAAAGTCGTATAAAATATCATTCCTCGATTTCATATTGATTTTTTATCTCAAGTATGTAATTAAACCGAATATTGGTGCATTCTTGATGATAATTTGGGTTTCGATGTTTTACATATTACGTTACTTAACTGTTTTAAATAAATTAAAGTTTTAAAGGAGTACATTAATTGTACTTCTAGTGCAACGCTCTCGCATATTTCGAATTTAAAAACACATTCACTCTGAAAATAACTAAAAGTGTAATTGAACTTCAAACAAATGCTTTCTGTACGCATAAAATATACACCCTTCAAGGTGCCATTGGAAAATTCCCACATCACTCCCCCTAAAAGAAGTTACGAAGAATCCCCAAAGAAAAAACTACAGTTAGTACTGTCTGAGTTGATCTGCACGAGCATTTCTCTGACCCACTAACATTCACAAGTTCTTTGTCTAAAGCGATGTTAAGCAGATTGTACATGTCACGGTACCGCTATCCTGTCATACTAATACATACGAGAATATTGAAAGCACTTATCTCCAATCGAGATTGACGAGGTTAAGCGTCAAATTTAATATTTACGAATGTAAAAAGAAAAGAAATGGCCGGGTATAAATATATTTTGAATTTATGTTGCTGATATGAAGACTTTTTTTTGTGTTTATTGTTAAAATATGTATATTTGGAAAAATAACGTAAAAATGTAAACATATTCTTTAGTGAAAAATACATTTAATAACATGATGTTGAATTGAAAGAATAGATCAAGTCTCTACGAAAATCATTTAACATTAACAATTCAATATAATTAATGTGTCGGAATCGTGACTTCATTAGTAATTTTTCATCATTTACAACCTAACAATACACACAGATTATCTCAAATGTAGGCTGTTTTAATAAACAAAAAAACAAAGGCGCACTAGCTCCGTTGATTTTTTCTGTTAAACACAAATTAAAGTATTTCTGTTAAAAACAAATAAAAGTCTTCACCCGCTTATGTTTATATTTGTTTGTAGATTTTTATTCATTTTGTATTGATGCTTTAATATTTTTCTGATCGAAGCAAACTGTATAAAAATAATACGTTAGTAATTATTTTGACCTAATAATCTGAGCTCAAGTGGAATAAACCGATCGTGCTGCAAATTATCTTAGTTGTTATAACCAGCGAAAAAGTTCATGTACACGATCCTTAACGGTGAATAGCGGTTATATTTATTGAGAACCAGCAAATATTGGCTTATTGAGTTTAAGGCACCTCTTTTTTTAATATACGGTTTTACACGAAGGATGATATGTTAAGTTTATGTGGGGAATGTCACACAGTTGAACAAAGAATTTCTCGAAACGAAGAAATGAAATGAAAAAAAAAAAAACAATTGTCAATTACTAACCTAAGTTGACTTAATTCTATGGAAATCTTCCATGACTTTAATAAGACAATAACAAAATAAATACTCCTCAAAGATTTTTGCTGTTTCCGTAGTTTTAAACGAAACAAAGACAATAATGTTTTCTTTTTTTGACGATTTACGATTATCTGTTAACTTAGGGTCAAACTCCGACGCACGATATCTATTTATATTTCTATTAAAAATACATTACTATGAAAACTTCTTGTTTATTTTTAATCTTCGAAGATTAAGACATAAATTAAAATACCTCATCTCTGAGTGTATGTAAAATATCATAAATTCGAATTTGTAATCAACTAATAAAGTAACGATGCGTGTAAGTGTAAAATTAATTAAAACTTTATAAGATGTTGCTTTTATGTCTGACATTCATAGAGTTTATAACGACTTAAAGCAATTTTTCATGATATTATTGTCTCATTTTATGGTTTGTTATTTAAAAAATAATAACTAAATTATGTTATTTTTTCGTATTAACGTTACTAAACGATAACAAAGTTGCAATCTACAATTTACGCGTTGATGTCTTTTATACGATCGATATTTATGAGTTGCATACGTATTTTAGTTAAACTTACCTACATTTTATTTTATTCCGATATTTTAGCAAAAATATGACAAAACATTAAATTAAAAAGTCTATGTACCCCAACATATTGATCGTAGTCTTTTATATCCTGAGAAATACTTTGTAGAAATTGCGATGCTCAATTCAAGAATAACGTCCGATGAGTTATCATTTATTTTAGTACAAAGAACAAAGTAAGTATGTACCTACACTCAAATATTTCAAGATTCTTCAAACAACCAACAGACCACGGAAGGAAAAAGGATGTTTAAAATTACGAATAAATAATATGTAACATTTAAACACCAATATAATAACATTTCCGGTATATTTTTCATTACGGACACATTTTGATTTACAATAGCCACTACCGGTTGGAAATCCTTTTACCATGAGTTTTAATTAAGAATTAAATACAATACAAGGAAATAAAATATCAGATTTTATGAGAAAGAGTTATGTGAAGGCACAGTGTTAAATATAGGTAACATTATTTACATTTTTTATAATCGGTATTTTAAGATAACCGAAATGTTGTGAGCTATATTATTTTTGTATTAAGGGTATTTTCCTAAATACAAGTTGGGTACAGGTGTGAATATAGAAAAGGTTTTAGAAGTGATCAATCACGCTTTCCCAAGGTACTCGCGGGTAGAAAAATCTCTCTGTGCCGACTTTACAAACTTTACCTGAAAAATATGACTGGAAACTAAGGTGTGTTGGTCAATTTGTTCGCGACACAATTCCTTTCAGAAAGGTATTTTTATTTCAATGCTCATTAACTTAGAAATGGGTAACGCTGATTGACGTAAAAAATATAAAATGCTTGATTTATAAAATTGCTGTTTTCGACGACAGCCTCCATATAAAAATGAACATGCCTATATATCAAAGTACCACCTTAAATTATTGATAAGTATTAACATAAATATTAAAACCTAATCCTATGTAAGTCTCTTATAAATAAGTCAAAGTTTACATTTATATACTTACTTATAAAAGTCAATATCATAATTTTATAAGGTTTTGTTAAAATAAAAAATATCACGTGCCGTCAACATAAAACCGCAGTAAACGAAATCGTCTGTCTATATATTCTTTAAGAGCTATAAAGCATTCAACACGTCGAGGTTAAAATTTAAGAGGCCTTACGTTTTTTCGAGACGGGTCAAAATAGGTATTTGACTCGCACCCACACAAACGCAGCAGCTCTCGGACGCGTGTGTGCATTGCGTAATTCGGAGCCGTCGTTGTCTAGTACGATTTAACGGTTTTGATCTTTTGATAGTTTGGATACTTTTTGTCTTTAAATGAAATAATCTTGGGAAAATAAAACATAGCATTGATTAATTAATTTATAACGTGTAACAAACATAAAAAAACCAAAAAAAATGACATAATCACAATTCACATATTATTATCTTCTTCTTCGTCAACTTTTCGTTTTTTAATCATTTCCCCTTTTTTGATTGCTTCTAAAATGTATTCGGGCTCTTTTATTTCCATTTGCCGGTCTAATCTCGAATCGATAGTTTCAGGTCGAGAGAAAACAGTCGAATTAGATTTTTTTCAGTTTATTTTCCATGACGTTACATAACTCCTTTTCTTTCTCTATTATTTCGATTTTCATACTTACTTGAATACTGTTTGTGTTGGTGGCATTTTCTGGTAGCTTATCCGTATGAGAATTTTTTAACCTTTTAATATCTCTTGCATGATTAAGAAATTCAAGATTTGCCCTTTTTTCTTTTTCAACTTGAATTCTGTTCTTTTATTGCCCATTCTGATTCTGATTTGATACCTACAAGCATAAAACTTCAATGAAGTAAAAAGCATAAACTAAATACATACAATATAATAAATAATTGCACACGCTAATTAATATTTATTTTGAATACAATACAATTATCTTAATTTTCTGACAATCATAGTTCAGTTACATGCATTAATTAATTGTTACTTTACTCACCCAAGTATCAAACAACGTTAGGCCGCATATAACTTAAAAGCACGCCGGAATGCATAACAGGCGCGCGGGAAACGATGCGATACGTCCTCTCTCCTGAAGGCCTCGGCCGGGACTGATTTCACGCGGCTCATGCGCTTGGTAATAAGGAGCTCATAAAGTATTTGTTAAAAAATATAATGACTTTAATTCAATATTTTTATTTTCAATTTAGATTGTCCATATTTTAATGTATAATATATATTAAAATCATTGTTTATGGAATATCTGTAATATGTCAAACATCGCGATGAAGTTGAACAATTATTAACGTATTTCGACCGTTTTATTCAATTATTTTAGTAATGAAACAATAAATATTTGTATATTTTTCTCTGTCACTTCAGTGGAACACTTTATGAAGAATTTAATAGATATTTTTATTTGAATTCAAGTTTATCACTTTAGTACCTATCGAACGGCATAGAAGACCATAATTTTTAAACTGCGAAAAGGGTACATGAAAAAACAGTTAATACACAAAATAAAAGAAAATAACCTGATTTTTTCTCTGTCACTTCATTAGATGAATAAATTTCCTATACTTTAGGCTAATATTTACTTGTACAAATTTAACCATTCTCTCGTAATTGAACGTCGAAAAGTATGAAAAATCACGATAACTGCGTTTCGGTGGAGAAAAAAACGTAAGGCCTCTTAACTTCATACAAAAAGCCCACCAAACCGGATCGCGGCTTCAGATTGCATAACCCTTACGAGGTAGGCTGTAGAAGTAAGAGTGCATTTGCCAAAACAGAAGTCAATATCAAGGTCAATGACCCACGGCATCGAAACTTTTTCAAAACTGCCTTCACCGACTATGTCAAAACGTCTCGAAAACGAAATTCAAAGATTAAATAAAACATAATATTATATGTTGTGCTATTACAATATTAACCATGCTTGGCTTTAACGAAATAATATTGGTACCGTCGCTCTATACCTAAAACAACATTTCCGTCGAACTGCGAACATAATCTGGATCACATTCCCAAATCCACATTTAATCAAATTACTAATTAGGCGAATGGCGGGCGTATTATTGTAATGGAATTGGCATAACATTTGACATTCTGTTGTCAAACTAATAAGCAATAAAAGCTGTGCTTACTTACGATGCCATATATACGTGGCTAATCTATAATCATCCAACTACGCGAATAATCACGATCTTACTTACTTAATATGACTAAGAATAATACGCCTAAGTATATGAATCAATTAAGGTAATAAATAATACCACTTGCGTGGGTAATATGAGTGGAAATAAGATGTGCAATAGACTTCTTTAGACAGTCAAGGGTCGAACTAAGTAGTATCTGATATAATAACATGCCATGTTACTTAAGTTACAAGCCAATTATATTTTATTACCTTTAATTACATCATCTTTGTATTGTATAAAGTATACCGAGGTTGTAAGTACGTGAGATCAGGCAGCAAAAAAGTTTCCAAACGACAAAATAAAAAACATGTACCTCTATATAGTGCTTCACGGTGTAGCATTCATGGCAAAAAAATCTTTAAGATAATAAATGCCTTTTTTACTAGAATTAAATTAAAATAGATTTTAAATGTGCAAAATAAAACAACAGGACCTAACAAAAAGCTTTAAAATCACTACATACTATAAAACAAAGTCGCTTTCTCTATCCCTATGTATGCTTAAATCTTTAAAACTACGCGACGGATTTTGATGTGGTTTTTTAATAGATAGAGTGATTCAAGAGGAAGGTTTACATGTGTAATTGATTGTACAGGGAAAGGAGTTTTACTCCGAATTTAACGCGTGCGAAGCCGCGCGGGTAAAAGCTAGTATTGCAATAAAGTTTTACCCCTATTTTAACAGTTACATTTTTAACCTACATTAAATAAAAAATATTTTGTCTTTTTCTATCTGACAAAGC
Organism: Emmelina monodactyla; assembly: GCA_916618145.1. Classification (NCBI taxonomy): domain Eukaryota; kingdom Metazoa; phylum Arthropoda; class Insecta; order Lepidoptera; family Pterophoridae; genus Emmelina; species Emmelina monodactyla. The sequence goes on from OU745309.1 coordinate 5,649,687, forward strand.
AAATTTTAGCATAATTAGTTTTAAAGTGCGTTTAAAAAGTTTGATAAAGGTTAAGTTGTGTTAAAAATATTTTTAAGACAAACAAAGCATTTTGTGTTTAGAACAAAATATTTATTGTAGCTACTAGCTAGCGGTATTTGGACGTAATGGTAAGCCACGAATGAACAAATTAATGAACGCATTATTATCTGAAGAGTGGGTAGATCGTAAGTAAGCTAATGGAATACGGAGTATCTTGTTCATATATGGGGATTTTCTCCATAAGTATCTACTACATAAAGATCAAGTTGTTTATTTAGTTCGTATTAGCTCAAATACTTATGTTATTTATATAAGTATTTGAGTTAATACGATAATATTTTCATTTCCGACCAAAAAAACTTGTACTTGTAATGAACTATATTTTTTTACCTACTTGTTAATATTTTGTTCTGATAGCTTATATGTCAATTACGTAGTAAATATGAAATATGCATATGTTACCGGCAATCTGTATAATTCAGGTATTCTATACAATACCTAGGTAATGTATAGAATACCTTGAGCGTTCAGGCAATGTATAAAATAAAATGAATTTGATTGTCAATTCAATACTTTACCTAGGTAATGTATAAAATTCCTAGGAATAGTATAGATAACCTGCTGTTCCACCGGCAATGTGTAAAATAAATAGACCTTGGTCTATATTTATCAATGATAACCTATTATATGCTCAGAATAATTATAAAACATGTTCTGTAAGGTAATTATAATGAGCTTAATTAAAATAATGCACCAATGAAAGTGTAAATTTTTAAGGTTTGACAAATGCTTCTCCTGTCCCAGAGTAACCCGGAGTAACAATTAAAATAATAGGTATGACGACGAGCGAAGCGAGGAGTGTGAGGTTGAATGGTGACCAAACAGTGTGCAAGCCGAGCGAGCGAAGCGAGCGTGCCGCGGCAGCGGCCGGCGAAGCACCACAACCCTTATATTTTTTAACCTAAAAGTTACCAACTACGTCGGAGAATAAAATTATGAAGGAAAAAAATATGAGTCGAAAAAATTCTTAGTAATGATACTATGATTCAAAAAGTTATGGCAACTGACTATTTTGAGTTCCGTTGGTAGAACAAATATAAATTAAGAAAAAAAGTACGAGAAAAAATTATGAACATTGAATGTTATGAAAACAAATCGGTAATGGAATAAAAAAGAAAAAAAAACGTATAAGAGTGCAATATAGACCATAATGCAGTTCCTCTCTAACGTTCTTCATTATAATCTTACCTGCATTACATACATTACCGGACGCGCATTCGGTATTGTATAGAATACCTAGGCAAAGTATAAAATAAATGATATTTCATACATTACCGACACGTCTTAGGGATTCTATACATTACCTAGGCATTGTATAGAATACCGGATTTTACACATTGCCGGTAACACATATAATATGTTGTAACAAAACGCTTTCTCCCAGCCTATCAACAAGGGGTCCGTTAATTGCAGCTATGTTTTATCAACATTTGGATTTGATCATAGTGCATGTTCATTCAAGTGCATAAATATTGTTAAATATGGTAGTTTTATCAAGTGTTTTATTGAGTTCTAATAAACAAAAAATGCAAATTAACTACTGTGATTAATGAACATAGATAAAATACGGAAGTTATTTCAATGTAATCTTGTCCTATTAGCGTAAGTTATTACGGTGTTATACTAATGATATTTATTGATAATGGAAATAATTGATAGACAACTGAAATGAATTATTGTTGTTCAATATGAATATGTTGTTAAGTTTTTTGCTAAATTGTTTACCTCAGATATTAAACTAAGAAACTAATGAATGGTCAGTTACATAACTGTTGTTTATGAACGCGAAAACAACATAGATAAAAGATAGAAAAAAGGTGTAAGGTCAATGTATTTACCTGTTCTCTATATGTAAAAAAACCTATAAAATATCGAGACATTGTGGTTTGGCGCTTACTGTGTCAAGTGAGTTTATGTCGGACAAACGCTACACTGTAAAATAACAATTTTCAGCGAAACAACACGCTAACTTAAAACAGGAGATTAAAGTTTCAGCAAAGTTGTACTTTCATTTAAAACTAGGATAGAATAGTTATCGGCATCCATGTACTTCCATCTTCTCCGTAGTCCTAAAAAAACTCCACAAAACGCCGACTTTATTCAGCCGCAATCTCCCCAACTTCACCTTAGCTAGTACTTACCGGCAGAGGGAAGGGCTGAGCGCGGTGCTGCATGGGCGCGAAGGGGGCGCGGGGTTCGGGGGCGGGGGGCGCGGGGCCGCCGGGGGGCGCGGGGCCGGACGGCTGGGGGCGCAGTGGTAAACGTACGGGGCCGGACAGCGGGAACGCGAACACCTGGGACTGGGGCTCGGGGAAGTTCATGGGCCTGGGGACAATAGCACAGATGATCTTATTATTATGTGATACCCACGGGAAACCGACTTCCACGCGAACGGAGTCGCGGGCGGCCACTAGTGTAATAATAATGAAGAACGCACATGAAAAAAACAAAATAGTTTATTTTTGTACTGTGATTCAATATTTAATTATTTGTCGTAAGACTGCAGAAATGGCTTCTGTTGGAAAGACCTTACTCGTAGATATCCGAGTTTTACCTCTATTTTAACTTGGTTATTTTTATTTGTAAAATTTTAGTTGTGGTGTTTATAACGGGTGTAAAAAGACCACTTCCGAAGCCTGAAACCGTGGAACATTGGGCTTCTTTGTGGGAACTGAGTAATTTTAGGGACAACTAGATTTCAAGATTATATCTTTGATCTCTGCAAACACTAACCATTCGATTGATTCTTTGACTGATCTTATAAGCCTTCAGATTTACTAAAAGCTGAGATAGTTTAATTATTCTGTAAATAGAATTAATTAGACGGTTTATATAAGCGTCTTCAAAGTTCAATGGCTAGAAGAGACATCAGAAGGTTTACAGAATCCTACTAATCCTATCCTACTAATATTATAAATGTGAAAGTTTGTGACGATGTATGGATGGATGGATGGATGGATGTATGGATGTTTGTTACTCTTTCACGTAAAAACTACTGGATGGATTTGGATGAAACTTTGCAGTAATATAGGTTATACATCAGAATAACACATAGGATACTTTTTACCGCGGGAAAACATCTCATTCCCACGGGAAACCGACTTTCACGCGAACGGAGTCGCGGGCGGCCACTATATTTTATAAGTCTAGCGGGCTATGTTAACTTAATTTTATGCTAAAATTCTCGAGTAAATCATTTTAAGGGGTAACAAAGACACGATTAGTATTTGGTAAAGTAATATTTTGAGTTTAATAAATATAATGTTACTTAATTTATATAAGTTCAACGAAAATTACAAGTTTCATTTAAAAGTCAATGAGAATATAACCTCTATACCGATACTAGGAGATAGTTAAAAGGAATTGAGAGCAAATTTATTTATATGATACCAACAACAGTCGTCAGTGCAAAACGATGTACATCTATTTTACTTTAAATAAAATAAATAAATATAATTAAATAATTAAAATCAACTTTTAATGTAACTAAATTAAAATATTTTTTATGTCTGTCAGTTACGAAAGACATAATAAAGTGGGAAAGAAATAACTAGTAATTAGTAAAAAAAATCACTTTTAATGTACTTGTGTAAGATAACGCTTAGGTCCTATATCTTTTATATATATTCCCTTAGGGCTTGTTCGCGGCGTTGTAAACTCCGCTCCATTATATTAAATGTCAAACCATGTAAAGCTACCAAAATACTCAACACTTCGGCGTCTATAAACGTTAACCATATTGTTACACTGTATTAACCTGGACTTATTTTCACCGTATTATTACCAAACATTATGTTCAAACGGTATTAAAATAAAATGGCTTGTTCATGGTATTGAAATAAACATCGAAATGTTCCTTATTAAATTAAATAAAAATAAAAAGAGCTTGTCGAAAATCTAACCTCATTACCTACTCATTTTTAGGTAGGTAGATACTAAAATATCGCACTGTAGCCTAATCACGAACTACTATCAAATAGCTGAGAGACATAGTACTAGGACTGCACTCTAGCAGTCGTAAACTTAAAATATTCTTGATTGAGGCACTGATTTATAAGACTTTTTAGAATTATTATAATCTAGTGACCCGCCCATTACGCTTCGCAATGGTGTAATTTAGGCTGACTTGCTCACAAAACATTGAATTTTAGCTAACTTAAAACCACATTTTCTAAATGTTCTTTATTTACAAATTTAAATGAAAAAATTACCTAATGGACGGTGAAAACCGCATTAAAATCCCTCAACTGGTTTAGGAGGAGTTAGCAGCCAAACATACAAACAGACAGAATTCGCGACTTGGATTTATACTATGTAATGATAATGATGATGACTACGCTTCATGATATTACCTGGGCTCGTCCCCTCCATGACAGATGATGGCGATGCGCTCGGCGCGCGGGGCGCGGGGGGCGAAGGCGCCGAGGATGTTGAACGGGAAACGGCGCTCCATGGGGTCGCCGTGGCGGCGTTCTACCACGCAGTTCATACGGCTCCTGGTTATCAACAAATTTATAAGTTAGAACATCTTTAGCTTTGTGTTAGACTAGTGGCCGCCCGCGACTCCGTTTGCGTGGAGGTTTTCTGATTATAACCTACTAGTGCCGCCCGCGACTCCGTTCGCGTGGAAGTCGGTTTCCCGTAGGAATGAGAAGTTTTCCCGCGGTAAAAAGTACCCTATGTGTTATTCTGATGTATAACCCACTGTAAAGTTTCATCAAAATCCATCCAGTAGTTTTTACGTGAAAGAGTAACAAACATCCATACATCCATACACACAAACTTTCACGTTTATAATAGGTATTAGTTGTATATGTAATACTTTAAAGTTTTTATAAAAACCGTCCAGTAGTTTTTACATGAAAGAGTACCAAAAATCCATACATACTCAAAAAATTCACGTTTATAATATTAGTAGGATTGTTTCATTGTAGTAGTTAATATTAGTAGATTGTAGTGAAATTACTTAAAAATGAAACAAAAGTTTTTTTTACGCGATACATGCTTAACGTAGCGGCATCGCTTGGTTACTTTACTGGTGTTTCCTTTTTTAGTACTTAAGTACGCTTTTTGATCATTCTGCATTACATGTTTAATTCATTGTCACGGATTTGTCACATTAGAGTCTGCAAGGTCTGGGTATGTAATTATAACCACATAAGGTGTTTTAAGTCCAAAGTGAGAAGGTAATTCTTTTTATTGGTTAAAGAATGTTGTTTATTAGCATTTTTAAGCGTGCATGTTGTCTTTAATAGCATTTAAAAAATAAAAACAAAAATACGCTGCCTATATTGGGGGGTTTGTTCGTCCCTTTATCCCTTAACCTCCTTTAAATTCTGCGTAATAATTATTTTTATGACTTCTCATATGTAATTATACACAATTTCATATGTTTACCAAAAAACAATTATCATTGAAAACATTAATTAAAATATCGGATTTAAACAAAAATAGATTAAATAGAATTCTTTAGATAAGTAGGCACCACATATTTTCAAAAAACCTTTCGATGATATTTCGGACACAAAAAACTCGGACACCTTGGCCAAATTATGGAATTTATATTTTAATATTATTTTTTACCAAGGTGTCCGAGTTTTTTGAGTTCGAAAAGTCATCTTCCCTAATTGAATTCCATATTTTGATATATGCATAGGTAGTCATAAGATTAACATTAGAAAGTTGTTTTAACATTAGTGTTCTAAATTTACTTATATTACAATTACAAAACATTATTAGGATAAGAGCTTAGAAAATATTCATGATCGCCCGCGACCACGATAGGTGTAACCCTGTCGAAAAGTCGGGCAAAGAGGTACGTTAAAACTGCTTAGAAATTACCGCGCGGAATCCCGGATAGAGTAAAAACTAAATATTCATCCTACTAATATTATAAATGTGAAAGTTTGTGAGGATGTATGGATGGATGGATGGATGTTTGTTACTCTTTCACGTAAAAGCTACTGGATGGATTTGGATGAAACTTTGAAATAATATAGGTTATACATCAGAAAAACACATAGGGTACTTTTTACCGCGGGAAAACATCTCATTCCCACGGGAAACCGACTTCCACGCGAACGGAGTCGCGGGCGGCCACTAGTGTGTAAATAAAACTGAATTCCCCACTCACTGCTGGTTAATATTCATATGTATACTAAATTCCCCACTCACTTCAGGTTATTGTTGGCTAGGAGTCCCGCCAGCTCGTCGAGGTCGAACTGCAGCGGCAGCTTCATCAGCGACCTGATGCCGTCCAGCTCGTCCTCCTCCTCGCCGGAGCTGTCCGACTCGGAGCTCTCGGAGCTGTCGGAGCTCTTCCTGTCGTCGTCGATCTTCTGCGGGGAAGCGAGGGGGGGTGTCAGAAAATGACGTTATGTTAAAGAAAGGATGACGCAACAAAGTAGAGAGAAACTTTTAAAATACAACTTTTGGAGTGGTAGAGTCTAGCTGTAGGCTCTGTCTGCAGCGATTACTGGGCTGATTCGACCAGTGAAATACCACCGTCGCACAGAAAACCAACGTGAAGTAGGGACGATGTTCCTGCGTTTCGTTCGGTGAGTACGATATCCGGTGCCCAATTTTTTCAAAGGCCAGTTACGCACCCTTAATACATTTGATTGTGGGTGTATATGGGTGGCGGTGATCACTTACCATCATGCGACCCGCTTGCTCGTTTGCTAGCTTCCCTCATTAAAAAAAAATACTAATTCAGATGTAAATCTAAAATCTCCAGTGTTCGTTTGCTAAGTTCCATAAAGAAAACGGATTTTATATAGAATTTAAATATCGATTACCTATATAACAACAAAGTAATATTTATCGTAAATGTAGTATTCAACTAGATAATTCCAAGAACAATTTCAATTTGAAATAAATTATTTCAGTACCGAGAATTTCTAAGAATGTTGCTAGGTCCCATGTTGGATTTTTTCAAAGAAGTCAAACAGTAGATTGTGAAGCATGGTTATAAAGTCAATGTTACAACTACAGTTCTGGGTTCATCACTACATTGTATAAAACAAAGTCGCTTTCCGCCGTCTTTGTGTCTGTATGCTTAGATCTTTAAAGTTACTCAACAGAATAACATAGTTTAGGGAAAAGGGTTTTACTACGAATTTAGTGCGTGAGAAGCCGCGGGCAAAAGGTAGTATTTAAATAAGACTTGGAAGCGGTCAATGAAAGACGATGATCTACGGTTTGCTTTAAGCCCTTTAACATGAAAAAATCATTCGCAACCCGTAGTCTCAACTATTTGAATAGTAAATAATTCGTTCTGTGCTGTTTCACGATGACAATACTCGGGTCGGACATCCTGGCTGAGACAATGCGCCCGCGCACCATTGTCGATCCCCACCCTTACACTTCACAACTAACTGAACACCTCAATACAACATTCAAAATAATACTGGCCAATCAATAAACCTCGACTTATTAAGAGAAATTAATTAATAAAAACAAAATTTTCCACGAATAAATCATCAAAACATAACAAGCTCTCTCTCATAATATTTAAACACCATCTTAAATCATAATATTTGTTTTGAAACCTTCCGAAGAGAATAGAAAAATATTTTCCCTTAAGTTAATTAAAAAGTAAATCTCAGACGGAAAGTTCTTACCCTTTTAGACTTTTTTATTAGCGAGTCATTCATTCATTAATTTCGTCTAATAGAATAATCACAAATGCGAACAAGGTCAGTCTACCTCTTCAGAAGATAGGTAGAAACATCCAGATATTAGCTACGAGCTAGTCTATTCTATCTACCCACACAATATAAAGCATGACCCGTTTGAAAATTTTGATTTTAGAATTCTATAAATAATACTTAACTAGATTCTGCTGATTTCTTGTCATACCCTTAATTGATATTAATAAGGGTTGTATAAATTATTTTGGTACGTTTAGGAACGAAAGGTTTCATTCAATTCAAATTTCAAAAGGACAAAGAGAACAAAAGCGTAACTTTATACAGTTAAAATTCTATACAGTAATTCAACAGTTAATTAATTGTATCTCCCTGGAATCGTAAACCAATCACGAATGTCAAACGCAATGTTACATGTGCCAGGAAATATGGAAGTAATTACATTATAGTCCATATGATCCGGTTACCAATAAAATTGGTTATATCAAATAAACCTAAGAAATAATTTAGTAAAAAATATTCAGCTTCGTTGATTGATATATATATTCACGATCTATTATTATAGTTTTTAATTGCATACACGTTTAACTACCAACGGTTTTATGGATTGAAATATTTCTATCAGAGTTATATTACCACAATATGATTTCAAAAGTATAAGAATTATGACAAATATTAATTTAAAGGATGACTACAACGAAAACCAACAATAACTTCACAGCTTTCTCTATGAGCCAACCACAGCCTTCCACGGCGTGAGCGTTGCACAAGTGAAAGGAGTGACGTCATAATACGGTTCAATACACTTAAATCCTTAATGGAAACCAAGCCAAATATAACCCGCATTCATCGGTGACTTACATAACTGAAATTGTATTACACGCCAAAATAGACGCCCGACAAAAGTGTGGGAGAAAAAAGATAATATAAGTATACGGTTCGTCTCGTGTAATTTTTCAGTTGTTTAGTTAGGTATGTTTTTTGGAGCTTCTTCAAAATCTAAAAACTTTCCTAAGTTAAACAGGGCTATATTGATGTTTAAATATTCGTTTGATATGCTTTACTACTTTCCAGGTTAAGTTAAATACGGTAAAGCCTTTAAAATAAAGACCTTTTGTCCTTGGAGTTCTTTTACGGAAACAAAGGAGTTTTTCCGCGTAGATCCTTTTTTGGAGGGAAAGGATATTGATTGCCGACCGGGCCGATAGTGAGGTTGTCGGCACAAGCACAGAGAGAGGGAAAGCCTTCAAGTTTACGTCGATGTGCAAAACGTGACTGAGCATCATTTTGATTACTAACATAGAAGTGCGGTGGGAATTTTATATTATATGTGTTTGCCTACAAGATTTAGGTTAAGAATAAGAATAAGAAAAAAGGTACAAAGATAGATAAAAGATCAAACAAACAAATATTATAAATATAATTTCCATTCCGTAAAAAGCACTCCATAGAGAGTGTGGAGATTGGAGGTTACACTATGAAGTGACGGGTCACCTCAAATGATATAGTACTTCCACTGTTTTAAGCAAAACACATTATATTTCATTATAGAGTTTTTGGTAACTAATGTATTACCCCTAAAAAAATTGAGTTATTAATACATATATTACCTGTAGCTTTTCCTCGTCGTATTTGGACTCAGCGTGGTTGAGGGCGTCGTCCTTGGTGTGCGCGGCGGCCGGCGCGGGCGCAGCGCTGGAGCTCGGCGGCGGGACGCCTTGCAGCGCGTGCGCGTTGCTCAGCGGCAGCGGCTCGTCCTGCAATCAAACAATACGCGAACATTAGCACTGATATCAATGACAAAGGAAAGGTAGCAAACATAATTAACTTAACGAAATAATAATAAGTAGCTAAAGATTGCGTATTAGGTTCCGATTCGTATTCTTAGAACCTCATTCACTTGCTGGTGATAAGATTGAAAACAAAGAAAATGTTGAAATATCACCTTGGCAGTACATAAGTAGGTACTTATTAGATTAAAAAAATTCGAATATGTCACGTAAATTCTAAAAACTTAAAAATATATACTTGTAAGAATTTGTAATTTGAAATTTGTAATCAACAGGTGTTTAATGATTACGACCAAACGTCCATAATAGAAAAGGTAATCAAACTAAGGCTATTTGCAAATATTACACTTGTAAACAATAAAATGGCCAAAATGCACAAAATGAGCTGTGTTGGGAATTATAGCTATTGTAATGGTATTTGAAGTTATTGTTGGAGTATTCGGTTTAAAACCAAAACACACCAATTCTTTTGATTAATTTACATAGCAAAATCAAATTGACTGTCTAACGTTAGTGTTTTATTTTAAACAAAAATCTTTAGTTCTATTAACAATAAATGTTTGTCTTCTAAAGGCACTTCTCATTATGCAATTGTTAGTACTATTGGATCTTTATGAAACGAGTGGTAATTACTTCGACATTAATTTAAAATAAGGAAAAAATGTTTTATAGTCAAGCCATTGCATCCAAGCCGTAAAAGTGTCTATACAAAGGCATCTAAAGTCAACGTTATGCAAGTGCAGTTTTATCTCTTATTTGCAAATTCTCGGTACGTACATGGCAATTACAATATACCTCAAGCATCCTAACAGCATCCCATTCACTTTAGCGAAGCCGTCAACACAAATTCAAAATGGCCGCTGCAACCTCTTACTAACACTTCACTATGTTCATAATCATAGGAGGAATATGACAAGCGCAAATAACATGGATATATTTTAGCTTAACTCCGAAATATGCCTTTAAGAAATATTCCAAAACATAAAATAACAAATTTTACTTTGTTATGGCTAAAGATAAATTTGCTTGGTGGTATTTATTTTTGGAACAAAGCACCGCTTTACTGTGACAACAGACACTAATTAACAACCAAGTGATGTTAAACAAGAAACCTCAATATCACTAAAAAAAATAAAAACATACGGTTTTTATTTTTCGTGTAATGTCCTCAAAAACGACAAAAGCGAAGACGATAACATTTTTCTTACTAAGAGTAAAAATCTTTTGTAATGGGATTTAAAAATATTCGGTATCGTCTATTATTAATTAATTTCTTAGACGAACCATTTACTTATAGAAAAGTAGAAAATCTAAAATGTCAATTTGGAATCTTGAAACCTTGAGTCTATCAAGAAAATGATGTATTTATTAATTCTACAGGTACCTAAGTACCTCCTGCCTACCGAAGCAGTCAGTGAGATAACTACTGTGATTATGACAACCTTGAGGATACAAAAACAGCGAATGCTAACTAATACCTTGGATAATAATAACCCACATATAGAAACAGAGATTGTTAATAAGTTTTAAAAATAATTCCACTTTCAATTGACGAATTAATTCAAAAACACTTGCATTCAACATAAATCATTTTTGTTTTATTGTTAGCTGGGGCTTGCTCAACCTAAGATGCTACAGAGATTAGTATTCAAGTCAAAATATGAAAACATTTAACATCTATTATCTTGTTGGCTAGAAACGCTGTCGGTATTGTTAGCAAGGCGCAAGCAACGGACCGCGAAACGTTGCAAGCCACCGCAACCGATAGAAAACGGGTAAACACCTATTACATTGGCAGCCTATTGTCGCATAGTAGGTAGGAACTATACCTACATAGCTGGTTTCTGCATTTGCGAAACGAGAAGTTTCTGATGTTGAGTAGCGCCTGAAGGAGAATAACTAAAACCTTGAGTAACTAATTAAAGAAACAATAGAACTAAAAAAAACAAATCAAGAGTTAATTGTATATTTCCAGATTTTAAAGAACTAGTGCTAATTTAATACAATTGACACCGACATGACGTCTGGTTAAGAGAACATTTATTTAAAAAAAAAGTACAATAAAATCACAAAACCTATGATTAGTGTAGTAAAAAAATACAAACAAACGCTTTTACAACTTTTGTTTAAACACTAGGTATAGTTGGAGAGTATTTGAGGTCAAACCTGAGCGAGAGCTAACACATTAGTAACGCTGTTATAAAGGACATCAACATCACCATAAAATCGATTCAGCTTTAATACTGTCTGAAGTGTGGCACAGGTCAGCTCATGGTCAAACTTCATTCTAATTATTCACGTCAATAACAAGATTCTTAGAAAATTACCCATACTTGTTTGATATTTTAAATGTACTTAGGTATATTTAAAAGGTACTCTGAAGTTGTTTACTCTTTGTTGTATTTGTCAAAACACTAAAAAATCCATAAGAAAATTGTAAAAGAATCTCTGATCCTTACATTAACTACCCAGAATCATCGATGCATAGAAAATTACTAATATTTAAATGTTTTACGCTCTGACTTATCAAACACGACAATTAGTATATGACATTGCAGCCTCTACTCGCTCCTAGATTACAGGGATGCGCGCGCGCGGAAAATAGCCCACTTCCGGCCGCCATATTGTTCCATCTGACATTTGCGCGGCAAATAACGTGATCACAAAATTATCTCTAAATTATAACCTACGATAGGTGCTATTAGTGCAAAATAAGTTTACCGACGTTGTTAGACGTTTACTGCTTACGATTTAAGTATGCAATGTAATGAATTTATCACCTTGAGCCATACATAACGACAAAACAAAGCGTAATGTTTTAACAATAGCTCGTTATAACACCGAAATCGGCGTGTTATGCCATATCGTCAATGACTAGCATGCACTAGCAACTGTTTGAGAAACTCATGTACCTATACGTAAAGGTAGTTTTTTAACTTCTGACAACTAAACACATAATTTTAGCTAACCCAGCATAAATAAAAAAATCTAGTCAAAACAAATCGCAAATCTATCAACAAATTAGTTTCACTGTTGAGTGTTGAACCAAACATTACGCTACTAAAATGTTTATACTAAGATAAAAGCTACTTACCCTAAGGCTATACTTTCCATCAATGTTTAATTAACACCGCTTCTAGAACATTCTACTAGAGATTAAATATCTTGTTTTGCATCTATTCTCAAATAAGTAAGTTAATTTTAATGAGTGTAGTTCTATCTAAGTATTCTGTTAAAGTACCTAATTCCTATTAGGTTTCTAACTCTTTTGTGCATATTTGTTGGTACAAAATAGACAACGGTAAAAATAAAATACCAGCATGATGACATTTAGCATGACAATAGACTAAATGATCATACAATGCACAACAAAGAATTCAGATGCCGATATAATTGTTTGAACATAATAGGTGACACAGTCTAAAACGAAAGTTGCAAACGTGAAAACTGTTTCTTTGATTGTAAATTTAACGTATCTGTGCTGGCGCCAAAACGGTCTTAAACACAATTCTTTCGACTTAAAAACTTTGTAAAAGAAAGCGGTAACTCTCATAAAAACTTAACTAATATCTTAATTCGCGATTTATCAAAATAATAAGTAGGTATACGCTGAACTTTCTATGGTAATATAAGTTTTTACTTAAATTATCTGCAGTCTATTCTCTCTCGTATCTTAATAACCAGCGCAACGTCTGTCTTGTCAAGTCCATTATAACTTTGATGAGTGTTTCTTGTGCTTGTACTTTCACAAACAAATAATGACTGTGGGTTCTCTCTCTCTCTCTATCATGTCAGTTTCAAGAGTTAAATGTCAACTCACATACGAGTGTCACATTTGACAAAATTTCAAAGCGATGCATCGCTGCGGTCAACGCACGCGCACAACCCAGGCCAACTTTCGCTTCAAATACATAATCCACAGCAACAAAATTGAAGCTTAACTCAAAGGCACAAAGCTCAGATTTGTTTGTTTTTCCCACAATTATTAAAGATAGTTACTGTTGTTAACCTATGACATATTTTAAGCATTTAAAGCAATAAGTTATTACATAGTTGTTTCCGTCGTACTTAGGTAATGTTGCACGAAAATTACATAGTTTAGCTATAACATATTATGGCACTAATTTTCTAGTAAGAAAGTTACCTAATGAAGTAAAGAAAGCCGGTAGTGGGTATCGAACGCATGCTCCCTTAAGTTACTTAAGCATTACCAGTGCGATATCAAGTAATGTAACGTGAGTTGAATAAAATTTGGTTTCTCAAATACAACGGGTTACACTAGCGAGTTTTGGAATATTGATTTCCTATGCGGCGAAGCAGTTTTAATATTTATATCTACTTCAGAACTAAAACCTACTATTATATAGACGTAATTTTTAACAACAAAAAACCGAGTAGATTTAAATCTTGCCGGTCTGAAGATTTTATAGAAACTCCAAATTAAACAGATGTAAAAGCGTTGCAAAGTATTTAAATATTTTATTTAAGTGACAATTTATGCGACATAAACTAGATCAAAATACTGGTACAGTCAAAATTGGTGCTAGCATGATTATATCATTTTTACTTATTTATTGTCTTTTTAAACGCGACGCACACGTAATTGTATATGTTATCTAACAAAGACAATGAGATATAACACACATATTTCCATGTTAGAAAGTTAATTGTAAAACATACAATTAAATGTTATCCATTAATCACGTTTTTCATGATAAATATCAAGTATTATTTTAGATGATTTGTATCTTAAATAACTGTTTCGCTGGCTGTACCAGTTTTTACCTTTGACCCAAAGAACGCCTTAATTGCATCGAAATAAAAGCTAATTTACGTTACTTATGAAGAAGCTGCATATTGGTTTAATTACTACAACAGCTACAATAACACGGGTTGTTGTGTATTCCTACGATTGGTTGCACAAAACAGTTAAGATGAGTCTGTTAGAGTCGCTTGCGCAATCTCAGGCCGACTCAAGGTGAGCCGGTCCAGTCAACAAAACTAAATGTAAGGCTACGTTTATAACAGGCCGACTACGATAACAACCCATAGAAAAAACTTAGTATTGATCATGGTTACAATGATTGCAGAAAAAATATCATCTTGGTATTACTAAACACTACACTGTAGAAGGAAAGTAAAAACTTATTAAACGCAGATTACAACACAGACTTGAGTGATATAAACTGTGCTTTTAAAGATTCAGAAACCAATTTTGGAGCATTTATTATGCAAAGATAAAACTGGAAATTCATCGGGTCAATACCAACTTAAAATCCGAAAAGGTCAGCAGAAACTTGATGAGTCTAGAAAATTCTTAATTTCATTCTCGCCAGTTTTATATATTTAAATAATAAAATAAGATCGAGATCGCTCTCATAATGGGATATTTTAAAACGTGACAAGATTGTATGGTTTTAGTGATCTTTGATTGAGATCGTAATATTACAGTCACGAAAAGTAAAATGGCTGCTCATACTGTAGTAAACATAAAATATTTCCTTATGAAAAAAAAGAAATAACAATAACAAATAAGATTTATGCATTCATTATTTAATACGTATATATGTATAATAATTGACTGCCAGTAAAATCAGAATAATACAAATTAAAATTGAATTCGTATGAATACATCGCGATATACAGGGTCTGTCGTAATGAATGGATAACCCGTTACCTACAGTTGATCCGGATGTGAGGCTATAAGAAAATGGTGTCTTCTTGCCTGGGTTGTCAACCATAAGAAAATGGCGTAGACTTTTAAACTTTTTTATAAATTTCGCTATTTTTTTCATTTATTCCGTTGCCATTTCTTCAAATTTTGATGTATTTGTATAATTCTTTTAGTATTATACTGCTGAAGACGTGTATTATGTAATTTAAATACAATTGTAGGTGTTATTCACGTTGAACATTATCAAAATACTCATTTTAAGAAAAACATTTCCAATTTTTTTTCTTTATGTCAACTTTTGATCATCTCCTGTGGAAAAAAAAAGTATGACGTTATAGCTGCCCATGATCTCAATAAATTGTCTAGTATGTGTAGATTCTAAAAAGGTATAACGATGTGTACTTTACAAGCAACATTAAGTTACAGGAGCGAGAACACTAATCAAGGTCGGAATTTTTATTTTTCATGTTATGTTACAAATGGTTGTAAAACTTCGTCATAATGATTTTATTCTATCAAGATACTTTGCACAAACACTATCAGGCCACTAATAGGATATTCAGAAGAAAACCCGGTTGTTTTTGGGAAAAAAATAACATTACTTCACGATAATAATGTAATGAAAATGTACAAATGAAAATTGTTGTGCTCTAATAGTTACATGCGACAAACATGTTGCGACAAGTTTATTCGAAATTGAAACGGATTTTAAAAATCGAACAAGACCGCTTTACAAAGAAAAGGGTACCTACTCATCACATCAGTGTGATTTTGACCATCGCATGTCCTTTTGTTCACATTGGCCCCGATTCTGAAAACACTTTCTAAACTAAACTAAAACTATCGCTGTCACTTACACATCAATAAGACAGAGACAGGTTATCATTTTAGTCCTGTCAAACTAAAATGTACGTGCAATATGCCACGGCGAAGGCAATTTTAGGCTAGTCCTCAGCGCATTTCGTTCAATTTCACAATGATGTGGACTAAATTTAGTGAGACCAATGTACCTGTCTTGTTCTAATACGAAGCATGAGAAAGTGACAGCGATATTTTAAATTTAGTTTTAGAGAGTGTTTTGAGAATCGGGGCCACTATTTTCGTCAATTTGTTACTGCTTTCTAATAATTGACTAGGATTTTCCTTGTGATTTGGACTTGATAACGTGGTGATACTGATGACTTTGCTCACATTTACGGACATTGTGTTGTGCTATCGATTGAACTTGTTGTTTTGGAAAAGTTTTTGTGTAGTTTGTGTATCATGCCGCAACAGTACACGCCGGCCGAATACGCGAACATGCATTACATTTACGGTGTATGTAATAGTAGCACCAATAGGGCTGCTAGTGTTTATCATGTAAGATATCCAAATGTGCGACATCCTGATTACCGTGTGTTCATTAGAGTGCACAATGCATTAATGGAAGGACGATTTCCTTCTAATTTTTTCCACTTTTCTTCGTAATGCGGTCTTTGTTAGATTTTTAAAATCCGTTTCAATTTCGAATAAACTTGTCGCAACATGTTTGTCGCATGTAACTATTAGAGCACAACCATTTTCATTTTTACATTTTCATTACATTATTATCGTGGAGTAATGTTATTTTTTTCCCAAAAACAACCGGGTTTTCTTCTGAATATCCTATTAGTGGCCCGATAGTGTTTGTGCAAAGTATCTTGATAGAATAAAATCATTATGACGAAGTTTTACAACCATTTATAACATAACATGAAAAATAAAAATTCCGACCTTGATTAGTGTTCTCGCTCCTGTAACTTATTGTTGCTTGTAAAGTACACATCGTTATACCTTTTTAGAATCTACACATACTAGACAATTTATTGAGATCATGGGCAGCTATAACGTCATACTTTTTTTTTCCACAGGAGATGATCAAAAGTTGACATAAAGAAAAAAAATTGGAAATGTTTTTCTTAAAATGAGTATTTTGATAATGTTCAACGTGAATAGCACCTACAATTGTATTTAAATTACATAATACACGTCTTCAGCAGTATAATACTAAAAGAATTATACAAATACATCAAAATTTGAAGAAATGGCAATGGAATAAATGAAAAAAATAGCGAAATTTATAAAAAAGTTTAAAAGTCTACGCCATTTTCTTATGGTTGACAACCCAGGCAAGAAGACACTATTTTCTTATAGCCTCACATCCGGATCAACTGTAGGTAACAGGTTATCCATTCATTACGACAGACCCTGTATATAACTGTACGACGCGGAAGCGAGAATTTCTTGCAGAATGTTGTAAGTTGAACCAGTTTTTTAAAATATCTTGTTTTCATAATACAAGAAAACAACCTCGAATGGTTATTGTTGTTCAAATATAAGGTTCTGTTTATCGCCCTTGTATCTAATGACCATTGTGGGTAAATGCTTGATAAAGAGTTTTTGTCAGAAATTACGCGCACATTATATCCACAAATAAAAATGGAGTACCATATCGATATTTAAATCACATGTTTTGTCAACCAAGTTGCTGAATGTACTAACATAAAAACTTCCGATTTCTCGGTTTCTCTCACAATGCATAAAATTTTCTTAAACGAGAATAAAAACGCGAACTATAAATAATGAGCGTAGAAGGAACTACAAAGTGTTAAATTTCAAAATATTGCATACCTATCCATTAAATATTACTCAATTTGTTCTCAATTAAGTGTTATGCTTTTTAAAATAGGTATCATAAAAATGTGTGTTAAAGCAAACTAAGACAATATTATAATTACTTCCGAATTTAGATTTATTGTGTAATTTATTTTATTACCTCAACTGACCGATCGTTACACTAAAAATAAAAAAATATTTTTAGTAAGAAATCTCTTTTAATTACTTATTCTGAAGTAACGAGTTATGATCATTACACATTTCAATTTCAGTAAGTATGCCAAAACAAATGTTGCAACTCGTATATTAACTATGACATCTTTAAGTACTTGAGAAGCTTCTTAAGTATATTTGCTTTAAGTTACGTAAGTTTGCGAGATAAGTAGATGCTAGTGCGCAATCGCGGTCGGTTTTCCTGCGCGGGATTGAGGAAAGCTACTACTAGCCTGGCACGAAATATGCGCATGATTTACTATTTTTATCATACAATTTACTAAATTTATTGTACTGACAACAAGCGGACTTCTTATTTGGATTAATACAATAAGTCGATTTTTAGTAGATAGTATAGAGAGTAAATAAAAGTTTAAGAGAGATCATTTTTCTGAAATTCCCAAAACATTTCATCATCAAACAATAACTTTCTTATAATGAAATCTGTTACTGTAAAATTCTTAAAATATAAATATCTGTAGGTATAATTTCATTATGGTTGTCGTTTCGTTAGTAAAAAACACACTCGTCGATATTTGTAAAGGATTCTACCACACATTCCGTAAGCAATTGTTAAAAAACACTTTTCCTACGAATGTTTTAGTAAGTGTTTTGTTTTTGGTGTGCCCTAACGCACACGTCAGTCTTAAGACCCGCGGCCAAACCAATAGTACTTACAGCCATGAAGGCATCATTGCCGTAGTTTTTCCCCTCAAGAGCCAGTTCCTTGTCGAGCATCGCGTCGAGCTGTTCGAGCTGGTGGCAGGAGGCGCGCGCCGCCACCCAGCTGGACGCCAGGATGAACGCTCCCAGGATCACGGACGCCGCCACCACCGTCACCGCCGCTATCCGCGCGATCTGCACCGAGTTCGACGCCCGCTGCCGGTACGCCTGTCAAAATAACACTCATTTCATCTTATAAATCAATCCAAGCTTCTTTTTAAAACCTTTTGAAAATCGAACGCTGTGATTGATGATCGATCCATTCTATTATGATAAGACATCGTCATAGGAGAGCGAAGTTGACAAATATAAAGGTACATTCAGTTGCATAACTTCGCCGGCACCGCGGGGCACAGGGGAAGTGAGGGGGGCAGTGAAAGCGCTTCAGCTCCGAGTGACTGCACTTGAGAAATCCGTCATAACACTCGACCAACAGCAAATGACTGCAGATTTTAATCAATGATTGAATCAGCTAACGACCGTTGCGATTCTTACCATTCAAGATTTTTCTAATCCGCATCTAACACTGTTAAGACGCAACACTTTCATTTTAATTATATCAGAACGATCAGATAAACCCTAAATCATCGTAAATCGAATTGTTAGGTTAAATGTTAACCGCTAAAAGTTGAATAGCAAGTAGGTACCTAACTGTTATGTAGAAATGATGTTTAATAACTACTGCTTTAATGTTCCCGTGTAACCGGTTTTTAGATGAATCAATATTCTGCCAACTTTGGTAGGTACAAAACAACAGTATCACAATCACTAGATACTACTTCTTAAAACTTCACACGTAGGTATAACTTCCTCTAATCTGTTAGTTTACATACAAGAATTGGTGCTGCCATTTTCTAGGTTAAGCACTTTTAGTTATTCTTCTGGAACCTTATTAGTAACGTTCCATATCTGGAGAGATCGGATGTCTAACAATAAAAGACAATGAGGTAGCTAGCTCTATTGACTCATCCGTGCTCTAAAGACGACCTTATTAGTATGGAAGTCGATGGTATCATAAACAAAAAAACTTATTCCGAATGCACTGAACGTCTCTACGTACGTCAGCTTGTGAACCTCTGTTTACAAAACAAATGGAATTATATTCACAACCGCCATTTACATGTGCGCTAGCGCAGGAATCTTAAACACCGACTCGATTCTTTTGTACTTTAATTTAAATAAAATATTTCAAATAAAGACATTTCCAATAGCGATATTCATTATTCATAGGTAGTCATTAAATTATAAACATAAACAAATCCAAGGTTTATAAATAAACAATAAGCCAATTTCAATACAAATGCCATGCTTGAAAATAACTTTATTTATTGAAAATACTCAAAACCTACCTTCGAGTCATTAGTAAACATAATTTAATTTCCACGATTATAATGACTATACCTACAGTTAGAGCATTATGCAGATTAGATCTAGTGGTTCCAGTCACCTGATGGTACGACCAGAGTCCAAAAGTGTGAATTATTGAGCAATCGTTTAGCACAGCCATTTTTGCTGACATGTAATGTGGTCATCGACTCTGGCATGTCTGTGGACATTGTTTTGTTGAGGATTGGCTAAAACTACGAGGAAGTTTCCAGCAACGTTTAACCACTTGGCCACTGCGCCCGCGCAGAGGACATGACGCAAGCGCCATTGTGTGCCACTAGCCACTACTCACCTACAACTGTCACAATCAACCACTCATTATCCCAGACACATTTGTTCACTAATAACAAAATAGTTTTTTTCTAAAAGATTTTTTTTCAGTGTTATCCAGATTGCCACGAGACATCAATGACGCGTCAGAAACTAAATTGTAATTTATAGCTAGGTAAACATAAAATTGCAGATTCTAGGGCATCTAAATTGTACTTTCGTTAGCAATATGACACGGACGAGCGTCTACAGTAATTGTTACATTTAAATCTCCATTATATTGACGGGGCAAAGTGGTCGTTAGGTTACATAACTATGTACTACGCAGTCTTCGTCTCAATCAACCGTCGTTTTAAATAACTACATGCAATACTTTAGTGGCTGTATAATTTTCCGAGCTGAAGAATAATTATCGCGTGATAATTGGGTATATCTATGATAATGGAGCTCCGTGGACAATGAAACAATGAGGTTCACACATTTATACGCATCTAAGTTCTAAGAATCCCATCTTAGGTATACAAACATTAAGTTTACTGCGACTAACTCGACGCCAATGCTTTATGTCATCATTGTATGTCCTTATAAATATTTGTATTTGCATAAGTAAAGCTAACAGGATGTACGTATCTACTCTACCTTAACGATTCAATCAGCTAAATATAACTCACTGCAGATTGAAAGCAGTTGCTTTTAATAACTATAATCTTTAAAAACTAGATATCAAAGAAAATGTGAAAACTTGTCTTAGAAAAATACCTACTGTCTGATTAGAAATATCTTAACGCTGCAACGGCTAATTCGCATAGAAAAAGACATAAACGCGTTGTCGTGTTGGCGTAGTTTAAAATTAAACCAATCACGAATCTTGAGCAACGCAACCTCGACTCGACCACATTGCGAGAAATAAACGCAACTTAAACAAAAACTACCTTGTCTATGAATTGAGGAAGTTTTACGTAATAAAACTTTTCACTGCACTTTACGTAAGTACAGTTTACAAAAAAGTTTGCGCTCTTGCTTGTTTTATAGGTACCTTTATTATATACTTATAGACTCAAGTGCTATTGTTTTTTAAAAAGCGATCTGTTTAATAACAAAACGTTTATTACTCACATGTTTTGTGTAGACTGGGTGTAAGACAAAACATTTAGATGCAGAATAAATATAGTCCACTATGAGTACCTACCTTCCTACAGCATTTGAAACAATACTTCTTAAATACGTCGTGGAAAAGACGATAGGTCAGGTGTTCAGATATTTTCATAACAATGTCCCTTGTTAGGCTAATACCTACTAATTCTTGTTGAAATAATAAAGAAAAACAATAGAAGTTTGACACATTTTTAAACATGCCGATTAAAGGCATTATTAAATGCTGACGCGATGCATCTTCGAAATATTTAAATAAATGCAAGCGTTGGTAGGTATGAACTAGAAAATTGTTAACGTTAGGTTAATTATAAATGAAAACGGTGACAATATACGGTTCACTGATTTATAAACCGATGTTTACAAACAGGCGGCAACAGCGTTCGCGCATACGGCCAAAGAGAAAGGCTAGACTTTCCATTGATTTCATTGCACCAACACACTAATATTACCTACCTGGATCTATAAAATATATTAACTGTAGGTAGGTACCTAAGTTCAATTTGAATTCTATTTACCTACTCAACATAAAAATCAAGCCTAACAATTTACCCACTTACACCGAACAGAAATTCGAATGTTTGGTGCTTTGTGGCATTCAACCGCGAGGTCACAATTTTACGAGGTTTTATACAAACAATAAAAATATATGGAACTTAAAGCATTGTTACCAACAACGGTTCAGCTTAAAGTCACACAGAAATATCTACAGTACAATCAGATCAAGTGACATTGTTTAGTATAACGGGTAGAATGCATACCGGTGGTGGTTCCGACGTGCTGTACACTTCTGAGGGTGGGTACTCCGGTTTCATGGTGATGGTCGCCATGGAGTCCGGCTGGTGCTCCTTTTCCATCACAAAATAATAATATATTTACGTTGGTTGAATTGTTTTGTATGCGCGCGCGTCGTGTGGCGATCGAGGTAAGAGTGCGGTGGAGTGAACGGCTTGCGCGCGCGCCGGCTTGGTGGGGCCGTGGCGGCGGCGCTCACTTCCACTACGTGGGATTTGGTTATTCAATACCTGTCTACGTACGCGTGAAGAGTCCTAACGTTTTACTATGGAAATGTGTTAAATATTTTATATTATTAATTTGTAAAGATAAAGAAGATGGTTCAGAGTAGGTGTATTGGCTATGTATTTTTACAATTTTACAAGGTACAGCAGCAAACATAAGCGAATTTAGTCCTCCAATAATAATTAAATAAAATAATTTAGTGACAAGACATTTTATACCACATTTTATACAGGGTAGATTTTTCTATGTGCATGTGCATTGAGTGTTCTTTTTTTCAACTTTTAGTAAAAGACGTGAAGTTTATAAGATATTTATTAAAAAAAAACAGTAAAAACTCAAAGCACTAAGCCAAAACTATGAAAAAGTTAAGTTCAATCTGTTATAACCCATAACCTAGAACACTCCTTTCAGACGTTTGAAGCAAATGACAAGGTCTAAATCTCAAAAACTCTGTGAGGATAGTTTTTATTCTACAATTTAGTAAAGAATTAGTATATTTTTTATACGAAATTAAAAATTTGTTAGGATGTGATCTTACAGATTAAATTCGGTTTAAATGAAACAATTCATACGGTGTCTGAACTGGATGATCTCCAAAATATGATTCGATCAAAGAATTACATAAATATTTTTATTTTTTATTTTATTTATTTATTAAAGAAACATACAGCTTTTATTTTACATTTGACATAAGTAAATTTAGAATTATACATTAGCCAAAAAAGTTTCCAACGCTAAGTATTACATAAGGAGTAAAAGTAGGTACAAGTACAATTATAATAGCTTATAACAATTAGATTTATATTTATATATATATACGTATAAATATGCATAGGAGTTAACTTATAAAATAAAATAATATTACATGTAGTTTAAACAGTGCTGCCAACTTTCTTAACACATGAGACAAAGCATTTTAAGTTTAAGTTGAATAAATCAATGTTATGGTAAAAACAATTGTGAATGTTGCAAGCTCTAACTAGAAATCTATTTTTAGAATAATTAGTTCTGCAATTAGGAACGAAAAATATCATATTTGATCGGCTGCCTGGCCTAGGACACCTAAAGAAAATGCGACTTACAAGAAAAGGAGAATCAATGCAGTTATTAATTATTTTATACAAAAATACTTGATCTCTGTGTTGTCGCCTTAACTCCAAAGTTTGAAGCTGAGCGGTAGAGTTTCTAAATCTATACTTCAGTCTCCTCAAAAACTTATTTTGAATACTTTCGATCTGTGACACATAAGTAGCATAGAACGGATTCCAAACCGTAGAAGCATATTCTAAATGGCTTCTAACGAGAGAATTGTACAATATTTTATATGTTTTAATATTTCTGAAATCTTTACATTGGCGAAAGACAAAACCCATCATTTTGTAGGCCTTTGACGTAATGTTATTTATATGCGAGGTAAAGTCTAGTTCGCTGTCAAGATATACTCCCAAATCTCTAACCTCGGTTAATCTTTTGATTTGAGCATTATCGATCATATAATTAAAGTATATAGGCCGACTTTTTCGACTGAAAGTTACAATGTGACATTTATTAATATTTAGTTTTAAGTTATTTGCTATACAGTACTCATGGAATAAGTTAAGTTCGTGTTGAAACAGATGACAGTCTTCAACAGATTTAACAACAGTGAAAATTTTTGTGTCATCAGCGTATAATAATACTTTAGATTGATGAAAACAGTTTATTATATCATTTATATATATATTGAAAAGAAGGGGGCCGAGGTGGGAGCCTTGGGGTACGCCAGAAGTAATAGGAACAAAAGATGAGGTGTATCCTTTGATCATCACGGCTTGGGATCTATCGCGCAAGTATGAGGTTAACCATCTCAGGAGGTCACCGTGTACACCGATGTTTTCTAGTTTAGATATTAAGATATCGTGAGAAATTTTATCAAATGCTTTTGAAAAATCTGTGTACACGGCGTCCACCTGATACCCTCTTTCCATCGCCTCCAAGGTAAAATCTATAAACTCGCACAGATTTGATTCCGTAGAACGTCCAGTAATAAAGCCATGTTGGTTTGAAATTATTTGTGGTTTTAACTTTAAAAACATGCTGTCATAAATAATTTTTTCAAACAGTTTGGGAATTACCGACAACTTGGATATACCACGGTAATTGGCAATGTTATGCTTATCACCACTTTTGAAAACAGGAACGATTGTAGATTGTTTCCACAATTTGGGCATTTCACCTGTCTTCAATGAAATGTTGAACAACAATGAAAGTGGATCTGAGAGCGACTCATAACAACGCTTAAGGAACAAAGGGTGAATACCGTCTGGCCCAATTCCTTTTTTTTCATCAAGTTGTTTTAGGTATTTCTTAACAATGGTCTTATCAATGTAAATAGAAGGAGGATCAAATTCGTTAACAACCAGATCACGTGGTGCATTACCACTAGACAAAGGTTCAAATGATGATTCGAAATATGAATTAAATAAATCAGCAATTGCGTTACCATCAGATACGTGAGTATCACCGAGAAACAAAGTGTCGGGAACCCCACCGCTACCCTGTTTATACTTTATAAACGACCAAAAGTGCTTAATATTATTTTGTATATTACATTCAGAGTGACTTATGAATTTTTCGTAACACTGAGCTTCAATTAATTTTACTTCCTTACGTGCATACGAGAAGTTGTTGTAATCACTCTCTCTACCGAATATTTTCCATTTTCTATGAAGTTTTTTCTTCTTATTAATTAGCTTGATTAAACGCTTACTAAACCAGACTGGATATTTAATGTTATTGGTAACAGTTTTATGAGGTACGAACCTATCTATCAATTCATTAACTATATTATAGAATTTTTCAACTGCGAGTTCAATATCATTTAAATTTAAGTGCTTTTTCCAATCAATATGAAATAATTCGTTATTAATTTTTTCATAATCAGCTGCATAGAAACGACGTATAATTCTAGTGGATTGAGATAACGAAGATGTGTGATTAATGTTAATTTCGACCTGAAGAGATGGATGATGTCCATCCTCAGGCAAGGACAACGGTGCAGCTCTTTTTATTAAACACTCGAGATCAGATATAACCAAATCTAATTTCCTGTTGTTTATATTGTTAACGTGATTAAATTGCGACCAGTCATTAAAGCACAAAAACGCAAACAGTTGAGACGTTAAAATATTTTGGTTTGGATTTTCAAGTTGCAAACTTTTGAGAGAGGGATCTGGATTAATACACCATTTTGCATCTCTTATATTAAAGTCACCAATCAGTATAAATTTGTCGTTGGGATACTCAATTTTTAGGTCTGATATGTATTCATAAAAAGCTAGTTCCGCGACAGATTGGTGAGAATTCTGTGGAAAATAACAACAAAACAATCTTAGCATTGATGTACTTGATGTTTGGTTTAGTAAAATGTTAATACATGTCACATCAGCATTATGCAGGTAAGGCAATGCACGCGATTGTAGCGTACTAACAGTAATTCGTCGGTGAACCGCAATTAGGGTACCTCCACCCTTTTTAACTGTTAAATTGTCATAATCCCGATCAGTTCGATAAACAGAGTAACGCAAGTCAAATAATTCAGCATCAAATATTTCTGGTAAAAGCCAAGTTTCGCTTAAACATATGATGTCATATTCAGAGTTCAACATATTACTGTAAAATATTTTATCTTTGGTTCTTAAACCTCTAACATTCTGGTAAAAAACATTTAAGGGCATAATAAAAAGATATGCAAACTAATAAAATGTATAAGATAATTATTGTATTAATATTATTTTTGGCAACCTTCAAAACTGATTGATACAACTGCAAAACGTAAATATAAAAGCTTTTATCTTGCAACATCTTGACAATAAAATTTTGATAATAAGTATAAGCAACTGCATGTCTGTAATTTGATATATAATTATAAGTTAACCTAAAAGACAAATTAGTTTTAAATAAGTAATAAAATATAGTTCTTATGTTATTTTGTTTAACGATTGTTCGGATGTGATGTGTATTACCGGCGACTGGTCGCTGCGTCGAACCATAATTGTGCAGTTTCGGACCCAACAGTAGGCATATCCTTTGTCCTTAGCCAACCGCTTAGCTTCTCTAAGAAGGTATTTATTTTGTGAAGAAAGATGATCGTTAAAATATATTTTCCGATTGCTTTGCGCACCCGTGATACCAAAATCAAGTGCAGAACAGTTTTTTAATTTCCGCAAGGATATCAAGAAATCGTCTTTTTTATACCTTGAATGCATTTTAAGTATGATAGGCTTCGGCGTCTTGTTATCAGCGTCGTTTTTGACCGCCACTCGAGTAACAAAGTCAATGTCAGTTTCAACGTTGATAGGGAAATTGCATTTTTGTGATAAAGACTTAACAAGATTCAAAAGATTCTCAGTTTTCTTCTCGGGTACGCCGTTTATTTGTATATTAGAACGGCGAACCCATTGCTCGTTACGGAAGTTACTGTCGGAGATGTCTTTTACATTTGAACGCAGGCACTGAAGCTCATTTTTTAATGTCTGATTCTCTTCTTGAAGGTTGGAGACCTGTTCATTTATTGATGTGATGGCAGAAGAAAAACCGTCAATTTTAGACTCCCAGGTACTAACCGTTGCTGAAAGTTTGGTTAATTTCTCATTGAAATCTGTTCTCAGAGAATCAATCGCCAATTGCAGTGCATTGAACCTGGAGTCTATGTGTTCCATTATAACATTCGCGTCGATATTAATCATTGAATGTGTTGAGTTGCACTCAGGTGAGACGGATGGGCTATTGTTATTATTTTTCTTCTTAGTTTTGCAGATAGGGCATTTCCACTTCATTTTGTTCATAGGTAATATTTTCTTATATTCAGTTTCGCTTAAACTCACACAAAAGAAATGGTATGACCCTTGACATGCATTGCATTTAATTAAGTCTCCTGCTTTTAAAATCTCCTTACAAATCTTGCATTCCATAGTAAGTTATTTGCTTAGTTTTGGCAGGTAAACAAATAAACACACTTGTAAGATGCCGTGTTGTTTACGTAGCTGACATACGAAAGTTCCCGTCCGAAAAGGCTTAAGTGCCGTGCAAAGCGTGTCGCTTACGCGTTTTTATGAATGTCGCTTGCCGGGCACCGATCACAATTCACACACAGATGTTTTTCGTTGTTAGCACTATTTAGAGATGAAAACGTATAAAAAATATATTAACTTTAAATGTACTAATGTATTAAGCTTATATTGCAACAGTTTCTTTACTTCAAAAACACTTAATTACGGTTTAATTGAATAAAATATCTCCCAGATGTTTCGCGTTTAGAACGTACCCGCAATATGAAACATTTATCCTACTTAGTTAGGAATTTGTAACTTTGTAGGTCAATTTTTTTATCCACTCCATATCCCACTCTTACTTAACTTTTAAAATTGTTTTTCTTAGTGCTATGAGTGTTTTTACTATTCCTTTTAAATTTGTCGTCTTTTACTAAAAGTTGAAAAAAATAACACTCAATGCAGATAGACATGATTTCTCTCATGCTACCAGCAGGCAAAGTTTTCTTAATAATAAAGTAATAGAGATAGTTAACTTTTCCCTTAGGAAAAAAACATTCATTTTTGAAAAAAAGAAAATTAAATTTAATAGATTTTCGAAAATTTGCTTGCTACACCCGAGAAAAGAACCGACTTACATGTAAAAAATAAACCCTGTACTTTTATTGCATGATCGTTTGGATCATTAATCGTTAGGATGAAATCTCTGAAACATAGGTACATACAAGAAACGAAAACAATGAAATCTTCAACTACATATTTTATTTTTTTTACAAAAAATGGGAAATTAACTACTTATGTAAGTTATTAGTTGTTTGAAATAGACTCCATTTTATGTTCAACAAATACATTTCTTGTAACCTTCAATAACTTGGTGTGCTGAATATTAATTAAATGAATAAATGATGTCAATGATAATTAATTACTAACATAAGTAAACATAGATCTTTGGGTAAAATTCCAGATTCTCTAATTAGGTACACCTAAGTTACTTGTTGGTGTTTATAAATCTAAAGGGGAATCTCAACGTTTCTACGGTACGTAGGTATGCTATGTTATTGATGAGTAAGTTGGGTCATACAGACGGTGTGAGAAAACAACGCAGAAAATTACTGCTATTAATTGGTTCGACTAGGCTAGACACAATTAAAATATTCTTTTCAACGTTATAACTTCCAAAGCCTTAAAGGACCGTCGAAAACTTACAATA
This sequence comes from Emmelina monodactyla, assembly GCA_916618145.1. Lineage (NCBI taxonomy): Eukaryota > Metazoa > Arthropoda > Insecta > Lepidoptera > Pterophoridae > Emmelina > Emmelina monodactyla. The sequence continues at coordinate 5,678,519 of OU745309.1, forward strand.
AATTATTTATTACTAGCTGACCCGGCGAACTTCATACCGCCTTAGCGTTGCAATGATGCACTACTTTATATGTATATTTTTCAATATTTCTGAGAGATTTTCTTAATATTTTTTTCCGTAAGAACCTTCTCCTAATAATAACAAATACAACAAAAAAAGAATTAGTGAAATCGGTTCAGCCGTTCACGCGTGATGCCGTGACCAAGGAAAACGGGTTTCATTTTTATATATATATGTCGGAGATCGACTATGCTTATGGTTGATATAAGAAGAGTGCGGATTGCCAGTACCAAATATGGTGCATGCAGAGTCTATGTGACATCGAGAGAGCAGCCGTCAGGGTGATGGAGTTGATCTCAAGCTACGGCCACAGGCGGTCGGAACAGTTGTAATTCTTGGTGCCTTGGTATCTGGTGCCTTCCTGTGAATTAATCAAATGACCTACTGGTAGCTATCGAGAGAAGATGATTACATCGCTGAAACTGAATAACCTCTTTTATTGAACTAGCATTAACCCACGCAAGCCCACAACTAATAGATGGCCATTGAAGATGGCTCTGATGTCGAAGGTGGTATTCCTGCCGCCTTCGATATCAGAAGTGGGATCAGTGTTAGTTCAAAGTGAAGAAGAAGAAAAAGATAGAGAAATTGACCGTTGCTATGCATTGTTTGAAAAACAAAATGAAGACATGCGCACGCAGATGTACCGAAAAACAAATGCATGGAGCTACCTGATTGCAACCCTGGAAAAAAGGACATGGACGCGAGATCATGATGCGCAATTATAAATTGTGTTTTGAGAAAATTATTTATGTGGTAGTGATCATGTTTTCAAGATAAAAATTAAAGAAGAAAATAGCATCAACTTGGTCGTTAAGGATTGCATACCAAGGAATGTCATAAACTGAGAATTAGTTTTGATCACAAGCAGATTAATTTCTACCAAAGAACTAGCAAGTCATCTCTATAACCTGTTTTGCCTTAAAAATCTGCATAGCGACAGATCCTGTGACAAAGAAACGTCAGTTGAAAATTGCAAGTTTATTATTTACAATTTCACTAACCATTTTAAGAGGAAGGAAGGATCTATAAAGAACAAAATAGCAGTAAAACTGTATCTGCGATTGGCTTACAAGTAACATTTTAAAGGGAGGAATAAGGGCAAGAGCAATAACTAACTACCTATTCACATCTTAAATGAAATATACCTAGTAAACCATACAAATCCTACAATCCAACAAAACAAACAAAAAAAATCGAGATGTCACAAGTTTCAAGATGTGCAATGGTTGTGGCAAGATGTAGAGTCAGCGCAACCATGAGTGGTGTCGGAGCTCCAAAGTCAATCGTGTTCTTCAATTGAGATACAGCGTCACGCTACCCGGTGAGAGTTTCTGTTTTCATTACGAGCTTAATTTGCCGAACTATGTGATGCTGTGTGATATAATTTGTTTCAGAAAAGCTGCCAGATTAGTGAAATTGCTGGATGGTTTGAATCTGGTAAAAAAAAAGAAACATTGAATGGCGCGGCAGTACCTACATTATTACGTTATAACCGGACACAACTTGACTGGGTGATGTACAATATTTGGGGCTAAGTATGTTCTTTAATTCAATTATGTTTTGGCGGCAAAAGTAATGTTGTCGATTTAAATGAAAGTCATTAAAAGAGGGCACACGCATCTGGCTGCTGTCTGTGCAGGCCCCTCTTCTCCACTGGGCACGATGGGCACGTGCCCAGGGCCCCGCAATCAATTGGGGCCCCCTACTCGATTACCAAACCACAGATAATATAATTATGACCAAATAGTTACTCTACTCTCATCCGAAAAACAGGCTTAGGTAGGTATCGACGTACACGTATACGTTAATAAATTTCTGAAATTTATTCCTATCAAAGAACATAAATCTGAGTATTTAGCTGAAACCATCTTTAATTTTTTAGAGAGTCGTGATATTCCCATTAAAGATTGTAGAGGACAAAGCTACGAGAATGCTTCAAATATGGCGTATAAATATACTGGTCTACAGGCAAGAATCAAAGAGAAATGCGAATTTGCCACTTTTGTACCATGCGCGGGATATTCACTAAATTTAGTAGGTGTTCATGCCGCTGGGTGTGTATTAGAGGTGACAAAGTTTTTTGGAATGATTCAGAAAGTGTATAACTTTTTTTCCGGCTCTACCTATCGTTGGAACATATTGAATGAACATTTAGGTTTTAAAAAAAATGTTAAAATCCTTTCACAAACAAGATGGTCAGCCCGAGCTGATGCAGTGAGCGCCTTGCATGAAGGTCATAAAGATATTAAAGAAGCATTAATATACATCGCAAAAGATACAGAACAGGCACAAGAAACTAGAGAAGAAGCCCTTTGTCTGTCCAAAAAATAAAAAAAACTAGAATTTATTATACTTATAGAAATTTTGAGCTCTATATTAGAAATAATAAACTTAACAAACCCGGAATCTGACTATAAGGACCTATCTCAAAGAACCAGACATAGAAGCTCACGCCAGACTTATTTTGAGGGCTCTGCGCCATCAGTCCAACTGAAAGGAAAAGAAAGATTCAAAGAAGATACTTTTATCCCCATGTTTGATACACTGGGTGCTCATCTAAAACAGCGATTAAGTTCATATAAAAAACATTAATCAACGGATTAAGTTTATATAAAAACATTAATCAACGTTTTGGTTTATTTTTTCGCTTGAAAACTATAAATTCCGAAAAGTTGAGACAAAGTTGCAAAGAATCCGCTGAAATCTATTATGAAGACGTAAACGAGAAAGAGTTAGAAATGGAATGTCTGCATTTCACAGAAAACTTGAAAATTTAAAGTAAAAATTAAGATTCTAAAAGTATACTGGAAATATATCATCTTTTGAAAGGAAACAAAATTGAAGACACCTTTCCTAATGCATAAATTGCACTGCGAATCTTTTTAAGCATGATGTTGACTAGCTGCAGTGGGGAACTCTGCTTCTCCAAATTAAAGACTAAAAAATGAATTAAGAAGTACAATGCTTCAGGAGAGATTGAACAGTTTGTCTCTTATGTCGATAGAATGTGAAATGCTCGAAAACATAAATTTTGAAAATGAGATTAACGATTTTGCTTAATTAAAATCTAGAAGGATACCTGTTCAATCAGTATAGATGTTTGTGTAAGGACTAATCGTGGATGCAAGTTCCTTAGTGTGGATTAACATTATTCATCATAATATCCGTTATTAAGAAATATAAATAAATCTCAACTTTTCATATATGTATGTTTTTTGTTAATTGTAACAAAATTGTGCTACGACTATTTATGGTCAATGGGGCCCCAATATCCTAATGTGCTCAGGGCCTCTAATAGGTGAAAGACGGCCCTGTGTCTGTGCCTATCTATCTACTTACCTAACTACATTTGTGTTTACAATTGTTCTTTAATTGGTATTTATTCCCTTAAACTTTTTTTTATGTGTTTGTTGCATTTCTTATTTGATAGTTTTAAGTTAAACCAAGTTATTTACGCATAATAGAAATTATTAGTTTTGACATTTAGTGTTGATTGATGTTTATTAATGGTATGGGTACTGGTTTTATTTACAACTGTAATTCTAATGTGTTTTAATATGTTCCGAGGATACATCAAATGGCGATTACAATAAACCAACGTTGGAGCCGCGATGACGAGCTGCGCCGACATGATGACCTAACCCAGCGGTGCAGCAGCAGACAGCAAGGACGCTGCATTGCTACATGTGAGGCAAGCCGCGCGCACTGAGCTGCGGGTCAACTTTTGCATCGTGGACCCTGTCACGGGTTGTCTTGCACACAAGGTGATCCGTATTGTTTCTCTTATGATTCTGGTGCTGAATGCTCGTTGGTTCAGTAAAGTTTAGACGCTTAATTTGTTGGTAATTAACTATTTGACAAGGTTGTTGCTATGACTGTTACCTTTTGGTCAAACACGCGTATTCAGCACAGAACAAGTTAATGTCGTGTGACGATCGATACTCAACCTCTCGAGATTTAACTTTATTCTTTACTGGATAATTGTTTAAATAAGTGACGTAATTATATTACGTGGAAATAATCATTAACTATTGCATGTCATGAAATTTAAAGATGCTTTTTAAGAGACAGAGATTTGAGCGGGGATCGTTACATTTTAAAAATACTGAGTTCAAATACGTTCATGATTGATTAGGTAAATTGTTAGTAGGTCATGTACCAGATGAAATTGATAATGTTATTGACGGAGTTGAATTGTTTTTGTGGAAACGCAAGTGAGAGCTCTATCTGCCGTATTGTGTTCGACCGCACCAGAGGAACGTAGTCGTAGCCCGTTAGAAATCGGTATCTCTCTGGATATCAAGTATTTCCCTTGTAGACCGTGGGTGCGCGATGCGCGTGTAGCGCGTGGGTGGGGGTCGGGGTCTGTGGAGACCGAGTCGTGTGTTGTCTGAGGACGAACACGGGCGATCCTCGTGGTGGATTGCGTATGTGAGAGCAATGGTGATGTTGCTAGTCGGCTGAGGCCGTGGAGATAGAGAGGTGTTCACTCGTGTCGTGGCGTGTTTCAATGATTTGTTTGTTGTGATAAAGCGATGGCCTTTATCGATGGTACATGATCTCTATCTACTGATTGTAATATTGCGATTTAACTGTGTTTTGATAATTTAATGTTTAACAAGTAGTAAAAACAATAGTTTACAGAATTGATTCAAATTTTGGTTTGCATGAGTAGTAGGGTCATGATTATTGGTCAGAATTGGCCGAGCTGAACCAGTAGATACTGTCGTTTTGTGTTTGTCCACAGTATACTACACGAGGACGTGTACACGCAGGATGGCCGTGTCGGAGATCGACTATGCTTATGGTTGATATAAGAAGAGTGCGGATTGCCAGTACCAAATATGGTGCATGACAGAGTCTATGTGACATCGAGAGAGCAGCCGTCAGGGTGATGGAGTTGATCTCAAGCTACGGCCACAGGCGGTCGGAACAGTTGTAATTCTTGGTGCCTTGGTATCTGGTGCCTTCCTGTGAATTAATCAAATGACCTACTGGTAGCTATCGAGAGAAGATGATTACATCGCTGAAACTGAATAACCTCTTTTACTGAACTAGCATTAACCCACGCAAGCCCACAACTAATAGATGGCCATTGAAGATGGCTCTGATGTCGAAGGTGGTATTCCTGCCGCCTTCGAAATATAGATAAATAAACCAAGTACCGAAGGTATGCTAATTACAGTTAGGAATAGGGCAAATGGGGTAGGTTATGTACTAAAACACTCCTTACGTACACAACATACGTCACTATTTATTGCTAGCATAACACAAGGTCTGGATTAGTTAGGTAGTTTCAGAAAATGGGTTATGTCACTTGAGAAAGCCGAATGAAACTACAAAACTCTGGAGTTAAGGCTCGATTGGATTTGATTCTTCTTGGCGAGTAGGTACTTTGGTACTCAATGATAACGGGGGTCCGATGATGGAGTTAGAAGGTGGCCACACACACTCAGTCATTTAACTTTATACCTAACCTTATTGATTGGGCTTGCTTAATTCTTCACTGAACCACAGGTCAAGCATAATTATGTGGATTTGCCTGTAAGTATTAAACAGGAAAGCAAAAAGAAATATAGAAACACTAGTGGCCGCCCGCGACTCCGTTCGCGTGGAAGTCGATTTCCCGTGGGAATGAGAAGTTTTCTCGCGGTAAAAAGTACCCTATGTGTTATTCTGATGCATAACCTATATTACTGCAAAGTTTCATCCAAATCTATCCAGTATTTTTCACGTAAAAGAGTAACAGACAACTAAAAAATAAATCAAACTTTTTTTTTTAAACTAAGTTTTTATTTAATTATAGTTCAGGGCCGAGCCGCCCCTGTGTGCGATGTGTGCGGTGCACACAGGCGCCTAAGCAAAAGGGGCGCCGGATTGTTTTTTTTTAATACAATATAGTTGAAAAAAAAATCGTACTTCTACGCGAATGGAGTCGCGAGCGGCCTCTAGTGTATAATAAAACTGTAGAAGCCTGTCTGTCTGTGCAAGCATCACGCAAAAACTAGCGGACCGATTTCGATGAAACTTGGTATAATTATACTTTAACATCGTGGGCACAACATAGGGTACTTTTTATCTCGCAAAAGTACCTATACACAGTCGAAAACAAACTAAATTTGGTGGTTCAATTCCAAGACACGATTACTGCAACAACCGCAACGATAAGTTTGTTGTATGTTATGACACTCGCAGCGGAGGATTTATAAGGTGACGTTAAGATTTTAATTTTAAAGTAAATAGAAATATTTAGAAGTAAGTAGTACGTTTAGTTTATGTAGGCATGTTTGTTAGTGTGGAACGTACCTAAGTAGGTTACTTTAGTAGGTTTAAGAAGATTAGTTAAAGAGTTCCTAGGGATTTTGCTTATTTAATAAAGTCGCTCAGATTGCAAGTTATATCATTTTTTTATTTTGGCTGGCAATTTATATTCTATTTATTTAGATTAAATAATTTAAAAAATTGTATTGAATTTAACTTTGGTACAGTAAATAATAAAAAATATTAGTAAATAGGTATAGGTAATAGATAAAGTAGTAACAAAAGAAATTTGAAGTAAACACAGGCGAAGCTGTGGGCAAAGCTCTAGTAATTTAGTAAGTTGTGTAATAAAAAAATAATTCTCAGTAAGTAGAAAAAAATCTTAATAAGAAGTTAGACGATCGAACAAATGAATCGAACTTTCCTCACCTTAAATTCTACTCTAGCTAAGGCCCTAGCTTTAAAAGTCAGGGATGGACAGTGGACTTCTATTTTACATTTCCCTTAATTTAATGGTGTTTTTCACGCCCGGGACTTGCCCTTGCGAAGTTCATCCTGATTCTATATAAATTCATTGCTTGAATAAGTTTTTACTTTGAAACTTTGTTTATTATGTACAGAAAATTTAAGACAAGTACTTTTCATTTACCATACAAAGGAAAAACCAGTTATCTCACACTGTCCTTTTATCAATATTTACTCCAAATGTCTTTTCAAATTTTTTTTTCTTACACTCTTTGTATCAAAAACAATCACACATTGGTATATTTCATTTCCTTTAAATTTTGAATTTCCGGTAAATATTCAAAGTAAGGAACGAACGGCGCTTTACGGTAAAGCCTAATTTGCGTTAATCGGAATGCAGTCTTATTTTTTTAGTCAGTTGCAAAATGTCATTGTCAATGTCAACTTCTGTTTTTTGAGGTTAGAGTAAATTGATAAATTCAGAGTCGGAGACAAGGGAAGTAAATCATTTTAATTGAAATATTTAAGACAGTGATTTATTTTAGAAATAATGTCGTCCGGCAAAGGTACTTTTCAACCGGTAGGTATCTCAATATCTTTGGTACTAGAAAATTTTAAAGAACCCACCACGGCTCTACAGATGCTACTAAAAATGTATTTTTTTTATTTTTTCTGATATTGACAGGATTCAGATGTTCATATTTCTTACGAGGATCAACAAAAGATAAATAAATTTGCCCGTTTGAATGCAAAAGTGGAGGACTACAAAGATGAGCTAAAAGTTAAACTAAATGACAAAAAAAACCTGGAGGAAGCTGCAGAAGAACTAAGTCTTGCTGACGACAATGAACATATCCCGTATCTCATAGGAGAAGTATTTATATGCCAAAATCTGGAGGATACATTGGTGAGTGTACCTATCTGTCATTGTTTTTGTCTCGTGGTCCTACTGGTAGTTAGTATGATTGTTTAAAAATAGGGTTGTTTTTAACAATGTACCACTGTGCAAAGATCAATTGATCTTCTTCTTTTCGTGTCAATGGTGTCACACGATCAACCTCCAGTGACTGGCGACGTCAACAGCCGTCAATTGATCTAATTCTTGCAGTATTCTTACCCTTAGCAGTATATAACAATAGATCTAATAATTGCTTCCAATTTTATTATAGGAATCTTTAGAACAGGCTAAAAAGAAAAAAGAAGTTGAGATTAGTGACCTAGAATCAAAATGTGAAGGTATAAAATCTCAAATGGCAGAATTAAAAGCTCATCTCTATGGAAAGTTTGGAAGCCACATCAACTTAGAAAATGAAGAAGAATAAATTGTATTTAACATTATACTCTTTACTTTTCACACAATAACACGTTACACAAAATTTATTGTATTTTTTTATTTAATAAGTATTAATTTAATAAAACCCAATTACTAACTTCTGGTTTTTATTTTTAATTAACAGCATTAAAAATGTATCACCTGCATAGGTATTTTTAAGTGGACTCCAAAGGTTTTATTGCCTTTTTTTAAACCATAGCTACAGCATTCCTCTTACTAAAAAAAGTACATTAAAAAAAACCGACTTTAAAACTAAATAGTTAAAAATAATTAAGATTTATTATAATTTAAATACTGCCTATTATTTATATGTGCTATTTACTTAATATTTTTTAGTGTATTTTGGCTCCTGCATCGGATCCTGGAGGATCCTAGTTACTACCGGCATCAAGGTGCTTGTCAAGACGAATCGAACAAGCCCAAACTCGATAGAGTTGTGTTATTTAGTTATTGAGTTCCTATTGCTACCTTCTGGCTCCATCATCGGACCCTGGAGGATCCTAGTTACCACCAAGCACCAAAGTGCTCGTCAAGACAAATCAAACGAGCCCAAACTCGATAGTGTTCTGTCTTCTAATTACCGAGTTTCTATGGCCACCTTCCGATTCTATTATCAGACCAGCTCCATGACATATTTATTTTTCACTTTCGCCCAATTTACATACCTATACAAAATTCAGCTCAATCGGTAACCGGGAAGTGGATATTTGGTATTTTTTATAAGTGGGAAGTTACTTGCGATATTTGATTTCAGACATCGGGATAGGTAAAAGTAAATAAAGAAAATGCTCATAAAATAAAAACTACTGGACCTACCTGAATTAAATTTTTGTGGGACCAATTCGAAACTATTCCGCATAAAAAATAATAATTACGTAATTCGGTTCAGAAACCTCGTCGTAATAGGTGTAGATACATGGAGAAAAAAAAACATACCGGCCGGATTGAGATCCTCTTCCTTGTTTGGAAGTCGGTTAATAAAATAGGTAGTGTCTTTAAAAAAGGATGTACTTCTTATATGCCAAAAGATATCAAAGTATTCTTACCTTCTCTATATACATTCTCATGTCACGATGTTAGTTCCTTACTCCTGAAACGGCTTTACCTATTTTTACCAAGTTTTACATGCACATTCAGTAGGTCTGAATATTGGCTACTATAAATTTTTCATTCTCCTCAGTGATAAAAAAATATAAGCAATGGGTTGTCCATTACTTATTTTTTTTTTAATATGGCATAACAACGTTTACTGCCTCAGCTAGTATCCATGTATAATAAAAACCAACTTTGGTATAAGATATAACAACCAAGAAAAAAATGCATTTTTATAATGGACCGGAGCTTCAGTTAGATAGTTGGTCTTCAGTAGTTGGCATGGTCATTCACGTTACACATTGCATTCATCACAACGTCAGACATAATAATGCTACACTGTCTTCAAAGTTTTTTTATAGAATCGAGGGGCACGGGGGTGATTTGTGGGCACAATTAATTATTCATTTTATAATCTTAGGCCGCATTAAAAGGCATTTTACGTCATACTTATTTATATTTACCGGATTATTATGATACAATTTGCGATATAGTCGCATACTTATAGTTATAACGAGTAGATACAAAAAGCATTTAAAAATAAATAAATCTCCAACACAACTTTAAACTGCATTTATAAAAATCACAATATTAAAGAAACAAGGAAAACTCTATGTTCTCTAATAGCAATAATATGAAAAAAAAAGTTTTCTTTGGTTTATAAAGACATTGTATATATTTTAATAAAATGTACTTAGGTACTTATTCAACTTAAATTTATCACAATTGTGGACTATCAATTATCACAACATTGACACTAAACTAGTACTATTTACATGTAATAAATATTTCAATACTTTTTTCTAAGTACATAATTATGGTAACTTTATACAATAGTTGCGTGTTTGTTGACTTACATATAAAATAAGCCTGTATTTAAAAGTAAATATTGACAAGCCACTGAAGGGGTATTGAAGATATGACGCAATATTTAGCTATCTAAATTTACGCGCTATATTAAAACATAAAAGCAGTTACGGTTTCTTTAAGGGCCCTTAGTAACTGAAAACGGCAGAATTAGCCGTTTTCTATTAGCTGTTACTTAAAAAATATATGATATTTCGCACTGATATTTCATATATATAATAAAGAACGTAAATGTGATGGGAGGACTGTTTTAAAAACACGATTGGAATAATTTTGCTCGATAGAAAAAAATCCTGAAGTCACCTCTAAAATTTCATATAAATGCACATTAAGACGGTGTTTTACAATAATAAGTCTTATAAAATCGCAAACTGATAGATTTTTACCTTTTCTATGTCGTGACTGTTTTAGATTTCTGAGAAATTGAACATTTTATTAACTTTTTGATGATAAATGTGTTTTGAGGCCGTTGATTCTATAGGAACCGCGTTCCCCGACCCCCCCGCCTAAGGCGTAGAATCGAAGCGAAATCTGAATTTTCGCTGACCGCCTAACCCCCCTTAATGTTTAACATCTATACAATTTATAGATTTTTATTTAACTAACATTTAGCGTCATGTTTTGCATAGCAGGAGGGTTATTTGAAAAACTCAACACATATATTTTAAATATATGCTAAGAATATCACATTTAATTAGTTTAAACGACACAGTAAACTTTTAAATATTTTAAGTAAGATCAACATTAACAAAACATAAATTGGGAATGCGTGCGAGTAAAGCAACAATCACTGTTACAAATTAAACAATACCTGGTATTTACTTACAAAATTATTAATAATATTTATATATAATTAATACTTGTACAGACCTAAAAAGTTTTTGAAACTTTTTAAACATTATAATACCAACTTAATTACACTTACTAAATATATATTGCACTAGGATTAAAACTGTAAAAATATTTTTCTAAAATTTTAAACGCCTCTTGTATGAAGTGCCGTCTGTGAGTTTGAAAGAGAACCTTGTTCTTCTTCATCAGTGTCGCGATCATTCGATATTCTGATTGCTTGGTACCATTGGTTTGTGAGGTCGGTCATCTGACTCTTGCAATCTTTTAGCTCCTGGAAACAAATGTTTTTATATAAAAGAAGTCCTATTGCCCAGCGTCAAGCCGAAACGCAGTGATTATAGATTTCGAAAGTATAATCGAATATCAATTTAAATTTTTTTTTTAAATCTTATTCGTGTTAGTTACTCTATCACACAAAAATTACCAAACGAATTTAGATGAAACTTAGTATTTGGTGTGGGTAAAACCGCGGGTCAATACGACGAAGCCTATTTTACATAAATGTTGTTTTTTATCCTTATAACCCTGCTGAATTGAAAGTGCACACTTAAAACTTTTTGTCCCGTTATTTATAGTGTAAGCAAGGGCATTAATGATGTTTTTAGTAATTACCTGATGCGTGAATCTCCTTGTAAAGAATGGTATTAAATACTTCATATCGAGCCTCACAAATCCACGGAGACGCGTCGTGTTAGAGTAATTTACCTAAAATATAAGAAATACATACAAATACAATTTTATACACATATAATTATTTAAAAAATAAATAAAAGCAAACAATCTTTTACCTCTAACTCTTCTTCAGTGATTTCAGACAAATGCTCAGAATCAATAGCTTGACCCCATTCTTTAGTCTTGGATAAGCTGACTTCTTTCTGTTTGCGTAAGGAGCGAGACCGTTTAGTCTTCTTATTCGCCTGTAATAAAGAAATATAGTTATATTATTCTAAGATAATAGCTATAGAAGAAGTATTAATAATTGTTCTTTTTAGGTACATACCCTTAAGAACTTTAGTAGCGGCATTGTGGAACCACCAAAAAATAAGGTGGTAAACAAAACTATAATCAAAGTAGTTGTTATTATTACGTGTCGTGTTTCGTCAGAGAACCCAAGATGCAACGACAGTGCGTATGAAATAGCGCCGCGCAAACCTGTAAAATAAATACTGGATTATATAATATAAGGAAACTACAAGCAAGCCATGAAAAATACTGAGCTAAAAATACTTGTGTCTGTAATTTTCCTTAAGTATTAATATTCCTTGAATGATATTAATACGAACAAATTTTGGGTCGACGACTTTTCGGACACAAAAAACTCGGACACCTTGGCCAATGTATGGTAAAAAATAATATTAAAATTGAAAATCGTCGTCGACCCCAAATTTTGAGTGTTTTTATTGTTATTATGTTCTAATATTATATAAGTAGTATTTTTCAATAATATACTTAACAAACTGAAAACATTTTCATCACACTGACTGACATACTTGTTCTTTCCTATTGTTATTATCTTAATTCTACTCTATGATTATCATGAGTCAATGCTATATTTTTAATCTATATAATCTTGCAGGTATCTTACCACTAAACCACATTATAAACATCATTTTCTTTGTTATCTTATGCTCTCTAAACTTGTTGCAAAGTAATGCTAGTGGGAAAATGTTGGCAGCTCTTCCTAGGCAGCATAATATGATGCTCCACACCACTAAGGCAGGTTCAACTCTGTGCCTGAAACTATTGACAAACATTTAAGCTTAATCATTTTTATTGTTAACTTTCTATGTAATCCTTTTTATCTAATTTCAACTTTCAGTTATTATTCAATTCAAACTAAAGTAATGTTACAATTTTTGCACTTTGATAAAAGGTATGTGATATTGCAATTCTTTGCTACCTTAGCTTGCTAGCTTAAATGGATCAATTAAGTGCTATGAACCAGCTTAGACACACACTCATAAGAACTGTTTGCAAAGGGTCCATCTCTCTACTAGAAGAACTACCAAGGAAGTCGCATAATTAAAACAAACTGATGCATTTATTGTTGGTTACCTGAATATAGCCAGTCCCAATTGTGCAAAAACACAAGTTTCTGCAATAAATGCCAATGTCCTCATTGTTTGCTGCATAGTGACTTGTGTGACTGTAGATAGATTGAAATGAGTATAGTGAGACATCACTATCCCACAAAAAAGTATGGCCATTATTCCTGAAATAATAAAAAACACATATTGATTATCTAAATATTGGCCTATTCATCAAAGTTATATTGAATCCAGTTCATGTTGCTACATAATAACACTTAAAAACCAGTTTAGAAAGGCCTTCATTACACAAGACCTTGGCCAAAGTAAACCAAACTGCAAGGTACATAATAAAGTAATAAACTAGTTAGTTACCTGATAAATGAATTCCCTCTGCCAGTACATATGGTGCATAGGTAAAAACTAACATCATGCCAAGTTCCAGGGAAGGGTTTTTTCGTAAATCCACATGTTTTAAAAGAAGTGCACTAACAAGAGCAAACAGAACTCCAATACCAGCTGACGCAAAGAACATTAACCAGAAACGGTTGATAGCTGACAGGATGGCTTCCCCAGTTGACATCAATGGGTCATTAGAATCTAGTACTGCTGTAGTCAGCACAATAGCAACAGCATCATTGAGTATACTCTCACCAAAAACAAGCATGTTAAGCACAGGATCTACATCCAATGCATGAAATATTGCAACTGTTGCTACTGGGTCCACCGCTGATATTAAGGACCCAAATGCAAATGACTCAACAAAACTCAACTTATATACCACTTGTGCCAGACCCAACAAATAAATACCAGCACCAATAACAAATGCAGATATAGCTGTACCCACAATTGCAAACAGCAAAATGGAACCAATATTTTGGAAAAAGTTCCCTTTATGAAGATTGTAACCAGATTCAAATATAATTGGTGGCAATAGAACCAGGAAGAATGCTGTAGGTGAAAATGCTTCCTCTTTTCTCCAATTAGCTATGTTTCTTATAGACATAGCATTTATGAGCATACCAATCAAAGCTCCCAGGAATACTATAACTACACTTTCTGGTAAGTATGAAAATCCTGTTTGTAGCATTAGATGGATTAATAAAATACCTAAGGCTAAAACACAAAGCACAAAGAATATGGCCATGGAGCTGTTATGTTCATCTTCAGCCGAGTTCTTTCCAGGCAAAGGAGCAGGGTCTGAAGGACTAGGAGAGGAAACATTGGGACTTGCGGTTGATGACACATTCAACGGACTTACTGATAATATTGAAGTATTGGATGGCACATCATACACAACAATTGAACTTTCGGTTGACGATTTTACAAATGCATGATCGTCAACAGAAACACTAGCGGCACTGGAACTTGGCACTGCAAGTCTTTTTACCCTTGAGGGCACATTATCTTCCAATTCGGAATGTTTATCAAGGTTTTCGTTTTCTGTATAACTTTCGCACCAACTGTTATAAGTTAATATTAGTAAACCAATCCAAAGCAGATCTTTGCGTAAATAGTGTCCCATTTTGTGGCTTTTTAATTCAAGGTTGTACAAGAAATTCAGTAGTCCAATATTATTTTGGAAGTCGTAAAGATACCAAATGATAGCTATAAAATATTACAAATGTCAAATGTCAAACAAATGCTCGCTCTGTCCAATGACTTGGAATATCTGTGGGCCTAACACTGTTATTTAACAACTTGACTAAGAATTTGCGAAGCCATTTTATGTCACATATTATATAAATCTTTTCAACTCACACCCAGGGATTTTACAAAGAGGGAAAGTACCTTCTTTGAATATTATAAATGGGGCAATATTCCAAAAGAAACTTTAATAAAAAATAGCATTAAAACAGCATTCATGATGTTGTTGTATTATAAATCAATCCGCGATACTTAATATATGTAAATGCGAGTTGTAAATAAATGTAAAATGTTCCATGTACATTATTAAAGAAAAAGCACTCTCCATCTGGCATAACTAGGCGCAAAACAAGAAACTTATTTCTTTTTTAAACTTCGAAAAAGTATGGTTTTAAAATGTACTTATAGGATAAATTACGGCATTTTTTTAATGTAACAATTGCTTAGAATTGCAGTTTTCATTAAAGAAGTTTTTTTTGTACTTAATATTAATACCTAAACTCAAGATAGATTCAGCGGTTTTTGCTGTAGGTACTGTTAAAATATTCAACTGATTGCTAGATTGTAACATGTTTTTGTGTTTACCTAAAGTTTTATAAAAAACTCTTCATTCAGGTCATTTTAGTGAATGAAAATGAACCCATATCATAGAAACAGAAATTTGATTAAAATTATAGCTAAAAGTTTAAAAGATAATTATTGAAACAGATGAATTGTTTTATTCCTGTGGAGTGATTATAGGTGTATGAAGGAAGTCATTTTGTGCTAATTGGGTAGTTTAGGTATGCTGCACCATAGAGTAACTCTTATATATTATAGTATGCACTTTGATTAAATACATACCTATAGCAATCAATGCTTAGCGGTGACATGACATAGTAACATGATAGCTATGTGACAGTGTGACGACTGTTTTATAAATCGATATTTATGGAACTTTGTGTCCGGTGGTTACACAGTGTGGTTACCTCTAAAAATAATAATAGCTTACTTTTAATTACTAGTTTCTCCTTGAACGGGATCGAATGAATTTTCTTACATAAAGACAAAGCTCAAAAGATCGAGTAGAATTCATGATCAAAGCGTTTTTCGTACCATGACGTAATTTTTGGTAGAATGACTTAGCTCTGACTTAGCAAAGCTTATTTTATACTGCAATTCATTTGCTTTGCTACGGAACGCAGCTTATGGAACGTACGTAAATTTAATCAAATCATTCAATCCTTTCGCTCATTCATTCATTGGTTCATTTACGCTCGTTCTTCCGCTGATATTTTCGTCGGAGTCAGGAAGGATCTTTTTTATTTAAATAGATAATAATTTGGTGACTTGACAATGGATACTACTTTACGGGAACAAGTAATGATAAATCAATTTGTCCTCGCTGCAGGATGTGCTCGAGAACAAGCAAAACAGTTATTACAAGCTGCACATTGGCAATTCGAGGTAAACTTCTCGGAAGATTTTTGTAAACAAACAGCAATCATGAAATGGCTGCTTGTTTTGCAATAGCCTTCAACGATTATTAAAACATTTAATCAATCAAGTTATATGTTTTTTTAGTGTATAAATAGGATTATCTCTATACACAAAAAATACGTTACCCAAACTATACTTGCCTCTTGTATAATTCCGCACTATTTATTTAGCAACTAGCTAAGTAACACGCAAAAGTAACAATAACAAATTGGAATGACATTACTATGTTTGAAAACAAATTGTGTCAAATGCAAATCTAAAGTTATTATATTTTTTGGAAGTGTATGTTGCTGTAAAATACATTTTGCATTAATAAATTTCATAATACTGACATAACCTCATCTTGTTAAAAGTTTATGTAATATTTGTATTGCTATTTATACATATCAATAAATCCAACCTTGAGAAACGTAACAGTCTAAACAAATTGATAAACAAATAAATAAGTAAGTTATTACAATCTAGCCAAGTATAACCCCATACCTATTGGATTTTTAATTTTTTTAGAATGTAGAAAATTGAATTATACCAGTGAATAAATTAATCATTCAAAAATATTTCTAGCTAGAATTCACTTTGTTTCACTTGCAAACCATATAAATTGTATAAAAGAACTAGTAATAAAAAACTCAATCCTAAATTTGTTACCTAAATGTCCATGAAAATTATAAATACTGTAAAATTATAGGTATTATTAATCACACCTAGTTTTGTATCAGATTCTTATTTAGCTTCATTTTCACTTAGCACTTAAAACAATTAGAATATTGTTATAAAATCTGTTAATGCCATGTATCTTTGTTTAAAAAAGGGGAACCCTCAGTGCAGCCTTGTGAAATATGTAGTTGTAAAGATGATGATGTTGCTGTTAGTCATGGCATATGAGTGCAGAGATGCCGACATTAATTGACTTTATTGCATACTATTTAACAAGTGGTTTATTTAAATTCCTTATCTCTTTTTAAGTCAATGAAACAAAATATTATTATAATAAGAAAATACTATCGAAACATAGAAGTTATTTCTTAATGTTGTTTGTTTTAATTAAAATTTTTTTTTTTTATTAGACCGCCTTATCAATATTCTTCCAAGAGGTGGCACTTCCTTCAGGAGCAAATGGTATGGCTGCTCCATACCATCAGGTAAATATGTCTTTGAAGCAAAGGTTTCTACGTATTTATTTATTTATATCTTAATATATTAAAATTTTGTGTCACATTGTTTGACAGCGATGGGCTAGGTCCTACTACTTAACCGATTTAAATCAAATTTGCACATGGTGTTCAGTTATTATAGATAGGAAAGCATGTATTTGAATTTATAGTCACAATATTGTTTTGTTGCAAAATATATTATGTATAACAAAAATGAGGGGCTGATCGCATAATGAAGTCATCAAACACAATAGTTTTGACAAACGTTTTTATTTTATTCACAATGTGAACAAAGCTTTGATCAGCAATAATTGTGGCAGCTGGGAAATAGTGGCTGTGGGCTTAAAAAACGATGTTTTATACTTGTGACTATGTTATTTGTGTTACCAGCAGCTTATGACGCCGTGCAATACTCCGGCGACGCCACCGAACTTTCCTGATGCACTTGCTGCGTTTTCACGGCTCTCCACTACTGGAAGCCCGGGAGCTGCGTGCGCCGGCGCCTCTAACCCCCCGCCCGTCTCCCCCCTCGCTACTCATCCACCACCGCAAATGAATGCATTTGCAACCTCTACCACCACGCAAACTAGTTACACCCCACTGTCTTGTTCCTCTGCGGTATGTACAGTCTATTTTGTTAGATCTTCACATACATGCCATAAGATCCGAGGCTATCATTTAATTATAAAAATTATTGTTCCAGATGTGCAGTGACAAGATGCCTAGGTAAATCCTAGCCTTTGCTTTAAAAGCATCTGTAATTTATTTTTCGAATGGTGCGCAATGTGAGCTGTGGAAATGTGTATGTATATTATTTTTATGATATACCCCACTGCACGTCAGTATCAGTTTGGACAATATAAAAGGGGTGCCGCTACCGTAGTCATTCACGATAGTATAGAATACTGTTTACCAAGTGATTTCGTAAACATTTAATATAAAAAACAATAGTTGTGGAAGTTTCGATTTGTAGGGTGAATGCACCTACAAAGCAACCTTCAGGACAGCAACTTATATTTTTAGATAAAAGTTATAATTATTGCACACTGCTTCTACTATAAGTTTTTCATTTGATGTATCTTATTGTGAGGTGCTACAAACCCATTTGACCCATTGATCATGAAAATATAGGTAGGTATATTTTGATTACAAATTTCAAACTAAAAATCTTTAAAAAAACTTCCTTTAATGCTGATGTTATTCAATGAAAGTAACTTTATTGTATGTTTATTTTTCCTTTTTTTAAAGACACCTCATTTTATAATAAAATTAATACCTACCCATTATATTTAAATGGGTTTAATGCGTTTTTAGCACCTTACTTCAACAGTCATTGTATGTTTGTGTTTTATTGACATGTATAATGTTTTTTTCTGATATGCTGGATATTATAATAGCCTACCTACAAGTACAATAAAAGAGATCACACATAAATACATATAGAATGCAAATAATCTAAGTTAAAATTGTATATGGACAGACAAGCACTGGCTAAAATTTTTCCATCTGGAAACCTACTACTAAACAAAATTTTCATTGTTGATCCGTAAAAACGAAACCAGTTTGCGCTTTTCCTTTAAGTATGTATGTATTTACATGTAGATAATCATAGCGTTAATAATTGAGGAGCTGGCGAACAGAACCGGATTAGTCCACGAAAATAAATTTTACACGGTAGCTAAAAAACAAAGTTCAGTATATGAAGGTGACTAATAGCATTACATTGCATTAGGATATGTCGGTGGATTAGTTCTATTGTTGCATGAGGTACCTATTTTTTATTTACTTCTATATTCTGGAAGTTATTCAAGAAATAAAAATGGACTAAACCGGTTTTGTTTGAAAAAGGTGGACTTATCCGGTTGTGACTGCAAACGTGTGACAAGTCCGGTTTTGTTAGTATCGGACAATTCCGGTTTTGATTGAAAATGTGTTGAAGAAATGAATACATTACAGGACAAATCCGCTTTAGAATGAAAATATATATATTTTTTAAAATCTTTGTGTTGGATATCGGAGTAGTCCGGTTTTGTATGAAAATTTACTTTTTAAAGCCTTTTTTGCCTACTTCTAGCCGGTTTTGATTGCAATGTATTACAGGGATCGACGAAACTAGGTCAAGACATCACAATTCGAAAAAAAAACATTTTTTGAATAGTAGTGGACAAGTCCGGTTTTGTTCGCCAGCTCCTCAATTAATAATTCAAACCTTTGAAGGTCTAGGGGGCTGTCGTGTAAGAAAAACACAGATCGCGATGCTAACTTCACTTCTTTAATTTAGTCAAAGTTTTTTTGTTAGTACTCTTTAAGGGACAGCCCTCCAGGTTAACTTCAAGTGAAAAGTTACTTTGGTACATTAAGTACAAAATACATTAGTATACCATTGTTAAATTAAAGACGACTTAATTCCTTAAACATTATTATCAACATTTCTGCACAGTGTAAATGGACAATACTTGATAATACGCATTTTTTTTAAAACAACGTTTTTAAACAGAAACATATTATTTTATTTACTAAAGAAAAACATGCATAAAATAAAATTTTCCTTTCATGATTATCGATATTGGCTTGTAATAAAATACAATACACTGTAGTAAATAAATACATTTTGTAAACATGCTCAGAAAATGTCTTGATTAATTCAGATTAGGCTATTTTTAACACAAATTTAGATTAAAAGGGTGTACCCTATATGTACCTAAATTCTTTTATTATTTTAAAATAGATATCATATTTCGTTGTTAAATTCTTTACTTATATTTTAAATGGTTGCATGCATGGGTATTCATAATTTATAAGTTGTTTTATAATTGAAAATAATGTCACCATGCTAAAGTAACCTTCTGTTTGATTTACCATACTTTCAATTGACAATCCTTGTTACATAACTAAAATTCTTCTGCTTTTCATGAAATTAGATTCTTAACATGTTTAAGAAACTTAAGCTTATTTACATGGTAGAGATATTTAATATCAGATTACAGTTGTGTTTTTTTTTAATCTTAGACTTTCATACTATTTGTATGTCTGCTCAATAAAAATCACTTATCTTAGACACAAGTATGGTACCTACACAATTCATCAGCATTTTTTGGAAACTTAGGTGGATAGGAGGTACTCAAGTTCATTAAAATGTTGGGAATTATATTGTATACAATAAGAAATCGATTTTTGAATAAAAATACAATTAATAACTATATTCCATTTTAGTTAATTTAATTTTAAGTCGCACATTTGATGCTTTCCAATTAATGGACTAATGAACCTACCCTTGATTGTACCATTAATGTTTAGGTTGTTTTTACCTAAATACAATATGAAACTAATTTGTTTATTTTTGTGTGAATGTTGGTGATTGTTTTAAGCAAAAAAAGTACCTGTTAATACACTTTGGATTTAATTAAATCAATAATACTACTTAGTACATTAATGTAACAGTGACTTATCTAATGCATCATGTTTGATATTTAACTAACATATTATAAAAATTGTACAGGATAATAAAAATGTAATAAATCATTGAATTGTTTTAATTATAATTGTTTTAAGGTGAATAAATTAGAGTATATTTTAAATTATCTTTCATTTAATTAGGTAATAATTTTGGAGAAACTGTTCAATGTTCATGTTCTACTCCTTCTTTTGAACACTTGAGGTATTTTTTCCATCTGTACAAGGCTCTTGTAGCTCTATTAAAGAGCTGTTAAATTCTTCATTCATAACATTACTCTGTTGTAATCTGATTTTATTAGTCTTATCTTTTTTCAACTGAAACAGAAAGCATTTGTTTTTAAGTCACTTTCTTACATCTAAAACTCATGTTCTTGTTTTTTTTGGCTACATACCATGGTGAGAAAATTCTTGTAGATTAAAACCCATAATACAGACAATGTTGATATTATAATGGAAAATAACAAGTAATTGCTGGAATATGTAAGCACATTGTTTACCAAACTATTTTTACTCCAGTATTTGTGATAAATCATCGTCATTTTAAGTTAATGAGAAAGTACCCAAGTATGAAAAGGGTATTTCAAATATAGAGTTTGAATGGTGTTTACCCAATTCTACTATCTAATCAATCTCGGTGGTTTGAGTTTCTGTTCTTTGGAGGTAATTTGTTATTTGCCTTCTATCTTTTTGGAACCTATGCCTGCAACGGTACATAATCAAAAATAACCAAAAGAGTAAAATATCTAAAACAAATTAACCTAAGTAGTCTAGGTACCTACCTACCTACTTGACTCGATGTCAGAAAGTTAATGTTTATGAAGACGTTAATGTCAACCTTAAGTCAAGTCAGTGTCATGCACACAGATGTCGTGGTCCGTTAATAGAATACAGTGAAAACGTTGGTAAGCGTGCAAATGGATCAACCGTAAATGATTTCATTCCTTACAAACGTTAACACTGAAATCAATTTTGTCCACTCGTGTGTACGAACATATGCTAGAACGTTATGTTAAAATGACAGCTGGTTTAATATTGAGATTGCATTTTTAGGTTTTTCCGATGAATCTGCTAAATATCTTTCATTAAAAGATCAATTTTTGAATGGCCAATAGGGGATATTCATGTTTTTTTTTCTTGCCTTAAATTAATAGTTTACGACATTATAACATAGAAAAAAATATAAAAAATCTTCAAATTACTCTAGATATTTTTAAAAACGAAATTTAAAACATTGAAAAAATTAGAGCAGTTGAAACGCCGCCATTTTGCGCGCGCTTTGCGTGACGTCACACGACACGTCCAGTGGGACTTTACTATGAACTTTTCAGTTACTATTTCATACATATTTACAGTTTTAATAGCTTTAAAACCATGGAAGAAGCCAAAAAATTATCTTATAAGTATTGCATAGTACCGGAGTGCACAAATACTATTCGAAAAACACCCGAGAAAGTGTTTTTTCGTATTTCAAGTGATGCGAAAATAAGAAGATGGTGGTGTAAGGTGATGAGAAGGGATAATATATCTCCTAAATCTTGTTCATATTGTTGTGAAGATCATTTTAACGTAAGTATACTTTATTTATATACAGCTTAATGTGAATTAGTAAAAAGTAAGTTTTGCATTTGCTATTGAACATCAGAAAATTCGGTATAAAATTAACCTACCCTATAAGAAAAGATCAGTAGCTATAACTTTCTATTAAAACTTTATTCCTGTTGTGGTTTTACGATTTTTTTATAGTTGTTGATTTATTCCAGGTAAAGGAAGATACAGAAAATTATATTGAATACAATTTAATAAAAGAGCAAGGAGAAAAATGTAGGCACTCTACGGTTGAAGAAAGGAGTTTTGCCTCATATATTTTTGTGTCAATATGTAAATGTTTTGGTGTATTTTAAGTAAACTGCTGTGTGCGTTTATGAATAAAAATCTATATTATGGTCTTAAATATACTATGAAACATCCTCTGATATCTGCGCTCGTATAATCGGGTTTCGAAGCTGTCTGCGCGCCTACGTCTTTTCTATAGCAATACGTCTCAACTACATATTTGGTCTAGTTTTTGTTTCTTTTCTTTGTATAACTTCACTTGCCAACCAACCGTTGAACAGGCAACATCAAATTGTAAACCTTATTAAATCTAATATCAAAGAAGAATCTGGGGTTGTCATTTGCTACACCACCACAACCCACATCGCGCCTTAGAGACGCGACAGATGCAAAATTATATGCTATCATAAATGCACCTGTTCTCGGTAGATTGTCCTAATGTGCTATGACAGAACCAGCTTCAGTCATCGTCAAAGATTCACTACCAATCTAAACTAAACTTCATTACAATCAGCACAAGAATATAGATTAAAATTATTTATTTTTTTCACAAAAACTTGTAAAACAGTATAAGTTTCGAAGCTGATGAATGCAATGTCGTGTCAGATGACGTCACATTACGTTCGACCAATGGTGGCGCGTTTCGGAAGTTTGAATTTCGCTCTCTTATTTTGCACTTTTTAAATATTATTTTAGGGGTTTAAATAATAAATAAATTAAAAAAAAAATTTGCATTATAATATAACGATAATAAGTATTCAAGAAAAAAATATTTTAGGCCATTTAAAATTTTATGCATATCCCCTATTTCAAGTAGAAATAGAACACTCCGTATGCACGCGTCAAGATGCCTAACGCAAACTTGTGACCGTATCGGCCAATAACTACTAAGGTGAATAGACGAGCGTATATTTAATTCCTAGACTAATAAATTCTTTACCGACCGTCCTAAGAGACGAATTAACCGAGAAAAACAAAAAATAAGTTAAAGGCATATTTCTTGACCCAATAATAGTAGGTATTTGCATA
Source organism: Emmelina monodactyla (assembly GCA_916618145.1). Classification (NCBI taxonomy): domain Eukaryota; kingdom Metazoa; phylum Arthropoda; class Insecta; order Lepidoptera; family Pterophoridae; genus Emmelina; species Emmelina monodactyla. The sequence continues at coordinate 5,702,077 of OU745309.1, forward strand.
AATGTTTATCTTCAATATATCTTTCATATTGCATATTTAAATTACTATGTACCTAAAGTACTTAAGTATTCACATTCTCTCTTTCACATCTCTTATGGAGCTACACACAAACCTAAAAGAATTATGTAGTATTATTTCTCTGTAAAATATTGTTTGTAAATCTGTATAATAAATACAATACTACAAATTAAATTATACAGTTGTCAGATTGGCATTGACTTTGACATTGCTGCACACAATACACTGGCCCCGAATCCGAAAACACCTAAATTAAAAATATCACTTTCACTTTCCCTCGCTTTGAATTAGAAAAAGACAGTTACATTGGTTTCACTAAATTTTGTCTACATAATTGTAAAATTGAACAAAATGCGCGGAGGATTAGCCTAAAATTGCCTTCGCCGTATCGTAAAATGATTACTTACCTGTCTCTGTCCTGTTCTATTGATGAGTAAGTAACGGTGATAGTTTTTATTTAGTTCATAGTGTTTTCAGAATTGGGGCCATTACCAATCTTTTGTTTGCACCGTTAGCACGGTGAACGGATGATCAGAGATTTGCACGCCGCGTCATATTAATAGTCTAACAGTTTGCACTTTGCACGCAAATAGTACATAAAGCGCGCTGACAGCAATTTCGGACCGTATAGAATATAATATAGCCTTCAGCGTTTTATTCCTTTGCCTTTTCCTGCAAATGGAAAGAATTTAATAAAAAAAAAAATGTGGTCAGCGTGGTCAGCCTATTCATAAGGGTAAATAGGTAAATAGCTTCCGTCATGATGGCAATAGGCATGATGACTGTGAATAAAATACACAAAAATTATGCTACCATCTAATGAAACGTAAATAAAATATTAAAAAACAATAAGTTATTATTATAATTAATGCGAGATTAATTAATATTTTTTAAAAATAAATCTACAAAATACGTCAGTCCGCCATGATATTCTGAACGCCAAATGACGTCACGTTAGAGTAAACAAGTGATCCTAACCTATGTTTTCTTTATGATCTCGTATGTTTTTCGGATTTTATTTACGATCTACCTGTTTTCAGAGTTCAGTTTTATTTCTTGAGCGTTTTGGTTTAATAACGTAACTCATGTAACTTGGAATTTGGAAGAACGTTTGTGTTTGCACTGTGTTTACTCTAACGTGACATCACAATCGACGCCATGACACTTAGGAGCGTTTTGGTGGGAATTCTGAAACATAAAATTTTAAATTTATTTTTTTCATATAAATCATGCTTTTTTCCCCGAAATATGATATTATTTACAATAAGTATATATTTCTGAATATGATACAACAGTTTTTCAAAATCTGTCATCATGCCTATCGCCTGAATGATAGTAACCAACATAAATTAAAATTATGTCATTGGCAAGCAAACAGTGTCACTGGAAAAAGACCACAAAATTTTACTTCAGTGACAACGAAGTGTGTTTACGACACGGAACAGAGAAGTAGATGGAAGTGTGAAGTGGGCGGGGCACGCGCGCCACTCGTAAGCGGAGGCTCGCAAACCTATACCTCAGTCGTACCTGTCTTATTGTCGTGTTCGGTTGTGTTTTGCTGTGATCTTATTGCGTTTTCTTAATCTAATATCGACTTTATTTTTAAAGCAGTAAAGTTCAATTCATATTTGTTCTAATTCTAATGTAACCTAAAACATAACAATTGTAAACATGAACTTTATTTGCCAAGAACTAAAGTTCAACTTACGTTGTTAAATGTAGGAACGCCGCCTATTGTTAAAAAAGTTGAATTTTGTGTGAGTCAGAATGGCGGGTGTACCTTAACAGATTCGAGCGAGTCATATGTAAAACTTTAGTAGGTACCTAAGATGTATTATTTGGTACCAATTAAAGAAATTGGTCAACCTCCTTAAAAGCAGAGATATAACCAAATGCGAGTTAACCCGTCACATTGACTGTAAGAATGGCGGGTGTATCTCCAGTTCTCGGTTATAGAAATGTTGGTGAGTTATATAAAGTATACCAAATTTCTGTACCTTTGGTGTACACAATTTATTTCCGGCAATTTTTTCGCCAAGTTATTGATTTCGCCAAAATCTCGCCAGGGTCATAATTTTTCAACTAAAAGGCAAAAAAAACCCTATCTGGCAACGCTGGCGACACTCTTTCTCCCGTGTGTTTAAGTGCTATTGTCCTTCAAATAATCTTTTGAACTTGTAATTTGTAGACCGTTCAGTAATAATATTTAAGAGACATCTTCGTGTACAATAGTATTGTTAAAATACTACAACGCTCACAGATCTTCAACGACAAATTTAATAAGCAGGTACACAGCTATTTTTGTAACTTTGTAAGCACTCACCTCTCTTATTAAAATTTTAAATCAAAGTTTATTTATGCCGAAAAACAAAATTTTGCCACCAAACTATTAAAAAATCCAAATTATAAGGATATTTGCTTATATTTCATCGACAAGCACTTCATTATAGATAATAAAAAAGTCCCCTTACTTAAAATACCAGACTTGAGGCTCTGTATTTAGGCGTCATATGTGTAAATGCGTACCGCCGGGAAGAATGTTGGCGACGATAAGCGCGATGTATGTCGCTACAAAGTCTCTAATACCAAAATCTTGGATTCCTTAGGAATCGAGCAATATTGCTCTTTGGTGCTTTTTTATGTTAGGTACACCAAAGGTACAGAAATTTGGTATGCTTTAAATAACTCACCAACATGTCTATAACCGAGAACTCGCATTTGGTTATATCTCTGCTCTTAAGGAGGTAAGTACACCAATTTCTTTGATGGGTACCAAATAGTACATTATAGGTACTAAGTTTGACATATGACTCGTTCAAATCGGTTAAGGTACACCCGCCATTCTGACTCTCACAGAATTTTTTGTATGTCAACGCGAACGTGAAGTAAGTTGCTGAAGGTCGTAAATACATTATGGGTTTCAGTTAAGTAAACTCTATTTTTCACTGACAAGGTGTGTTTTTGCTTGGCAGTATTTAGAAATAAAGTCATTCTGGCACTTGGTCGCATATACCAATAAAAACAATTGTTTACATGTAGTGACTATGTTTATTATCAGTTCCATGTGTGAGTTTTGGCGACAGCGGTTCTGCTAGTAAGTTTGTCGTATAGCATTTCCATCTACTTCTCTGTTCCGTGGTTTACGATTAGTGGCGTTCAGTCGTTAATTTGACTTTTATTCGATAATTAATATCCAAATCTATAAATTTATTCAAAATATTTGTCTTTAGCCTAAGTACTGCCCGAAATTGTGTTGACGGGTGTCATTAGCGTAGAAAACCATTCAAATACTAAGGTCGTGCATTATTTTGTGAGCGTTGTACGTTTGAATCGGAACGAGACCTTATCCGTTCCTGCATCGTTCGTTCGTGTTCGTTGTTGTAATTTTTTCATTCACTCATCTGCCCATCCATGCCCGCGAGTCCGTGTTTGGTTGTTTTCAAAATAAATAAAGTAGTTTTTAACTTATTTTTAAATTAAACACAACAACTAAGGTTATTGCAAATCCAACGGTCTTCATACAACTTTAGTTGTTATATTTGTGGTTGCCTTCCAAGTAATGGAATTCGTTGACGCTATACCGGTAACATTCAAAGAAATTGCTCCAAGTCATAGCATACCAGAAAAATGGAAGGAGATAACATTAAATACTGGTAAAGTTCTCTTATGTTTTAATTTTCATAACCACAAAGTTTTAATCCTGTCCTATACGATTTTTTAAATGTTTGCAGGTGGTACACACAGCACTCTTCAGGATATAAAATTACCCCAAAAAGCAGGTGGTTATTGGTATCAAGACTCCATAAAGGCGAACACTAGGAACAGATTTATTTATTGGTAAATAAGATATTATTATTGATTGGAAGAAAACTAATTTGAACAGTTTTTTCACATTAATATTGATTTTAGGCAGACAACTCCTGATGCCATAGAACTATCTGAAGCGTCGCTTGATGTGAATCTGTCAGGATGTAACCTCAGGTGTAAGGTAGCCCCAGGGACACCACCACTCAACAACATGACAGTTTACGAGAGACCACTGTCTAAAGATATTGTGATTTTAGCTGCCACTGTTTCATCTGTGCACAGACTTATTTTTCCACATCCTGATGTCTTAGATAAAAGGGTAAGCAGGAATTTAACAAAATTTTCAATTTTATTTTGTGAAATAAACTAATGTTCCTTTTTTATTGATAATTACAGTCTACCTTTGGTGCCATGAGTACATTTTCTCCATCAATATTTCACGATACCAGTGCTGTCAACAATCCAAACAATTTCTTTATCCTCAATCAATACTCTAATTCTGGTAAGTATCTGCTATCACAACATCTAATTCTAAATTCAGAATTGGGTGGTAAGTTACAACACAGTGCTATGCACTATTTACAAAACTAATAAATGTTTACCAAATTGCATGCCATATAGGATCTATTTGTCTTTATTTATTTATACTGCTGTTGGTTATCTAATTTAATAAAACAATTCTATCAACTAACACCAACTATCTCTAAGTAACATGCCAATTATATCTAAAGCACTTTCATTTTAGCCACAGGAGTAGCTCATTCCTGTTCATCTCTGCTTCGTGAGACTGGTGAAGCCGTGTTTGCACTCGCATTTGGCCACGGTGGTGAAGGTGGCCTGTTGCTTGTAAAGTTGCCAGTCACTGGAACCGCTTCCACTATGATCCTGAAGAGAGAATCAACAGTCCCAAGATTTTTGTCTGGGATAACTGGAGCATTACGGTATGCAATCAAATTTTTTTTTTCAACATAGTTTAAAATAAACAAAAATTTAAGTTATGAAAATATTAATTCAAATCTTAAACTTAGTTGTAAGTAAACTGAAGCTCTTAATTATTGGCTTGACTTTTAGTGTAATAATTTCAGTTCAATATCCAATAAACAGCCACAAAAGAAATTCTCACCTAGTCACTTATATTTAAAACACTACCTCAACTCAATGCTAGTCACTAAGTGCGGCGGCGAAGCAAGCGAGACGAGGTAGTCGGGAAGTTCCCCAAACGATGCACAATCACGAACCCCCGTTTCGGTGCGAACTTTCGGTCACTTTAATCTAACCAACAACTAACAGTTTCCTCAATTAGTTTACTAGCAATTTAATATCTTTTACTTTAATAATGTTGGGGAGGTACGAGAAAATAATTTATATGTTTACTGAATGTACACGTTTTAAATGAATATACATCTAAATTATGATTGTATGATTTCGAAAAGAGTGCCGAGAGTTTTTTCCGCCAGCTTTTTCTCTCGGTCTACTACGGCCATTGCTGATGAATGTAGGGGTGTCCCGTGACATATTTTTTTATTATTTTTGATTTTATGCTTTTGACAACGTATTAGAGAGTAGTTTTTAATCCTACTAATATTATAAATGTGAAAGTTTGTGAGGATGTATGAATGGATGGATGGATGGATGGATAGATGGATGTTTGTTACTCTTTCACGTAAGAACTACTGGACGGATTTGGATGAAACTTTGCAGTAATATAGGTAATACATCACAATAACACATAGGGTACTTTTTACCGCTGGAAAACATCTCATTCGGAGTCTCGAACGGAGTCGCGGGCAGCCACTAGTCCTACATACAATAAACTCACTCTCCACCCCGGCAGTGGTAGATCGGACGGCGTGGAGACGTACAGCACGGCGATGGTGCACGGGCTGGTGGTGGCGGTGTGCGGGGATTCCTGCCTTCGCGCGTGGGCGCTGGACGACGGCGCCGCGCCCGTGGCCGTGTCGCAGCCGCTCACCGCCACCAGCGCGCGGCCGAGGGTGCCGCGTGAGTTGGACCATCATCATTATCATTATCATCATCATCATCATCATCATCATCATTATCATTATCATCATCATTATCATTATCATCATTATCCTTATCATTATCATCATTATCATCATTATCATTATCATCATTATCATTACATAGTATAAGTCCAAGTCGCTAATTGTGTCTGTTTGTATGTTTGGCCGCTATTTCCTCCTAAACCAGTTGTGGGATTTTAATGCGGTTTTCACCGTCCTTTGGGCAAAGTTTTTCATTTAAATTTGTAAAAAAGAACAATCGGAAAAAGTTTATTTAAGTTAGGCAAAATTCAATATTTCATGAGCAAATCGGCCAACATTACACCATTGCGAAGCGTGGGCGGGTCGCTAGTACACAATTTAAATTGGCTTTACCCATTAGTGATCCTAAGAGCCAATACGCACTGTCGACTTGTCGTCACTCAGTCGCCGGCAAGTGTGACTTTCTTTGGTTTAGACTCATTTAATGAATGTTAACGCACTCGGTCGCCGGTTGCGGCCTACGTTTCGGTCGCCGAGAGACTGAGTCGCCGGCGACAAGTCGACAGTGCGTATTGGCTCTATAGCGCAGAGTGTGTAGAATCTATCAGATCAGATTCTAATTACTCTGCTATTTAGGCACAAGAAAAATATATGTATTGATTAAAGGTTTGCGCTTGATTAGAATGCCTTTCTCTTCTTCGAAAAATATGAAAGATAATATCTTAACAAGTGTTTGGTGGTTCTTTTTTTGTTTTAAAATTTTCAAATTCCTATATTTATTGGAAATATATGTATTTTTTTAAAATTAATTACTAAATATTAAATTTACAACATTTTCGAAACTCTTATTAATGCGTATTATCTACTGCCTATTGATGGTATGATCACGACACACCATTTTATTAAGCAGTTTCTTTTTATCAAAGGAAATGTGTTTCATTGGTGATTATATATCTTTGAAACTACCCATTCCTATTCATAAACTGGATTTTGCAGTGCTTAACATATTTTAACTATACTGACATTCCTGTTTTATTTGTTCACACATTATTTTTGTTCAGCTCACGGCCACATGCTACAAAAAGCAACAAGTCCAGACGGCAGCGTGATATTAGTGGCGCACCTTTCCTTCCCTAACGAATGCGAATTCGTCGTCTTGAAAATGTTTGACGCAGGCGCCGGTACCATCAAGTTTGCACATATTTGTCGTATTTTTGGACCTCAGGTAATAAATAAATAGTAGATTGTATATGTTTTAACATATTGCATAGTTAACTGTTATGTTTTTATTTTCATAGTTGGATTTACTGGACTACACAATTGGGTACGGAGATGGAAGTAACGTAATTTGGGCACTTTGGAACCAGTCGGATGGAGAAACTGCTATTACCAGTAAGATAATTAATTTGTCATTATGAATTTAATAATTAATATACCTTTTTTTATGTAGGTCACCTTCTTTTCACCTCTTTGGTTCGGTATAACAAGAAACACCAATTATTATGTTTTGTTAATATTAGTTTGTCGCATAAATTAAAAACCACTTCAACTCGTTTGAATTTAAGCAGCCATTTGAAATGCAGTACAAAATAAAAAGTAGTGCAGTTTCGAATAATCATAGCTCAGCTTGAGTTTAGAAATAAAATATATGTATTCTTCGCTGATTCCTTTTTATCGACGCAACGGATTTGGTTTGTTTGCGATCATTTAAATCAAGTATACTATAGTATATAATTTAAATGCGTTTTTGTTTTGTGACAATGTCACTAAAATTGGGACCCGGAAAAACCGTGGCCATCTTGGATGACTAGTATTCGAAACACATCGATCTGTTTCTTTATGTAAATTAATAGCGGTATATGTACCGGACTAACTAGTGGCGAGTTCAAATCCCGGGTCAGACCATTTTTTTTATATTGATTTTTAAAAATTGGCTCGTCCATCGCCTGGTTCTTATCAGGCATGCGGCTCATAGTTGATGTGGAATTCTGGCGACAAATTATTATTTTTCTGTTTCACGAGCGACCCGTCCACGCTTCGCAATGGTGTAATTTTGCCAACTTTCTCGCGAACACTTGCAATTTTGCTAATTAAAAAACACTTCACATTCTTTGTTTACAAATTTCTATGAAAAAAATACCCTTACGATGGTGAAAATTGCATTAAAACCCGTTATGCAGTTTAGGAGGAGATAGCGGACAAACCTACAACCAGACAGAATTAGCGACTTGAATTTATACTATGTAATGAAGAGTCACATACTTAGATAGTGTGGATGTTTGGCGAATTATTATTATTTGTACTATGATTCATGAAGGTTCTTGTATTTGTCAGGTATTACATAAACATCTCCTTTGTCCCGTAGGCAGTGTGATAGGTCTTGTATTTGTCGGGTATAACATAAACATCTCATTTGTCCCGTAGGCAGTGTGATAGGTCTTGTATTTGTCAGGTATAACATAAACATCTCCCTTGTCCCATAGGCAGTGTGATAGGTCCGGAGGTGTGCTGGCGGGCGGTGGCGCACTCGGCCCCGCCGCCGCCGCTGCCGCAGCTGTCTTCCCACCAGCAGTACCAGCAGCGGCTGTTCTCGCCGGGGCTGTTCCCGCCCGCTGTTATCAAGAAGGCGCTGGTCGTAAGTATTAGTTCTGTTGGGAGACAGAAACATACAAGGATTGAGGTGACGTGGCTATTACCAACATTGTGAATTTTGAAGTTATAGATACTGGAAAAAGGAACGCGGGTCTCCGAGCATTGCGCGACTGGGAATCGATTACGCGCGGTAGCTCAGTGGTAAGAGCAATAGACCGGCAATCTAAAGGTCCAGGGTTCGATTCCCAGTCGCGCAATGCTCGAAGACCTGCGTTTCTATTTCCAGTTTCTATAACTTCAAAATTAATAAATTAGCATTTTAAATGCAAAACTAAAAGTAAAATCTCAAACATTGTGAATATTGGAAAGAAATATGTTGGGTCCGGTTTCTACATTTCAAGTCCAATCTTCTTATCGTGTCGACTTTGGCGTTTTATATTTGTGAGGACCAGTATTTCGCCACGGATAAGGCATTATCCGTGGCGCTATACAGGTCCTCGCGTGTGCAGGTGGAGGGACACGCGGGGCAAGACAATAGATGTGCCATTGTTTGAGGGGAGGTACCACCCACGCAAGCAGTTTCGGTGCTAAAGCCCCATTTCAGCATGTTGTCCTTGCTCCGGCCAACCTGATCAAGTCCAATAACTATGATGTACTCCTTTGTGCAAATGAAAGTAAATAAATAAGTTTTAATCAGGACCCGAAAAAGAAGTCGTTGGAACTACAGAAAAAAGGAAACGAAAAATAATATTATTGTTGCGTTAGTGGTATTTCCAAAACCAACTTTACTCTTCGAAAAAAAAATTATGTATATTTAAGTTTTGAAATAATTATTGTTTTATTGTAGATCTACCGTCGCACCTGGGGTAACAACGAATCCGCCCCGGAAGGAGATTTAGCGGAGTCCGCGCTGAGCGCTGTTCAAGCTAGATTGCGACATTTGACTGCGAGATCTGCTAATGCGGATCACGCGCATTTGATACATAAGTGAGTTATCTAGGATTTTATTAAATTGTATTTTTAGAATGGTTAACAGTTTCAGGCGCGTATGGAATCAATTACAAAGAGGCATCGGAGACGATCACAACTATATCTAATCAAAAAAACTCAGGATAAAAGTACAATACTAAAATGTTTGCCTCACAATTTTCGGTTGTTAAAATTTGAACTAATCAATCGTATTAACATTGAGTTTGTAATGTACGTTTTCCTTAGGTGCTGGTCAGATCTCTACAGTTGGTGTCTACAATACATGGAAGGTCTACAGAAGCCTCTTGGTATCATGGTTTCCAATACTGTAAGCATTTTGTTCATTTGTTTTATTTTTTCATTTTAAGTTTGATTCTTTTCTTAAAGTTGGGTATTCCTTGTTTTTAGTGTTCAGAATCTGATAATGGATGGTGGTGTGCCGTTATAAGAAAAAGTGGCATTTCGTTAGTGAGAGAATTGGAGCCGCTGGAACGAATGATGCTTTCACCAGATATGAGCCTGATTAATAATGCTGGAGGTGAGTCTTAAAAAGGCTGTATGGTGTAGTAATGATTTCTTGTTAAAAACGTTTTTTCCTACCATTTTATTACTTCTTGTTTCTTCCCAGCAGATGTGAAATTCTAAATTAAGGTTAAATTAAAGTATTATTATCAATTATGAATAAACGCAATTTTTTGAGCTACTTACATAATATCTTCTATCTACTTACCTAATTATTTTCAGACAAATTAATAGTTACAACTTAGGTAGTACTTACGTTTAAAACATAGATTTTTTATCTTCGCTCTCGCTCTTACTAGATGGAGCACTGGTACTCGTAAAATACGGCAAAACATAAGTGTGCTGAGTTCAGCATACTCGAACCTACCCGAGCTTGTGTCAACTTTTATGCAGGGGCGTAGCCGCCGTATCAATTTTTTGGGGCCCCCGAGCTACAGGGGCCATAAAATAGTGAAAACTTAAAAAAAATGTATTTTTTTTAATATACACATTGAATATAGCTTACCTTATTCTTTTTTTTTAAACAAAACAATCTCCGTAAGTCCATACGTTTCCAAATTGACGGTGTTAAAAAAGTAAAATATTTTTTACAAGATATGGTCTAGATATAGGATTTCTCGTATGAAAAAGCATAGTAAGATCAAAGAGGATAGTCTAACAGAGGATATACTCGTATATGTATAAATAAGTATATTTTGATGAAACTAGTAATAAGCTATTTTAATAAACGAAAACTGGTTCTAAAAGTCAGTATTTATTATAACATCCAAAACCCTTTTTTTTTTTTTTTTTTTATCGCTGAGAAATGCTTTACGCACCATACCCTTCCATTTGGGGAATGGAAGGGCGTGTGTGGGGCTCCCGGCGCCCTGAAAAGGGCGCTGCTCCTGGCGGCTAGGACTGCCGACCAGGGGTATACCCACTAAAACTCAGCGGTGTTCTACGAAGGCGTCGTTTGAGTTACTGGACTGCGGGAACGCTTGCGCATGCACACACATCAGTCCAGTCGACGCTGGCCCACCAGATCTTGGGCGGGCGCTCTTCTTTATGGGGGGAAACTTAACATCCAAAACCCTAGAAACGTGTATAGTAAAATCCATAAATGAATTAGTAAATTATTAATTAATTATTAGAATATTGTCTATAATTGGTGCTTTTACCTTCTTTATTATCCCGCATTTTACGAGTACTATGGGCGAGGAGTAATTGTGAATCTATGTTTAAATATTTTTTATAGGGCCCTTAAAATTATTGTTACTCCCACGCCCCTGTTTTTATATGACATAATATTTGACATTAACCCTTAACCACCTAGCACCTATTTTTGTCCTGTTACCACCACCGTGCGGTCGCAAAGACCGCTAATAGATAATTGCGTTGATTTTAGGATTTCAATTAATAAATTTAAGTTGCGTAACAAAACATGCAACTTTATACGCCAATGCTTCGTTGTAGCACCAAATATTTGCTATTAAATTATAAATATCTTTAGGAACTGAAAAAAAAATTTAGCAATTGTTTCGTATTTTTTTAAGTTTTTAACATAAAAAGTAGTAAAAAATAACCATCAATTTTTTTTATTAAAATTATATTTGAATTTTATGAATCATTGCGGTCTCTGGGACCGTAGGTAGGTGGTTGATGGTTAGAAAATAGTCAATTTTAAGAGTAGTTACTAACATATAACAGCTTGCAAGGAATGTCAGGGGTCATATATAGATGGCGTTTCAAAACTTTTGAAACATTTATTTTTTATTGCCAAAATGATTGAAAAACGACAAAAAGACAGATGAGTAGTTTCCGTTTTGTCGATCTTGAATTTTTTTACGTATTATTTTGTTGCTCAGCGAGGATGATGAGTAAATAAAAGGTTTGGACTTAAGCGACATTTTGGTTTGTTCCTAGTACTAAGTCAGAAAACATGTCATGGTTTGGTCGGAAGCTTTTCGAACAGATGTATTATTTGACACACGAGTTGGCATGAAAATAGGTAAAAAACTGCCGCAAGATCAAAGCTATTGTTTACAGGCAGTGCTCCATCTAGTAAGAGCGAGAGCGAAGATAATAAATCTATGGTTTTAAAATATTGTGGTTGGTTTGAAAACAGTCATTTTATTTATATAATGAAGCGATCGATTTACGATCGATGATTTGAATCACTGACTGCAATCGCTTTGCATTTCGTTATTATTGGGACGCAGGTAGGAGTGCTTTCCGAAGATCGTGTGCGATCTCAGATTGTTTCTACTCTCGGATCGAACTCGGGCGTTAGATATTTAGAGTAATACCTTATATTCAATTACAGATTAAATTATACCATAAGAAAGTTTTGTTCATATAGAGAAAAACTCAAGTCACTTCCCAGTATAAGTTTTTTCCACTGGATCTTTTTCCAATTCGACGGCGTCTGTACAGACCCAACACGAATTCCTTCCCAAACCCGTAACATCCTCATCTAGGCAACGAGGTAGGCGAGCTGTCGATGGAGGCCGTGGGCGTGGTGCTCGCCGGCGCGCGCTGGGAGGCGTGGGCGGGCGGCGTGGAGCCGCTGCAGGAGCGAGTGTTCGCGAGTGGCGCGCCGCAGCACCGCCTGCTGCCGCGCCTGCTGCACCTGCTGCAGCACCACCAGGTAACCAGGGGGACTAGGACGGAACTGAGTGATCACTACTAGCAGGCAGCACCGCCTGCTGCCGCGCCTGCTGCACCTGCTGCAGCACCACCAGGTAACCAGGGGGACTAGGACGGAACTGAGTGATCACTACTAGCAGGCAGCACCGCCTGCTGCCGCGCCTGCTGCACCTGCTGCAGCACCACCAGGTAACCAGGGGGACTAGGACGGAACTGAGTGATCACTACTAGCAGGCAACACCGCCTGCTGCCGCGCCTGCTGCACCTGCTGCAGCACCACCAGGTAACCAGGGGGACTAGGACGGAACTGAGTGATCACTACTAGCAGGCAGCACCGCCTGCTGCCGCGCCTGCTGCACCTGCTGCAGCACCACCAGGTAACCAGGGGGACTAGGACGGAACTGAGTGATCACTACTAGCAGGCAGCACCGCCTGCTGCCGCGCCTGCTGCACCTGCTGCAGCACCACCAGGTAACCAGGGGGACTAGGACGGAACTGAGTGATCACTACTAGCAGGCAGCACCGCCTGCTGCCGCGCCTGCTGCACCTGCTGCAGCACCACCAGGTAGGCGGGGGGGGACTAGGACGGAACTGAGTGATCACTACTAGCAGGCAGCACCGCCTGCTGCCGCGCCTGCTGCACCTGCTGCAGCACCACCAGGTAACCAGGGGGACTAGGACGGAACTGAGTGATCACTACTAGCAGGCAGCACCGCCTGCTGCCGCGCCTGCTGCACCTGTTGCAGCACCACCAGGTAACCAGGGGGACTAGGACGGAACTGAGTGATCACTACTAGCAGGCAACACCGCCTGCTGCCGCGCCTGCTGCACCTGCTGCAGCACCACCAGGTAACCAGGGGGACTAGGACGGAACTGAGTGATCACTACTAGCAGGCAGCACCGCCTGCTGCCGCGCCTGCTGCACCTGCTGCAGCACCACCAGGTAACCAGGGGGACTAGGACGGAACTGAGTGATCACTACTAGCAGGCAGCACCGCCTGCTGCCGCGCCTGCTGCACCTGCTGCAGCACCACCAGGTAACCAGGGGGACTAGGACGGAACTGAGTGATCACTACTAGCAGGCAGCACCGCCTGCTGCCGCGCCTGCTGCACCTGTTGCAGCACCACCAGGTAACCAGGGGGACTAGGACGGAACTGAGTGATCACTACTAGCAGGCAGCACCGCCTGCTGCCGCGCCTGCTGCACCTGCTGCAGCACCACCAGGTAACCAGGGGGACTAGGACGGAACTGAGTGATCACTACTAGCAGGCAGCACCGCCTGCTGCCGCGCCTGCTGCACCTGCTGCAGCACCACCAGGTAACCAGGGGGACTAGGACGGAACTGAGTGATCACTACTAGCAGGCAGCACCGCCTGCTGCCGCGCCTGCTGCACCTGCTGCAGCACCACCAGGTAACCAGGGGGACTAGGACGGAACTGAGTGATCACTACTAGCAGGCAGCACCGCCTGCTGCCGCGCCTGCTGCACCTGCTGCAGCACCACCAGGGGGAACTAGGACGGAACTAAGTAATCACTACTAGCAGGACATACATCAGAACCAGCGTGGAGAAGCTGCACCGCCTGCTGCACCTGCTGCAGCACCACCAGGTAGCAAGCAGGGGAACTAGGTCGGAACTAAGTCATCACTACTTAGAGATTATATATCAGGACCAGGGGGCCTACCGCGTAACTAGCGTCGATTTGAACTCGACGTCGACAACTGTTTTCATAGGCTAAATTGTTAACACTGGCGGGTCTCTATTCGACGGTCATTTCTTCATTCGGTCTGTTATCGGCGGTTGCTTTAGCCACGCCCCTTAAATTTCGATTTATTCGTCGATTCGATTCGATTTATTTCGATTTCGACGTCGAGTTCAAATCGACGCTAATTACGAGGTAAAAGGGCAGGTACGGGTGTCAGTAGTGGGCGGGTGATGTGGGGACACACCTGCCCGCATTGCACGAACCACGACCGTCGACGGGTGGGAACACACAGGCCCCCCTTCACCGCGGGGGGTCAAAACGCAGCCCCAGATCTTCAATTTTTTTTAGGCGGGGCAAAATCTGAAAACGCCGCCACTTAACCACTCATATTTATTTTTACCTTTATCATCTTTATAATTTCAGTTATCAGATGTCCACTAACAAATAGCCCTTCCGGAAATAATGCATCATTAGCTATTCTTTCCGTGCTATGCCTGTTTATTTACAGATGTATAGATATGAACGCGTAAGATATACAGGGTGTTTGCTGGGTGAGTAGCCAAAAGAAAATGGTGTATAGGCGAGGCTATTAGCTATTTACTTCTTCTTATTAATTTGCATTTTGATTCAAGTTAAAGAATTTACAATACTTTTAAGATTTTCCTATGGAAAACCCCGGTTTTTTCATGAAAAGTCATTTTTTTTTAATTTACTCTCGGACCAACTGAAAATAATTTTAATTGAGAGCCTAATACTGTCTTATTTCGATGCAATCATAAATTTATACCAATCATCTCACAAAAGGTTACAGTGGATTCACAAACTTCGTTGAACCAGTGGGAAAAAAATGTAATGTCAACTTTGCTATGAAAAAAAATAAAAAAACACGAGTTGAAAATTTCATTTGCTTTTAAAAACTTCTTCAGTCAATACCTACACTTTATATTGAATTGATATGCTACAAATGTAACATTAATAATTAGAAATCTCGACTAAAATAGTAAGTTAGTCCTCAAAGACGGCTGATAAGGAAGGTACGAATCCGTTCAACTACCTATGTAGATAAAAACTTCTGTCTCATTCTAACAAATCTTTAACAATTATGCTATCTCATTTGACTCTTCCTTCACTTTCCTGCCTCGAAATAAGGACTCCTGCTATCTCACACGTTTGACTTCGGGCCGCGTAGATTTTCGGTGACCTACACTTTTCTACAGTTGGAGTAAGATGTTGCTTGAAAATAAGCGTATCTGCCAGTCATGACCAACGGTAGCGTGACTTTTACGCGTGCTAGCAAATCTCATTTCACCAGCTGCAAGTCATGTAGAACCGGTTCACGGAGACTGAATCTAGGAGTTACTTTTACTCCGTTCCTCACCACCCATCTGGTGGTGGAAGCCGCAGAATATTCTGCTATTTGCAACCTTCGCAAGAGGCGACCAAAAAATGAACTCGAACGTTAAAAGATTACCCCCGTGACCCCGTGGTCACGATTGTGGTAACAGCCTTAAGTTTTCCCTATAAATACACCTCTCAAACCGGCAGGTGCGACATTCAACAAAATTGGTTTCATCGCTTATCAGATCCGACTCCCGTCGAGTTTCTTGCTAGGTCTTCTTAGAGAGAGGCTCCTAAAGGAAACAGTGTATTGAAAATGATCACGACGCACTGAGGACCGTACCCAACTAGGTGGCCGTATTAGTTCGTATCGTTAGTCAGAAAATAAAATCATTATTTTATAAGTACATAAGAATAGCAAATAAGAGAAATGTTGCCTGGTCACAAAATAGATACAACAATAGGCATAGATTTGTTAGAATGAGACAAAACTCTTTACCTACATTATGTAGTTGAAGGTGTTCGTACCTTCCTTACCAGACGTCTTTGAGGACTAACTTACTATTTTAGTTGAGATTTCTAACTATTTAACTTACATTTAGCATATCGATATAAAGTATATTAGCTGTAGAAGTTTCTAAAAGCAAATAAAGTTTTCAAACTCGTTAATGTTTTTATTTTTTTTCATAGCAAAGTTGAGATAAAAAAAAACCCCACTGGTTCAACGAAGTTTATGAACCCACTGTAACTTTTTGTGAGATGATTGGTATAAATTTATGATTGCATCTGAACAAGACAGTATTGGACTTTAAATTAAAATTATTTTTGTTTGGTCAGACAGTAAATATAAAAATATTTGACTTTTCATGAAAAAATTGGGGATTTTCTTAGGAAAATCTTAAAAATGTTGTAAATTCTTAAACGTGAACCAAAATGCAATATAATAAGTGGAAGTAAATAGTTACTAGCACTCACCCACCAAACACCCTGTATATTTTATACACTGCACAGGATAGGATTAAAAATAAAAAGTTATATAGTAAAAATAAAAATAAAATTGGTGTATTCAATTGCAATTATTATGAATTAAAATTTACTTTTCGAGCTTTTTGTTCAGCAAATTAATCTATGACCTTGTCATAATTTCCGTTCCTGCGCGCGAACGGGTGCGCATTTTGAAATACGCCTAAAGAGGCGCCACACTATACGTCTAATACGAATAATACGTCACATGTTCCATGTGCTGTCCCTGAGTATCGGTCTAGTTGATATGGCCAGAGTAAAATAAGAGTGAAAGTTCTGTAATTGAACTTTTATTTGTTCTGTGGTCAAAGTTAAGTAGGTATTATTATGTTATTTTTTTGTAAATAATGAATTTGGCCGCCCCCTGAGCTTGCCGCCCGGGGCATGGGCCCCGGCTTGCCCCCCCCTAGATCCGGCCCTGTCAAAACGGGCCCGTCTACTAGACGGGCCATCGCCGGTGGAGTCGTGGCGTAGGGCCGACGGCCGGTCCCACGACTCCACCACAAAGGCGAAGACGGAGCGCCGCGGGGTTTTAGTGGGTAGACGTGTCAGCCGCTCAGGTGGGAGTCCCACACACGGGGGCGTGTACCACCCCGGTGGAAGGTACGGTGCGTAAATGCATTTCCCCGCGCAAACAAAAAAAAAGGTACGGGTGTCAGTGGAAACAGCGAAAGATATGTCGGAAGTACCGAGAACTAGGTTAAGAATACGACAAAACTAGGAAGGTAATTGTGTAAACAAATTATTAAATAATAATCAGACGCGACTTTGGCTTTTTAAGGCAATCTATCTTGTAATAAAGACAATTTCGGCTTCTCCAAACTTTACGATACTTTATGCGTCTAATCGCGGGGCGTGGGAACACAAGATAAAGCTCAGTACAGTAATGACTCACCTTTTTAAATTATCCACATGAATACACTGTTATTTTATCCAAATATACTAGTATAAACTTACTTACGCTGTGCCAAGTTTATTGTATTTTTTAACTTAGAGTAACAAGCACGTCCAATATCACTAATTTATTAACCTTAGTATTTCTATATTTTTTTACCAGACCCTTACCCCGCAACAAGTGAACGAGTTGAATTCTATTCTTGAACCAATCAAAGATCTACAAAGTGCCGTGTTGGAACTAAACGACGCTCTACGATTGGATGTTCCCGATATCGATACTACTAAAAGTAAGTTCAAATAATATTTTTGCAAAGTGAATTCTGTAAAACTTTAATTAAAGTACAAAATATGTTTGTTTTAGATGACGACGAAGACACAAGTGAATATGATACGTTGTTTTCAAGTGACTTGGGCATCGCTATTGTCACTGAATCGATTCGTCAAATGGCTGAAATGAGGTAAATAATTTTTGCAGTAAGATATAGAAGATTTTATATTTGAATTAGTAAGTGTATTATTACATTATGAAACTTACTTCAATACAATAAGTTGTACAAGAAAACACTTTGCTAGTATTGTCCACGCTTCACATTTGTGTAAATTTTGCCGAATTGTTCACAAAACATTAAATTTTCCCAACCTAAGTATCTTTCTCTTATAATTTCCATCGAAAACTTGACTTTAAGATGGAAAAACGTTTTAAACTCCGTTAAATGGCTGACTCCTCGTAAGCCGAAAAACATACAAGAATAGCGACTTTGCTATATACTATGTAATGATGTACTAGATGCCGCGTGGTGGGCAGCGCGCTGGCGGCGCTGGGCGTGGTGGCCGGCGCCGGCGGCGTGCCCGGCGCCGGACACTGCGCCGTGCACTGGCAGGCCTACCGCGCGCTGCTGTGTCTCACGCACATACTGCACAGGTGGGTACCTACTGTGGGTAGAGAGATGACCACGGAGATAGGTTACAGATACGGGAGGACAAGGCAAGCGTGTCGCTGGCAGACTAGACAACATTTTAGGATACGTTTAGTCTAGTTGATAGACAAAACTATGCTCGTTGTTACTCGTCATAAAGTAGGCGTCTCAACTTTGTCTCAATATTGTGCATGAAATGGTGTTTCAAATAAATAAATATCTACATAACAATTTATTATGAACTTTGCTATAAGTGCCAAACTTACTTTGTTTTTAATCTCTATAATTTATAAATTATAAGTCAGGCAACAAAGTCCAGTTACAAATATTTCAACACAATGCAACAAAATATATGTATACAAGTACTTTACAAACATTTCTACATACAACCTTCTCTTGCATCTGATCATTGTCTACCCACCCAGCAACACCGGCTCTACCGAGCTCTCCCGCCTCAAGCCCAGCGTCCTCGGCCTGCCCCCCGCGGCGGAGGGCCCGGCGCTGGGCCGGCTGGGCACTGTTCACGCGTACGCCTCTACCGAGGGCGGGCGGCGTGCGCGGGCGCATCTAGCCGCGGCCCGCGCGCCGACGTTCTGGCACCAGGCCATGCCGCTGATGACGTATCACTTGGCGCATCAGCTGTATCCTTTTTTGATTGAAACACGCGGTAGGACGACCTCTGTGGTCAGCGGTGTATATGTTACAGCCAAAGTAATAAATCTGGATATTATATATTTAGGATTCAGAAGCTGAGATAATTAAAAAAAAAATACAAATGATTGAATAAAATGACAGTTTACTTTAAATTTATCGGAAAATTACATTTACTTTCTTACTTACGACTAAAACATAAATCACCAATTACTTTAATCAAAACAAAATCACTTACTCAGTATAATTCTCCTTAATTAACAATTTCCAACTTATTTAAATAATAACGACAATATGAAAACAACTAAAAACAAGTCGCGTCGAACACATCCGTCCTAACCGAGCGCCAACGAGCAAATGTCCGCAGCAGTCTCGAAGTGGGGCTTATATAGCCCGTCCGGGTAGCATGACGTCTAAGGGATCCTGATAGCTAACTCGGCCTCTCCTGACTCGCAGTCGTCCTCGACGCAATGGAGCAGCCGTCTTCCGGTGTCTCATCAGTAGGTTCAGTCTCCAATTCACCACTAGCGAGCATTGTCGATGCTCCTGCTGTAGAATTGCATATCTCCTCATCTAAAACATTTTTTGTTTTCGTATTACGATTTGTAAATGAACAAAACAAACAAATTTAAACAAAATAAATAAAAATATGTCAAAAGAAAAATTGAGAGCTCTCATTTCCTTTTCTTGACCAAACTGTTGTATCTTCAGAGCATCTAAACAACCTGAAAAAAAAAACATAGACAGAAGGCGTCCCCTCTGCCTATATCGGACCATGCGTCCTCCATGACTATAAGTCCAAAGTGACCAAACGTCTTATGTGACCAAGCGTCTTGTGTGACCAAACGTCTTAATGTGACCAAGCGTCTCAATGTGACCATGCGTCTCAATGTGACCAAGCGTCTTAATGTGACCAAATGTCATAATTTGACCAAGCGTCTTACATGATATGGTGTCACTGGGAAACATAATTAAATTCAAAATAACCCACCATCAAAAAATGCAGCACAGGAGTCTGGGCACCATTCTCCATGCCACGGCACCATATATTGTGCGGCAGCTTGCGTTGTCTTTCCATAGGACCCACTCAGCAACTTCAACCGATAACGATCATTAGGCAAAACTTCAATGACGCGGTACGGCCCTCTCATGCCGGGGTCCAGCTTGCCAGTAGATTGAGAGTATTTAATGACAAATACTAAGTCTTCTGTCTTGAATGTACGTGGTGCGTGCCGGTGCCTATTAACATATGCGTCCTGACTGGCTTGATTTCGCGCTAACAGTTCGTGAGCTCTTGACCGACAGAGTTCCCTCCAGGCTTCACGATTTTGTGCCATATCGACCGCCACGTCACGAATCAGGGATCGGATGATAGGAGTAGTGCCATTTGTGCCGACTAAAAGATTCAAAGCTGACGCTTGGGTCGTCTTTTGCTTTGAAATGTTCAAGACGAGTTGGAGTCTCCAAAGTTGTTCTGACCAGCTAGCGTTTTTATGGTTAACCTCGATGCGTATCATGTTTAATACGGTTCTGACGTATCTTTCTATTTGGCCGTTAGCGTTATGCATCTCTGGAGTTATAAAATGTATTTCGCAACCATATTCTGACAGCAAGGCCGAAAATTGAGCAGACTCAAACATTCGCCCACGGTCCGTTACTAAAAGTTTCGGCACTCCAAACAGCGAAATAGCATTCGTGAACGCTCGCCTCAGCTCTGATACATCTTGTTTTTGGATGGGATACAGTAAGCAGAATTTCGTAAACGAATCGACCATCAATAACACAAATTTATTGCCATTTGATTCTGGTAAAGGCCCCAAAGCATCGACATGTATCGTTTCAAAAGGGTTACTTGGCTTTTCCCACGAAACAATAGGTTGATGAGGAGCTCTCGGGACACGTTTTTTTGAAATACACGTGAGGCAATGCTTGATATATTTAGCCACAAACGAACGTAGTCCAGGAAACCAAAAATGTCTGAGTATTAGGTCGACGGTCTTTTCGGTACAGATGTGTTCGTGTTCGTCGTGAAATATACGGAGTAAGCTTAATCTATGGCCCTTAGGAACATAACATAATAACCTAGACTCTTCACCGGTCGGTGAATACCGATAATACAGGACATCATTTTGGTAAACATACCGATGTGCATCCAATTCTCTATCCTGTAATTTTTGAAGAAGAGCTTGAGTTTCATTATCTGCAGATTGAGCTATTTGAGCCCAATTACGAGGCTTTGAGATATGATGCACATGAGTAGGAATAGGGTTGCGACTGAGATAGTCAGCATGTGGCATCATGATGCCCTTGCGGTATTCTATCTCAAATGAAAAATCTTGTAAGTAGACCCACCATCGAGCAACACGTGGGAGCAGGTCCTTTTTCTTTTCGGTGGCCTTGAGAGCGTTGCAGTCGGTAACTATTTTAAATTTAAGACCTACCAAATAATGGCGGAAGTGTTGCAACGCTCTCACGACCGCCAAGGTCTCCAACTCATAAGAGTGGTACCTGCTCTCCGCGCCCTGTGTGGTCTTGCTGAAATAAGCAACGACGTGGTTCTTGCCGTCTGTCGATTTTTGGATGAGTACGGCCCCATAACCGATGCTACTAGCATCAGTGTGGACTTCTGTCGGAAGGGAAGGGTCAAATATTGACAGAATAGGGGAACTGGTTAGTGCATCAACGATATCCTTACGCACCTTTTCCTGTTCGGGACCCCAAGAAAAATCAACTTTATTCTTTGTCAGACGAGATATGCAAGCAGTTTTGGTTGCGTAATTACGAATGTATCTCCTAAAATACCCAGCAAGACCAAGAAACTGCCGGACCTGCCGAACATTTTTGGGAGGTGGAACTTCGACTAGGGCTTTTATTTTATGAGGACTTGGTTTTACTTGACCCATACTTATAACCCGGCCTAAATATTCAACTTCGGTTGAAAGAAATGAGCACTTTGGAAGTTTAATGGAAAATCCTGCCTCGGTTAACGTTTTGAGAACATCATCTAGTAATTTGATACCGTCGTTTATGGAATTACTCATGATAAGCACATCATCTACATATACCAAAACGTACCCAGCTTCTATGTGCTTACGAAGGGTATTGTTAATAATTCTTTGGTAGACTATTGGTGAGTTAGACAAACCATAAGGCATGCGAAGATATTCGAAGTGCCCTTCTGGGGTAACGAAGGCGGTTTTATGGACACTGCTTTCGTCAATGGGAATTTGATGAAAGCCTGTGGCCATATCCAGACTCGTGAAATATTTAGAATGACCCAACCTATCTATATGATCCTCTATGAGGGGAAGAGGATAGCGATCTCTAACCGTTACGCGATTAAGTGCTCGGTAATCAACGCACATTCGGTCTGTCCCATCTTTCTTTTTGACCAATATAATGGGGCTAGCATATTGGGACTTTGACTCGCGAATAATGCCCTTTTCCTTAAGATCTTTAACTATATCGCGGACTTTTAATTTCTCAGAGTGAGACAATTTATACGGTCGGTATGCGATAGGTTTGTTGTCAGTTACTTCTATTGTCATTTTTCCTGTCGTAACAGATGTCGAGGCAGTACCAGCAATAAAATATTTCAAGTATTTTTTTACAATTGACATTAGAAGATCTAAATCTTTACCTTGAAGAGGGGTAGTGATTTTTAAAGGTTCTGATACTGCCTGAACCGCGGTTTCGACCGAACGTGTCAGATATTGCCTATCCTTGGTGCGCATATAAACAATCCCGTCACGATTAAGGATGTCGGTGCCAATAATGATAGGTGCACTCATGCAGGATTCTGGGACAACAACGAAATCGGCTTCAATTGAAATTTCATCAAATTCTACGGTTAACGTGACGTAAGTAGTAGATTCTATAACTTTATCACTAATTCCTTTTAAGACGCAACATATCGGCCGTCGTTCACACGTTAAAAACTTTAAAACGTTAGCAGCTATAAGCGACACATTTAAAGCACCACTATCTATCAGAACGTCAACAGGAACGCCTTGAACTACGGCAGTGACAAGATCTTTGTTAATTGGTGATTTTGGTGCACTGCACAAATTGACATTTCGCGTATTTCGAGGTGCAGACCGATTCTTCGCAAAACAAGAAACTTCATTGTGACCCGGCTTCTTACAGAAGTTGCAAACAAGGTTGTCGCTACTTGTACTGGGCGGCGGGCCCTGTATTGCTTTGGATCTTTTGTGACAATGCAGCGACTTGTGACCCACTTGTCCGCATGTAAAACACCGTGACTTATAAAGGTTACCAGAGGGACGCTTAGTTACAACGTTCCGATTTTCAAATTTAGTCCGAATTGGTTTAACGTAGATAGATAAAAACGATACTAGATCTTCACAAGATAAATTAGCATTAGCGGCGGCCGCCCTAACTTGCGGATCAGTTATTCCCCGTATGACGATTAAAGCTCGAAGCTCATCGCTTAAACCTTTAACTATTCTCAATCGTAACAGAGTCCGTCTAGCGTATTCAGCAAAACTGGTGTACTTATCGGAGTTAGATTGCATCGCATCAAATAGGATATTCGCATAATCCAGTTTTCGTGGGCATAACGGTTTAAATTCACGACAAAAATTTGCCCAAGTGCGATCATGAGTCACCCATTCATTTAGCCAAGACCGCGCATCTCCCCTTAAACAGCCCGACACGCGCGATAAACATTCCGACTCGCCCCATTTGTTAATAGCCATTGCTCTTTCTACCTCCGCACACCATACATCAATATCATTTATTGCCGGATCAAAGTTAGAAATAAAATAATTCTGAGCGTTAGACGCAGACAGTGACTTAATGGCGTCAGCCAAAATTCGTGTTGAATCGATTACATCCGTGGTGTGAGAGGGTATCGAAGCGTTAGGATCGCGAACGTCTGACGCTGTGCTCTCGGGTGGACAAGTTGTTGGTGTTGCGGTTAAACCTAATCGAGAATCTTCCAGATTTGACTCGACGTTGTCATTTATGGCCGCACTGATACAATTTTGCAAGACTGGGGGCGTATGCGATCCTACAGAAACGTTCACTCTGCTCAGTTCATTATTCGTACGCGGGGTATTTTCGAGTTTATTTAACCTCGAAAGAATCGTCTCTAAGGTATGTTGCATTGAATCAATGTTACCGTGTGAATCGCGGTCCCTAACCGTTCCAAGCCGCGAACGAGTACTGCTACGCGAATCAGATCTACCGCGAGATCGCATTCTATTACGTGAACGAGACCTATCCGGCGTACGCGAGGTTCGTGCACGTGGTTCGCAGCGCGACCGCGATCTATCCCGATCCCTACGCACGTGTTCGCGTCGACGCGACTTGTTTCGGACCGAGCGTTGCTCATCAGACATAATTGAACACTTTTAATCACCAAAAATAAAAGTAAGTTTCTAAGTATTGGTGCTTTATGTCTAACCTCAAAATACAAACGTTAAAAGTAAATAATGGGCTTGAGAAAGGATCCCACTTCTGAATTTAGGATTCAGAAGCTGAGATAATTAAAAAAAAAATACAAATGATTGAATAAAATGACAGTTTACTTTAAATTTATCGGAAAATTACATTTACTTTCTTACTTACGACTAAAACATAAATCACCAATTACTTTAATCAAAACAAAATCACTTACTCAGTATAATTCTCCTTAATTAACAATTTCCAACTTATTTAAATAATAACGACAATATGAAAACAACTAAAAACAAGTCGCGTCGAACACATCCGTCCTAACCGAGCGCCAACGAGCAAATGTCCGCAGCAGTCTCGAAGTGGGGCTTATATAGCCCGTCCGGGTAGCATGACGTCTAAGGGATCCTGATAGCTAACTATATATACTGTCTAGCCATTATATATAATGTCTACTCATTTTAGATAAAGTGATAATTGACACAAAATTAATCACATTAACTGGCTATTATATATAATATCTTCGAAGACTTGGATAATGTAATAAAACAAGTAGATATTCGTTTGTGTTACGGCAAAAACCCGAAGCGCAGCTGCACCTAGTTTTAGCCGGTTAGAAACATCAATAGGTTAGGTTAGTTAGGTTACTTTTTTGATACCGCCCAAAAAAAGGACTTATGATTGAAGCCAGTTTTTATACATGTTACGGCTAGTACCCGAAGTGCGGTTGCACCTAGTTTTAGCCGGTTAGTAGACTTTTTTATATGGAAAACTGTAACAAAAATTATATTCCTATAGATATAAAAACTGGCTTCAATCATGAGTCGTCGGAGTCCCGCTACGCGGGACTCCTTTTTTTGGGCGGTATCAAAAAAGTAACCTAACTAACCTAACCTATTGATATTCTAACCGGCTAAAATTAGGTGTAGCCGCACTTCAGGTATTAGCCGTAAAACAAGTCGGCTAGGTCATATTATTACTTTGGCTAACTTTGACACGCTATTATGAATAATGTCCAAAAAGTGATTAATTTATTACATTGTCTAGTCAATTTGGCTATTATAAATAATTACCAGTCATTATGTATAATATCCATTTAATCACTATGACTGTAACATATATACCGGACTGCTAAGCGGATGGTTCCGGGTTCGAGCCCCGGGTCGGGCCAATTTGGTAGAAATGGTTTTCCGACATTGGCTCGTGTCTGGGTATAACTAGGTTCTGCCCTAGTCCATTGTGTGATACCTGTAACACAGGTGCTTAATGCGCTTACCATAGGGCCACATAATTGGTGTGTCAGTCTGGAGATTATTATTATTTATATAATATAATGAAAAAATAATATAATCAAGATTTAAAGATCTGGTAAACTATACTGATGTTAACACAGGTTTCTATATGTATAGGAAAGAGAGTGTGAATTTGAGTAACATATAAGTGATTTGCTGAGATCATTAACTATTAAAATTGTTTTAGTTCGAATTTTCTGTCACTTACTATAGTGAAGCTACTTCGAAACGAAAACGTTCTAAATTGAACTGTAACTGACGTATACTCACTTGTGTTCAAAATTGTAAAATAATTTTAAAGTATATTATACGAATTATACGAATTTGAGAAACGTCTATGTCTATACCATACCCGGAAAAAGGAGGTATACCTTCAGCTTGGTTTCATCCTATAATTTAAAAAAATCCGAAATCAAAATCACACGTCATCAAATTTCCTGAACAAACGCAACTAGCTGGGCGGTGAGCGGTGGATTCGACTTCGGCTGGTGGCTCGCTACTATCAACCAGCCGCGGCTGGTGCAGAGCTATGTAGCCATGCTGGAGCCCTGGTGCGAGTGGAATGCTTGTTCACGTAAGATAACTAACACATTAATGGAAAATTATATATATATTATAATATAGGTAGCAAACGAGCATGCGGGTCACCTGATGGTAAGTGATCACCGCCGCCCATGACTACCCCGCAACACTAGGTGTTGGGGGTGTGTTGCTGAAACTTTGAGAAAATTGGGCACCGGATACCGCACTCATCGAACGAAACGCAGGGACATCGTCCCTACTTCACGTCGGTTTTCTGTGCGAATAGTGTGAAGAATAACTATTATAACAATACAGTATATTTGATATATGAGTCAAATGAAGTTCACTAAGTAAAACTGATTTAAAATGAGTGCAGACAATAAACCAAATTCGAATGAGCTTATTCGTTTTAGACACAATTTTCCTTAACTTGACTCAGGTCTTGGCTGATTGAAGCTACTTTAGGTTACACTTTCAATCACCTTAGATAACATTTCTTTAATTTCACTCTTCGTTAATCAAATATCGTTTATCCAGGTCAGTTTATCCTTGGCATGGCCCTCCTGGACTTAGACGACATGGAAGGCGCATACATCGCCTTCTGTAAAGCGGCTAAAGGTGTCAGCAACGAGCCGTTCTTGAGGAAACTAGTGGCGGCACCTAACGCCAGACTTACGCAACACCAAGCTTTGGTTTTGTACTATATGAAGGTAAATATGAATACAACCGAATTAAAATAACCCTTTTTTTCGTCTGTTAAAAATATACCTTCATTATCATACACAGTATAAAAGCAAAGTCGCTAATCGCGTCGGTTTGTCTTCTTACTTCTTCCAAACCACGTAATGGATTTAACTGTAGTTTTAAACATTTTTCAGTTTTTTTTCGAATATATTAAAGTAAAGTAAAAAACGTTTTTTAAGTAAACCATTGCAAATCGGGGACGGTCCACTTTACTAGTAATTTATGAAGTAGTAAACACATTCAAATTGTGGTTTTTATTTGTCAGGTTATAAAACTATTTGAAATCCACGACGCGGGAGCGTGTGTGGTGCGATTGGCAGAAACGGCTATAAGCATTGCGGACAAAGATGACCCTAATTTGGTAAGTTAACATTTCTTTCGTTTTTATTTTATTGCTAATGAACGAGTGAATAATTTTTTATATTGATTTTAAGTTTTGACGACTAAGCGCTTTAGTCAGGAAGTAAGTGATACGCAGATAACTATTGTCTTCAAATAATGCAAAACATCCCTAGTTTTACTATACATAAGCAAATCGCTATTTAATTATCCTTAATTACATACGCATGATGACAGAAACGTCAAATAATCAGTAAAGTTTTTTATTAAGTTAGCGAGTTAAACGTTCTGATAGAGCTTATCCGCTTATTGAAAAAATACAATCAATCAAATAAAAAAAATCAAAAATGTTTATTTCCTTAATATTTAGCTTATTAGGACAAATTCGTAAATATGCTTAAGTGGTCTGTGTTAACAAATAAGCATTTAAATAGAAGTTGGCCGAATGGCCTACATACTCGTAGGTAGACAATCAAATCTTAATATTTAAACCTAAATATTCTAAATATTCTAAGCTATAAAACTTGGTACATACAAGTGTAAGTAATTCAATCTGGTCGTAGTTACTGCTGCGTTGTCTGCCGGCGTATGAATAGTGGATTTAGTGCAGAAGGTAAAAAATGAGTTTTGCATTAGTGTTAGTGTATACAGATAGATATGATGTGACGTCAGACCTCAAGCGCGACGCATTCTTTACTTGGTAAAAACCGGTTAATTCCGCTTTTTGTCTCCCCCCGCGAGACGTATCCTCCCTGCGCACCCTCCGCGTTTCACCCCTTGTGCTGATAGCAGCGTAATTTTTTGTACAATATAAGTATATGAAAATAACTGCCAACACAAGTTAACTAAGAATATCTCTTTGCTAGTATACTCAAATACGGTTTTTTTATTTTTCGTTCCACATTCAAAGTTGAACTCTAATTTATTTGAGCTTTTATTACTACGTAATAATCTTAAGTAAAATCAATAATATTTATTTTTTTAATTTGTCTTGTGTCTAGATAAATATTTCTTTTACCTAACCCTACTTTTAGTGAACACTCACACTATTGCAAAACTCAGCTTACGCCTTCTGAACTATACCATGTAACTATCTGGTCTATAATAATGCCTAAGAGTTTCTTTGGAGACCTTATCAATTGATGGACAATGGCAGACATGTTGAGTGTTTTGTGTCACAACTATGTATTTTAAAAATAAATTTGGCCTTGCGGTTTGGAATTATTATAAATTCCTTAGCATATGTTATTAGTCTTGTCGGTATAGAGAGAAAGTAAGTTGAGCTTGAGCCACTAAGCAATCTTACCTGAACCTAGTTCGGCACAGCTCTTTACTTCTTACCAGCAAAGGCAGTGTAGTCGGCGTACGACAGTATTTTCGCATTGTTGATCTTTATGGCACAGAGGTCATTAATGTAAGTGAGAAACAGTGTAGGCCCATGTACGCTACCTGTGGCACGCCTTACGACAATAACTCCTCACTACTGATACATCCTGTCAGTTTTACTCTTTATTTTCGTTCTGACGAATAATCTGTAAAAAGTGCAAGTGGAACCACTCTTATTCCAATCCTCCAATTTGCGAACAAGGATTGCGATTGACACAGTGTCGATCTTGCTATCCGTCCTATCTGTTTGCTTAACTGATAATTGAAAAACCAGCTATTAGGAAAGTATATTAGTTTCACCGCTAATGACGAATCATTGACTATACTGCACTGATAGGTACATACATGGTGTTAAACAACACGTACCAGTGTAGCATTTGTAAAGAGAATAACGGTCAAGAATATGCGTGCGCATTGTAAACTGTCGTCTTGCAGTTTTATAAACTACTAGTGGCCGCCCGCGACTCCGTTCGCGTGGAAGTCGGTTTCCCGTGGAAGTCGGTTTCCCGTGGAAGTCGGTTTCCCGTGGGAATAAGACGTTTTCCCGCGGTAAAAAGTACCCTATGTCCTTTCCCAAGTTCAGTTCTTTCTTCATACCAAATTTCATCACAATCGGTTCAGTGGTTTAGGCGTGAAAGCGTAACAGACAGACAGACAGACAGACAGACCGACAGACAGACAGAGTTACTTTCGCATTTATAATATTAGTAGGGACTAGTAGGGATAGTAGGGATTTTACTGGCTGGTTGTAGACTACATCAAGATTTTATGATTGTCCTATGAAAAAGAGTCTTTGCTATTTAAAAAAAATGGATAGGTTTTGGCTTCTCTCATTGAAGTATCATCATCATTACACATTATAAATCCAAGTCGCTAATTCTGTCTGTTTGTATGTTTGTCCGCTATCTCCTCCTAAACTATGAAACGGATTTTGATGCGTTTTTCGCTATACAGGGTCTGTCGTAATGAATGGATAACCCGCTACCTACAGTTGATCCGGATGTGAGGCTATAAGAAAATGGTGTTTTCTTGCCAGGGTTGTCAACCATAAGAAAATGGCGTAGACTTTTAAACTTTTTTATAAATTTCGCTATTTTTTTCATTTATTCCGCTGCCATTTCTTCAAATTTTGATTTATTTGTATAATTCTTTTAGTATTATACTGCTGAAGACGTGTATTATGTAATTTAAATACAATTTTAGGTGTTATTCACGTTGAACATTATCAAAATACTCATTTTAAGAAAAATATTTCCAATTTTTTTTCTTTATGTCAACTTTTGATCATCTCCTGTGGAAAAAAAAAGTATGACGTTATAGCTGCCCATGATCTTAATAAATTGTCTAGTATGTGTAGATTCTAAAAAGGTATAACGATGTGTACTTTACAAGCAACATTAAGTTACAGGACCGAGTACACTAATCAAGGTCGGAATTTTTATTTTTCATGTTATGTTATAAATGGTTGTAAAACTTCGTCATTATGATTTTATTCTATCAAAATACTTTGCACAAACACTATCGGGCCACTAATAGGATATTTAGAAGAAAACCCGGTTTTTTTGGGAAAAAAATAACATTACTTCACGATAATAATGTAATGAAAATGTACAAATGAAAATTGTTGTGCTCTAATAGTTACATGCGACAAACATGTTGCGACAAGTTTATTCGAAATTAAAACGGATTTTAAAAATCGAACAAGACCGCATTACAAAGAAAAGGGTACTCATCACATCAGTGTGATTTTGACCATCGCATGTCCTTTTGTTCACATTGGCCCCGATTCTGAAAACACTCTAAACTAAACTAAAACTATCGCTGTCACTTACACATCAATAAGACAGAGACAGGTAATCATTTTAGTCCTGTCAAACTAAAATGTACGTGCAATATGACACGGCGAAGGCAATTTTAGGCTAGTCCTCAGCGCATTTCGTTCAATTTCAGAATGATGTGGACTAAATTTAGTGAGACCAATGTACCTGTCTTGTTCTAATACGAAGCATGAGAAAGTGACAGCGATATTTTTAATTTAGTTTTAGAGAGTGTTTTGAGAATCGGGGCCACTATTTTCGTCAATTTGTTACTGCTTTCTAATATTTGACTATGATTTTCCTTGTGATTTGGACTTGATAACGTGGTGATACTGATGACTTTGCTCACATTTACGGACATTGTGTTGTGCTATCGATTGAACTTGTTGTTTTGGAAAAGTTTTTGTGTAGTTTGTGTATTATGCCGCAACAGTATACGCCGGCCGAATACGCGAACATGCATTACATTTACGGTGTATGTAATGGCAGCACCAATAGCGCTTCTAGTGTTTATCGTGTAAGATATCCAAATGTGTGACATCCTGATTACCGTGTGTTCATTAAAGTGCACAATGCATTTATGGAAGGACGATTTCCTTCTAATTTTTTCCACTTTTCTTTGTAATGCGGTCTTTGTTCGATTTTTTAAATCCGTTTCAATTTGGAATAAACTTGTCGCAACATGTTTGTCGCATGTAACTATTAGAGCACAACAATTTTCATTTGTACATTTTCATTACATTATTATCGTGAAGTAATGTTATTTTTTTCCCAAAAAAACCGGGTTTTCTTCTAAATATCCTATTAGTGGCCCGATAGTGTTTGTGCAAAGTATCTTGATAGAATAAAATCATAATGACGAAGTTTTACAACCATTTATAACATAACATGAAAAATAAAAATTCCGACCTTGATTAGTGTTCTCGGTCCTGTAACTTAATGTTGCTTGTAAAGTACACATCGTTATACCTTTTTAGAATCTACACATACTAGACAATTTATTGAGATCATGGGCAGCTATAACGTCATACTTTTTTTTTCCACAGGAGATGATCAAAAGTTGACATAAAGAAAAAAAATTGGAAATATTTTTCTTAAAATGAGTATTTTGATAATGTTCAACGTGAATAACACCTAAAATTGTATTTAAATTACATAATACACGTCTTCAGCAGTATAATACTAAAAGAATTATACAAATACATCAAAATTTGAAGAAATGGCAGCGGAATAAATGAAAAAAATAGCGAAATTTTTAAAAAAGTTTAAAAGTCTACGCCATTTTCTTATGGTTGACAACCCTGGCAAGAAGACACCATTTTCTTATAGCCTCACATCCGGATCAACTGTAGGTAACGGGTTATCCATTCATTACGACAGACCCTGTATATTAGGGAATTTATTAATTTAAGCTTGTAAATATAGAAATTTAAAAAAGGGTTCTTTAAGTTAGCCGAAATTTAATGTTTCGTGATCAAGTCGGCCAAAAATACACCATTGCGAAGCGTGGGCGGGTCGCTAGTAATGTATAATTTGGAACTCCTGCACCAAATTTCATGGCTTTAGCTTTCATAGTTTACACTCAGCGATGATGAATCAGTCAGTCAGTCAGGAGTTTACCAAGCGAGGTAGTGGGGTAGCGTGCGTCTAATAAGTCATAGACGTGATATATCCGTCACAGAAGCGACAATTGGTTTACCTTCTGCCTACGTCAATTGGTACTTATTGGAACATAGTTAATGAATTTGAAAGAATACATAGACAAAGTTCAACAGCTTAGTATGACGAGAGACTGCTTTTTACCGCTGGTATAAGTTCGATTACCCCGGGAAAATTTAGGTAAGGTACCCCGGTTAGGTACTCGGCTAGTGACCCCATAATCATAATCATAATCATCATTTATTCATAATTTAAATATTACATGTCAAATAAAGGGAATACATTTACAAGATCAAAAAAAAAATAAGTTAATAGAAATAAAATAATAATAATGTCAAAGCAAATAAAAGAAAATACAATAATAAGAAAACGATGAAACTTCAAATAATAATAGATACAATAAAGATATTAAATTAGGTCACGGTTTTAGTCATAAAAATTATAAAAATAAATGTCAAATACAAATTTATGTCAAAAAAAAACAGTTGCTTAAGTAACTTATAAGTACGAGGTCGCTGTATGTCGGTGGTTGTTGCAGGCGATGTTCCAGTGGCTGGTGTTCAAGTGGCACCTGGCGGGCGGCCGCACGGAGCGCGCCATCAGCGCCGCCGCCGCCGCGCCCACCGCCGCCGCGCGCGCCGCCGCCGCCGCCACGCTGCTCACCACGCTAGGTATGTATACACGATGCAGTGGCTGGTGTTCAAGTGGCACCTGGCGGGCGGCCGCACGGAGCGCGCCATCAGCGCCGCCGCCGCCGCGCCCACCGCCGCCGCGCGCGCCGCCGCCGCCGCCACGCTGCTCACCACGCTAGGTATGTATACACGATGCAGTGGCTGGTGTTCAAGTGGCACCTGGCGGGCGGCCGCACGGAGCGCGCCATCAGCGCCGCCGCCGCCGCGCCCACCGCCGCCGCGCGCGCCGCCGCCGCCGCCACGCTGCTCACCACGCTAGGTATGTATACACGATGCAGTGGCTGGTGTTCAAGTGGCACCTGGCGGGCGGCCGCACGGAGCGCGCCATCAGCGCCGCCGCCGCCGCGCCCACCGCCGCCGCGCGCGCCGCCGCCGCCGCCACGCTGCTCACCACGCTAGGTATGTATACACGATGCAGTGGCTGGTGTTCAAGTGGCACCTGGCGGGCGGCCGCACGGAGCGCGCCATCAGCGCCGCCGCCGCCGCGCCCACCGCCGCCCGCGCGCCGCCGCCGCCGCCACGCTGCTCACCACGCTAGGTATGTATACACGATGCAGTGGCTGGTGTTCAAGTGGCACCTGGCGGGCGGCCGCACGGAGCGCGCCATCAGCGCCGCCGCCGCCGCGCCCACCGCCGCCGTGCGCGCCGCCGCCGCCGCCACGCTGCTCACCACGCTAGGTATGTATACACGATGCAGTGGCTGGTGTTCAAGTGGCACCTGGCGGGCGGCCGCACGGAGCGCGCCATCAGCGCCGCCGCCGCCGCGCCCACCGCCGCCGCGCGCGCCGCCGCCGCCGCCACGCTGCTCACCACGCTAGGTATGTATACACGATGCAGTGGCTGGTGTTCAAGTGGCACCTGGCGGGCGGCCGCACGGAGCGCGCCATCAGCGCCGCCGCCGCCGCGCCCACCGCCGCCGCGCGCGCCGCCGCCGCCGCCACGCTGCTCACCACGCTAGGTATGTATACACGATGCAGTGGCTGGTGTTCAAGTGGCACCTGGCGGGCGGCCGCACGGAGCGCGCCATCAGCGCCGCCGCCGCCGCGCCCACCGCCGCCGCGCGCGCCGCCGCCGCCGCCACGCTGCTCACCACGCTAGGTATGTATACACGATGCAGTGGCTGGTGTTCAAGTGGCACCTGGCGGGCGGCCGCACGGAGCGCGCCATCAGCGCCGCCGCCGCCGCGCCCACCGCCGCCGCGCGCGCCGCCGCCGCCGCCACGCTGCTCACCACGCTAGGTATGTATACACGATGCAGTGGCTGGTGTTCAAGTGGCACCTGGCGGGCGGCCGCACGGAGCGCGCCATCAGCGCCGCCGCCGCCGCGCCCACCGCCGCCGCGCGCGCCGCCGCCGCCGCCACGCTGCTCACCACGCTAGGTATGTATACACGATGCAGTGGCTGGTGTTCAAGTGGCACCTGGCGGGCGGCCGCACGGAGCGCGCCATCAGCGCCGCCGCCGCCGCGCCCACCGCCGCCGCGCGCGCCGCCGCCGCCGCCACGCTGCTCACCACGCTAGGTATGTATACACGATGCAGTGGCTGGTGTTCAAGTGGCACCTGGCGGGCGGCCGCACGGAGCGCGCCATCAGCGCCGCCGCCGCCGCGCCCACCGCCGCCGCGCGCGCCGCCGCCGCCGCCACGCTGCTCACCACGCTAGGTATGTATACACGATGCAGTGGCTGGTGTTCAAGTGGCACCTGGCGGGCGGCCGCACGGAGCGCGCCATCAGCGCCGCCGCCGCCGCGCCCACCGCCGCCGCGCGCGCCGCCGCCGCCGCCACGCTGCTCACCACGCTAGGTATGTATACACGATGCAGTGGCTGGTGTTCAAGTGGCACCTGGCGGGCGGCCGCACGGAGCGCGCCATCAGCGCCGCCGCCGCCGCGCCCACCGCCGCCGCGCGCGCCGCCGCCGCCGCCACGCTGCTCACCACGCTAGGTATGTATACACGATGCAGTGGCTGGTGTTCAAGTGGCACCTGGCGGGCGGCCGCACGGAGCGCGCCATCAGCGCCGCCGCCGCCGCGCCCACCGCCGCCGCGCGCGCCGCCGCCGCCGCCACGCTGCTCACCACGCTAGGTATGTATACACGATGCAGTGGCTGGTGTTCAAGTGGCACCTGGCGGGCGGCCGCACGGAGCGCGCCATCAGCGCCGCCGCCGCCGCGCCCACCGCCGCCGCGCGCGCCGCCGCCGCCGCCACGCTGCTCACCACGCTAGGTATGTATACACGATGCAGTGGCTGGTGTTCAAGTGGCACCTGGCGGGCGGCCGCACGGAGCGCGCCATCAGCGCCGCCGCCGCCGCGCCCACCGCCGCCGCGCGCGCCGCCGCCGCCGCCACGCTGCTCACCACGCTAGGTATGTATACACGATGCAGTGGCTGGTGTTCAAGTGGCACCTGGCGGGCGGCCGCACGGAGCGCGCCATCAGCGCCGCCGCCGCCGCGCCCACCGCCGCCGCGCGCGCCGCCGCCGCCGCCACGCTGCTCACCACGCTAGGTATGTATACACGATGCAGTGGCTGGTGTTCAAGTGGCACCTGGCGGGCGGCCGCACGGAGCGCGCCATCAGCGCCGCCGCCGCCGCGCCCACCGCCGCCGCGCGCGCCGCCGCCGCCGCCACGCTGCTCACCACGCTAGGTATGTATACACGATGCAGTGGCTGGTGTTCAAGTGGCACCTGGCGGGCGGCCGCACGGAGCGCGCCATCAGCGCCGCCGCCGCCGCGCCCACCGCCGCCGCGCGCGCCGCCGCCGCCGCCACGCTGCTCACCACGCTAGGTATGTATACACGATGCAGTGGCTGGTGTTCAAGTGGCACCTGGCGGGCGGCCGCACGGAGCGCGCCATCAGCGCCGCCGCCGCCGCGCCCACCGCCGCCGCGCGCGCCGCCGCCGCCGCCACGCTGCTCACCACGCTAGGTATGTATACACGATGCAGTGGCTGGTGTTCAAGTGGCACCTGGCGGGCGGCCGCACGGAGCGCGCCATCAGCGCCGCCGCCGCCGCGCCCACCGCCGCCGCGCGCGCCGCCGCCGCCGCCACGCTGCTCACCACGCTAGGTATGTATACACGATGCAGTGGCTGGTGTTCAAGTGGCACCTGGCGGGCGGCCGCACGGAGCGCGCCATCAGCGCCGCCGCCGCCGCGCCCACCGCCGCCCGCGCGCCGCCGCCGCCGCCACGCTGCTCACCACGCTAGGTAGGTATACATGTATATGTTACGGCTAATACCCGAAGTGCGGCTACACCTAGTTTTAGCCGGTTAGAAGTGTTTTTATATAGAAATTTAATATGGAAAAATGTAAAAAAAAAAATGTATACCTATGTATATAAAAACTGGCTTCAATCATGAGTCGACGGAGACCCGCCACGCGGGACTCCTTTTTCTGGGTGGTATCAAAAAAGTAACCTAACTAACCTACCCTATTGATGTTCTAACCGGCTAAAACTAGGTGTAGCCGCACTTCGGATATTAGCCGTAACATATAGGTACACGATGCAGGGGCTGGGGTTCAGTGGCTCCTGGCGGAGGCCGCACGAAGCTATGTTCAATGTAAGCAGCTGGCGCGTGGCTACACTGGGAGACCACTGTAAGAACAGGGGTCGTTGACCCGAAGTTGCTGTCATGCTGGATCTAAACGGAAGGCACTCGCTTACAGACACATGTTAAGGCGCAACAGGACATTTTGACGGATTTGAGCAGGGAAACTTCAAACTTATTTTTTCTGTGAATAAAAAAAGGAATCGATTCAGTTGCTATGGAGGTCTGTGATTACAAGGAAACAACTCTTTCCTTTTTCGTTACTAGCTTCCGCCCTGCGGATAAAAGATTTAAAAACTCATTATTTTCATACAACTTTCGCATTCATAAATTACTAGTGGCCGCCCGCAACTCCATTCGCGTGGAAGTCGGTTTCCCGTGGGAATGAGAAGTTTCCCCGCGGTAAAGAGTACCCAATGTTTTATTCTGATGTATATTACCTATTATTATATTATTATATATTACCTATATGTATTACTGTAAAGTTTCATCCTAATCCATCCAGTAGTTTGTACGTGAAAACTTTCACGTTTATAATATTAGCAGGAAGTTTCTTCGTGCACGCTTATCTCCGCGTTGCACCTATCAACTCATCGCTTTTTAATTAATCAATACATGAATTTGTCTTAAACAATTGAACAATCATACATGATTTCATGTTTGACAATAAGGAACTTACATACATACTCTCACCCCTATTTCAACCCCATCTACCCTTTTTTCGCGATAAAAAGTATCCTATGTCCCTTCCCCAAGTTCAGTTCTATCTTCATACCAAATTTCATCAAAAGCGGTTCAGTGGTTTAGGCGTGAAAGCGTAACACACAGACAGACAGACAGAGTGACTTTCGCATTTATAATATTAGTAGGGACTAGTGGCTGCTCGCGACTCCGTTCGCGTAGAAGTCGGTTTCCCGTGGGAATGCGAAGTTTTCCCGCGGTAAAAAGTTCCCTTAATTCTTGTATACATATATTTTTGGTATCTAGAACCATTTTCGCAGCGCACGCAAAGGAAGCCCTCAAGGATGAATAATTTTCCCCGTTTTTTTCACATTTTCCATTATTTCTTCGCTCTTAATAGTTGCAGCGTGATGTTATATATCCTAAAGCCTGCCTCGATAAATGGTCTATTCAACACAAAAAGAATTTTTAAATTCGAACCAGTAGTTCCTGAGATTAGAGCGTTCAAACAAACAAACAAACAAACAAACAAACAAACAAACAAACAAACAAACAAACAAACTCTTCAGCTTTATTATATTAGTATAGATTAAGACAATTAACACCTGCATAACATTTCCAGCATCCCGCAAGCAACTGAGCGCGTTAGTATCCTGCGCTTCGCTCGCCAACGAAGCAGAGAAGGCGGCTATATCCCGCGCCAAACTTCACGACGCACACACAAACAACCCATACTATGACTTTCTATACGCTCTGTATATATCAAGACACCATTATAGGAAAGGTGAGTGATTACAAGGTTGTACATATCGATAACTGATAAGAAAATGTGATAATATTTGTCGACATAGACATTGAACTTAGACAATGCGTTATTTTTAGCTAAATATCGCGTTGCACTAAGATATTTAAACTTAATAATCATTCGTGTGATAAAAGGCAGACATACCTACTTACTTAAATACTACCATCGTATAACGGTACAGACTTGCACTTATTAAGAAGAGCAACAAAAAGGTTTACATGAACGTAACTTTCGTACGAAAACGCCCTAACACACGCCCTATCTGTTTGATTCCTCTTCTAATAAAATAACGTTGCAAATTCAGCTAAATAACTTCGGCATCGGTACTATTCATAATGCAACTATTTTCAGAAGTCTGATACACTTTTTTTTTATTTTATTTATTTAGGTATGGAAAGATATACAGCTACAATAATAAAATGGATTACAGTTTGCTTTACAAAAAGCCATTAACATATCCTCACTTATAAATAACAGCACAAGAAAGTACATATAAAAGTGTACAATTACTTTATTCTTCGTAAGCTGCTAGTCATTGTCATTCCAATGTAATTATACTATAGCTGCGGCAGTACTTTACGAGCGCGCTGCCCGATGTGCTTCCGAGCGAGGGTCCGGTGCTGCAGCAGCGAGGAGGCGGTTCCTCGGAGGAGCGCTCACTTGTCTGCGGCTAGCACCGAAGCCGTTCATAGCTAGAGTGCCGCGCGCTAGTGGAACTCCGCCACAGGTGAGACTACGCAGCGATAGTAGAAGAGATAGACTAACGTATTTTCTATAGAATCTAGCTGAAAACGATGATTGTGGTCTGTTGAAACATTTATGGCCAGTTGAAACTTTATAAACAATTCCTCAGGAATGTTGACTATTATACATATAGAAATTATATTAAAAAAGCACAGAATAGGTGTTTTTAGCTAAAATAACTCATATACATAAACTATTTTTTAACTGCACTAAAAACCTAGAGCCTATATTTCTGGCAACTTAATAAATGTTTTTCAGTTACGCATTGTATGCGCATTCTTAGTCATCATTCGGTTTAGTGTAATTAGTAATCGGACATTGAGTAACAAATTGTATTTCACAGGTGATAGGCCCAGAAGAACTAGCAAAAGAACTTCGTGAAGAAGACCCTGACGCGCTGGACCCTGTGAGGAAGGCTTTACTCAGTATGTTACACAGTTTTATTATTAACGAGCGACCCTCCCACGCTTCGCAATGGTGTAATTTTGGCCGACTTGTTCCCGTTAAGTTGAATTTTAGCTAACTTAAAATAACTTTATCAGAATTTTCTTTATTTACAAATTTAAATGAAAAAAATACCTAAAGGATGGTGAAAACCGCATTAAAATCCCTTAACTGGTTTAGGAGTTAGTGGCCAAACTTACAAACAGACAGAATGGATAATGTTACCAAATTTTGATTATTATCTCTTCGTATTCTCTGTCAAAAATAAAAAATACTGGTGAAAGAATTATTCCGATGCGTCAATTAGTTCCCGATTTATAAGTAAAATAAGTTGCTACCGCACGACGCGGGCTGCCGGTGGCGGTGTGACGTCACACCACAACTCGCTCGGTCTAGCTCACTCAGTACGCTCGCGGTCGCGCGCACTTTTCATCTAAATTAAACCTAAATACTTTTAAAAATGTCTAATCCAACTACTAGGAAATCATGTGTTGTACATAAATGTAAAAGTACAACTATCAATTCGCCGGAAAAGTTGTTTTTTACAGTTCCAAAGGATACATACATACATCACCAAATCTTTTAACTTGAACATAACCAATACCATTAAACAATTTGTTAGTAAAAATACAAATAAATAAAAGAGGTTTAGTTCATATCATCTACATTTGCAATAAAAAATAAATTAAATTACTTAAATAAAATAGTAAAGGTAAAGTGCATCTGTAACGTTCAACTACCTACATCTAGATCGTATAGGTATACTACTTCCTAGTAATATAATAAACGCGGAAGATTGTGTTTGTGTTTGTTATCTTTCACACAAAAAGTACTATACGGATCTGGACGAAGACTGAAATAATCCATAGGCTTCTTTTAATCCTGGGAAAATGTACAGTTCCCGAGGGAAACGCGGGCGAAGCTGCTAACTAAAGCTAGTTAGTACTAAATCAATGCATGTATTTATTTAAATTTACTTAGAAGAGCGGTATCTTTGTATACATACTAGTGGCCGCCCGTGACTCCGTTCGCGTAGAAGTCGGTTTCCGTGGGAATGAGAAGTTTTCCCGCGGTAAAAAGTACCCTATGTGTCATTCTGATGTGTAACCTACTGCAAAGTTTCATCCAAATCCGTCCAGCCCCCCAAGTCAAGTGGCAAGTGATATTTGCGATAGCAAGTGAATAGAATAAATTTGTATGAAACTGATATTTTTGACAAGCTGGCAATTTGAAAGTTTCATACATATTTTTTCTATTCACTCGCTATCGCAAATATCACTTGCCACTTGACTTGGGGGGCAGTAGTTTTTACGTGTAAGAGTAACAAACATTCATACATCCATACTCACAAACTTTCACATTTATAATATTAGAAGGACGTACCTACCTATAGCTACAAAACTATGATACATGATTTGTTGTCTTTAACGTAAAAAAAATAATGATAGGTAGGTAGGTACATACTTCTACTATTGGACTTGCATTCTTCCATTAGTATTTTTATTATATTGGTTATTTAGTTTTGATAAAACAGTTTAGAACATATCAAACATTTCGGCGGCAACAAAATCACTATTTCTTGATAAATAATGCGCAGCCTTTAATTCATCTATTTTAGATAGATTACACGATTACCTTTTTTCGAATTCTATACCCAATTTATTAATAGAATAATATTTACTATTAACGTGTAATAATAACTATTAACGTATAATAACGAATAATATTTATATTTACTAATACGCGACCGAAAACACAAAAAAATTAAACATTAAATGTTAAATAAATAAAAAAATAAAATAAAATATTGCGCCAGCTATATGCGCCACCGCTGGCGCGTTGTGGTAAGACGTCACAAGCGGTCACGTGACTGTTAGCGGGACTCGATATTTTTCGAAACTTTGAATGCCTATACAATCAAAACTACTGGGTATTTTTGATTACAACAAAAACTAGTGTATTTGTATGCATACAGGCTTTACTGAGACAAAATTTCAAGCGATTTGGCATACCTAGTAACATTCTCCATTAGCGACTTGGATTTATACTATGTAATGATTACAACTGTGAATAATTAAAAATGATTCTTCAGAATTATCAGATTATTAAACACAAAGCTTTTAATTTATGCAAATTATAGTTTATCAAATGATTCAGTTTGTTTATTGATGTAAAATTGGTTGTTTCTCGAAAATGTTTAACCAAAAAAATATGTTACAAGTGAAATGAAAATTCGATAGTTATTTACATAATTAAACACAGAGTCGCCCAATTCCACCTGATTCAGCCTTCTTTAGTCCTATTAACCACAAAGCTAAGCAAATTCACATTTTAATATTATATTGTGAATCGTCAGGATCAGATGATGTAGATTTCGACGAGTTATACCCCACGCTGAAGACAGCGGACGTGGAATCAATGTCTGCAGTCATCAACAGAGCAGTCAGCACTGGGCAGTTCCTTCCTAGGTGGTTCGTTCTGAGATATATGGTAAGTTAACAAAAAGGAAAATGTACCAAATATTAGAAGTTACTGAAAACTTTTAGATAAAAGCAGTAAAGGTCAATATAAGGTATTGAATGTTTTGTCTCTGCAATCTTATGGGACAGCTTTCATAATTGAAAGCAAGATTATTTTGTTACTTATGTAGGTTTAAAATGTGTTTATAAATACGCTGGTTACATTAGTAATGGTATATTTAATTAGCATATTAAACACAATTATTCTGTTTGTAAGTTCAATTAGGTACCTACGATAGAATAATAGTATATTTTTGTTTACTTTAGCGAGATGTATTAGAAAATATTTAAAGTTGATTTAAGAGTCTTTTGCATGTTTATTTTGCCTTTGCTATAGTAATATAAACACTTGTATTTGCAAAGTAAAACAAACAGGCAAAGTGGTTATTTCTGTATTTACATGTTAATCACTGTTTGTTCCTAACTCATTGTCATATGGTGAACCTGAGGCCAAAACACCTGTGCGCAATTTATGCACATAACTAAAGTATCGTATTTTAGAAATGGGCATAATTATTTCATTACATCAAAGAAATAAATGAAACGGACAAAATGAAACATGGTTTATGAACAAATTGTAGATAGAATAGGTTTAATACTAATAACTAAAGTGCGGAAATTCTTAAAAATTTTATGAAAAGGGGTAAAGTATGTGAGATTGAATGTAACAAATTAATCTCTCTAATTTCACTAATTAGAAAGCTATCAATGCCCTTTTTACGTAGGCGGCAAGCAAGTTGTAGGTGGTAGATATTATACAAAAACGTATAACATATGATGGATATAAAAAATAAGCAATACTAAGTCAAGATATTGCATTGACGAAATGACGATACACAGATTCCTTTAAAAACCTTTAAATAACTTGGATTTTATGATTTTGAACCTAATACCCAAGCGTTTTAATAAGCATTAATTAATAATAAATTGAATTTGGTTATTTTTCTGTAGCGCCGTGGTAGATAAGTATAATATTAAACGGTATACACAATTCGGTTAAAATATACTTTCGAAATTGGATCGTGGATTGCGTCTGGGTGTAACTAGGTTCTTCTTCGTATATTTCCTATAATAGCAACTAAGTTTAGCGCCACACAGTTAGCATAGTCTTAATATTTAAATTATTAATTTTTCTCAGGAGTTAGATGCTCCCAGCTGCATCCGTTCCCTTCTAAACGGCGGTCGTCTGATCGAAGCGGCCGAGGCCTGCATCGGCGCCGTCGGCTCGTGCCTGCAAACATTGCAGCCCACGGCGCCGCTAGCCGCTCCTCTGAACCTGGCTGATTTGATTATAGCTGAATTGGAACACCACAAACATGTGCCGGAATATAAACAGGTAAATAAATAACTGGGTATAAGAATAATAGATTGACGTAGCTGAATTTTTCCTTTTACTGTATACTTCAAGGCAATAAAAACAATTTAGAATGTATAAAACCTAATGAATACTTAACAATAGTATAAGAGAGACGGGAAGTATAGTTTCAGTTCGTCATTGTAATACTATGCGTGTTTTATGACGCAAGCTCGTTTAGTCTCGTCCTCAGAGCATTTGATACAATGACACAATGAATTGAACTAAAAATTAGAAAAACCCATTTTTTTTAAATAAAGTAAATTACTGCAATATTTGATATTTTCGGTAGGTTTAGTAGACTATCTTGAACAACGGGTTGAGCCATTGGTAGACTTACGACCTTTTTGATTTGAACGAAAAGTTGTCTGAAACTAAATAACTACTAACATTTTAAAAATGTATTCTCAATTAGCATAACTTATTATTTGAATGATTATGATCAGCCCACTTACAGCAACAATTACGATTCTGTAAGTAATCATATTATTAGGCATAATGTAGTGCATGCCATTAATTGAATGTTAACCTACTTAAGATAAGGGCATTAACCTGATATAAGAAACTGAATAAGAAAATGAGATAAGAAACGAATACTTAGATATAGTACAATTATTAGCAAATTTTATTAACCATGATAAAGGAGACTTAAAATTATCGTGTCACTGCCCATTGAAAATAATGAATAGTATTAAAATTTACTTTTGTTTCAGGTGTATGATGATTTAAACAATGTTATAAACGAATATACGAAGGTCGTTATACGCACATCCGATGATATGAAGGTGGCACAAATAAAATATGCTGTAATAAAATAACGAATATTTAATTTATAAATGTCACTTTTTTTTGTCAAACTGTTACACTGTTAAATGTAAAAACCTACGTAATTGAATACAAACAATAATAACAAGATACTGGATGAACTTAGATGTAATAAAATAATTAATTATTAATAAAACTTGTATTATTTCAAAATGGTAATCAGAAAACTTACAATACATATACACCCAAAATATTTTTAGATGAAGCTTGAGCAGAGTAGAATATTTTTATAAATATGATCTCATATTTATATAGTTACTTAGGTACTAAATATTAAAAATTCTTAATAATGGAAACTTAAGTTTTTATAACTGCAGAACTGAGGTTTCCGCGTCAATAAATTAATACCACATTATTTTATTACAAATAATACAAACAAACAACAAACAAATATCAATTTCAAG
The DNA here is from genome assembly GCA_916618145.1 of Emmelina monodactyla. Classification (NCBI taxonomy): domain Eukaryota; kingdom Metazoa; phylum Arthropoda; class Insecta; order Lepidoptera; family Pterophoridae; genus Emmelina; species Emmelina monodactyla. The sequence goes on from OU745309.1 coordinate 5,746,334, forward strand.
GAGATAATTCAGTATGGTTCTTTAGTTGCTTAAAAAATATGCCCTTCAACAAAATAAATAAAATTCAGATATATTTGTTGATTCTAACACATTGATAACTCATTAACATACAAAAGAAGTGTATTTATAAGTATCCATTGTATCCTTAATTAAAACATAAGACAAAAAGAGCTTGTTATGTCATGTCTTCAACAAAAAAAAATTGGATTGACTAGGAAGTCTCACATTGTACTATTTTTGTAATGATTTAATTAAATACATATCACAATAATTTTAAAGTATTTGTCAATTTTATGATAAGAAATTAACGACGTTTATTTATCTGAACTCTCATAATAGCCAAAACCATTCGTACAATCTTCTCATAAATAAAAAACATCAAAGCAGCAGTCATAACAGTTTGAAGAAGTTTGGCTTCCAATCCACGAAATAAAATAGATGGCTTGGATTTCACATCTTTATACAGTGGTTTCAGACTTGTACCAGCTCTAAGTCTTGATTGGATTAATTGTAATGGATAAGTGATAGTAGTAGCAATAGCTTTTGCCACAGCACCAGCTAAAAAAGCAGTGTACCCATCAAACTTTCCCCTTGAAAAGTGCCTTTTTAATGATTCATAAACCATGAACTGGATCGCAGGATTAGAGACTAGAAGGAGTGATGGAATTGTTCCAGACCAAAGGCCTTTACATCCCTCTTTCTTGAAAATCTCATAAAGGCCACCTGCTAAGCTACTATAAGTATTTTTTTCAAACTTCATTCTTGTGTTAACTACCCAAAGAGGGGAAGTTAGAAGAACATTAATGCTTCCTGCTGTGATGCCAAACATTAAATCTTGTATTGCAGAATTACTAGAAGCATTTTTTCTGAGAGCATGGAATGAATAAAAGTAAACAAAATTTGATATAGATAGGGATTGCAGTACCGGTGCTAAACCTCTATAAAGTGCATCAAAACCTTCTTCATTTGCAAGATGTAGTAATGCCTCCCATGGTGTTCCTTTTAGTTTAGTGTTATCTTCAACTACAACAAAAAAAAAGTTTTAAAAGGCCTAAGAAAGTTAAAATTTCCATTTCATTTTAATAAACTGTACCTTGTTGTCTTGAACGAAGAGTATCCAGAGGATAAAAAGCAGTCATACCCACCACACTCCCCTGAAAATGTATATTCAGGTTGACCTTAATATTATTTATTAAATTACCTAATTAAAGGAAAGGGAGTTTATAGATAATGGAGGATATGTAGGTATGGCATATATTTAAAACTTCCTTTAAAAATATTTAACACGACTTGTACATACATACCGTGGCTCCTGCAAGTGCGTGAACTAAAGTTTCGTAGCTAAAAAGTGAAGAACTCATTGTAGAAGATTATGTGACCCAATTACTAGGTATCCGACTTCGAAGGCTTAGATATTTTTATCGTATTTAAATATATTTTTCTCTCATCATTCCTTAAATAAAAGGAACAAAAATATTTTTGTTGAAATTGTGTGCTACACACTTGACTTGTTCATTTGAAATGAAAACATGAAAGAAAATCTACTACAAACAATTCATCTGCGCCGGAAAATCAATCAATCGTCGAAGAGTGAATGAGTGAGTGTGAGAGAAAACTGACTGAAAGGAATGAACGAGTGATCGAGGGAGTTAGGGATGTATTACATTATTCATATGATAAATTATAAAATCGATATGTAATTAATTTATTATTAGAATTTGATTAAGATTTTTATCTTGAAACGTCTTCACTATACACAAGTTACCATGTAAGAAAACCGGACCGTGCCGAATTGGTCTATCTATATCATCTGACTTCGTTTTTTACAAAACTTTATGCAGACGTTAAACATCGTAAGTTGAGGTATTTGCGTGCAAACTACTGGTTCAAGTGTCAGTAGCGAGCTGATAGCAATTTGTAACCTAAACATCAGTTTCTCTGTGACTATGGTATTTGAAAAATGCCAAAATGTTGGACTAAAATACTAATTTCTAAACCCGTAGAATTCGTTAAAATGAGTAGAAATTCCAATTTTACTTTTCTTTATCACTTTTGTATAGTTTTATGTGGTCGTTTACGAGATAATGTAGTTAAAGAGGAACTTTAAATAGTGTGTTTCTCTATTGGTTAATTATTCAGATATTTAACATTCACAAACTTTATAACTTGACAATTTCTACAAATCTTCTCAACGCACGACAATGTGTTTACTATCGGAGTGACGTCACGTCATGGCGAACAGCGTTTTTTGACATTTCTAAAACAGATTATTAAAGTCGATTTTAAAATTGGATATATAAAATTTATAATTCGTTTCTCGTTCATATTATACGAAATCTATTATAAACATTCACTTTTATATTTTTCTTTAATCAAGAATTAAAGATTTTACTAAAGATTCTTGCAATACAATATTTATACCTCTTAAATAGTGTATTTCACAGCTTGAATTCTTTGTAAACTAGCCAATGTTGTTGTGATATTGTTTCACCTTAACTACTTTTTAACCGACTACTACAAAAGCTAGAATCTCAAAGTTAAATCAATAAATAATCGATATCATCCGCATTCCCTATCTTGACCCAATTTTTTTACTCTCTCCCTCTCCCATCCCAGAGTATGACATGACACACAGACCGCGCCGCCATTTTGTTTTGGTTTGAGTTGAGTACGTAGATTTGCTTTGCTAATTTTAATCAAGGTAGTTTCGTGTTGTTTTATTGTGTTCTAAAAAAAGTGATCGGAAATAAAAACTTAATTAAATTCCTTTTACACACTAAAAGTTTAAAAGATGGCTGAAAACGCCTCCAAAGAACCACCAATACAGACAATGAGTGGCCTTCCACCAAACCACAATCCCTGGATGTACAACATGTATCATCAGTTCAACGGTTTTCACGGTGGTATGTATCCACATTACTACAATCAGTACTTTAATCACATGCCTAATAACGGTGGTTTTAGTAATACTCAGTTTCACAAAGACCCCAAAGGTGACTTTGGCAATTCGTCGTTACCAAAACCTCCTCCACTTCCACCGCCGCCAACAACGCCGTTGCTAGGAATGTCGCCTCTAGACACAAATAGACCGTTTTTCCATCAGTCGCCAATAAGATTTAATCTCAACGGTGCCCGTAAATCTGCACCTCTTCCTCAAAATGAAAACCCTCTTTTGGCTAATAACTTTGGGTTTGGTAAAAAGAAGCGCAAGATGGGGAATAATGGTGAAGAAGCTTTTGATAGTGAGACAGATGACTGTATGCCTCCGTTGCCGGACCACCCGCCGCCGTTGCCGCCGTGCCCTCCTCCAGATCTCCCCAAGCCTCCGCCTCCTCCTCTGGATGTTCCTCTCCCCCCTCCCCTCGTAACAGAAGACATTCCTGAACCAGTTGGTCTTCCTTTGGTGCCAAGTAAAGCCGAGCAAACAGTTGCTGAGAATCCACAGAGCAATGTTGACTCTGCTAATATGCTCAAGGCTTCTGCAATGTGCCAAAGTTCTCCTGGAGTTTGGCCTGAGAGCTTAGAAAGATATATCAAAAGATGTTATGAAAAGTGTAAAACCGCTTTGGACAGAGACCAAATTGATATCTGCTTGAAAGGCAGAATTACTGCTGCTGCCAACAAAGATGAGATTTGGACTAGGAACTGGGATGATGAGCCAATTCCAAGTGTGCATAGTGAACGCAACGTTTTGTCTGTGAAACCTGTCACACCTGTTAGGGGCACTTTATCTTTATATCAAAAATTGGACAATCAGGATAGGGTTAAAAATAACTATAACAGAAGTTTAAGCAGTCATAAAAGTTCTCCTCAGAGGAGGAGAAGACCCCATTCTCGCAGCCGGTCTAAGTCTCGCAGTCCCTCTAGGAAGAGGCCAAGGTTTGTCATAATATTTTATTTTTTGATAATGACATAAGAATATGATCTATATCTTCACTAACATTTATTTTTCTTTTTCAGTACTTCTTCTAATTCTGGTGATGATGAGGATCGGAAAGGGTTTAAAAATAAGAGTAGGCAAAAGGTAAAAGATAGGTTATCATTAGGTTCAAAGAAAGAAAAGTTTGGGAAGAATGCTAAAAAGAAGGCTCAACACAATCATTTTGTACTTGAGGATGTTCAAGGAAATGCAGAACGGCTACAAAAACGAGCTGAGCGGTTTTCTAATGGAAGCAACAATGTACCATCAATTGCTAGTTCATTTCAGCCCAGAGTGGAACCAATGCCCAATCGTTCAATCATCCATGACACAGAGGGTGATTTTGAGGATAGCAGTGTGCATATTGTAGGCACTTGTTTAGATATTGAGAAATCTTTCCTTAGGTTAACAAAAGCTCCTGAAGCATGTGAAGTAAGACCTGTGTATGTTTTGAGGAATTCCTTGAAAAATGTAAAAGAAAGGTGGATACACAAACAGGATTATAGATATGCTTGCGATCAACTCAAATCCATAAGACAGGACCTGACAGTAAGCCTTTTAATTTTTAACATTATACAATATTTTTTTATAAAGTTGAGTTTTTAAACTGAGCCTTTCTATAATTTCAGGTTCAAGGTGTAAGAGATGGTTTCACTATTGAAGTTTACGAAACCCACGCCAGGATAGCTTTGGAAAAAGGAGACCATGAAGAGTTCAACCAATGTCAAACACAACTCAAAATGCTCTACACAGAGTTGCCAGATTGTACTGCTAATGCTGCTGAATTTACTGCTTACAGAATACTGTATTACATATTTACAAAAAATACTCTAGGTTTGTTATATTTCGACATTACTTACTTTTATCCATGACTAGTGGCCGCCCGCGACTCCGTTCGCGTAGAAGTCGGTTTCCGTGGGAATAAAAAGTTTTTCCGCGGTAAAAAGTACCCTATGTGTTGTTGTGATGAATAACCTTTATTACTGTAAAATTTCATCCAAATCCGTCCAGTAGTTTTTACATGAAAGAGTAACAAACATCCATACATCTAAACATAATTACAAACTTTCACGTTTATAACATTAGTAGGATATTTGTTCTTTTAGTAGGAAATTCAATAATTATTTTTGTTACAGATTTAACTACAATATTTCAGTTTCTTACAAAAGAAGACAGGGAAAATGAGTGCATCAAACACGCCTTGCAAACACGACGTGCGTGGGCGACGGGCAATTTGCACAAGTTTTTCCTTTTGTACAGAACAGCGCCGCTAATGGCTGGATACCTTATGGATTGGTTTGTGGAGCGGGAGCGGAAGATCTACCTCAAGTACATCATTAAGTCGTATGTCCTTTTATTTTATTGGAATCATACCATCACTTAACTACTTTAAAATTTCGATTCTCATATTTATTTGTTCTAATGAAGTATGGGTAAGATTTTAACAAAATCATTTGATCTTCGAAAAAGGTAGTGCATGTGTGACATACTAATATGGATCAGAGTTTTGGCATTTTCTTGCTCGTTGATCTATGGCGCGGTAGCCGGCTATCGCTTGGGGGTATGGAGGTTAATTGTATTAGTTTTTTGGCTATGCGAATGAATTACACTTTTTTTCACAATAAGTCTAAAGACATTATTTAATTTCATGACGTTTCAAGTGTGTAATTCTTCAATGTGTTTTCATGTCATTGTTGACTTTTACCATTTAATTTTGTAAAAGACATCAATGATGGTTGTGTGGTATTAACTTTTGTTTTATGTGTACAGCTACAGACAGTCAGTTCCTGTGGACTTCGTCATGCGGGAGCTGGCGTTTGAATCGAGATCTAAGACCTTAGAGTTTCTTAATCAATTCCCTCTCTCATACACTGGCTGCGGTCACACCCACATTGACTGCAAGGCCAGCCTTCCTGCCGTAGCAAATATATAACATTTTCTTGTTGATAGCCGTCCTGTAATAGTAGCTTGTTGCTGTGCGGTGATGTAAAGAAATCATGTCACCGCAGTCAACAGTATACCCAGCGGCTGGATCACATTATAGTCACGTTTATTTCATCAGCTTTGTTAGGATGAGGCGGCAAAACAACTAACACATCACAAAAAGTTTACTGCAGAACACAGCGGAGATTCCAGAATTTCGATGGCGACATCAGTACCGTAATGAAGAAACATTGGGAGAGGAAGTGACAAGTGGAAATAGACTACAGACTTTTTAAATGTTAATAATACATGAACTCAATAAGTGTTAGTTACGTCCCTAAATGGTTTTATGTAAATATTGTTGTTCATTTTAAGTTGCGTTTAATCATTGAATGCCCGTGAATGTTTATATTTATTAGTAAGTGTTGAATAGATGATTTCTGAATATGATTTTGTTTTTCATTTTGGTTGACGTAAGAAAGTGTCATTGTCATTAGGTACATAATATTATGCCCTATACAGGGTTATTTGTAATTAGCGCATCACCTCTTGCAGGCGGGTTCCTTACATCAATCCCAATAACATTTGTTCTACGACTTTTTGCAAAACTTGATAATCAACACAAAAACAAAAAAACAATAATAAATTTGCGCGCTCTGTTATTTATAACTCTGTATTTTGTAAGAAGTTCCTAAACCGGTCGCCCCCCCCCCCCATCGCCCGCGCGCCTGTCACGCCAGTTGCGTGCGCGTAGAGTATTGTACCGTTTAGATGCACCTAATAAATTTGTATGGAAAAACTTATTTTTTTTTAATATTAATTAATTAATTATTAGTTGGTTAAATGTTGTTGGTATTGCTGTAGAAAAGTCTACAAGAGGTGATGCGCTAATTAGAAATAACCCTGTATATGAAAAAAAAGGAAGTAATAAGTCAAGCCGCAGAGATTTTTTTGGCCTCGTGATGAAACTTCTAATCTTCTAGTCTGTCAGTCTGTTACGCTTTCATGCCTAAACTACTGAACCGATGTTGATGGAATTTGGTATGAAGACAGAACTGAAAAAATATCGCGAAAAAAAGTGTAGAAGGTGTTAAAAGTTTATGTGAATCTGCACCAAGTGTTCATTTTTTCAACTTTTAGTAAAAGACGTGTAATTTTTTACTAAATCGTACAATAAAACCTATCAGCACAGAGTTTGTACTTTTTGAGATTTAGATCTTGCCATTTGGTTCAAACGTCTGAACTGAGTGTTCTAGTTTTTGGGTTGTAATATACCTATTTAATTTAACTTTTACAAATTTTTGAATAAGTGCTGAGTTTTTACTATTTTATACTAAATTTCTTAAAAATCTTACGTCTTTTACTAATAGTTGAAAAAAGAACACTCAGTACAGATGCACATTGAAAGTTTGTAGAAAGTTCGTTATTGTCAAATCATTTTGATGAAATTGGGTAGTAAGTTGGAGCTGAACTTGGGAAAGTACATACCAACCATACTTTTTTAATACGAAAAAAGTGGTGGACGTGGTTGAAATACGGGATGAAAGTTTCTTATACCTACTTTGTCAAATATAAAATCATGTAAAATTGTTCAATTGTTTAAGACAAATTCATGTATCGAATAAAGAGATGAGTTGATAGGTGCAACGGGGAAAAAAGCGTGCACGGGGAAACTTCCTACTAATATTATAAACGTGAAAGTTTGTAAGTATGGATGTATGTATAGATGTTACTTTTTTATAATATAGTTAGCAAACGAGCATGCGGGTCACCTGATGGTAAGTGATCACCGCCGCCCATGACTACCCGCAACCAAGGAACAATATTCGCTTCGAGCCCGCAACACTGTGGGTGTTGGGAGTGTGTTGCTGAACCTTTGAGAACATTGGGCACGGATAGCGCTCTCACCGAACGAAACGCAGGAACATCGTCCCTACTTCACGTCGCGCTACGGTTTTCTGTGCGACGGTGGTATTTCACCGGTCGAGTCAGCCCAGTAATCGCTGCAGACAGAGCCTACAGCTAGACTTTACCACTCTCAAAACTTACTTACTTTTTCACGTAAAAACTACTGGATGGATTAGGATGAACCTTTGCAGTAATATAGGTTATACATCAGAATAAAACAGGGTACTTTTTTCTCATTTCCACGGGAAACCGACTTCCACGCGAACGGTGTCGCGGGCGGCCACTAGTTTAATATAATTTATTTATAATATATAATATTCTTCTAAGCAATGAGAAAAAATTGATTAGTTTTCTTTACATCGCCTTTATCTATTGCCACCTAATTTACTAACTCAACAACGAATTTTACAACTCATCATTAGTTTGTGGTTAGGAGCTTCAACACTTTTTTTTATTAATTCATCGGACTGATTCCACACTAAGCTAGTGGATAAGAACCATAAGAGTAAGGTAATTTGGTAAGCGAGGACCGTAGCGATAAGCATGCTAAAACTTCTATCGCAGACGAAGTCGCGGGTACCCACTAGTAAAAGTGTAAATGTGTATGTCTGTAGGTATGTGCATCTGCATTGAGTGTTCTTTTTTTTAACTTTTAGTAAAAGACGTGAGATTTTAAAGAAATTTAGTAAAAAAAAGTAAAAACTCGTAGCACTAAGTTAAAAATTTGTAATAGTTAAAATAAAACTATTACAACCCAAAAACTAGAACACTCAGTTCAGACGTTTGAACCAAATGGCAAGGACTCAATCTCAAAAAGTACTAACTCTGTGCTGATAGTTTTTATATTAAGATTTAGTAAAAAATTAGTAAAAAACTTTAAAGGAAAAACAAGTAAGTATGTTTCGCTTTCACGTCGAAACGGCTGGACCGATTTTAATGAATTTTGGAAAAAATAGTTCAACAGCCTGGGATGAAGATAGGTTACTTTTAAAGGCGGGAATAAATCTCATTCCTAAGGGAAAATTTCTTCTATCGCAGGCGAAGTCTAAACTAGCAAATTTAAAATTTCTAAGTTAAGAAGTTTCATCATGGCTATTCTAATTACCAATAGCCCTGTATATGTATAGATTAAACTTTAGCATTATTTTCAGTTAAGATAAACTTTTGTCAATGTGATTAACACTTTTTAGGAAGAATAGGAGTAAAGTAAAATTAAATAATTAATTTTTTGCTTTTTTTATTCTTGTTATCACATACATTAACTTTTCACAAAATTTATTACAAATAAAAGGTTTATGTTAATCTTACACAGGTACTTTTTGAGATTTATACATATTTACATATCTATAAAATCTGGAATGAATGAGATTATACTCCTATCACAGTAATAATACAAGAAAATTTAGAAATGTGGCAAGCATACTTTTCCTGCAAATAATTCTGATATAACAGTAATCCAGAGAGAAAGAACAAATAATATATAAGAGATTCCAACTTGATGACTGTTTGGCAGTTGATAGGGTTGACCACCAATTTCATCAACGTGGAAACCCATTGGAAATATCACTGCTGCAAGACAGAATACAACCACTGAAAACAAACAAGAAAACAGTTAATGATCAATATAAGTTAATAATAGACCGGAAATATAGATAAAATTGGATGTCAACTTACTTGCGGCAAATCCTACCCATCTTGCATAAGGGATTACATTTCTGTCAAAGTGACTTGAGGCAAGTAAAATTACTGTAGTAGTAATGCATATACAACCTATGAAGATGCAAATAAGAGCCAGAAGCCATTCAGGTTGAAGATCTGGTGTAAAACACACTTGATTTCTTTTATACAAAGTTATACATGACCACATTAACCCAAGGCGAGTGTCACCTGTGAATTAAAAGAAACACAATAAGTACCTTTTATAACTTAATGCAAACCTTGATAAGTTGCAGAAGATTTACCTCCTACATCAGTTATTATCCAATCAGGCATAGCAAGGCTGACGATAGCAAATACATCAGCTGTCATGAATAACGTTCCAGATATTACAGTTAACTTATCCATTTTCAAGTATTGCTTATTTTTACATACAATTTTACATTATTTTCTCACGGTCTCACACGATCACTATAATCTTCCTAGTTATTAAAAAAACAAGTAAACAAGTTTGTTTTGTAGGCAGACAGACGACAACGACAAGAAAGAGGAATGAATGGAAGACGGACGGAAGTTGGTTTAACTGTCAGCAGTCACTGTCAAATGTCAAAGTGATCCCATACTTTTCAAACATTTAAGCTTGACTTATACGGAGCCATTGAGCCTTATCTTTTAACTAGTGGCCGCTCGCGACTCCGTTCGCGTAGAAGTCGGTTTCCTGTGGGAATGCGAAGTTTTCCCGCGGTAAAAAGTTCCCTTAATTCTTTCATACATATATTTTTGGTATCTAGAACCGTTTTCGCAGCGCACGAAACGATAGCCCTCAAGGATGAATAATTTCCTCCGTTTTTTTCATAACGCCCCTTATAGTTGCAGCGTGATGTTATATAGCCTAAAGCCTGCCTCGATAAATGGTCTATTTAACACAAAAAGAATTTTTCAATTCGAGCCAGTAGTTCCTGAGATTAGCGCGTTCAAACAAACAAACAAACAAACAAACTCTTCAGCTTTATAATATTAGTATAAAATTGATGGAATCAGGCGTTACTTTGCGGAAATCCATTTAGATGACTTTTTAGTAATTACTGTGCAAATCCGCTATAATTTCTCTACTGGCAGTCCACTAATGCACCGCCCGCCCGCCCACTGTTCATGCGCAAGCACACCATGCAATAGTTACCACCACCAGAAAAAGAAATACTCGTCTCGACGCGTTTCGCTCCAACACGGAGCATCCTCAGGAGACGTCTGTTCGCTTCAGTGGCCAGCAACAGACTGATCGTGTATTTTTTTTTTTTTTTTTTTTTTTTTCTGTCTGTTGTTTGCTGTTAGCCACATGACGGCTTTCACAGCTTCACCGAGCTTGGTCTGATCGTGTACGAACAAGTGAAGCTTATATAGTCTGAGAACCCCCACCTCCAGCATTTTGCTGGCCATTGTTGTTATTGAATAAGGAGAGCAAAGGGGATTGTGATATGTTCACTTGTTCGTTCAGGAGCGTTATTGTGGGGTCTTTATAGTGCCTTATTATCTCCAACTGCTCCAGCACGGATAGTTTAAAACTTTTTTGACATGTATGGAGAACCGAAAATGAATGATTGTTTGATAAATTGTGGCCTGTATCTATAAGATGTTCTGCGAAATTTGATTTTTGTGGATGGTTGTTTGTGTAGGCGGATATATGTTCCCTATAGCGAGTGTTGAAATTGCGACCAGTCTGCCCAATATATACTCCATTACATTCACTGCATGTAAGCTTGTAAACCCCAGACTTTTGACCTTTGTCGAATTTGTCTTTTCCGTTACAAATCAGTTGTAGTTGATTCGAGGTTTTGAAAGCCACATGAATGTCATGACGTCTTAAAGTGTTGGCTACCTTTTCTGATGTATGACCCAGATAAATTAAACTGGAATTGTAAACGTTGGTTTCTCCCGCTGTCCCCGCATATAATAATTTGTTCGTTATTTTTTGTTGTTTGTTTTTTAATAGGCGGTCGATAATACATGTCTTGTACCCGTTGGCTCTAGCAATATCATATATAGTATCTAGTTCTTTTTTAAAGTTTGATTTACTTAATGGAATAGTAAAGAGTCGGTGGATGTATGAGTGAAAGGCTGCCAGTTTGTGCTGCACCGGGTGACAAGACGATGAATGGATGACCGTGTCGGTGTGAGTAGGCTTACGGTATATCTCAAATTCATGTTTGCCCTCAACTTTTGTGATAGTCAAATCTAAGAAGTTAATTGAATTATTTTGTTCTAATTCTAATTTGAATTTAATTTTTGGATGTAAACTATTAAGTTTGTTTAGAAAAATGTCGAGTTGTCTATTTGTTCCGGTCCAACAAATCAATATATCGTCTACGTACCGATAATAATATAAGATGTTCCTATCACCTATTATGAATTTATTTTCAAAGTTATCCATGAAAATATCTGCAATGAGTGGACTTAGAGGGGATCCCATTGCCAGACCTTCTTTCTGCATGAAGTATTGATTGTTGAACCGAAAATAATTCTGTTTCATACATGTCTCGGTTAGAAGAATCAAATCGTTAATCTCTCCAGGGCTAAGACGTTGCCTCTCCAGAAGTTGTTTGAGAATTGAAAGTGATTCTTTACAGGGGACGTTTGTAAACAGACTATCAACGTCAAGAGATATCAGTTTGGCTTTTTTGGGAAGAGAAACGGTTTTGATTTTTTCAACTAAGTCCAGGCTATTTTTTAAAGAGTAGCGGGGTTTGAATGAAGATTTTGACTTAAGTATGTAATTTAGTTTTTTAGCTAATCTATATGCCGGTGCTCCTATATAAGAGACTACAGGACGTACAGGGACATTTTCTTTGTGGATTTTAGGTAAGCCGTATAAACAGGGAGATCGGGGATTCATTTCCAAAAGTGAATTACGAGATAAAGTGTTGTCACGGAAAACGAAATTTGTCGAATTGATGGCTAATTTAATGTCAGCGGTGAATTTTTTGGTGGGGTCAGCATTTAATTGTACGAAATCGTTACTCTTTATTATATCCTCTACCTTTTGAGTGTAATTAATACGATCCATTATCACCACCGTGTTGCCTTTATCCGCTTTTGAGACAACCAAGTCGTTACGTGATATTTTCTCCGAAAGAGCTTGCACTGTATTCCGTTCAGTAATGTGTTGATGTTGAGTAGGTTTTTCTGCCGCGTATTTTATTTGATGAGCTGTCATATTAGCGACTAGATTTTTAGTAAGAAGATCCTGTTTACTCCGCACAATGGTGACCTCCACATCTACTGCTAGTTTTTCTAATGAAGCTTGGTTAGTACGTGGTGTGAGATTATAATGTAGGCCTTTGTTTAAGAGACTAATTTCATTTTCGGACAACTGAACATTTGAATAGTTTTTAATACGCGGATGAAATGTGTGAGGCTGTGATGTGTGGAGATCTCGCCTCGAGGAACCAACATGATTGTTACTCTGGGTGACTGTCGCGTGTTTCAGCATATTCAATTTCTTAGCTTGAACTAAATATCTCTTGTGAGCTTCCTGTGATGCTAGATGTCTCGCTTTGTCATCCAAGAGATCAAACTCAATATTGTGTAATTTATAGGATAGTTCTGAAAAAAGAGTTTTTAAATGTAGTTTGATGTTGTCTCTTACGGAAAACCAATGGCGACACTCTTCGTTCAGCCAGATGGTTTGGGCCTTCCGTAAGGCTATATCCGCCGCACGACTATTCGTACTGGAACGCATAGAAATATAATGAGGAATGAGGTGGTACTTTTTGCATTCCTGGTTAAACCACACGTTTTGAGCAGCCAACCTAAATAATTTGTGAAGCCTAATGTATAATTTTGCCTGGACAGCTATGCTAGCTGATTTGATAAAATTGATGGAATCAGGCGTTACTTTGCGGAAATCCATTTAGATGACTTTTTAGTAATTACTGTGCAAATCCGCTATAATTTCTCTACTGGCAGTCCACTAATGCACCGCCCGCCCGCCCACTGTTCATGCGCAAGCACACCATGCAATAGTTACCACCACCAGAAAAAGAAATACTCGTCTCGACGCGTTTCGCTCCAACACGGAGCATCCTCAGGAGACGTCTGTTCGCTTCAGTGGCCAGCAACAGACTGATCGTGTACGAACAAGTGAAGCTTATATAGTCTGAGAACCCCCACCTCCAGCATTTTGCTGGCCATTGTTGTTATTGAATAAGGAGAGCAAAGGGGATTGTGATATGTTCACTTGTTCCATTGGTTTTCCGTAAGAGACAACATCAAACTACATTTAAAAACTCTTTTTTCAGAACTATCCTATAAATTACACAATATTGAGTTTGATCTCTTGGATGACAAAGCGAGACATCTAGCATCACAGGAAGCTCACAAGAGATATTTAGTTCAAGCTAAGAAATTGAATATGCTGAAACACGCGACAGTCACCCAGAGTAACAATCATGTTGGTTCCTCGAGGCGAGATCTCCACACATCACAGCCTCACACATTTCATCCGCGTATTAAAAACTATTCAAATGTTCAGTTGTCCGAAAATGAAATTAGTCTCTTAAACAAAGGCCTACATTATAATCTCACACCACGTACTAACCAAGCCTCATTAGAAAAACTAGCAGTAGATGTGGAGGTCACCATTGTGCGGAGTAAACAGGATCTTCTTACTAAAAATCTAGTCGCTAATATGACAGCTCATCAAATAAAATACGCGGCAGAAAAACCTACTCAACATCAACACATTACTGAACGGAATACAGTGCAAGCTCTTTCGGAGAAAATATCACGTAACGACTTGGTTGTCTCAAAAGCGGATAAAGGCAACACGGTGGTGATAATGGATCGTATTAATTACACTCAAAAGGTAGAGGATATAATAAAGAGTAACGATTTCGTACAATTAAATGCTGACCCCACCAAAAAATTCACCGCTGACATTAAATTAGCCATCAATTCGACAAATTTCGTTTTCCGTGACAACACTTTATCTCGTAATTCACTTTTGGAAATGAATCCCCGATCTCCCTGTTTATACGGCTTACCTAAAATCCACAAAGAAAATGTCCCTGTACGTCCTGTAGTCTCTTATATAGGAGCACCGGCATATAGATTAGCTAAAAAACTAAATTACATACTTAAGTCAAAATCTTCATTCAAACCCCGCTACTCTTTAAAAAATAGCCTGGACTTAGTTGAAAAAATCAAAACCGTTTCTCTTCCCAAAAAAGCCAAACTGATATCTCTTGACGTTGATAGTCTGTTTACAAACGTCCCCTGTAAAGAATCACTTTCAATTCTCAAACAACTTCTGGAGAGGCAACGTCTTAGCCCTGGAGAGATTAACGATTTGATTCTTCTAACCGAGACATGTATGAAACAGAATTATTTTCGGTTCAACAATCAATACTTCATGCAGAAAGAAGGTCTGGCAATGGGATCCCCTCTAAGTCCACTCATTGCAGATATTTTCATGGATAACTTTGAAAATAAATTCATAATAGGTGATAGGAACATCTTATATTATTATCGGTACGTAGACGATATATTGATTTGTTGGACCGGAACAAATAGACAACTCGACATTTTTCTAAACAAACTTAATAGTTTACATCCAAAAATTAAATTCAAATTAGAATTAGAACAAAATAATTCAATTAACTTCTTAGATTTGACTATCACAAAAGTTGAGGGCAAACATGAATTTGAGATATACCGTAAGCCTACTCACACCGACACGGTCATCCATTCATCGTCTTGTCACCCGGTGCAGCACAAACTGGCAGCCTTTCACTCATACATCCACCGACTCTTTACTATTCCATTAAGTAAATCAAACTTTAAAAAAGAACTAGATACTATATATGATATTGCTAGAGCCAACGGGTACAAGACATGTATTATCGACCGCCTATTAAAAAACAAACAACAAAAAATAACGAACAAATTATTATATGCGGGGACAGCGGGAGAAACCAACGTTTACAATTCCAGTTTAATTTATCTGGGTCATACATCAGAAAAGGTAGCCAACACTTTAAGACGTCATGACATTCATGTGGCTTTCAAAACCTCGAATCAACTACAACTGATTTGTAACGGAAAAGACAAATTCGACAAAGGTCAAAAGTCTGGGGTTTACAAGCTTACATGCAGTGAATGTAATGGAGTATATATTGGGCAGACTGGTCGCAATTTCAACACTCGCTATAGGGAACATATATCCGCCTACACAAACAACCATCCACAAAAATCAAATTTCGCAGAACATCTTATAGATACAGGCCACAATTTATCAAACAATCATTCATTTTCGGTTCTCCATACATGTCAAAAAAGTTTTAAACTATCCGTGCTGGAGCAGTTGGAGATAATAAGGCACTATAAAGACCCCACAATAACGCTCCTGAACGAACAAGTGAACATATCACAATCCCCTTTGCTCTCCTTATTCAATAACAACAATGGCCAGCAAAATGCTGGAGGTGGGGGTTCTCAGACTATATAAGCTTCACTTGTTCGTACACGATCAGTCTGTTGCTGGCCACTGAAGCGAACAGACGTCTCCTGAGGATGCTCCGTGTTGGAGCGAAACGCGTCGAGACGAGTATTTCTTTTTCTGGTGGTGGTAACTATTGCATGGTGTGCTTGCGCATGAACAGTGGGCGGGCGGGCGGTGCATTAGTGGACTGCCAGTAGAGAAATTATAGCGGATTTGCACAGTAATTACTAAAAAGTCAATATTAGTATAGTTGATTGTCATTTGACTATACCCTTCCAGTTTCCTGTTGTTAATTTCCGTGGTTAATTAGATGAAATTCTTTGATTTACGTTTCTTCATAAAATAACACATTGCAAATAAAATAAAAAAATAAAATGTGACTTACATTAGCTTTACGCCCCGCGTGAGCACTTTCGTTCGAAGAACACTTTACTAATTATCTCTTTGTATCCATTAAGTCCCAGTTTACTTTTTGTCAAATCGTGAAATGTCCTAGACACCTTGATTATAAGGGATGTCGAAAAAAAGTGTAATAAAAACCTAACTTTAAATAAAGCGACAATAACTAATGTTTTTTAAAAGCTTTTATTTAGTTTCCCTTGTATGTTAGCAAACCTTGTAAGTTTAATTTGAACCACTTCTGCTTTTGAGCTGAAATTTTGCATGCTGGTCCAGAACCGATGACAATGCATGCTTATCATAAACGTGACCTGATGCTTCTGCGAGGATCGGCTCCGTACGAGAAATCTCCTCAGCGGAAAATAGCAGGGACATGAAATTTTGTATACGCATTCGTTTATGAATGTAATAGGGGATATTCATGTTTTTTTTTCTTGTCTTAAATTAATAGTTTACAACATTATAACATAGAAAAAAATATAAAAAGGCTTCAAACTACTTTAGATATTTTTAAAAACGAAATAAAAAACATTGAAAATATTAGAGCAGTTAAACGCCGCCATATTGCGCGCGCTGTGCGTGACGTCACACGACACGTCCAGTAGGACTTTACTATGAACTTTTCAGTTACTTCATACATATTTACAGTTTTAATAGCTTTAAAACGATGGAAGAAGCCAAAAAATTTTCTTATAAGTATTGCATAGTGCCGGTGTACACAAATACTATTCGAAAAACACCCGAGAAAGTGTTTTTTCGTATTTCAAGTGATGCGAAAATACGAAAACGGTAGTGTAAGGTGATGAGAAGGGATAATATATCTCCTAAATCTTGTTCATATTGTTGTGAATATCATTTTAACGTAAGTATACTTTATTTATATACAGCTTAATGTGAATAAGTAAAAAGTAAGTTTTGCATTAGCTATTGAACAGTAGAAAATTCGGTTTAAAATTAACCTACCCTATAAGAAAAGGTCAGTAGCTATAACTTTCTATAAAAACTTTATTCCTGTTGTGGTTTTAGGAAATTTTTATGGTTGTTGATTGATTCCAGGTTAAGGAAGATACCGAAAATTATATTGAATACAATTTAATGAAAGTGCAAGGAGAAAAATGTAGGTACTCTACGGTTGAAGAAAGGAGTTTTGCCTCATACCTACCTATATTTTTGTGTCAATATCAAAATGTTTTTGTGTAAACTGCTGTGTGCATTTGTGAATAAAAATCTATATTATGGTCTGAAATATACTATGAAACATAATAATTAGCTTTCACTCCTCTGATATCTGCGCTCGTAAAATCGGGTTTTGATGCAAAATTTTAATATGCTGCCATCATAAATGCATCTGTTCTCGGGAGATTGTCCTATTTTGCTATAACAGAACCAGCTTCAGTCATTTTCAAAGATTCACTACCAATCTAAACTAAACTTCATTACAATCAGCACAAGAATATAGATTAAAATTATTATTATTTTACCCAAAAACTTGTAAAACAGTATGAGTTTCGTTCGACGCTGATGAATGCAATGTCGTGTCAGATGACGTCACATTACGTTCGACCAATGGTGGCGCGTTTTGGAAGTTTGAATTTCGCTCCCGTATTTTGCACTTTTTGAATATTATTTTAGGGGTTTAAATAACAAATAAATTAAAAAAAAACCTTTTCATTATAATATAACGATAATAAGTATTCGAGAAAAAAATATTTTTATTTTATTTAGGCCATTTAAAATTTTATGCATATTCCCTATTGGTACTACCAATTGGCTTCAATAAAAAAAAATATTTCTATTTTTTTTTTATAAAAATTGAAACTAAAAAATATAAAATAAAATAATGATAAAAAAACTTTTAAAACAAGCTATTATTTAAGTGCCCTAAAAATATCAAAATAAAATTTTAAATCACATTAAACACATTCATTTATGACTTTACAGAATTGAAATTATAATAAAAGCTTGACGTGATGCCTGGAAGAAATCTCTACATATTCAGTCAGATGAAATTTAAATTAAGAAACATTCTGACAGATCAACTACGTACCTGCTGCAATAAATTTCGAACCCGATAAATCCTATGTGTGGAAAAAAGTTATTCAAGGTTAAAGTTTCACATTTTAAGCATTCACGGCACTTTTATTTAATAGGCATGATGACTGTGACTAAAATACACAAAAATTATGCTATCATCTAATGAAAATTTATTAAAAAACAATAAGTTATTATTATAATTAATGTGAGATTAATTAATATGTTTTAAATATAAATCTACAAAATACGACACTCTGCTATGATATTCTGAACGCCAAATAAAGTGAATGACGTCACGTTAGAGTAAACAAGTGATCCTAACCTATGTTTTCTTTTTGATCTCGTACGTTTTTCGGATTTTATTTACGATCTACCTGTTTTCAGAGTTCAGTTTTATTTCTTGAGCGTTTTAGTTTAATAACGTAACTCATGGAACTTGGAATTTGAAACGTTTGTGTTTGCACTGTGTTTACTCTGACGTGATATCACAATCGACGCCATGACACTTAGGAGCGTTTTGGTGGGAATTCTTAAACATAAAATTTTAAATTTATTTTTTCTTATAAATCTTGCTTTTTTTCCCGAAATATGATATTCTTCACAATAAGTATATATTTCTGAATATGATACAACAGTTTTTCAAAATCTGTCATCATGCCTATTACAAACATTATGAATGGAAAATGTTAACAAACTTCATTTTCTGTGTCAAAAATAAAAACTCCTAGTGAAAGAATTATTTCGATACGTCAATTAGATTCCGATTTATAAGTAAAACAAGTTGTAACCGCACGACGCGGGCTGCCGGTGACGGTGTGACGTCATACAACAACACGCTCGGTCTGGCTCACTCAGTACGCCCGCAGTCGCTTGCCCGTACCGTCAAAATTATACCTAAATACTTAAAAAATGACCAATCCAAATACAAGGAAATCATGTGCTGTGCCTAAATGTAAAAATAGAACTACTAATTCGCCGTAAAGTTGTTATTTATAGTTCCTAAGGATACATACATACATCAGCAAATCTTTTAACTTGAACATAACCAATGCCATTAAACAATTTGTTAGTAAAAATACAAATAAATAAAAAAGGTTTAATTCATATCATCTACATTTGCAATAAAAAATAAATTAAATTACTTAAATAAAATAGTAAAGGTTAAGTGCATCTGTAACGTTCAACTACATCTAGATCGTATAGGTATCCTACTTCCTAGTAATATTATAAACGCGGAAGATTGTGTTTGTGTTTGTTATCTTTCACACAAAAGTACTGAACGGATCTGGACGAAGACTGAAATAATCCACAGGCTTCTTTTAATCCTGGGAAAATGTACAGTTCCCGAGGGAAACGCGGGCGAAGCTGCTAACGAAAGCTAGTTAGCACTAAATCAATGCATGTATTTATTTAAATTTACTAAGAAGAGCGGTATCTTTGTATACATACTAGTGGCCGTCCGCGACTCCGTTCGCGTAGAAGTCGGTTTCCGTGGGAATAAGAAGTTTTCCCGCGGTAAAAAGTACTCTATGTGTTATTCTGATATGTAACCTACTGCAAAGTTTCATCCAAATCCGTCCAGTAGTTTTTACGTGTAAGAGTAACAAACATTCATACATCCATACTCACAAACTTCCACATTTATAATATTAGAAGGACGTACCTACCTATAGCTACAAAACTATGATACATGATTTGTTGTCTATAACGTTAAAAAAAAAGATAGGTAGGTACTTCTACTATTGGACTTGCATTCTTCCATTAGTATTATTATTATATTGGTTATTATGTTTTGATAAAAAAGTTTAGAACATATCGAACATTTCGGCGGCAACAAAATCACTATTTCTTGGTAAATAATGCGAAGCCATTAATCCATCTATTTTAGGTAGATTACACGATTATAATCCTATATCCAATTTGTTAATCGAATAATTTTTACTATTAACATAATACGCGACCGAAAACACAACAAAATAATACATTAAATGTTAAATAAATAAATAAATAAAATAAAATACTGCGCCAGCTATATGCGCCACCGCTGGCGCGTTGTTGTATGACGTCACAAGCGGTCACGTGACTGTTAGCGGAACTCGATATTTTATAACTTTGAATGCCTATAAAATTAAAACTCCTGGGTATTTTTGATTACAACGAAAAGTAGTGTATTTGTATGCATACTGAGACAAAATTTCAAGCGATTTGGCATACCTAGTAACATTCTCCATTGCTTACAAGTTCAGTAGGTGCCTACCTAATTACAACATTTCAATTACAAATTGAAATTATCGGGACAAGCTTTTATTATAAATTCAATTCAGTAAAGTCATAAATGAATGTGGTTAATGTGATTTAATATTTTATTGGTTTTTACTCTTTAGCGTGAACCTAATGATAAAATAGTGGGTAGACACGGTAGTTACATACGTATTGTATCTTAAAATGTATGGTACCTATTACATACCTACATTGAGGACCTGTGTGGCGCAGCGGTAGGTATATACACCGGACTGTTAAGCTTAAGGTCCCGGATTCGATTCCCGGGTTGGGCAAATTTAGTTAAAATGTCTTTTCTTTATTCGCTCGTGTCTGGTGTAACTAGGGTCTCCCATAGTCCTTTGTGTGGTACCTATAGTACAACCTTTGCTAAGTTTAGGGCCACACAGTTGGTGTGTTAGTCTAGCTAGAGGAATAAATAAAATAAAATAAATAGATATACAAATAGACACATTATACAATATATACCTACACACTTTTATTTTATTTTATGGAACATAAAATAAAACCACAATTGCCCTTGCAGTTTATTATTTGCACAAATAACATTGAGATTAATTAAATGCATCGCTCAAGTCCATTTCCGTAGCCATAGTCCATCGTGAGAGAATTTTGATTAACTATAAATAAGTAGTACAAAAGTTATTTTAGTTCAATTGCTCTAAATAACCCATAATCCTACCTTTATACAGGTAGGTATATTTTTTTATTTTTTTTTCTTCTTGCGAGTATTTTGATATAAGATTATTATGTGGGTATCAAGTTCCATTTTCCTTGCCAGGTCATGTAAAAAATATCATGTTATGATTTCATATAACACCGTTTTTCTAATGTTTACGCAGGAGCTGGTGGGTTGGCAGTGTTTGTGGTTGCAGTTGACACCGTGTCGTCTGGTTCGTCGATTTGAAGCCATGGCATTCTACGCTGTAGCTCTTGCCTGCGTGGAAAGTAAAAAAAGGTATTTACCATTTTGAGCTCACATTCTGGTTGAGGGATTGAACACTCTTTTTAGATACAGTTGGGCAAAAAATGGCTTTTTTATTGTAATAACTGCTATGATTATTACAATAAAAATGTGATTTTTACCTGTATTTTGGATGGCTGATTGCGTAAACCCAAGGATCTACACACGCTACAGTCTTGCATGCGACCGCTGGAATCATCGTTACCTAAAAATAATGTAAGAAAGTAAGAAGCTTGCGAAATTTCAAACTTGACATAAACCAGCTTGTTAAGAAAGTTGTTGCGAAGACTTACTCCAGGTGTAAGAAGAGCCTGATTCCCGAATGCTCCTATCAAGGACATGACACCATACGGCGTCCATGACGCAACAAACAGGAAACAAACGGTCAACGCAGCTTTAGCTATACGAATCTCTGCTGTTTGCGCTCCCTGAGCCTGATTAGCTCTTAGCGATTCCACGTTCATCTTCTTGGCTTGTTCTCTACAAAAATTGTATAATTAGATACTAAACTAAATCGTCAAATAAAAAAACTGAACAATCGATTGCAGTGACTTTTTAGTTTTATTTAACAGTCGTTGAAGCGTTCTTATGAGAATTCTGTTACGTATAATATTAGGCGTTAACGACTGTTTATTGTACCTACCTTAAGGCAGCTTCATGAGCAAATACTTGTTTAACGATTCCACTGTAGAAGTAAATGATAAAGGACATTGGAAAGACATAACTGCAGGTAAAAATACAAGCGACGAAGAGTTTTGTGTCGAAGGTGTTTGTTAGATAGTCGAATGTGCATGATGTCAGGTATCCCTCTGTAAATTAAAAGTAGTTTTGAGATCTCTTTTAAAAACTTAATTATATAAAACAGCAGTCGTAAATATATGGCTGTTTTAAGTTTAATGTTATTTACGTACCAGGAACAAATCGTCCCCAGATTTTGAATAGAGGCATGAGAGACCACGGAGTTGCGTATACCCAGACAAAGGCTATCATTAAGAGAACCTTTCCTTTTGAAAGTCGTCCATCTAATGGGCGAGTAATTGTTGAATGTCTGAAAGTTATATAAAGTTTAGTTTGTTTATCATAATGCTTTTAGGAGTTGATTTTTATGCAAATACCTGTCGTATGCTATGCAAGCATTAGTCATACTAGCTCCAATACCGCTGTAAGCCCCCATCAGAGCAAAAACCTGACAAGCAGAGTCACCGAGAGCGAAACCCCGCATAGCACTATTATAAATAAATATAGGAGCTTTCGCCATCATGATAAAGTCGCAAATTGCTAGATTTAGAATCAGAAGATTACTGGATGTACGCAGACTTTTTGTTCTGGAAAAAAAACGATTAGAATTCAATATTATATTTTTTTACGGATCAAAACCTAACATTTTTGGTGAGAAACACAATTGGCAAAGGAAGAACTTTTCCAACTTGTGGAACATAACTCCAGAAGCTGTTTATTATTACAATGGCAGACCATTTTTATTAACTTACGTTGAAAATATGTATATAACCAGGCCATTTCCCAAAAGCGCTGCAAATGTAAAGAAAGTGTACAGCAGAGCCAACGCTGTGTGAGCGCTGGCTGGCGGCGCTGCGAACGACAGCCAGTGCTCGGGGATGGCTGCTAGGTCCACGCCCGTCGCGCCCTCGCCCAGCATCACCACACCACTTGCACCGCTCGACCTGGTGAATAAACAGCAGTGAAAGAAACCGACACCAGTATAAGTTCGTTTTTTAGGTCTACGAGTCTGGTTCTTCAAGTTCTGGAAAACAAGGTTAATATAGACAATAATATTTCAGCAATTCAGATAAAAAGAACATACCTGAGCGCAGAAAAGTAGGCATCGTAGCTATCAGTATGGTTTTCCATTGTCACCTTTGCCAACATGTCGGTGAGCAGTCCTCGGTAGCGTGCCTAAGCCTCCACCCCACAGACTGACTGCTGCCGGGAACAACTAATCCATTACTTTTATACCTCCGATGATCACTAACGAGATTCAGCAGATTATCCCCACATCACCTTTGATAGGATTAGCACAGGATTTCATTGGATGATATTGACACAGATTTTTGTAAAGGCGTTGTAGTATTGGATTACACATCGGTATTACAGTCAGTATTTAGTTTGTGTTTGGTGGTTTTGTGCGCGTAATTTAATTAAGTTAGTAAGGCTTTTTGAGGACATTCTTAAATGTTTATTGAAATATCTACTATCTTTTCAATAGATAGTAAAAGGAGAATAAAATAATAATCAATTCATTGTCAACAATTTTAATAGACATCACAACAACCATTTGGATTGAATACACATTTAGTTCCTATTTAGTTTCAATATAAAATACTCCAAGGTTACACAAGTATTATTTTAAAGTTAGGTTTTATTACAAGATATATTTATTATTTACTGATTCAGTCAGCAAGTTGCTTTAAATTTTAGGGATTTAAATATATTGACATTACTGATATAAATCAAGTTTTTGTAAAAATGTCTTTTTTAATACATTTTAATACAAGAAGTCGTATTAACAAAGGTACTAAAAAACCTATACGAAAACAGTTGATTGAGCTCTCATAAATCACTTATTATTGTTATTGATAAAGTGCCTCACAAACGCTACGTAGCTCATCGTAGACGGACCCGCTACGCCGTAGTCACTTCCGTAGCATATATACCTTTGATTAAATTATTACTGAAATTACGCTTTTCATAGGCCTTGCTAAATGTACACTTGTAAACGTACATACTTAATACCGCTTTTACACCCTATCTTACGTCTCCAATAATTTCCTCAAAGTAGAGAATATCACATTTGAATGACTCGTAACCAACTACACTACCTACCTATGGTAAAATGCACCATAAACTCCATTATAAAAAGTATGATGTGAACGAACAAGGGCAGGGTATTTTGTATGTATTTTCACGTCCCCTTTTATACACACCTATAATTGAAATGGGTTCAAACTAACTTTTATACAACACGTATAAAAAGTTCTAAAACAAATTGGAAGGTTCAACAACTTACTGGATAATACGAAACCTACCGATATATCCATGCAATAAACATTAGTTACATATTAGAAATGTGTTAGTTTTTCTTCAAAATTCGCTTTAATCAGTCTTTTTACATTTTATACTGCGTTTTTATCAATTTACTTTATTTGAAGCGACTTTATTTAATAGCGTGGGGGCAAAATATCGTTGTATTAGGAATAATTTATCCAACGCAAGAGTGAAATGATAATTTGACATGTACACTTATTTATAGTAACTATTGATTGCACTACGTCCTTTTTTATTACGCCATCTACTCACAGAACTATTTATTTTCTACTTGAGACAACTTAACTTTGATAAATGCTTAATAACTAGTTATGTTGAATCCAACAACTGACTTTGAGCATGTCTTATTAATACGTTTTGTTCAAAGTCTTGTGATTTTACACAATTGTCTTTCATTAATAGTTGATTAATTACAAAAATGTGATTATTTTTCTTCATTTTAATGCATAGAAAAATGATTTTTTATGATGTTACAAGGTTTACTACGTACAAATATCTACAATTTGATGGTACAGTGCATTATGAAATCGGTCGGGACATTTCAATTCTCGTGGTGCTTACAATCTAACTTCAATCAAACATTATTCTAAACACAGATTAAATATAATCATCTAAAAAATAGACACAGCGTCCTCGTACTAGCGAGGACTCTTTAAGAGGTCTTTTTACATGTAGGTTAAAGTTAAGTTGTATAATGTTACAAAAGGTATCAATCAAGCAGTATGTAACCAACGAAGAGAATGTCAACACTTTATTTTGTCTCAGTTGTCATTTTAAGCAGGGGGAATGGTAAGAATCGTCGCGTTTTATTGGCTGCCGTAATTTAAGAACAGCATGAGTTTAGTTAATACAAAAGTTTCAGCTGCAACGGTCAAAAAGCCTTAGATGGTCTTCTTTTGATTCGGCCCCCCGCATTTCTCTGCATTGGTCATCTACTCCTTGCTATCAACAGAAGTGTAAGAGTGGTGGGGAGTCTGTCTCGGAGTTCCGAGACGGGGCTCGTTCTCATTGGTCGGTGTCGAGCTCCGGCTGCTCGATGAGGATGCAGGTGTCGGGCGGCGTGAGCAGCAGGCGCGGCGAGGCGGGGGGGGAGGGCGGCGGCGCGCTGCGGGCGCGGGGGGACCGCGTGCCGCCGGGGCTGTTCAGCTGCACCATCTCTACTGACTCACCCGTCTCCACCTCGTCAGGAATACTGAATGGAAAAATAACCATATAAAATAAAAAGAATAAAGGTTAAATTTAAATTTTTCGTTTCATGAAAAAAAGCTCAGTTAAAAGAGTTGACAGGAACATAATAATAAAGGTTAAATATACTAGTTAAAACACTGCTTTTGGGAAAGCATAGTGTGTCTTTTAAACATATTTAATAATGTTCATATTATATTTTTAAACATAAGTATGATACTGTGTTCAAATTCAGTGTGGTTGAATGTGTCACTCACCGAGATGTTTCATCTTCTATTGCATTGATGTTGTTACTGCTTTCACCTGGAGCTGCTGTAATGTGGAAAGGAAAATTATAATTCCATCCCTAATTGATTTTAATGGTAGGTATCATTTACGGCCTTATTCATAAACACGACGGAGACAAAACAAATTTTAACTAAAATGCGTTGATGATTAGGTTGATAAAAGTTACATCCTTCAATTAATTTGTCATTATTAACGGTTAACACATAATTGTTTGTATAAACATTAAATAAATAAATTTATAATTCTCCAGACTAATACACCAATTATATAGCCCTGTGGTAAGTGCATTTAGGGCTTGTGTAACAGGTAAAAATGGCATAGGGGTGAACTAGTTACACACAGACACGAGCCAATGTCGAAAAACCATTTTGACAAAATTAGCTCGAACCCGGAATCATCCGCTTTACAGTCCGGAATGGTTACCGCTGGGCCAGAGAGGTCGCCAATTTAAAATGCATTTTTAATCAAATTTTTCAACTCTACATACGGGGTGTACAAGAACTGCTTCCGAAAACCAAAACTGAGCATTGCTAGAGGGGTACTGATTACGTTTTGAGCAAAACAAATTGTTTTTAAGATTATCATAAAAAATATTTTTTTTACCTAATTGTACAAAATTGCATTTATACTATCAGATTTTGCGATGATTTTAAATTAAATAGGGTTTTAATTTATTTTGCAATGTAAATAATCGCACCTGAACCAACTGTTGATGTGTGAGCGACGATTTCAAGCGCCGAATATGGCTTTTCAATCCTTAATAACTTTTTTAAATTGGGTTTTCTGGGTATACTATTAGTGAATTTAGTTACTATTGAGGCTTCAGAATACATGGTTTCAGGCTTCGGAAGTGGTCTTTTTACAGCCGTTATACCGCTTTTGTAGTGTAACAAATCTGTGTATATGTTACGGCTAATACCCGAAGTGCGGCTACACCTAGTTTTAGCCGATTAGAAATGTTTCTTATATGGAAAACTGTAAAAAAAACATTATACCTATGAATATAAAAACTGGCTTCAATCATGAGGTATCAAAAAAGTAACCTAACTTACCTAACCTATTGATGTTCTAACCGGCTAAAACTAGGTGTAGCCGCACTTCGGGTATTAGCCGTAACATATACACAGTCAGTTATAGTAATACAGTACGTTGTATAGCGTCGTCGTGCAGCCGCTGCTGGCGCGCGAGCGGGCGGCGCCGCGTGTTGTCGCGCACGCGCAGGGTCACGCCCGCGCCCGCGCCGCCGTGCAGGTCCAGCGCCAGCGACGACTGCGAGCCGCACTCCGAGTCTACTGCGCTGGCGCTGTACATTGTGATTGGTTGAGAGCGAAAGGAAGGATGTTGAGCAAATTTCGACTGCATTGGTTGGTTGAGAGGTAAAGTAGGAAGGATCATGTGCAACTCGACTGCATTGGTACCGTAAGTCTATTTCTTGTCTACAGTCGTTTGTGTTTCGGTTGGAAGGGCAGGATAGTTCTGGCATCAAGACAAACTTGGTTTAATAGTCTCTAATGTCGATAACTGTCTTTTATCTTAATGTTTTAGGAAACTAGTAGTAGCTTTGGCTCAAATGTTTGAGTATAACTCAGAATATAAAAAACCTAGAATATCAAGTCGTCATACATTTATTCATACCATAAAGTGCACAAATCAATACTTATTAAAACTGGGATATGGTATAACAAGCGTATGGATATAAGATGCATGAAATGTGTTACCTGACAGCGGATTGTGGGGGCTCGTCAACGGACAAGGCGTAGCGTCGTAGCGGCCGCCGTAGCGCAGACACCGGCAGCGTAGCACGCCCACTATTGCTACGAAGGTCCGGAGCCGAACCAAACCTGGCTTGGCCTTTGGGCTTCCTCTCACCGCTTCTGTACGATATACTCTCACTGCCCTAACTCACCCAAAACCATCTCATTACATTCCCGAATGAATGAAAATGAAATGCTCGTGAAGCGATGACGGGCTTTGGATGTTCAAATGTTTAGAATTGAACATTGATTATATTATTATTAGGGACGCTTGGGGCTATAACTACTTAGCAAAGTGAAATCAATACTCAATGGTTGCTTTCTGCTTACAATTTGCTACAGTACTCACAATGATGACAGAGACAACTTTAAATATATTTTTTATACAGTGAGTTGTGGCTTACTTGTGCGCGTGCGGCGGTCGATACGCGTGCGCGTGCGGCGACACGAGCGGCAGGTTGTGCGGCAGCGGCAGCACGTGCGGCAGTCGGTAGACCCCGAGCGTGTCGAGTCGGGCGGGCGCGGCGCAGGCCGGACCGCGTCGGGCGACCGGTCGGGGGACCGACTGCGGCCGCGCGGGCGTCACCTTGGCGGCGCTGTCGCGGGCCTCGAACGTCATCACGCAGGCTGCTACCACGATGAACCCTGGAATAGATGCCAAATAGTTTTATAACAAAACAGTAACAAGAAAAATATAAAAACATCTTTGTACTCTTTTGTGAACTTACGAAAATTACGAGTCCTAAAAAGCGTAAATAGAAAAAACACCATATAGTGATTTTATACCACGCAGTCGTGGTTACAAATTGCAAGTAGTTTAGAGTTATTTTTTATGTTTTGTAACTATGAAAAAACCCTATTTACTTCACCACAGTTCAAATTTTAACGGAATTAAATTCAACTAAAAAAAATTTAATGTTAGATAAGCTTTGAATTCAACATAATTTGTAATCGAATTTCAACCGTACTTGAAAAATATAAATCATCTAGATTTTTACTTATTGTTTTGCATTTAGAATGTTAATTTATTAATTTTGAAGTTATAGATTCGATTCCCAGTCACGTAATGCCGTCTCCAACCGCGTTCTTTTTCCAGTGTCTATAACTTCAAAATATATAATCTAGTTATCTTTTAAATTAGACTTAATTCAAATTGACGACTTCTGTGGTGCAGCGGTATATATACCGGACTGCTAAGCGGATGGTTCCGGGTCCGATCCCCGGGTCGGCCCAATTTCGTAAAAATGGTTTTTCGATATTGGCTCGTGTATGGGTGTAACTAAGTTTTCCCCTTGTCATTGTGTGGTACTTATAGTAAAGGCTTTGCTTAGTTTAGGGCGACACAGTTGGTGTGTCAGTCTGGAGATTTATTTTATTTATTTATTTAAATATTTAAAGCGTACCCCCGAACCCCATGACGATGGGCCCCGCGTAGGACAGGTTGTTGAGGTGGAAGCCGCGCGCCTCGTCCTTCACGGAAACGGTCGCGTTGCCGCGGACCTCCTCGGCGTAGGACAGCGTGTCTGCGTAGTACCCTGCAAACCAACAAAAACGTATTGTATAGTCAAAATATAGTGTAAGTATATGTGACAAAAACTATTGTTGATATACGTAAGGCCCAATTGCAGGGAACGTTTTAACCTCGGGTTAGCTTCGGGTTAGCTAACTCAGGTTTAAATGGCGCCACCATCGATTGTAACAACTTTTTATTACAATCGATGGTGGCGCCATTTAAATCTGAGTTAGCTAACCCGAGGTTAAAACGTTCCCTGCAATTGAGCCTTAGTGGCTTACGACCCGAAGCGAATTTGTAACGTAAATAATGAAAAGAATCGATTTTCAAAAAGAAAGAAGTTGTTTTTTGAAAAATTCGAATTATTAATAGTGAATCAAGTATATGAAAAATACGCTTTAACTTCAACGCTAAAACAAAAAGTAAGGTGTAGAAGGTATGTTATAAATAAAACTTTTTAAAACATACATATATGAAAGTGTTTACTTATTTAGGCTTCGCCTCGTCCCTCATCACATGGACACATGATGCATAAATAAATAGCAACAGACGGCCACTGACGAGCGAAATTATTTACGCAACGGAAATGCGATGCGGACATTCTGCATACAATATGACGTGCGCGGCAATATGCTGCTCTCATTATGATTTAATGCATTAATGTTATAATGTGGGTTTATACGCAATGTAAGGAGATGTGATTCATCTCTAGGCTAGGCTAGGCTAGAACTTCTGGGGAAAATGGTTTCCTCTAAATTTAACAATGAAAATTAGGTTGAGGTTGTGGCTAACTTAGAATGTTCATAATTATGAGTTCTTGCAAAGTAAATACCTAATGAAATGAGGTTGTAGCTACATGTTAAGGTAATTAAATGTAGAAGACTTACAGTCACCTACTTCGGTGTGAATCCACATCTTCTCTGAGCGTGGATAAGGGAAATGTTTGCCACAAATCTTATTTGATGTACCCCACTTCACAGTGTGGGGAGGTAAGGTATTTCAGTGCCAACTGATAAAAGGTTTTGTATTAACGCCACCACTTCCACAGATTACCGCAGAACTATTTTTACACTATTTCCATTGCCTCAATCAGTGTCGACCCTTTTCTTGACATTTGCAATCCAATCCACTTCGACCTTAGGATTTTCGAAACTTATAAAAAATTCAGTGGCCTTAAAGATAACATCTGGGACGAGCCGAAATGGATCCTTTTAAAAATTGAGGGATAACGTTATTTATCGCACGAATTCAATCACGAAACGTCGCCGGCATTTGATATGAGTGTGAATGATTTGTGACATTCGTTTTTTTTATTCCGTGCGTGTGAGTGGGTTGCCTGAGGGTGGGTCGGACGTCATTCAGCGGACAGCCGGATGTAGTGCCGGATGCCGGATGCGTTCCGGCCGCGCCGGGCGATACAACGCCAACGTAAAACCATGCCTCTATGTCAAGCAGGATATTAATAGGGCTTTGTTTTGATATCTAGGTTATGGTGAGTTACACGGTTTTAATTAACTATTCAGTGTTTTATGTTGCAACTGAAAGTAAATGGATATGTAGTTATGTAGTTTAATACAAATTTCTTTTATAAAAAAAAAATATTGTTTTTGTGTAGGTTTTTCTTCTTATATCGACATTGCGGATTTTCCAAAGATTCGCAATATTTCTTTTATAAACGCTAATAAAATGTACTTAAATAATACCTATACAGCGTCCTACATGTCAAAGTCCCGTACTTTACTAATAAACCGCTCTAGCTTCTTGTACACAATAATTACTAAAGTACAATTACCTATGACAGCCATGGCAGCCCCCAGCAGCATCAGCAGCAGGCCGGCGGACAGCGCGCGGCACGCGTGCCACAAGCACTTGGAGCTCATCTTGCCCCGGACCACCTAGAACGCAAGTATTATATTATATTGTCTGATAGGATATCTGGAGCTCAGCTTGCCCCGGACCACCTAGAACACAAGTATTACATGCAATATTAATAATATTAATAAGCGGACCTCAATAAACCAGAATACCATCAGCGGGTGATCAATTTACTACTACCACAATAATAATTACAATAATGTAATTCTATATTCTGGCTCACAAATTCAATATAAATTTACAGACCCAGGGAAGTAAAATTAACTTATTAATTAAGTTATGTGATAAAAAAATGCAACTACTACAATTAGTTATATTGTAGTTTTGCCTGATTTCTAGATACTTAAGCCATTACAAAAACCAAATTTAAAAAAATAAGTTTGTAGTAATAATTGATAACGACTAATGTAAAAATAAGTTTAAATGGGTTTTGCTCTTGGGAATCGTACGAAAATAAATACAATTATTGCTGTTTGCAAATCAATATTGTGTCGGATTTTGTAAGCAAAGTTATATTACGTTGTACAAGTAATTGACGCATAAATTACATGTTAAATTTTATGAACTTATGTATACTAAAAGTATTTTTAAAGATTATTTAAGTTTTCGGTAAACGGTATATTAAGTTAGCATTCACGTAATCAGATGAAAATAGTTAACATAATGTATTCACGGTGCTGCGTGCGCAACAAGTTCTACCATCTGTTGAGCCAGCTTCAGATACAATATTCATAAACACAAGCTTGTTTTCTACACACATTACCGTAAACATTCATATTTACATATTACAAAAACACTATACCAGTTAACATTAAATCAAAACAATGTTGTTGTTTTTGTTTTTCCCCTATATCTCATGCGTTCCGCTCTATATTTTAATGACTCTTTTACGAGCCCGTTTTAATCATCGCTGTCAGGTTTAATGAATAGCTGTTAAAAAATTTAAGCAACGTCAGTGAATGGAGTCCACTTGAGCTTTATTAAGTTTTCGTCTACATTTACGGGAACAATAGAGATCGGGTTGTCATTGGTGTTATTGTTTGATAGTCGGGTGTCGTGTGGTGTGGAGTGTGGTGGGTGAGTGAGCGGGCCCCGACCTGGACGTTCCAGGTGGCCCCCGAGGCGGGGTGCGCGCGGCGCAAGGGCCCCGCGACGCTGCGAGCGCGGATCATGACTGAGCCTCGCCGCCGCCGCCTGCGCGCGCACGCAGCCTCCTAGCTCCAGCCCCGCGACCTTATTCCAAACGCGAATCGTTACAACTGCTACAACAACTGCTAATTTATGCCCCTGTTGTCCTGTTCTGAAAGCCATCTTTCCGTCTGCATAAATTAAGAGTTCGCGGATGGCCCGCACTCGTACGTTACGATGTTTGTGACGCAAAGTTTGAAAGGAAAAGCATTTGTTTATGTTAGCGGTACAGTTTGGTAAACAAACTTGGATGGTAAATAAAATGTTACATATAAAGACAGTTCTGTCTGGCTGTTTGCAAATAAGGTAAAACATGACAGTGGATTCTATTTTGTTTTTGTATGCCTATTGCAAATATAATTTCTTAATAAAATGAAACCAGTTTAATTACCAGTATGTCAGAATTAGGCCGTAGAAGTCTCAGTGGTGTATACTGTTATAGCTATATCGATTTCCCGAAGTAAGTTTTTGTTGTTCCCTTCCTGGTAGTTGCCACAAAAGCTGAGGACTCAATGAGCGAGGAATGTCAACCAACACACATTGTTCGAAATTGAACGTTTAAATCCTTCATTGCAAATTAGAACTTTATGGTCGCTATCCGCTTATATGCTTGAAGAAAATTTAAGTAAATTCTTTTGCAACATGTAGATAACGGATTAAGATAGTTATCTCTGTCAAATAATATATTGGTTAATAGAAGTAAGTTGAAAGAATAGTTTGTGATCATGACAAACATGATTTAAAACATGCGAAGCCCTGCCAAATTGCTAGCATATTGAAGTAACATACTCGTAGGTACATAGTAAGACAATATACACATACAAATATTCAAATTCTGCTTATCTAACGCTGAGCGGAACAACGATGTGTTTCCACGATTTCCAAGAAAACACATATGATTATAATTATCAAATGATATAAATGTAAATGTAATTTATATGAATGAATTATTTTTAAACAAGAACTCGAACTTTGTGAGAAACCTTTTTAACTTCAGTCGATATTCAACTCTTGAAGTAAGTTGGATTTAACTTTTAAGCATAGACCAGTGTGCCGCATTCATTTAAAAATGTATATCACTGCATTCGATATTTAAAATTCAACGGAAAAAGCAATGTTGCGCGAGTAATTAAACGTACAAAAACTATATTTCAGAAGGAAAGTTAAAAAATACATAATGACCGTTGCGCCAGTGCTACGAGGCGCTACGAAAGCTGCACCAAGTTCTAAATTAATGTTTCATTAACATCTTTTGAAGTAGTTTTTTAATTATTTAGTCTGGTTTGCAATATTTTCTACACGCGGTTTGGGACTAGTTTTAACTTTTAAGTATAAAACTAAAGTGTAATATAAAAAGTAAGAGCGTATAAAAAGACCTTTAAGAAATGGGAAACCGATACATTTTATGACGTTAGAAGTTTAAATCTCTAAAAATGATCAAAAGATAAATATTACTTGTGAGAAGAAAGTTGCTAGCCACGAAAAATTTCGTCAAGTGAGCATCATTTCTTGAATCCATAACTCAAAGGCCAGGGAGACTCGACCTGAATTACAAACACTAACATCCTAAGAAGCCACTAATAACAATTAGCTATAATTCCCCAGCCATTCCGTGAAGTATTTAGTTGTATAAATAATACACTGGAGCGTTACATGCGGCGTGGGTGAACGTGTTAATTTGGTGGTCACAGCACGAACCACCGCGAAATGTACCAACCAACCACTTTTATTTATGGCGTATTACGATAATTGCTTATTTATTATTCTACGCGAAACGTGTGATTAATTATGCACAACCAAAGGGCCAAAGGTTTGTGACAAAAAAAGGTAATTCGGTGATACGTTCGGGTTAAAGGATGTTTATAGGTTTTAGGCGTATTAAAGAATGGAAAATTGTGGCTTTTGTTTTTTTAAACTTGTTTGTTGTGTGGTTCGGTTCAGTAAATTATAATAGATTCTATTGTTTTTAATGATTCAATGATTGTTAAAAAGTATCTGTCGCAGGTCTCTCTATTTCATCTTTATTAAGGTTTAAAGTCGGGGAAGAAGCTAAAAGTTAGTTTACGGCTTAAGGATGGTTTGTATGTTTTCTTTTCATTTATTTCCGTATCATTTCAAAATTATTTTACAAAAATCACCTCACTGCTGAAGCCACGCATGTATAATGGGTAATTATTCTGATTACTGTTAGACTATCTGTCCCACGCGATTACATCTTCTTTTATTAGAGAAAAATTAAAAAGCTGGTTTGATTTTTGTGTCACTTTCACTGTCTACGCAGCACATGCAAAGAAAACTGTCTATTTTTTCACCGTTTTTGTATTTTTTTATTGCTGCTCCGGTTCCATCAGTTGTAGCGTGATGGAATATTCAACGCAAAAAGATTTTTCAATTCGAGCCAACGCGCTAGGTGCAAACAAACAAAAAAAGTCTTTAACTTTTATATAATAGGTACTAGCTGATCCCGCAAACGTTGTTTTGCCATATTTTAAAATAAAATGTAAAAGGTGGACCACCCTTATCACTAAGGGGTATGAAAAATCCTACTCAAAATTTCATGGGAATCGGTCAAGCCGTTTCGGAGGAGTACAGGAACGAACATTGTGACACGAGAATTTTAAATAAAAGATTAGTATAGATACTAAATAAATAAATTCCCAAACTAACATTTAAACTTTGTGTCCCTATAGTAAGCGCAGTAAGTGTTTATGTTATAGAACTAATACTGATTAAGGGAACTAAGTGACCCCACTCAACACGAACCAATTTGTAAATTTCATTCTTAAATAAATTAGCGCTATCCAAGTATCGCATCTGCTTAACAGGCTAGTAGATATCACTGCGAGGTTTTGAAAATTAAATCGAAAACATAATATTTTTAGTATTTTCATTCAAACTAACCATAATTCAAGTACATAGGTAGGTATAGTACATGTATCACGTCTGACACATAACATAGCTTTCGGGTCGTTAATGACCCATCAGTTCAGCGTGTATTATATGTAAGTACGTATATTTATCACGCACTCACGTTAATCCTTAACGGTTTAGGGATAACATTGCGAGGAAACCTGTGCGATGATTATACAGCATGTGAATCCGCCGAACAAACTATCTATCCCTACTAATATTATAAATGCGAAAGTAACTCTGTCTGTCTGTCGGTCTGTCTGTCTGTCTGTCTGTTACGCTTTCACGCCTAAACCACTAAACCAATTTTGATGAAATTTGGTATGAAGAAAGAACTGAACTTCTTACTTGAACGGGGTAAAAAGTACCCTATGTCCTTTACATAGGGTACTTTTTACCCCGGGAAAACTTCTCATTCCCACGGGAAACCGACTTCCACGCGAACGGAGTCGCGGGCGGCCACTAGTAGATAATAAATACACCATCACAATGCAATACGCAGACTGAGAAAGGCGTTCTTTAATTTGTAGGTTTTACCTTTGTTTAGAAAAAACACATGAAAATCTAACTTTCTTTTGTAAACTTTAATTAAAAAATGATGGCCGTGTTATCCGGGGCACTAGTAAAACTTATTTTTTAATACACCTTTAAAAGGCTCAAACAATTTCTTCATTGTCCTGAGGGAGACATGCCCCCTCCTACACTTTACGCTGAACGTAAGTAGCTTACCTGATGCTAATCGCGCCTTGAAGGTTACACCTGCTTACAACACTATGCTAAGTGATAGCGTGCAATCAGATATGTAAGTTCTGTAGTTAAATAATTTATTTGTATGTTTGTCGCATTTTTTTAACTCAAATTTAAAAACTCTGCAAATAATCGACATAGTTAGGAAGAAATGCATTCCGTTCTTACAAAAGAAAACAATCTATCGGACTCCAGCCGATTGACCTCCATTGATTTCATCCGAGGTAACTGTTTGATTTATACCTCGTTTTAGGAGGGAGGTCGGATTCATCATCGGCGTACCGGGCAGAGCGGGACGTACTAATGACGCGACCGACAGCACAAAACCATTTTCTTCGTAATCAGAAATCCAATTTCCGACTAATGTAGGTGGAGCGGTTAATTGATGGTTGACGATTGTGCATCCGAAGAGTGGTGAGAGGAGCGGCGGGCGCAGGGGTCGGGAGCCGGGGCGGCGGGGGGCGCGGGCGGCGCGGGGGGCGCGGGCGGCGCGGGGGGCGCGGGCGTGGGCTGTCACGTGGAGCTCGGCGCGCCTGTGCGGCCGGGCCGCCCGGGCCGGGACCGCGGCATTCCCTGCAGCCCGCCGGCCGAGTGGGGATGCGAGGGAGCGCGCGCGCCGCGGCCCGCCGCCGCCGTGCCGCCGCCCGCGCGCGCTAGCCCGGCGGCGGCATGGAGCCGCCCTGGGAGGTCGAGCTGGAGGTGCGGCGGCACATCGAGTCCTGCGCCTGCACCTGCGACCACATGGGCTACGGCAACTACATGGACTACCAGGCGCCGCCGCACGCCTGCCTGTGCCGCGCCATCTCGCCGCATGCACACGTACGTGCCCGGTCCCCTTGTGCCGTGTGCCCGCTAGGGGCCGCTCTTGTCTAGTGCTCGCCTACCTATCCACTCCGCATCGTAATGTGCCGTCTCACCGTGTCTCATTGTTTTATGTTAATGTGATTCCATTAAAATTCTTGTTCATATTTCATCCTTCTTTACTTTGGTTTACGTTCCATGTTTTATTTATTTACATAACATAAATCTAAATTATGAAAATGATTTTAGTTAATAGTTTTTTAAAAATAGTACGTTCTCTTAAAAAATACTTTTACTTACAGTTTTAAGTTCATTAAGAAAATATTGAAAAATCCTTTTTCATTTACTTTGAACAATTCTCGAGTCACTTACATATCATTAGTATCCATCGTTAATTAATTAATATCTTTCATTTTGTTTTGTGCTGCTCTCCTTGTTAGCATCCCTAATAGATATTTGATCATGGGGATCACGTTGCCTTTGCGTTATTTACTAATAGTTGCTCATTTATCTAACCGTTCTGGTTGCCATTAAACTTAATAAGCCCAATCAATCTATCGCACGCACACAGAGTTACGTGTATGCATTTTTTGACAATATTTTTTTCTGTCACATGGGTACCAAAAACTCGCAGCAAAAGCCGTAACAAATTAGTTTTTTATAAGAGCGTGTACAATTGTTTCTCGAATACCCACTTATTTGAGCCAACCCGAAGTTAGGTAATCGAATCAAAACTTGTGTAATTAAGGCAGAGGTACAGGGTGATCCTCACGCAGTTGTTTTTCTCTTAGATATGTAAATTGAAGTTACACCGAAAGTCATTCGAAGTTTAAATTGTATGATTGTGTTTTGTTTTTCTTAAACTCTGTAATGTGTTAAGTATTGGCGTTGGTAAAAACTCATACAAAAGTGGCTGTAATTAATAATTCTTAAATAGACTTCTTAAGTCCTTTCAAAGTTTTCTTAAATGTATAAATCATGTAATCAAGTCAGCTTTAAAAGTTTTTAACTTTTATCAATTGCCTTTACATAAAAAAATATTTTTTTTGAATATCTTTTTTTATAGGTTGTATGTAAGTGATTGAATATTAACTAATGGGAACAGTTATAAAAAACGCATTATGAAAACATTTCATTAAAAAAAACGTATGTAGTCAGAGCCACAGATCAGAGTATTATTTTTCGTTTTTGTTAGATTGTTTCGTTTCCCTACGAAAATCCATTTTCATATTTAAACGTTAGTATTAACACTCGTAAATGTACGAAAACATTTTTACAGTCTAGAAAAGTAGGTCTTATAGTAAAAAGGGATATTTGTGTTAACTCAAAAACTTGACATTGATGGGTGTAATTTATTTTATTTTGTTTTAATTTTATCTAAGTAAATGAAAAATTAAAAGCTAAAATTCAAAATCATGAATACATCTGACCGTTCAGCTAGTAAGTAGTAAATAAACATCGTTTTGTGTCAGTAGGTAGCAGAAATACTTCATAACGATTATTTACATTGTCGGGCTTCCTAATACAACATTAATATAGGTAAATGAAAAAAAAAATGATTTAAGACCCACTTACAACATATTTTTAACATCTCACTTTCATCATGATGATGTCTATTGCAAGGTTCTTTTTATCTATCATAAAAAAAATCGCAAGATTATTTTCGTTAACGAAAAAGAAACACGGACGCATTTGAGCAAATAAGGCAGTTAACTCATATCAATATGTTATGTCAAGAAAAGTTCCTCTTCCAATATCTTGTTTATTTTCATTCGCGTAATTTGAATTTATAGTAAGTGTTGGCCAATAGCCAACTTACCCAGAACAGAATATGTTAAATACTCGCATCGTCTGTCGGTTTAATTGGCCAACTGACAAAAATATTATTTAACTTGTTCAAATTATTTTAATATCAAATTATTCCTTGTTTTATAAAGCTCGCAGCTTCTAGTTAAAGTTTTAATCAAGTTTGTAAATAAAGTAGCTCTGAGAATAGTGTTTGCGCTACAAGAAAAAAAACATTCGCTGAAACGTATTTCGTTTTTTTTTCGCGTAACTTCGCTCGTATTTTAAATGGCACCATAGTTTATAAAATATAAGAAACTTGTAACCTACTTCTTTTTTTTTCAAATTCCAATTTCTATGATTTCCTTTCGCATCAATATAATTTTTATACGGCTGTTCCAAATTTGACATAAATTCAAATCTACGTGAGACATTCCGTCAGAACATTAGGTCAAGAGGTCGTAAAATTGTACACTTGTGATGTGGAAGGTAACGATCGTCACGACAGTGGGCACTACCCTTTACATCTCAATTCGGGCGACACTCAATTTTATAGTACTAAAAGGATTTACCGACACATCTCCTTTGGATATTTCGGCAGCGAATAAATTTTTTATGGAAGGTGTCTCCGTTACGATCGGTCGTTGCATAACTGATACCGGCTTTGTGATCAAATCTTTAGCAAACCTTTTTATTTATTTTAGAATTTCCAAAGCTATTGAAAGTTTAAACGCTATCGTTTGCACTCTCCATACGTGTTCCGAAATCTGATCCGAGATTGTGAAAGCCGTAAAGAAAGGCACGGAAGCGCTTTTCACAGCCGCACATAGTGCTGAAAGTTTAAGCGGCGATCACGGTCTTTGAATGAATTGCTCGTTCTGTAAGGAGGTTACAATTTAAATATCGCTGGTTGGTGAAATACGGGCTTGTAGCGTGCAGCGATTGTGGAACGATCGTCTGTTGTTCGCGTTCTCGTCAAAATTGAATCGTTCTGCAGTTGTCGCCGCCTCGTTTGTGCTCGGCTTGTGATTCGATGCGCGACAACGACAGTATTTCCTGCGTGCATTTTCAATGGTATTTTTCAGCGGTTCAATTGCTGATACCTCTGTTTGAAATGTGCGGAATTTTAAATATAAAACTGAAATGTTA
This sequence comes from Emmelina monodactyla, assembly GCA_916618145.1. Lineage (NCBI taxonomy): Eukaryota > Metazoa > Arthropoda > Insecta > Lepidoptera > Pterophoridae > Emmelina > Emmelina monodactyla. The sequence continues at coordinate 5,786,171 of OU745309.1, forward strand.
GCTGTAAAATGAACGGAGTGTTCATGGATCGGTATAAATGTGTTTGTAGTTGTAGTTAATCGAAGAAACTTGAATAGTAAACGCGTTGAACGTTAATTTAATTTCTTGCCTATAAGCTCGAGAACTTAATGGCCAACACTATAACAATATTACAATGCATTTGCAGTACATATTGCTAGAACTCGTGTTTGAAGTCTGTTAAAGTTCTATTAATAATAACTTTAGTTTCGGCGTAGCATATCCTACAGTGAAACATTTTACATTGAATTATACACTTAACACTTGGCAGTCTTAAGAGGCACCTACTGTTAAAATGATAATGTTATTTGGTAGTTTTAAATGCAGGAATTTAATTAAGCAGTAAACGACACTCGTCTAAAGGAGCGTTTACGACATAGTCATTACTGGAAAAATTACTGAAGATAATATATCGCTTAAGTTCCCTACTTTAAACACCTTAATGAGGTGGGTTTAATTAAAGTGAGTTTTAAAAGCGCAGTCACCCTCAGTTTATTTATTGAACTTGTTTTATAAAGAAAGTCGAAAAGTTGCTTAAAAACGATAAATAAATTAAGATAAGTTGGAAAAGATTTTACCTCAGAAATATTTATCTTTTTTTTATTAAAAAAATATTTTAACTGTGTCAAGCAGATATGCAAAATGGCCTTTCCTGGGTAAAATATTTGACGCAGTGCTTCACATATACCTACCACAAACGCAAGCAAAAACAACGTAAGTAAATACTGGTAATGGAACAGTGCAAATAACATGTATATATATTTAATATAGGGGAATTATAAAACGAGCGAATAAAAAATAAAATAACGACTGATGATGTCATACTGTTTTAATAACTTGAGCGGTATGAATTTGAGTAAACGATAAATTTACTAAACTAACGATGAATATTGATTGATAAAAATATCCAGAACGAGCTTACAAAAAAGGGTTTTGATTAATCCATTTCAGATATTAAACTACTATCCGTGCGACTACATTACTAAGTGAGCGACTTACAAATACGGAGGCGGCAACTTCAATATTAAAACAGTTTCTATTTTTCCAATTGAGGTTTTATATTACGATCTACTAAAAAGTTCACTTTTAGCAAATTTAGCTAAGCTGAGATATTCCATTTAAGATCTTATGATTTTTTATTTTGATACTACTCCAGTAGCAATAGCCATCAATTGCACTTCTATTTGTTTTCCTATATTTTCTCAACATAACCGTCTTTTCTACTATTATGCAATAACTAGGATAGGTTAGCGAGGAGCGCAGCGACGAGCGTGTTAGGTTGACTTTTGCCCCACATGAGCGAACCGAGCGAGCGTAGCGAGCGTGGTGCGGCAGCACCCGGTGAAGCGCTTATTTTGTAACGTAAGAATTGGTTTCGAGCTACAGAAAAGACTTAGGATCAGTAAAATTTTGAATAGAGTTTCTTCAAATTGTTATTTAAATAAGGTTTTTTTAATAATGTGAGTTTTTTATACTCTGCTTATTATTGTACCTATTTTTTAGTATTCAAAACACTTCATAAAGGATAAAATGCCACTCAGTATAAATAAAATACTTGTGGAATATTTAATAAAATGCAGGACGCAATGTTTACACTTAAACAAATATTAAGTCGCTCAAATAATATGAAGCTTCCATTTTGTATTTTAAGTGACTCAAAATAATGTTTGTAAGTTGCTGTTTTGTTGATTTAACGTCACTCACAGTCAGTCGCTCACTTAGTAATACTATAACCTAAATTAATTATTTTTGACACTTAAAATTTTTATTTACAGTCACTCGTTTAAATACTACCCTTTAATATAATGTAGGTAGGTTGTAAACTGCTGGTCATGGACTCGGCATGTAAATATTTTAACTGCAAAGGAATTCAAAGATTTTTTTCAACATGATGCAAAAAAACAGTACGTATAGTAAAAAAATGCTACTGCGAATATTTACCTGCATACTCCAAACCCAAAACTAAACATTTTTAAATGGTTGAACATAAAATAAATAGCCCGCGCTAACGCAGGCAACAGTCGTTGAGAGTAACCGGAACACCAACATTGTACCAAAAACCTTTCGTATTTTATTCAGTGCAAAAATGCGAAACATTCAAAAGTGGTCCATTTCATGAAACTGTTATCATTGTTCCAAAATATCTACCATAATAAAGCCTCGACAACTTTTACATACTCTAAATGTAAAATATTGCATACAAACCATTCATAAAATATGAATTATGTACTGTAATAACGATACAAGCACATTTAAAACATTTCATTTGTATGCAGGCCCCTTTTGTTGTCCCAAGACAACATTACAAAAGGTTCAGTTTCCCAAGAAATAAAAGCAGAAGCCATGCTCTTACGTAAACTTGGATGAATCGTTATAAAATACAATTGAATATGTATTTTTAAACTTCACTTACAAACTATATCTGCTGGCTGCTACTTAAAAATTAATAATATGTGCAGAATGAGATTCATTAACCCAACAGCCAGTCTTTAAATGGTTTTAAAATGGGAACGAGATTGAATTTAAACATTCCGTAGGCAAGTATTTTAATGCTACGTTTATCTGGAGATTCGCTTTTATCAGTTCCGCCGAAAGCTATTTTGTTTTTTTAGCCATTTTCCCGCAGAAAGGTGTTTCCATCGCAGATAGAGGAAGGAAACATGAAGGTATCTCTTCCTGGATCGTGAACAGAATGCGACGTTCTCTTTCTTTTCTCACTACAAGTATTCTGGCTAAGGTTTTATGAGTTCCTTTTAAGTATAAGCGGCTGAAATATTTGGGGTACCGACGTGAAAATTGGTATTAACTTTTTTCGTACAACGACTAAGTGAAATCCGGATTATGAACGAGAAAACAGTATTTTACGTTTACGCTGAAAATAATTAAATAAAATGGCCGCAGTTGTCGATTTAGTTTTTAATAAAAGATATCGATTAACCTGTTGGGTAGGTAATTAATTTGTCTGCTCAGTTTGAGTGGGACTAAGTGGTTAATAGATTAGATATAACCGCTTTAGGGTTTGGCCCCTTAGTTATGTGATATAATGTTATAATCGTTGCGGGCATATTGTGTGCAACCCATTTGCCTGCACAGATGGAACAGTATTGATCTGTGCTATCTTGGTGAACACCGCTCATAAGGGTAGATTGTCGTGGACTTGCTAATTTTAAGGGCTGACCTAGTTAAAAAGATCGGTCATCCAAAAAAGGTACCTCTTATATTTTTAGACTTAACTTTGGTAATATGAGCTGCTCCCTGTAAATTACGCTTTAAATTATCGGAGCCTAACGAAATACGTCAGCAAAAGAAGGAATAGGCGTAGGATCCAACTTACGAAATTGTGACCCCAAATAATGTCATTTATTTCATTACATTAGTATGTAACCCGCCTAACAAATGGGTAACACTGTTGATTGTAGCAAAAAGTAAGCACATTTCCACATTGATCGTCGGAGAAATTGGGTACAATGTACGTACATTACGCTCCATAAAGGTCTCCCATAAAACGTACCATCAATTTTAATCTTGCGGGTTACTTTTCCTTTCTTTTATGTTAAGACTGACGATATTATTAAACAATACAGACGAGACGTTGATTGTTTACAGTAGAAACTGAGTACTTGTTTTGAGGTACCAAGCGATTTTCACTTAACCACTAGGTAAGGGAAGGCTATACCTATCTATTTTTGTAACGCGTCCCTTCTTTTACCCTAGAATATTAAAATAGATCTATCCCATCGTGTCATCATTATACCTAAAGATACCTATTTATTGCTAGTGTATTTTTAAAATAAAATTTCACTATCCTGAGAATAACACAGGAAACATTCTTTACAAAAACAACTTCCGAGAGGAACTATTGCGTGATCCACAACATTTATTAAAAACTCGTTCTGCTATAGAGAGTGTACCGAACAATCGGCCATCGGTCCACAGCAACAACGGATTACACGCAACATTATACCCATTGTGCGAGGGGGGGTTGCAAACCACCTGTCCGTACGACACGGGCTACCGTTTCATCTGGTCGGTTTATACCTTTGTATATCTGGGTTCTGATTCATCTATCCGCATTATGCCTTCGAGGCCTCGCGCTCATCAACTCGTGCTACTTCACGCCTTCCCGCATTCAGATATCGGACGATGATGCCAGCTTTGTTCTTTACGACCTACATTCCAGATAAGCTACGTGGGGCAAGTTTTTTTCTATCTTGACGGATTGTTAGCTGGAACAGCAATTTCGTTGTGCGTCTCTTGAGAGTAAACATATACCGAATTCATCTTAGATGTGTCTTTTCTCGATCATTCACACTATTACAGTTGTTTTTGTCGGACATATATCTTGTTGTATTCGAGTAAGTCTAGAAGCTTATTTCGAGTTGAATCTCGATAGTGAGTTGAGCGTTTAACTTGGGAATGGAATGTTGTTGAAAATGTTTACATTGAATGAAGTTAGCGTCGGTAGCTCCAGCCAGACGGTGCGTGGGATGCACACGTTAAATGTGAATGAACTTAGAAGCACTTGATCACAACCCAATAACCTCCCGCCGCCGCCGCCGTAATCGCGACACAAACCTTCACAATCATTGAACAATCATTTAGGTAATCCAACATTTTAAAATACCATATTAATAAAGATCTAATTAAAAGAGACGCGTATGTGTGAATAAACATTAATGCAAATTTGTTTTGTTTATCGTGAACCAAACAAGTTTTTTACAAACGACCATTTTCGTTTCTACGTTATTTGAACAATGTAGATTCCAAGAAAAACTAGATTCGTTATAATTGGAAGAACCTTTTTTATGTTTTCACCTAAAAACTTAATAGTAAATATTAAGATGAATTGAATCTCTAATATTAAGTAGACTTTAAAACGTTTTGACACGAACTAAAACCAATTATAATACCTCTACATGTCGGTATCTTACCTACCTCTTTTGTTCTTATGTTCTAAAACAGCTACCATTATTGACAATTGTCTGAACTATTATTTAATTGGTCTCCAGCTCATGAAAAACATACAAAAAACAGCACTTTTGAACATAAAACTGCTAAATCTACAATATTAAAATCTTGTTAAACATACTAATAATTTTGTGAAATGTTTAATTTGTCAATAAAGCTTTTGTATACGCAAAACTTATGCTAATTAGTTTCCAGATCCGAACTCGGAATATGTAAGTTACCTCATGTGAAAACGCAACACAACCTTAGGCTTCGTGTGTATTAATGTAGGTAGATATTCCTACTCCTAATTTATAACAATATTTGCTTTGGGATAGCGTAAACCTACGTCTTCTAAAACATATTAACCTTAACAGGCAATTGCTACGGTCTTTTTATTGTGGGCGTGTTGGATTAAAGTATTCAAAAAGCTGATTAAAAACTGACTGTGTTTATTTTTAAATATACGTTTATTTTTACATTATCTGGACTCTCCAACTAACTTTAAAATATTCAACAGCATTAGCGTAACTTTGTGTGTATTCTTAAATCCGTCAGTTTATTTCGGCGTCTGTATTGTGGTAAAATAGGACATGTCTGGTGCAGTGAATCGATGCAGCTGTCCACTGGCGTGGGCGGCGACCTGCCTGCTTACAACACTACTTTGTATAAATATGGGTATATAAGACGGTAAAGCTAATTCAAGGAGAATGTAGGTAGTAAAGAGTTAAAGGATTGCAAATAATGACACCAAAGTTTTTTTTCCATGCCAAAAAATCTAAAGAAGGTTAAGGGAAATAACGAGTTAGCTTTGCAACACTGTAGTTTTTCAAGCATGATTCAAAATTTTGAATTTTGCTATAAAAATAATAAAAAATATCAAAATAACATCGTTGTGTGGTTAGGCGTTAGCGGCTTAGTGCATATGCCTACAATCAGCAGATGGTGACTGTACTAGTTATTTAGAGCTTCAAATGCAAAATAACTATATAAATTAAACTCAACTACAATTAAGCTTCTGCTCGACCGTAACACTGCTGCTTTAGGTAGAAATGGTTTAATGTATGCTTGCAGTACATAGTGTGATCAAACAAGAGGAGAGAACGTACGAGTATCTCAGTGCTTCCAAGTAGTAATTTCTTGCTAGCTTGTATGCGGTTCGTCGAACCAGCAGCTGAAATGTGGTCGTATTGACCTCGCCTGACATTGCATTGTAACAAAAGTGGTTCTAAACTTTATATTACTATATCTAAGAGGATGAAATTGACTGGTGCTTGTATCATTTTGTGATGATTATTGGACAGAAAATAAAATTTGCTGGACCGGGTTTTTCTAAAATTTTGTAATTCGTTACAGATTACTTTATATTTTTTAAAATATGTACGTATTTGTAGTAACTGTAGTAAGATATCAAAATACAAAGTTATTCACATCTGAAGATTTAATCAAAAGTTCTAAAAAATGTAACGCATGTAACAAAATTGTACATTTCGTCACTCGTAACATAAAACAAGACAAGTCAGAAGGTGCTGAGAATTAAAATGAAAGTTTCATGTCTTTTATATTAGACACTTCCCGGAACCCTTGTCTGCAGGATTAGGGTAAATATTAACTAAAGTTATGTCATGCGCACTGGACTATTGACAGGTAACTTCGCACTTTTGACTTCCTATTTCTCCAATAGAAACTTAATCTTGTTTGTTTAAAAAAAAATTCTGATTTATTATTCTTTTGTCTCACCAACCTGTGGAACGTTATTGTATTTATTTATAAGATAGATTATAGTTTTCAGATCTGCAATTATAAACCTCCTTTTTTAATTTAAATCTGTTTGTCTACAAATTAAGAAAAACACCAAGAATGCCCATTAAATATACTGAGATATCTTTAAGTTCAGTGGTTACCAGTAATAATATCTACCGAAAATATTTCTTTGTAATTCAAAGTATTTTCATTAATCTCATTATTCGCATTAAAATGTCGTCAGAATTCTTATCTGTATCGTCGCGGTTTTGTTACAAAAAAACTCCAAAGAGTAGAAAAGGAAGTTCGTAAGTTTTCTTTAGAATTTCCACTTTATATTCAATGGTGCGGGCACTTGTAGCATTTGCAAGTTATGAAAATACTTGATGAATAAGTATACAACGAAGTATAACACAAATGTGAGTTTACGCGGATGAAGTAATGCTGAAGTGGTAGACGTACGCTTGTTAATATTACTAACGTATTAATTAATAAAAGTCAAAAAGATTTTCAATCTGTTATTCTTTTGGTTTTCTTGTCTGATTTTGTGTATTTTTTTTTTGTTTTTATTAAACAAAGGGTTTTATTTTCTCTTTCCAAACTATTTTAATACCACCTTTTTGTCTAAGATTTAATAAGATTGGTATAATCGGTATTACTTAAACAAAACTATACTTAAGCTACATTACACCTTTTAACGATAAACCAAAGTAAATTCTGTTAAAAACAACATCCATTGTGAGATCCTGCGTCCTTTTTTTGTCGATAATAAATAAAAGAGCGTTCATTATGCAGCAGCAGTATAATTCTCTCAATGTCAGTCCGTCACTGTTGAACTTTCAGTTTTGCTAAAAATTAATTGGCCGTTCGCCTTTTGCTTACTTTCTGTTCATTTCATTTCTGCATCGTCGCCCCCGGCCTGCCCTGAGAGTGAAAGGGATTTAAATAAATGAGAAGCTGTATTATATGAATATTTTTATTTGCAAAATCTTTGTTGAATGAGGTCAATGCTGTTTTTATCGGAAATAATGTAACTAATTTCTTGAAGGTTAACTTTAGATTGAAATACTCTTGGATAGTGTAACTCTACAGCGTATTGTTAGAGAATTGAATTAGGTAATTCCAGTGGAACTAGTGTTAATCAAGAGGTCGTGTACGAGGGGTCCCCGTGCTGCGGCTCATTTGTTCCCGACACGGCTCCGTTTAACCCGAGGCTGTGTGACGTCACGAATTATGCTCCTGCGGGAACCGACAGCCATTCAACATCTCACATGTCACGTTACACGACTTACTAACTGCATTGCGGACTTCTCCAAGCAAGCTTCTTGATGCTCCAACAAAAGCAGCAACCCTCTCAGCTTACACACGCCAATATCCACACAACTTCCACCGAACAGAAGTTTGGACAGAACGTAATTTGATTAATGAACGCTATGCACCAAATACCTCCAAAAGCTTAACATACACGCTAAGTGAACTTGGGTGATGTTTTAAAGATTTATTGAATACCCGTGACTAGGAGAATAAATCTGAGATGCTTTAAAAATATTTGAATAAAGATAAAAGAGTAATGTTTTGTATTCACCAAGTTTACAATATATGGCTCCCAATTCAATAAGTTACAATCTGAAGTGTAGTCGGTTCTCTGAAGAGGGTGAATGTCGTATAAGCAGAATAAATGGTCCTTCTTTTTGTTGTGAAATACAATAGTTAGGCGGGCCTCCCTCCGGTGGCAACAACTGAAATTAACTAAAACTTACTTTCCCTTGAGAACCCAAATCAAAAGTTACTGGCTACAGCCCTGCCGACTACGGACTACGAACTACGGACTACGGGTCTGCTACGAATGAGTGCTACAGTTTCTCGCTCTTTAGTAAAACTGTTTAACTAAATACATTAAAACATATTCTTAAAATATATATTATTTTAACAAAAAAATAATTTTACCTAAGCTATACTTCATATCCGGCTAACACGAATAAACAGCATTTATAACAAACAAAACTGAGCTTGTTGTGAGTTCTTATAAAACTATACATGATACGTCAGCCAAGGACACGGCCTACAAATGTGGTACTATCCATCAATATTTCCTTACATTGTCACTTAAACGGTTTATTATAGAAGCTTTATCGTTGAACGGTTTATTGCGCTAAAACAAACAAATGTATAATTCTCTCCAACGATTCTGATAACAACAACTTAACAACGATCGTTAACTCTAAACACTTATGTTAAGGCGTTGTTAACGTCAATACAGATTAGTTAATTTACATGTAAAATAAACCAAACGTAATTTTCATTTATTAGTTTTGTTAAAGAAATGTTGTAATATGCTTTATGTTTTTTTTTAAAAAACCTCCTAATGTAAATTATACAACTTTCCTACTTTGAAAAGTGCAAGAAATTTATAATAAAAGATAGGTTTGGTGTTAAGTTTTGTACTCAATAAGGTCGAAAATACATACGAAAGCTTAATCGTATTTTTTTTTGAAATCTAAACATTTTGTAGGTATTTTATTTTTAATATGTAAAAGTAAAATAGGGTAAGAAACAATTATATTGAGAATTAAAATGCGAATTTTAAGTACCTTATGGCAGATCGCTGCGCAAGTTTTATCAAGAGCACAAGTTTTAAAACGTCACCTTTTATAATGTTTAAGTTAATAACAACAAATTTTATGTAAATAACAGTGTTTCCTTATATATCGCTATAGTAAAATAACACTTACTTAATTTTCGAGATTCGTTTTTCTTCCTATTCCTAAAAAGACGTTTATCAATTTAACGATAAATAAATAACAATAAAAATAAGCCTTTTATTTCATGCCAATATACAAAATAACATACAAAAAAAATAATTTAACTATACCATACATCAAAACAACTTTAACTGCAGTTACAAATAGTTTTATAATTGTTGCAGTTTTTTTTTAATAAAGGTAAATCTTTCCCTGTCGTAGTTCCTTGTATATATGGTGTGTATCTCTATATAATCTAATCTACGAGTATTTTATGTTAAACAAACTACGTTTGCTTTTACCCTATAGTAATCATATAGTAGGAATAAAAATAATTTGGCGTATTATATCCAAAACTTGTAAGATGTTTGTTTACTTGACCCCTATACGTAGAAGTTCGCTAAGATCTCGCGAATTATCGGCGCAATTAGTGGATGCGGCACTTTGATCAAACTTCACGCGTCAAAGGACGGTTCTTTTTGTTTAACTTACCAACTGGGCTCCCACAAACAGCCTGCTAATAGGGAAGCTCACTCTGTTGTAACAAAAATAAAGCCAACTAATTAAATTAGAGCTTTATTATCATAAGCAAAATATAACAATCTATAAACATGCATATTTATACGTAAATAGGTAATATCGTTTTTAGCAGGTGTTAAAAACAAGGAAAAGCATAAAATAAAAAATAAAACGCCAAAAGAAGCCTAAACCCCATTAACAACTTATGCAAATAACTTGAGCTATAATATATTTACGGGATAAAGACTTAAAAAAATCACAAATGCTTACGACACGGTAATGCCGTATAAACCGACGCATTGTTTCCCTGTACAATGAGTGCAAAATATGAGCAATTTCACCGTGGGGTGAGTGAAACCCGGGCGACTGAGGCCTCCGCGCTCTCTCCTGTAAATAGGTCAGAGGCTATTCAGGTTCGCCCCCGCCCCTCACCCCCGCGCCCCCCCCGCTGTGTGTGCTTCTTGCATAATTGAACAGCCGGCAAATTATTGTCACGCCTGATGCGAACACCGACGGCTCCTCACCTCTCGCTTAGCCCCCTGTGGCTCGCATATTTATTGCTGAAATCCTTTAACTCATGAGATACTTACGCTAAACACTTTAAACTACTTGCGAAAGCATTTACCTTGATGACGCGTAGTTAATGCATCCGCGTGGGAGTATGTTAGGGTATTAAGTTCTCGTGTGTTAGTGAACATTTATGAAGTAACTTGGGGAATGAGATTGAGAAAATCAACGATGCGATTATTTTCTTACACTTTGTTCTTATGCTTGTTCTTTGTGTATTCAGAGGTTCACTAATGTTTGACCAAACAACGAAATACAAATGATCATTTAAGAAATAACGTCAGAACAACTAATCATTTGACAAACATATCATTTAGCAAACATGCTATTTTAAAAGTAATCAAATGTTAAAGTAACGTTACAATAATATTCATTTGACAAGTATTACGTTTAAAATTTATTTCATTTTATAAAATGACGGGTGATAAACCGTTACTTGATTAATCAGGCACATTGCCGAATCTCATTTGAAATTGAAGGGCGACCATTACATTTAATAAACTCATAGTGGATAAATGGATAATATGTGGAGTAAAATATTCGAGGAACAATACATAAATGCCAAGTTATGTCTATTTGCTTTGTAGAATGTAAATAAGGTGAATCCTATGATCACGTTTGATTTTCACTGATTGCAAGCACAAAAATTTCTGAAACACAAAACTGTTACTTAAGTTATTATTTAGCTTGCGCGTGTGTCAAAGTCAACCTAACACGCTCGTCGCTGCGCTTCTCGCTAACGATCAAATCAAATTGTCGTATTTTCTTCTTCCCTGGTTGTCCAACTATCTCTATTCCAAAATCAAGACAATCGATTTAGCCGTTTTTACGTGAAGCGAACATACAGACAGACGGACAGACAGACATACACATTTTCCCATTTATATTATAGTAAGGATACAAAAAAGCCCTTCGCAGTACCTATATATATCTTAAGTGAAAGCCATGTAAGCCTATACTGCAGTAGCTACCAATATGCCTGTGATAAGGGCACTGCAGTGCTTTCCAATATTATTACGTTGTTATAAAGGATTTCCACGCGAACCAAGTCTAGTGTCTTTCACCATAACTTCAAAACTAAACGTCCAATTTTAATCATTCAAACACCAACTATTATCCACATAAACTGTACTTAGTGACGAAATAATTTATTTTGATAAGGATTAATAGCATGAGTAAAATTAACGCGTTTAAATGTAGTAAAAAAAAATTCAAGATTTTTTAATAAAAAAATGGGTCGGTGACATTTCGGACCAAAAAAACTCGGACACCTTCGCCAATGTATGGATTTTCAATTTTAATATTATTTTTTTTCCATACATTGGCGAAGGTGTCCGAGTTTTTTTTGGTCCGAAATGTCACCGACCCAAAAAAATTGTTGTTGTGCCACACTCGACATAGATAAGTATAGTGTGTCGCGCACTTTTTTGTAGATATTTATAAGATGTACAATTAATTAGAACATTTTATGGTTACATCTTTTATAGTTAAGGCAGCATACGTAAAATAAGTAACTTTTCTGGTTGATTTTTACACCTTGTGTCCGAAAAACCCAAACCCTTATTATTAACCCTCTTATATAGAATATAGCCTATGTTACTCGTAGATAATGTAGCTTTCGAATATTGAAAGAATTTTTAAAATCGGTCCGGTAGTTTTTGAGCCTATTCAACACAAACAAACAAAGTTTTCCTCTTTATAATATTAGTATAGATTAAGTATTTAATTAATAACATTATAAATTTTTCAATAGTATTAGTTGATTTATAATGGTCACCCTAGAATTTTAAACCAAAATCGAAATAAATATAACAATTTGACAAATCTTTGTAAACGGACTAGGCAGTATGTAACATGGCGAATTATAAAATTTGCCTGCGTATGTTAAAATAAATGATCACTTGATTACTGTTTTGTTATTTAATGAAACTAGGTCACATTAGTAGGATAGATTTCTAAGGTTTTTTATATTTCTTAAGTAAAAATGCGTTATTTAATAATTGAAGCATTTACTAAACAATAAAGTCATACGTAATACATTTGTCATACGTTATTTGAGCTATCGTTGTTTTGTAAATTAACATAGTTTTAAAAAAAATATTTGCAAAATAATGTTTTGTTGTACTGAAAGATTATCATTTGATGAGGTTGTTTTAAATAATATTTTTTTGTAAAATGAAAATTTTATCAAGGAAAATTTAACTAACGTGGGTTTGTCAAATTATTATTTTGTCATACGTTTTTTGTCTAATGATAGGATACGGTATTCAGAACTAAGTTCGTATTCAAACCGAAAATAGTTTATTTCATGGATCGCTTTAGCACAAACGACTCTAAAAAATAGAGCAACAAAGATTATATAAAAATATTTTTTTCTCATCAAAACGTAAAAATGTCAATCATTCCTTAAAATGAGTATTATCTTGATGTGAATGAAATTAAACGAAGTGATTATATTTGTTGCAGGTGGTACCTGAAGGTATGACATTCCCCGGTCCGCTGCCGGACGTGGCGGAGAGATGCGGTCGTTGGGCGCCGGACTCTCTGTCGGCGTCGGCGTCGGGCAGCTCGGACGAGAAGCCGCGCGCGCGCCGCCCGCGCTGGCGCATCGCCCTCGCCGCGCTCGTCGTCCTCGCCGCCCTCGGCGCCGCCCTCGCGCTGCCGCTGGCACTCGGCGGCGGCGGACGAGCCACCCCGGAGCAACGCCTCACCACCGTCCGCAGACTGCTTCGAGACTCGCCCCTAATCGACGGACACAACGACCTCGCGTGGAACGTCCGGAAATTCCTCCATAATAAAATAACCGATTTCAACCTCACCGCCGGTCTGGAGAGCCTCGAGCCGTGGGCGCGCTCGCGCTGGTCGCACACGGATATCCCGCGGCTGAGGCTGGGCCAGGTCGGCGCGCAGTTCTGGTCCGCGTACGTGCCGTGCGGGGCGCGCGACCGGGACGCCGTGCAGCTCGCGCTCGAGCAGATGGATGTCATCAGGCGCATCGTAGAAATGAATGGGGCACATCTAGCACTCGTCACTGACGCAGACGAGCTGCTCGATGCACACCGAGATGGAAGAATAGCCTCTCTTATTGGGGTTGAAGGGGGACATGCGCTTGGAGATTCACTCGCAGTGCTGCGCGCCTTTTATCAACTAGGAGCCCGCTACCTCACAGTAACGCACACATGTGACACGCGCTGGGCGCGTGCCGCAGGAGCCTCAGGGGGGCTCACCGAGTTCGGACGAGCTGTCGTAAGAGAGATGAACAGGCTCGGCATGATAGTAGATCTGTCGCACGCCAGCGAGGAGACTGCACGCGATGCCATCGAGACCTCACAAGCACCGCTAGTGTTCTCACATTCGGGCGCCGCTGCGCTCTGCAACTCGAGCCGCAACGTCCCCGACGACCTGCTGCGCATGGTGGCGGCCAACGGCGGCGTGGTAATGATCAACTTCTACGCCAAGCTGGTGAGCTGCAGCGAGAAGGCGACCGTGGAGGACGTGGTGGCGCACATCAACCACGTGCGCAGCGTGGCCGGCGTGGAGCACGTGGGGCTCGGCGCGGGCTACGACGGCATCGACGCGCCGCCCGCGGGGCTGGAGGACGTGTCGCGCTACCCGCACCTGCTGGCCGAGCTGCTGCGCGACCCCTCGTGGAGCGAGGACGACGTGCGCGCGCTGGCCGGCATGAACGTGGTGCGCGTGCTGCGCGGCGTGGAGCGCGTGCGCGACCAGTGGCGCCGCGCCGCCGTGCTGCCCGGCGAGGAGTCGCCCGGCGCGCGCCGCGGCGACTGCGCCTACGGGACCGCGTGACGCAGGCTGCGCGCCGCGCTCCCAGCCGGCCCTCCTCGTACTGCTCAATATTGACACTTGTTGAACGTAGTTATACATGTATATTAGTGTCCAAATGTGATTTAGCGATTAAAGTAATCTCTACCTGACCTCGATGCACAAATCGTTTAGCTAAGGAGCCGCGAGCGCTGGGCGCTTCGTCGGTGTGTCGGCCCGCGGTCCACCGCTGAACTCTTCTCCATCCATGCACACGACTTCGTTGACGAAAGCCCAATGCGAACCGCGATTTATATGTGAGCCATTGATGAAAAAGGAATAATGTGTTTATAGAAAAATAAATATTCTTTATTTATAATATTGCTGCGTTTAATTTTGTTGGTCTTTTCCTCCTTAGCAAAGGTCTTATAAAACCGACATTTGAAAATACTTTTACATAAAAGGTTTAGGTAGGTACACTAACTTACTAAATATTAACCTTATCTCAAAACGAAATTGATAGACGAGGAAAAATTACCTAATTTTAAAGTATCAGAAATCTCTTAAAACATTTTTTTAATAAAGCATACCTGCAGCCTACACCTAAATTACCTACTTACCAAAAATTTGAAATTCCATCCGGCTAAAATCACTCAGGTATTTTGGGTAGTTCAAACATTTAAGCAAAAGAATATGAATTTGCTGTTTTTATACTTAACGGGGAAAATATAGAGTTAAAGTAAAAATAATACTACTGACGGATACACGGGCCACCGTACGGAATAGAAAGTTTATCATTGTATCTTTTCATATATCGCTTGCAGCTTCGCATGTGTCGACTGCAGATTTCAAATTTAAATACAACATTCCGATTCAAATCTTGCTATTTGTTAATTAAAAATATGGGTCGGTGACATTTCGGACCAAAAAAACTCGGACACCTTCGCCAATGTATGGATTTTCAATTTTAATATTATTTTTTTCCATACATTGGCGAAGGTGTCCGAGTTTTTTTGGTCCGAAATGTCACCAACGCAAAAATATAGATATCTAAACAATTTACTTACTTAATTTGTAATAGCACGTATATAATTCTGGGTTATACCTAAGCTATCTTTTCACAAAATTCCATTCAAATGTAACCAGCTCTTTTTGCGTTATTAGTAACAAACATCCCAACTTTAACATTTATAATTTAAAGTAAGAAGTATTACGGATAGGATTACTATAAAGCTGGAGAGGTTGCTTCTTTGATTAGTTAAATGAGCTAACCTCAAGAAATACTGAACTGATTTAAAAGATATTTCACAATTACAATTCTCTTCCAAGTTTGTTATTTTCGGAAGCTAAAACAGACTTCATTTCAAGGGGCGCGTATGTGCGGTGCGGTGCGCCGCCGGTTTGCACCCCGTATAACTGCCTCTTGAGAAAGGTAGAGATAGATTTATTTATTCCCGAATATATAGGCTACCTTTAATATTCAAAAATATAAATCTCAACGAATATAATTTTAAAAAATAATAATAATAAGGCGTGCGCTACATAAACTGTTCGTAATGAAATGGAGCTATAAATTCTAAGGCAAACTTATTATTTAGGTACCTACCTACTTAAAATCTCCGGTACACCATGTAACTAGATATCGGTTTAATATTTCAGCGCAAAAGATGGGTCTTAAGTTCGGATAAGTTTGAAATGGAAAGTTTGTGGGATAAAACTTTACTGCATATTAATCGATGGAGTTGTTAAGAAGATAACGTGGTATAAAACCATAAGCCCATAAAAATATTGCGTTGTTGCTGCAGGCAATGCAATGAGAATAAAAATCAAGGCGGGGTTAAGAGTTAGGTTAGGATCAAATATTTTGAACTAGTGGCCGCCCGCGACTCCGTTCGCGTGGAAGTCAGTTTCCCGTGGGAATGAAAAGTTTTCCCGCGGTAAAAAGTACCCTATATGTTATTCTGATATTACTATATGAACCTATATTACTGTTTCATCCAAATCCGTCCAGTCGTTTTTACGTGAAAGAGTAACAAACATTCATCCATACATCCATACATACTCACAAACTTTCACATTTATAATATTAGTAGGATGAAACTATTTATAACATAAACGGTACGTTGTGGGGTGACGGCTGACTTCGCTTTACTTAGTAATAATAGCTCAGTGGTTTTATGACAAAATAATAGGTACATAGCTTCTTAGCCACTTCTTACCAGATACGGGACGAGTTGTTAAGGGGTACCTACCCACTCTCTAGAAGATTTTCCTAGAATTATTTAAAGTGAACAAACTGCGAAGCTGCGGGCCAAAAGCTACTTATTACATATACCCTCTACCTACTGGTTATCATCAGAGTAGAATGCAGTGGTTTAATTGGTACTTGTTCTCGACACAAGAAGAGGTCAACTACCTATATATACCTAGGAGTAGCAACTAGTATGCTAGACAACCACCCTAACCTATATATGCATTTAAACTAAAACTTAAAATATCATATAGATTATCTATCCGGGACCATAACAATATACAGCTAAAAATATTATTTAATAAAATAGCAGGTAGGTGAGTTCATTACGGTTAAGTAAGATAAGTAGGTAATTTAATGACAAGTTTTGTTAAGCGCCAAAAATAAACAGATGTTAAGTTCAAATAGGTGGTATGGCCTTGAAAAAAATCTACGATGGTAATGGTTCTTATGTGATCTACCTACACCCCATACCACTTATTAAAGCAAAGGACGGCGAATACACAATACCTACAGGGATGCGTTCGTAGGTTAGGTTCAAGCGCGTTCAAACCCAAAAATTCGGTTGAAAAGTGCTCAGTAAACACAGTCAGCTCAGCTGAACGATTCTGTAACTCTAATTGTCCTTACTTACTTCTATGAGAATAAATGACTATATATTTTAAACTGTATAGATTTAGCCAGCGGAAGTGACAGTGGGTAAGACACATAATTTGGAATACTACAAGAACAAATAGAAGACCACGGATCTGCAAGGTTTCCAGACTGTTCTTTAATATTCTAAACGCCTTATTCGATTTTCAGGGCCTTAAACGGTCATATAGCTGACGTATAAATATAGTTACGTAGGCTCTTACAACCACACCGTCTTTAAATTTAAATAGTTATTATATTAATCTGGAACATTTTTAAATAAGGGAATTTTAAATGTAGATACAATAATTATTATAGTCGAAACTCGACGACAAAAATAAGGCGCTTCATAGGTTTTGCACACAGGCGCTTTCCGGGCCCTGCTTTGGCATGTAATTTCACAAATCAAGCTTTTCTCTCGGTGGCAGAACTATATGATTAGAGCGCGCTCGAACGTAATCTCCGAACGCCCGAACAAAATTTACTGTCCGTATGACAAGTGAGTGATGTGATGAATAAAGTGACAGTGACAGTCTGACTGTGGTATGGTGTGGATGGTGTTTGGGTCTTGTGTTACAAAAATAATTATAATTACTAATTAAATACTATTCCTAAATTGAGCTTCATTTTCAATAATATATTTACAAAGAGCTTCTACTTATAAAGTGATTAGTAGTGTTATTATTAAGTTCACTTCTGTGATACGAGAGGTAAGTTTTTTGATATCCTACACACCCTGCTAGATCAAATATTCATTCAGCCAGTGTATTTGTTGTACGGTGAAGCATGAAGATCATTAACTTGTGATTTGTATACTTATGATCGTGTCCTAAAATTATTGCATGTCTAAAACCAAGGATGGAGCCCAAGCAAGGTTGGTCTTTATAGCCAACAAGTTTTATAGTTTAATCTAGGTAAACAACTAGGAGATATCCTTGTTAAATACTATCTTTACAATTCATGGTGCAGGTAGCTTTTTTGTTTCTGTAGTGCTCTCCTGTTGATTAATATGCTATTCTAAATGGTGCCTATTAATGTAGTTATGAACTTGAACACAAATTATTGTTATTACCAGTTACATACATTATTCCCTACATATGATTTTCATGTGTTGAAATACAAACATAATCAAGTATGCACAAAAAGTATTAGGAAAAAATATTTTTAGAGCATACATGATTTGCTTATATGTTCATAAAACTACTTTTTGCCTACTGTGCATGCATTGAACCATTGCATTACATCTATTTACTTAGTGATGTCCATAGATAAAAATAGATTTTGTGCTGACATAATTTATTATATTACAACTTCACCATTCCATTTACAGATACATTTAATGAAACTGTGTCAACACTATTAGAGAGGAAAGTAAGAAATTGGCTCAGTGGTGTTATAGACGATATGCGCCGAAGCAGTCCAGTGCAGTCGTGGCTAGATTCCATACCCTCAGACCAAGAGCTTGAGAATGAAGCCCAGGATGAACACACTGAATTACTTGACATTAAAACTGATGACAGCAACCTTGAAGATTCTTTGACAGGAAACACAGTTGTAGAACCTCCTGAACACAATGACCTTACACAAACAGAGAATGATAAGAATCTTGGTGTTCCTAATTCCAAAGAAATGTGGAAAAGAAAATCTCTGGAAAGCGGTGTTTTGACCAACACATCAAACAGTGGCGGAGGTAAAAAGAAACTGCAGAGAGATTACTCCATACAGTCAGAGGGGTACTCGCCAAAAATGAAAAACCCCTTGTTTCGAGATCATTCACTGCAGGTAAATGTTGTACAAAACTTATTAAAGTGGCCTATTAAAGTTCATACTTCCTCTACTAACAATTTTATAAGTTCATCAAGGTTACATTTATCTTGATTGTAGTAGTTCCTGTTTTCATGTCATATAATACCTAACGAGTTCCTATTAGTAGAAATAATATTAAATTAATAACAGTCTATATCTGTCCCACTAGTTGAGCACAGGCCTACTTCTATACTGTGAGGGTTTGAGCTGTAATCCATAAAAAAAATATTTTGCTATATTTGAAAAAACTTTCTTACATATTTGAATATTTTAAATCTATGTACAATTTTCAGTCTGATGCAAGTGGTTCAAGTGGCAGTTCTGTTCTAAATGTGTTGGGTGCTCGGAAGGTGGATGCGGAGTCAGTTCTACTTGCCTTGGGGTTTGGACCCAGTGAGAAGCAGCAGCACTTGCAACGGATTCCGGATAGATTCTTAGTTCCTTCCAAAGTTAGTATTTAATTGATATTTATGGCAGTTTATCTAATTGATGTAAAAACAATATTAAAGCAATGTCTTTACCAAAGAGATGCTTTTAAACTATATTTTGATACAGGTTTTTGTAATATTAATATGAAAATTTGGAACTTTTTGTTACAAATTTTATCAAATGTTTTTTTATTACAGTTAAAAGGTATAAGTACGGAAAAATTTATAAAAGATGAGCAACATTCTATGAAAATGCATGATTGCGGAGTATTTGGGTACCGTGGTCTCACTGGTGAGTACCTAGTATACATGTGTAATTTAAAACTAACCAATATTTTAAACATATTAACCACATTTTAAAATAAAATTTGGTATTAGACATTAGTAAATGTAAATGCTTATCATCCTAACAATAGGTACCTATTAAAATATATGGTTTTTCAATTAACATTAATGTCATGATAAATGATTGTTGCTAACCTGTAAACACTAAACTAGTGTTTTTAGCTAAAACTAAAATTCTATTATTAAAATATATAAAATACTTTTAATATTATTAATACTACTTTGTAGTTGGTTTAGATTATGCTTAACTAATACAATTGGTTTGGGTTCTAACTATTCCTAAGTACTTACTAACAGAACACTGCACGCCCGTTTGCCGTTTCATGAAACCAGTCTCGCCAACCTGCCTTACATATCAAGTTCCAGATATCGCAGTACAGTAAGTTAATATTATGTACAGTCAGCACCAAAAGTCGATGAACAGAATCAACTTAACAAAACACCTGTTCACAATTAAATGCCATAAGTTATAGTCACAACTAGGAAACAAAACAGCCTGTACACCAGAAATTTACAAAAGTCGCTAAACACGAGTATCAAAAGTATCTGTGCACTAGTATTCCTAAAGTCGCTGTACACCATCAATCCAAATGTCACAAATGAACATCAAAAGTCACTAAACAGCAATAAAGACAAAATTAGGTTAACGAAGTATATTTTAATGTTGCCGTGTGTTAATATTCTTTTGTCGCTTATGTGGTTCAGCTACTTTTGGGACAGTTCTTGCTTAACCTTAATAATGTATGCTAACACGTTAGTATCTATTTCAATACTTATTTACAAAACAATTATATTTTATTATCAGTTATCATACTAATCTATTATATAAAAAATCACATAAACAATACTCTGATGATCTACGAAGCAATTATAGTGACGGTACCTACTTGTAATTTACTTTGCGCGAATCTTACAAAACCTAGGTTCCTTTAATGTTAGTTCTGGAACAGTATAAAGAGGGCTTTACGGTTCCACAACGTCCTTCCCAACTTGGGCGAATAATCGGGTTATACCTGGACTGGTTCACATGACCTGCTGCTTTCCACAGGGCTCAGTTTCGGTCATACTCTTGTGGAAGGTCAGGATTGGGTTCCCCCCCAAGGGATCGCGCCTCGCCGCGGCGGGGGGGGCTTAGTACCCCGTAGCAAGCCAGCTACTGGGGGAAGCTAAGCGGTCCCACATGGGGCCGGTCGTGAGGTAGACCGGCCCACGAGAGGGGGGCTGCTCCAGCTGGGCGTGAGCCCAACGTGCTGATGCGCCCGGAGGGGAGGCTCTGGCCGGGCTCGTCCCGGTCAGTCGCACCCCAGGAGGGGAGGCTCCAGCAGGGCCTTTGGCCCTCGTTCTGTTGAGCGCCCAGGGGGGTAATCGTGGGGGTCTGGTGGTGCGGCGTGGCGGCCGCGGCATCCGATTCTCCGCGATTTGGATTGGAGGTGGTGGGCTGAGGAAGGGGTGGTGGGAAAACCCCTCTCCTAGGCCCAGGGCGGATTCGGCGTCGCGCCACTGCGGGGACAGTGGCGTGCCGGCGACTCCAGCTGGTAAGGCCCCAGGTCGGCAGACGGCCGAAGACCCTGGGGAGGTTCCCAAGCTGCCGACACAGGGCTAGGTCGGTAGCCAATCAAGGGATCGTGAGGGGGGAGGCGCGCCGCGGTTGTTCCAGCGCGCCTCCAAACTTGAGGGGGCTGCCTCGGTGGCCAGCCGTCGGTGGGGTTCGCGGCGTAGGGCCTTAACAGGACAGTCCCGCGTCCCCGCCATTACGACGGCCAGAAGGACAAATCCAGGTTTTTAGTTAGTTTAGACATAACCCGTCTCCTTTCCCTGGAAGGGACGGGTATGCGTATGCATTTTCCTGGAATATCAAAAAAAAAAAAGGTTCCTTTAGTTTTTAATGTTCGTATGACTTATGATCATTTTAGTCTAGCGTATTTTTGTCGTAGTCTGTGAGGAAAACCCGTGAATAAATATAAGGCATTATTGAGCAAAAACTAGTGATGACAGACAGGTGTCATAAATCTATCACAGTCTGAAGTAACAAAATTTTGATTGATGGTGTACAGCGACTTTAGGAATACTAGTGCACAGATACTTTTGATACTCGTGTTTAGCGACTTTTGTTAAATTTCTGGTGTACAGGCTATTTTGTTTCCTAGTTGTGACTATAACTTATGGCATTTTATTGTGAACAGGTGTTTTGTTGAGTTGATTCTGTTCATCGACTTTTGGTGCTGACTGTACGTATTATTGTAGCAAGTGACGTCATCAAACTCTCATTATGCTTAAAATTAAATCTACTACTACTAATTTAATAGCCTTATATTTTATATTTTGGGTGGTGTTTAGTTTTACTTGTTGTATGGCTTTGATTAATAATTATTTCTAAATAGTTACCACTGCAAAATCACCTAAATAATCAATCTAGCTTTGTCACACTATTGGTCCGTTGGCTACGTTTTAAACTGAGTGCGCGTCATGGTGTACACCTAAAGTTTGGTAACGCGTTACTAAAATAAGAGCTTTTTTCGCCAGACAGTCTCGCTTCTCGTTTAATATTTATATCATAAGTAGGTATATAAAAGCGTGCCTTTTTCTCCCAACTGCCTTTCTTTTTTGTGTATTTCAGCCCTAGCATTCTACCTAGACAAATAATCAAAGCATTATAAAATCGTTGTTTTTCCGTCATCCGAGTATACTCCAGTGTCACACTGTAATTGCAGGGAATCCCCATGTTCCACCGTCGACAATTGTAGCTAAGATCATAGACTGCCTGCTGCTGAGCTCGGAGGAGTGTCGCGCGGACAGCTCGCTGCGCGCGCGCCACTCCATCGCCGACCTGCGCGCCGCGCTGCCCGAGCGCCGCCAGTGAAGGGATCCATCGCCGATCTTTGTCTGTACTGCCCCCCAAGCCAAGTGGCAGTAGAAATTTGCGTTAGCAAGTGAATAGAATTAAAATGTATGAAACTGTCAAATTGCAAGCTTGTCGAAAATGTCAGTATCATACATATTTATTATATTCACTCGCTATCGCAATTTTCTACTGCCACTTGACTTGGGGGGGCTGTACGGCCCGAACTTATAAACCACTCTTAACTCTTGTAGGTGTCACAAAATAATCCATCTATGGTTGAATATAATGTCTTTGATTGATCTTAAGTTTGATCTCAGAGTTAAGAGTGATTTATAAATACGGGCCTACTATAGTTGAAACCTTGGTAACTGCAAACTGCTTGTTTTGATATTGTGACTTGTTTCTGCCATTTTCATATCAACAGCTATCTACTATAGTTTATTGAGACGCAAAAGCATAGATAAAGGTTACCATAGTTACACAAATGACAAGGCATCAAAAGTTAGTAGATTATTGAGTTCGGCCGTTAGAGAATATTACTGTGATCGTCAGACGTACCTTGTGGAGTTGTGGTGGTGAACTGATAGTAAGGTTTTTTAATTGAAAACTAAAATCTTTAGTAAAAAAATGAAATTTAATCATTTATTATTATTGGTTTATTAAAGACTACTAGGGGTTTGCGGTTTAAAAAACTTTTTATATTTTGCAAGTTAATTGAGGAAAAATTATGATTCTGTTTACTTGCAGAACACAATTTCGAATAATATAACAATACCGCACCTTAAAAACAGGATAAAGATTGTACCATTTTATTCACTTATTTATAATAATAAAATTTAAATAATTTTTGTTTTGGATTTAAAAAACCTACTATAAGAAAGTTCTTTGAAATTTCGATTTATCAATAAGTTAGTAGATAAATGCAGCAGGAATGTTAATAAAGTCTTCAAGGCGTAATTGCTCAGATTTCTGCTCATACACTTACTAAAAAAATCTCTGTTGTAGTTTGTTTTTTTCTATCATTTATTTAGTCTAAAATGTACTCTAAGATAGACATCCTTGTAGTTAATGTGACTGATTTTCGATCAATCTATAACTTTACTATTTACCTTTCTTGCTCATGTACAACATTTAGATATAGACTTAGGACCTTATAAAAATTGACTTTGGGTGTAATCTTCAAAACATAGTTTTCTTAATATATTGTGTAATTTTTATATAGATGTACTTCGAATTTTAATAGGAATGAATTTACTAACAGGGTGAGTTTTGAAACTGATAAAAAGTACTATGGGAAATGAAAATGGAACGCCAAATAATATAATTGAAAAATCGTAATATTCTATCCTACTTAAACCTGAATATCCTACTTAAGAAGGAGCAAATTGTAGATTTTAATGTGTTTTTTAAAGAACACATACTGTTATTACCTTTTTCTATATAATTTAGTTTAGACATGAACAGTAAAGATGTTAGTTTAGTACTTAAAATATGTTTTATTGAGTTACTTAAAGTTTTTGCCATATAGATAGTTATTACAATCGTTCTAATTTAAATGATCTTGTATTTTCAATACGTTCTATATTTAAGGGCACTTGCCTTAAGATATTATATATTGTTTTTAATTACTTTTATATTTGCCCATGTGCCTTTTCAATATATATTTTGTTCATTTTAAGCGTGTAAAAAAAATTTATATTGCAATATGTACTTACATAAAAATATTTTTGTTAGAATACATAATATAAAATAATAAATGCACATATCCAAATGAAACTTTGAAATAATAATGTGTCATGATAAATGTGGTATTACGGCGTGCAATCTATTATTATAATAATTTTAATGCATATTATAGTATAAAATGTAACTATTGCATAAACGCGATTGTGATTTTAAATAGATATAGTTTAAACAATTTATTGCTCATAAAATTGTTGATTCATTATATTGTTCATTTAATTAAATCTTTATATTAGAAGTTTATTAAATTTATTATTTTTAAATCTTTAACTAAAGGGGAACAACTTAAAAACGTGTGAATGTGAAATTATTAATAAAACTATTTATTGTAATGAATTTATTTATTTCACTTCATAAATAAAATATTATCTAATAATTAAAAATAAGTCAAACGATTGTACCATCCGTTGAAAAGTTCTTTCCTTATGCAGTACTTTCGGAATTCGTCAAATGAAAACATAAACACTGCAAAGGGCAGCGCTAGAAACCACCTGTAATATCATTAATTAAACTAGTTATTCGCATCTGCCCGACTTTTCGAATAAACAATCATAAAACACACTATCCTGGTAATTGAAAAAGTTTTTCTGAATATTGTGTTTGCGAAAACGTTGTTAATATTTTTACATTTTAGTAATGTAAATTCCAACAATGAATTCCTATATACAATTGAAGCCAGTTGGTATAATTAAACCTACGAAAACAAAATTCGTTACAGTAATTAAACACTAACCATTGAACCAGTATGGGAAATGTACGAAAGAAAGTGTTGATCCCCGGCGTATAGCACACCAGGCAAGCCACCAACACTTCAAATACCAACCCGTAGTTCAATATTTTATTCTTCATCCCTGGAATTATTGTTATAAACAATTTCTAAACATATTGTTCCATATTTGCATGCCCCAGAAACAGGTTTCTTTAGGAACTCCAATTTTTTTTAACGAGAAGTCGCTAAACCAACGAAAGTTTTAATTATAGGTCGATTTTTTTTTTCACTGGGTTTCTAATATCATATTTTTGGTAACTCTTTAGAAAACTTCGTGTCTTGGTCGCATCAGCATTCGAATCGTGTGAAGCCCTTAACAATACCTTATAGCAAATATAGAAATAAACAGTCTAAAAAAACAATAAATATACTGACCAACGTGGAAAATAGAGTTGTACCGGGTCTTGCAGATGATAGCGTTTACAATCTGCATGTTGACTACGGCGACGAAGTACGCCGCTTGACTTTTCAGTTCCACCTCTTTCCGCTCGTCGTAGGTCCACTCTTGACCGAAGGAATCTTTCAGGTCAGATATCGCCTCGTTGTCCCAGTCACTTCGTATTCCTTGATCGGACAAATATTTATTTGAGATATACGTGACTGATAAATCAAAATGCCACAAAATTTTGTATGTAAGTCTTCAAGAAAAAAACAGGGTTAAATTAAAGTGTATAGTTTCCTAATAACGTTCTCAAAACTTGCTTTATTCTGATTTTTGCTGTTAAACTAATAATTTCTACTTTAGCTTTTAATGAACTTTAAATATCAGCCATGTCAAATTGCTGGTAAAAGATTAGAGTAAATCTCTGACCGTTTCCAACTATTCCCATAAAAACAATAAAAAAAACGTAATTTAGGTACTTAAAACCTATGAACAAATAAGGAGTAAGTATAAGTACATACCAAACAGATCACACGGCTTAAACCCGTGTAGAGCCATCACAACGAAATAAGCGTACATGCCCGCTAGGAACTCTGTGATGCCGTGATGCGCGTATGCCAACGTCAGCATCTTAGGAGAAATGAGCGACTCCACGCGAGGCGGGCGCTGCATGACGTCAGACTCCGCCTGCTCGAACGACAGCGACACGGCCGGCCACATGTCCGTGCCGAGGTCTATGCAGAGGATTGTCATTACACCTGGAATATTATATTGGCTTTGTAAAAGAATAACCAAATGACGACCTCTGTGGTGCAGCGGTATATATACCGGACTGCTAAGCGGAAGGTTCCGGGTTCAATTCCCGGTCGGGTCAATTTCGTAAAAATGGTTTTTCGGTATTGGCTCGTGTCTGGGTGTACCTAGGTTCTCCCCTAGTCCATTGTGTGGTACCTATAGTACAAGCTTTGCTTAGTTTAGGGCCACACAGTTGGTGTGTCAGTCTGGAGATTAAAAAAAAAAAAAACTTTGCATCAAATCAGTTTTACATTCACTATTATGTCACCTGTAGGTTTTAACTTTAAAGACTGAAATTATCGGTCTCAGTACTTTGCATAATTTATCTTACAAACATTAGGTAAGTAGGTACGTCTTTTATGTCTCGCATACCTATTTCTCGCATAAACCTTGTTACTACAAAAGTTAAGCTATTTCACTTTCAAGTTCATTTGACTTACTTAAAGGCAAAGGTATAGAGCACGTAATAAACACCAAAACAGGAGCGATTTCAGGAACATTAGATATTAGAATGTAGCACACAGACTTCTTCAGGTTATCAAAAATTTTCCTCCCTTCTTCAATTCCAATAACGATTGTGGAAAAGTTGTCATCCATTAGAATTATATCTGCTGTTTGTTTTGACACCTACAATACAATAATAATGGGATAATTAAAATATTGTACCAAAAGTGGAAAAACACTTTACTTTATTGACGATTCTTATTGACAGGTCAGACGCTGTTAAATTTAATTTATCATATCAACTAGGGATGTTAAGGATATCCATATCCGTAACCGAAACTACCGGATATCGTTGTTTTTGGCTGCGTTCCGTAAACCGCTTACAAACTGTGACCAAAGTGTTGGTCCTCTCTCTGAGCTCAATGTAGCGGTGTTTATGACGTCATCGTTCTCACCCATCGTCCTCCTCTATATAAATAAAACCATTTTATTATAGATTTGTTTTGTATTACTTTTGAAATTCCTAGAATCTAATATCCGTAACCGAAATTATCCGAAACTACCGGATAATCCGAAATAATTTCATATCCGTATCCGAAACCGAAACCGATGTAAAACAATTTCAATATCCGTATCTGAAACCGAAACCGAAATTCCATATCCGTAACATCCCTAATATCAACCAAGAACGTAGTAGAAGTAGGGTACGTTATTGTTTAATTCAGTAGCAACGTCTTGTGATTGCTTTTCATTGGTACATCGCTATTGGTATCTACTCCTATTACTATATCTACTATCTTTTTCTTTTTTAAAGCAGTTCATTTGTGACTATAGTCCGTTCGCGTTAAGAAAATAGTGACAACTACAGGATAAGGGTGTGACAACGACGACGACTCACTATTTTCTTAACGCGAATGGACTATATGTACAGTTTTATTAAAAAGTGAGTGGCCAGTGCCTGTGACCCGGTGATGCCCATAGAGATGCCGATGTCGGCCTTGCGCAGCGCGGGCGCATCGTTGACGCCGTCGCCCGTCACCGCCACGATGTTCTGCTGTTTCTGGCACGCCTCTACGATCTGCAGCTTCTGCGTTGGCGACGTACGCGCAAATACTGAAAGAAATATATTAAAAAGGGTGGCTGGCAACATCTTACTAATCGACTTACAACTATTTTTTTGATTGGTGATATTAGATATGATAATGCTTTAATTTAAAAAAACTTAGAAAAGACATCAACGCGGACTACCCCGTTGTACGCGTTGATGTCTTGGTGTTTTATTTGTTACCGCCAGTAAAATGTTAATATTTCTTTATATCATTTAGTTTTCTATGTTATAAATTTTAAAGTTATGAGTAGATATGTGACACAATTTCTTTTAATCAATTTAGTAATCAACGGTTTGTTTCATGTTGATTTTTACCTAATAATTAATGAATATTATGAAAACAGTATTAAAGCGTATTGATAGTAAGCATAGTGGTAAGTAAGCATTAGCGTTCCTCTTTGTTGGTTACCGCAAAGTATGTTGAATGTGCTTATTATTTTTATTTTTACCCACAATACTTGCTGTAACTGACATTTATTTAGCCTACCTATTTCGTAATGCTTCTGAAGGTTCCACCCGAGCAAGTCCGGCGTCATATCGCGCAGCTGCGAGCCGGTGACGACGTGGCAGCGTTCCGCGGTCGCGATCCCGACCTCGCGCGCGATCGCCAGCGCGGTCAGCGGGTGGTCGCCCGTGATCATCATGACGCGCACGCCGGCCGCGCGCACGCGCTCTATCGAGCTGCGGACCTGACCAACTTTATTTAAGAATCCATAGAAAAGACTAATGAACTGTAATCAGTAAGCACTCAATACTACGGGCTGAGTAATTAAAGATAGTGCAACTTTATTCTATAGAATCTGTAGAGACGGTTTCACGGTGCCTAAGACCGCGCACCGGGATCAGCACTTATAATCACCAAAATTGAGGTACTTTGGCGTCAAATGGTGCACCGTGAGCCGTGCACCAAAAACGAGACTGCAGCATGCAATACGGTTGAACTAAACACGCGTAAAAGTGTTTGAAAAACTTGGATTTAGTTATTCTATAAGTTAAGAAATATGCGCGCAGGGAAAAATATGTTAATTGGGTAACAGTTGTAGATAAGTGAAGTTTGCTGACCTCATCCCGTGGGGGATCTTTTAGTCCCATAACGCCAAGTAACCGAAGGTTCTCTAGTGGAAAGTTAGGTTTATCTACATCAAACTGAAATCCAGGAGGGTATTTGCTTTTATCTAGAGCAAGATCAGCGAACGCTAGTATTCGTTCACCTGCAAAAAGACAATTCTGTTCTGTTAAATACATATTTCAGATGGTTTATATCTGTACCTAAAATATTCAATTAATAAATCTATACTAATATTAAAAAGAGGTATAGTTAAGGCTCTCATTAATGTAATGAGTGATCTATAGATCTTTTAAAAAAACTTTCACTTGTAGCTAGCTACATTACCAGAGAGTTTCATAAGCAAAAGTTTACGCCAGATTTAAATAAAACATCTCTTTCTTATAAAGAAAGATGAGATTCGTCTAGACCAGAAGATAGCAATGCCATGCTTCTTACCTGTAGATGCTAAAGTATTGGTAGCTTGCTCCGCAGCCTTCTTCAGCTCGTCAGTAAGCTTGGTGTCTCCACTCTGCATCGCGATACTGCTGCAGCGGGAGAAGATAATCTCTGGAGCTCCCTTCATCACCAGATAGTAGCTGGACTTCTTGCTGTCCATGTGAATGCTCAACTAATAAAGTTTTAATAAATATAAGTACTGTAGTTTGAAGAAGTTTTCATTTTTTTGCTAATTCTTTTTTGTTAATCTTTCTTTTAAAGACTGCGAAACTCGCTAAATTACTTAGTTCAGTTTTCATTAACGTATTGTAGTTTTAAGAAGTTTGAACATTCTCTAGTCTTTTTAGTTATCAAGCGGCAATGAAACTCTCTAAAAATCGACTACATAATAATATAGTACCTGGTACTTATTTGTCGAATTAAACAGAATCTCTGCTTCTTTGGGGTAAGCCTTTCTAATAGAGTCAACATCGCCGTTATTGATCAAGAACATAAAAATGGCAGTTTCAGACGCGTCGCCTGCGATGTTACCCGATTCTGTTTTCTTTGCCGTGCTGCAGAGCGCACCACATGTCTTTAAAGCTGTGAATGCTATTCAACAAAATGTTTTTAAAAACCCGTTAAAATTGATATACAGCTTCCGTTATAAATGTATAATTTCAATTAAAAAGAGAGTTAAATGTACCTATTATATAGACCTCACATGATTCTTACCATTGTTCCCTTTTACTTGAGCTAAAAGAAAACAAAAGTTTTAAAGCGTCTTTTCAAACATCTATGTTTAAAAAAAGAACAAAATTACTTTTATTTTACTTTTATAACCATCATCAATAACGGAGTATATATCATTTCCAGTCCATATATGACGTACACACATCTGGTTTTTGGTGAGTGTGCCTGTTTTATCAGAACATATCGTCGTACAAGCCCCTAAAGCTTCAATTGCTTCCAAGTTTTTAACAAGACAGTTTTTAGTCACCATTCGTTGAGCTGTTAAAGTCAGTGCTGCTGTTATGGTTGGTTGTAAACCTTAAACAATTAAGAAAAACCTTACTATGATTATTACTTATGCTTCTACGGTCTACGCGCTACGCATTGTAGACGTCTACGCCGTAGATAAATCTTTTGGACCTCACGACGCGACGTACATATACGCTGGTACCATGTGATTTGATGAATATTAGGTATATGAACTTAATTTTTTTTTAATACCCATTTTTAATCTTTACTTACTTTACATCAAACTATCAACGCGTTATCGACAATATTTAGAGTTTTTTTTGAGTTTAGAGAGGCAGTATTAATACGATGTCTACGTATGTACTTCGTGTACAAACTCACCTTGTATAAATAAGTACTTGCAATCGTTTAAGATTGACTGTCTTACCTTCTGGAATATTTGCAACGATTATCCCAATTACAAAAACGGTGATTTGCAGAAAAGTATATCCGACAGATATCGATAGCAGGGCTATTATTACTCCCAGTGATATCGCTACTATTGACATGTAGCGCATAAAGAGTCGTATTTCCTTTTGTAAGGGTGAGGGGAGTGGTTCAATACGAGTTGCAAGACCCGCTACTCGGCCCAGAGCCGTAAGATCGCCACAACATATTACGATACCTATCAACGATAGATACATATTAAAATTTAGCTTTCTTCTAATGTACTATTAATACGTACTCGTATATTAAAAAACGCACCCGTTGCCCACCCTTCGATACACTGAGTTGAGAAAAAGGCTACATTCGGTGACTCAAGTATGTTTTCTTGCCCTTCGGTGTTACTTCTAGTCACGGCTACACTTTCACCGGTTAGCGATGAGTTATCAACCTTAATTGAATAATCAGCAATGAAAAACAACGAGTTTTTGGTATGTGTTCTTATCTACGTCCAAGCTTTGAAGGCTCTTTTATCAATTAAACGTTGTTTCCGCTAGATGGCGCCACCAGTATTTTAAATCGCGCTTACTCTATTTTATACCGTACAATGACATCCCTCAGAGAATGTGTAGAAATCATACTTACCTGGCACAGGGGATACCGTGATCACTAAGGCGGTTCCCCCAGGGCGAGGCCTATCCATTGCACTGCGGATTGGGTTGACCCCTGCGATTATCCCTAATGTGGATAACTCGGGTGCGTAATTTTTGGTAGTGGGGACTGCGTACGCGCCGTCCCCTTTATAAATATAAAAAAGAAAATCTCACACGTCGTGTAAAGTCACGTTACACGACGTGTCACTAACGCGAAACTGTTAAATAAATTTAAAAGGGGGTGGCTCATAATAATTTCATCTTAAAGTTATTTACTATCTTCTTCTTTCTTATATATAAAATTCTCATTCTCATGACACAATGTTAGTTAGTTGTTAGTTACGTTACTCCTCCGAAACAGCTTTTACAGATTTTACCAAATTTTATATTCATATTCAGTAGGTCTGAGAATCGGCTACGATCTTTTAGAAGAGTTGTCCAACCCTAATTGTTTTTTTAAATATGGCATAACAACGTTTGCTCGGTCAGCTAGTAATATATCAATTTCATGTCACGTTGTTTAACCGCGATAAAATAAACTATTTAACCGATTTAAAACAAATTTGCACACCGTGTGCAGTTTGATCGAACTTGAATATCTTTCAAGCAAAGCGTATATCTCAATTTATAGTCGCAATATTATTTTATTGCAAAACATAATCCTACTAATATCATAAATGTGAAAGTTTGTGAGGATGTATGGATGGATGTTTGTTACTCTTTCACGTAAAAACTGCTGGATGGATTTTGATGAAACTTTGCAGTAATATAGATTATATCAGAATAACACATTCCACATCCCACGGGAAACCGACTTCCACGCGAACGGAGTCGCGGGGGATTTCTACCTTTTTTCTATAACTTGTTGCTTTTTAAAAAATACATGCCAGAAACAAAAGTTTAGCTATTAATATGTTAGTATAAAGGTACTCGTTTGTAAGTTGTACCTTAAATCCACGGCTGTCTATAATTCTAATATCAGCAGGTACCACATCGCCTGCTTCCACGTGCACTATGTCGCCTTTTACAAGATCTGCTACAAGTGTATCGTTGTTACGAACACCATCGCGAGTACATGCTGTGTAACTTGGTAGCATGTTCTTAAAAGACTTCATGAGCTAAAAAGGATTGCATGTCAGGTTGTGTTCTCGAATATATTTTTATTATATTTCAACATACATACTGGTGTTGAAATTGGTTGTTAATATGATTTTATTTTATATTATTAAAAACTTCTCTTATTTTATTTGCGGATGAACCTATATTGTAGCTGAACAAACCTTAGAACTTTTGTGGGTTTGAGTAAAACTAAACAGGCCACAAATAATGTCGACTGCCATCAGTACACATCCTAAATATAGATTTTCCTTGGAGGCTTCCGCAGTAATGTTCACCTCAATGAAATAGGCCAACATGCACAGTATGGCGCCGAGCCAAATTAACACGGAGAAACCTATAAAATGGGTTATATAATTATTAAGTAATTAGAAAACATCTTAAGACGATTTGGAATCAATTGTGTCAATAGCTATAACTTTCATTTTTATGTAGTTGATGTTTTATAATGATATTAATTAATTAATAAATGATCACTATATTGCTTGTGTATAAATACCTATTATAATTAGGGTATTTCAGTCTTGTCTTGTCTTGTGTTATGTCGTGTCGTGTCAAATTAATAAAGTTTATTTAAATAATAGTAAAACGGTCATACCCGTAAACATGCACTTTAGAAGAACTTGAAACCAGTGGACTTCTGATGCTGGAGTTAGCGTATTCGATCCATAGTATGCTTGCAAATCTACGACCTTTTTGCTCGTCAAACCTCTAACGGGGTGTGAGCCGAGTTTTGCATACAGTTCATCTTAAAGTTGGTACATACGTAATCATCATAAGGTCTTTTTGTCCACTAACTCTTACACAACCACTGAACGGATTTTAATACGGTTTTCGACATCGTTTGGTTATATATATTTTTTTTATTTAAATTTATAAATGTAACGACTCCTTGCCACCATCATTTTTCGAGCCTTTCCCCCGTGGCCCCATACAAAATTCAATGACATGCTAGTCGCGTCACGGGCCCTCCTAAATGATGACGCACCTAACGCGTCGTGGGCCACTGGTGATGTTATTACGCTATTTTAGGCAATTTCGACTTAAATAATACAAAGTGAGACCTGTTATTGTTTGTTATGTTTCATTTATTAGTTAAGTGTATTTTAAAGTGTCGATCTACGTGTTTTATACGAGATAGAAGGTAAGTTATAGATTTCCACCATTGGTTGTCAACCTGTGAGAAGTATTTTATCGCAAATCAAAAATGTTCCGTTTTTACATCTAAACTATTCATTGGTGTCCAAAACATAGTGATTATTTTTAAAGATTTGCTAAGTTCGAATCCTGGCTTTAATAATAACACTTTTCAATAATTAGTACGATAAACAGTTACCTGTAGGTAGGCACCCTATGGTTGACAACCACTGGCAATTTAATTTTCCAAAAAAAAATAGTGGCCCTTGATATTGGTGTTCCTAATGAGTTAAATTTTATATAAAATAAGATATTTTATTGATTAAATCAAATAAAAATTTGAATTGCAACTATTTTCTAATGACGCATCTCTCGCGCCATGGGCCTCCCTGAAGGTTTCTTCAGGCGCGTCACGGGACAGGAGTCGGTTAAGAAAATATGAATTAGGAAAAGTTTTCTGAATACCCAAAATTCAATGTTCCGTTAACAAGTAGGCCAAAATTACACTATTACGACATGTGGTCGGGTCACTAGTTATAAATAACTCCTTATAGCTTTAAATGCAACTTACTTAGGGAAATAATATGCAAATTCGTCTCAATTTCTTTTTTTAGAGCATGCAGACGAGTTTTGCTCAGAACACGTTTGGCGCCACGTTGGGGTCGAAACAATTCTGTCAAAGAGCTAAAACTTGTGTTTTTTATCATATTTTTTAAATTAAATACGTTTAAGATTGTAAATATAATTTAAAATGGATCAAGATAAATGTTGGCAAATTACCCACGATCATATCTAGTTGGTTGTCGACTCACACATTTTGTTAGATAAGATAAAATAAATGATAGTCACTCATAATAAAACATCTTTATTTTTATATACTTAAAAGAAATAAAATAAATGTTATAAGTTTAGTATAACAATTATATTGCACAAAAAATAGTTTATCTTGTGTAAAACAATTTCTCAACTTCATGTCAATCTCAGTAAGTCCTAGCCACCAAACTAAAACTTATTTTTAAATTTGCATAATTGGGCTATAAAATCTTTATTATCAATATAAACAAACCAAAAACCATAAACAGCCATTTTTTATAATTGAACTTAATACCTATAGGCTAAAGCAAAGACGGAGAAAAGAGGTGCCCCATTTTTAAGATCGCATTTTTCATCTGTAGTAGAAAAAATATGTTTTGTTTTAGTCAAACACATAAGTTTCGGTAAGTGACCGACAAAAGCAAAAAATAATAATATAAATGTGCCGAATTAATTTTGTTTTTTTTATGAAGTTCTTTATTTTTGTAGACATCACTGCTTGCATTAGACTCCCCCTCTAATGCAAGCAACTAAGCTTCATCAATACAGGGAGTTCGGCTAACACCCGAAGTGCGGCTACACCTAGTTTTAGTCGGTTAGAACATCAATATTAGCCGTAACATATACATACATTGTTAACTAGAGGGAAGTGGTGCATGGGGGCTCATTTAAAACCTATTATTATTATTACATTTTTTAGAAAAAACCTATAGCACCCTCTATAGTTAAAAAGTTCATGTGAAGTAAGCTTTTTAAAGAATTAGCTTTTCTTATGCGTATAGATCTCAGTATAGCAATTGTCAAATACAGTCTCACTAAATGCTGTTTCATAAAATTATGTAAAGTTTAATTACCAGTTCAAAGCCGTCATATTCTATATTTTACTTTTAGCAGTCCAGATCCTATCCAGTTCTTTCATTTCTAGTTCATTGACTTTTAACAATTCGTCTTTAATTGCAGCTCGTATTATTCTTTTGGATACAGTTAAGTTCTGGCAAGGTAAGTTTGATACTTCTACTATTCTTTCCCAGATTTTATGTAATTCTTCAGGTTTGTAGACATCATTCACAAAACCATATTTAAGGGCTTCTCTGGCAGACATCTTGTACCCTAATAGCAGTAATTCTGTAGCCTGAAAACATTTTAATCTGTTTAGTTTATATATATTTTTTATTTAGTATATTGAAGCATCCTATTACAGGGGCAAGTCTGTAACTTTTAATGTGCCAATTGTGAATGAGCATGTGACATACTGAACTTTGTAAAGATACAATTTGTATGAACATAGACCACATCACATATACAAGGTGTCCCAAAAGGTTACGAAGCTGGGAAGGAGGGTGGTAGGGGTGGTCACAAGCGTCACCAGAAAAGTAATAAAAAAAATCCACTCTGGATATTTCAATAAAAAAAACATTTTTTTTTAAACTAAAAATTTTACTACATGTGGGACTATTAGTTTATAAGCTAGTTTTAGGTAAGAGACCAGTAAGATAAGCTAATCAAATCTATCAACTTTTGCTTTTGTACAGACCAGACAAGATGAAGCTTGATCCTTTACAACTTTCATGTACTTGAGTAAATGCAGTAAAGATTATTTTCCTTGTCATATGGTAAAGCTTAATCTAGCCGTATTCGGAGGTTTGAGGTATGTCTGTATTCCAATCTTGAGAATTATAACGGGCAGTAACATCAAAGCAACAGAATAAACAACATTTAAAAATGTATTTGCGTACGAATTTGAGACAATTGTTTTTTGAAATTTTTATTTTTGCACGAGTATTGTTCCCGAAAAATATTTTTAAATGTCCTAGTATGAATTTTTCAAATAAGTGTTATACCATTTTGGATTTGCAATAAAATTACCTATTTTTTTAAGTTACTCGCCGGAGTTGCGTAGTACGTTTTTTTTTCAGCATGCTTGGAGGAAGTTGAGTGAAATCGTAATTACTAAGTCCTTTACTGGACAAGTACTTAATTTTCTTTAAAATCATGGTTAGAAATGTATAGTTTTTTTTTTATTACAATTAGATAAAGTGTTATTGACGATTACATAACAGTTTTTTTTTTCAAATACAGCAATATTTGTAGGTACAGTAAGCAAAATAGGCCCACAAGGAGTAAAACTTTTTGTTTAAAAAAAAGGATTTATTTTATTGAAATATCCAAAGGGGATTTTTTTTATTATTTTTCTGGTGACCCTTGTGACCACCCCTACCACCCTCTTTCCCAGCTACGTAACCTTTTGGGACACCCTATATACTGCTGTCTTAACGAAAAAGGGCACAACGAACATTTTTTAAACAAGGAGAAAAATGAATTTAAATAGATAGGCCTTTTTTCCTAATTACGAATATGTGTATTTTGATAAATATGTTAGTTGTGCCCTTTTTTGTTAACACAGCAGTATAGGTAGGTCATTTGCTTTGTTACAAAAGTTACAGACTTAGGACTATGAACAGTAAACCCAATGCAATAGATAATTTCAATGCAAAACTTTTTTTAATGAACTAACTTGTTCTATAAACTTTACCAAAAACAGTTTTATTTTCTCATTTAGAAACAGTACAATACCTTTCTGTCACCAAGTATTCTTGGAAACATAACACTGGAACAGCCTTCCGGAACAAAACCCAGTTTGGTGAATGGTGTGTAGAAGTATGACTGCAGAAAAAAAACATTTAAAATAAAAAGTTGGTGGTTTAAATTTAAATTTATTTTTAAATACTTACATTTTCAGCTGCAAATACCAAATCACATAATGGCAATGTAGTAGATGCAATACCAATCGCTGGGCCATTTACTATTGCAATAAGCATTTTTGGAAATGTTATAAATGCATCAATAAACCTTTTAATCAGTGGAAAGTTAGGTTTAGCAATATTTGCGACCATATCATTGCCCGAACTGTAGAAATCACCTGTTCCAGTTAAAACGACTACATTTATATCAATGTTGTTTTTTGCTTCGTCAAATATCTCTATTATACGAGAATACATATCATAATCTATAGCATTTTTCCTCTTTGGTTTGTTGTATTTCACAATTTTTATGCTTCCATCTATCGTTTCAATAATTTTGTCCGAATCGGCCATTATATTAGTGGATTTGGACTTTGAGATCAATTTCCAACCAACACTGTGATGAGATAAATAACTAGATATTTATGATAACAATTCGTTGATTTGATAACACCACTAACCAACCTATGTAAACAACAATCACAGACTAAAATAAAACGTAGTGATTAAATCCTCTTTGGACTAAAAAAGATATGCCACTTGGTTTGACATAAAGAAAAGAAGATAAATGTAAAATAAAAAATAACCATATATAACCATAGAAAAATAACCATAGAGTTCATTCATTCCCCATTTGAATTAAATGTGCCTGTAAAAACGATATTAAAAAAAAATGAATTAAATGTTTGAATAACAAGTTAATAATTTAAAAATCAAGCTCTAAGTACCAAGTTATTTTTTTGTGTAACGAGGTGTGATAAATAGTTAAGGTCCATTACTTACCCAGTCAACGAGTATTTAATTTTAATATATAAAATATAACTGGTTTAATAAATAATATTTTATTCTTAATATAACCGATGAACATAAGTGGGAAAAGTAAGATTTAAATAATCCTATGAGATATTATTCGGTAAGACTACATTTATTTTAAATGAGATACGTGTTGGCTCAGGTAGCTGGTTTAAATAATTATTTTAATTATTTGTCCCTAGTCCACAGATACATTAAATAAATTAGTACTTAGAGCTTAATTTTTAATGATTAACTTGTTTTTCAAACTCTTCGTTCAATTTGGTTGGACTGGAATGAGCTATACAGTCTTTCCAGTCTGATATATGTATCTCCTTATAGTTAGTGCACGGTTCCCAACTTAGGGGTTTTCCCCCTAAATTTAGGGGGTAAATTAGTGGGATGGGATTTTTTTAGGGTTTATATTTGTTTAGAGGTATTTTAGGGTTCTTTTTCAGAAGAAACTGATATAATTTATAACGTATTAGATAATTTATAAACAGAGAAAATTAAGAAATATTACTTTTATATTATATATTTTTTTATATTTATATATAATTTTTATGAATTATATTTTTAGGGGAATTTTCAAATAATTGAGGCAATTTTAGGGGGTTTTGTCATATGTTTAGGGATAAATATCTTTGAGAGTTGGTAACCCTGAGTTAGTGCTAGCTGACGGACTGAGGTCGACCGTCGAGACAAGAAGGTCAAGCAAGTTTACTGAATAAAGTGCGTGGGGAAGAGGGGAATGCTTAAAATAATAATAAGAGTACGGCAAATTCCTACAAATCTCATAAGAACTTCATGTTTCAAATGTTATGCAACAACTTCATTTCCTCATAGAAAATTTGGTACAGTAAAAATGAAGTTTAAGTCACAAATGTATAATTTGCAAAACGCGACAAAAGAAGAGGTAAAAGAGTTCCTGGATTCATTTGATACAGTGCTAACAGATTGCGACGGTAAGTAATTAAGTAACATATCGAATAGATAGATTTAAGAGAAATATATGACATTTTCTCTGTCATATTCAGGTGTTCTCTGGATTGAAAACAATGCTTTACCTGGAGCAGCTGATGCAATGAATTATTTTCGTGACATTGGTAAAAAGATTTTCTATGTCACAAATAACTCTACTAAAATACGCAGTGCCTTTGCTGAAAAGGCCCAGCAACTTGGATTTATTGCAAGTGAGGTAAGTAACCAAGGTCATGGTGTATCACATAAATCCATCATAACATGTGTGATAACAGTGATAAAATCTTTCAGTTTAAAATAATTTTATGTTGTTAAAAAGTTAGATGTACATCTATAATCAAATTAAACACAGCTATTAAGAATTTCAGTCATATCATTTTTTTTAATAGAAGGTACCTAATTATAAAATAAATTTTAATAGGTGCATACTGCTTGTTACAGGAAGAAATTTTATCAACAGCATATTTGGTTGCTCACTACCTAAAAGGAATAAGTTTCAAAAAAAAAGTATACCTTTTAGGTTCTGATGGTATTGGTGATGAACTAAAAGCTGTTGGGATCAGCCACATAGGAATAGGAGTAAGTGGTTTAGGTTGATTGTGGAGAATTTTGTGTAAAATAAAGTGTAGTGTTGTTATTGGTAAATTAATACTATTAATCTTTGATTAATTTAGCCAGATCATGTTAAAGAAAACTTCAAAGACATGAAACAAGAGGAGCTGGACCCTGAAGTCGGTGCTGTTGTTGTTGGCTTTGACCAACATGTGAGTTATCCAAAACTAATGAAAGCTGCATCATATTTGTCTCAAGAGGATTGCTTATTCGTAGCTACAAATACAGATGAACGATTTCCTAAAGGAGGATCTATAGTAGTTCCGGGCACTGGCACATTAGTGAGAGCTGTGGAAACATGCTCAGAGAGAAAAGCCCTTGTGCTGGGTAAACCACACTCTTATGTGAGGAAGTTTTTAGAATCATGTGGTCTAAATCCTGAAAGAACTTTGATGATTGGTGACAGGTAAACAAAATGTATTTTTTCTTTCATTGTCTATTGAA
Organism: Emmelina monodactyla; assembly: GCA_916618145.1. Lineage (NCBI taxonomy): Eukaryota > Metazoa > Arthropoda > Insecta > Lepidoptera > Pterophoridae > Emmelina > Emmelina monodactyla. The sequence continues at coordinate 5,826,190 of OU745309.1, forward strand.
ACTTAACCTACATTTTCCAATGTAAATGCTATACTAACATGTGCTTTGTCTCTCATGATCGCATGATACATTGTTGGCCTCTATTAACCCTGACATTAATTATCATGAAATTTGATAAGCATAGAAACAAAAAAAAACTGTCACCTCTACTATAGGAATTAGTAACCATCAAAAGTAACAATGTTTTTCATGATATAAGTCTATATTTATCCTTCTTAAAGTGTACAAATTAAAAAATGTATAAAAATGTTGTTACAGAGTAAATACAGATATAGAGTTGGGAGCACGATGTGGATTCCAAACTCTACTGGTGCTTTCAGGGGTGACATCTGTGAAAAATCTAGAAAATATGCGTGTTGAGAAAACTCCACCACTGCCTGATGTAGTTTTGCCTAAACTAGGAGATCTAATGTCTCTAGTTTAGTATAGCTTAAACTTGTAGTTCCAATTAAACCCTAATGTGATATAAAATATAGGTCAATTTAAAATATGTATTCATATTTATATCTATAAGCTACAGTACTAGTCGCTATTTTAATTTATGATTTTATGTACCTATGAATTTTTTATAAAATAAAAATAAACTACAAGCTTTTAATTACAAATTTTACTATAACGCTTTTTCAAGCACCTTCTTGATATAAGGATTAGATTAAAGTTTTTTTTTTAAATTTAAACTCATTTACAGAAATGATGAGCATTTTTAGATTTGCATGTACTTAATTATTTTATTTATTAAGCTGAAAGATTCGAGTTCTAGCTTACTTACAATGATTTTTTTAAATAGAACACGTAGGTATAGGAAGTAAACGCGTCGGCGCTTGGCCCGTAGCCTATCATACAGATATAAAAAGTAGAGCATCTGCGAAATCAATTCATAAATAAATGGGTTTACAACATACCTACCACGAGAGAGGGCTAGGCAGATGAGATGTGTGTGTGTATGGAAAATGGCGGGACGCGAGTCACAGCGCATGCGTAGCGCATTTCCACGCGCTCAATCTCGCCTTCTCCGCCTGTCAACCAGCACCCTCCCTGTTTGTTTTGTATTGTATTCGCTTTTCGCGCCAGTATCAGTGCGAACGCGAAGTTGTACGCCGGCGCTCGAGACGATAACACGCAGTCCGACGGGTTTATGTGAAATTGTGATTACTAATATTTATTTGCATTGTGAGTATTACTTTGATGATATTACTACTCGTAGTGAATAGATTGAGAAACTCTGGCGTTTATTAATATCGTTTATGGTTAGTTTTTGGGTCGCCTGGGTGGGATAAACGCCATCTCTCCCACATAATGTTGTATCCAGTATCCGTAGAATTTTCATTGTTATATCGTGGTCCTTAAACGTTAATAGTTTTATTGTTAGACTTGCGGTAAATATTTTAATTATTAGACATTTAAATAATTTTGCCTTAAAACATAAACTTTTTTATTACCTTTGTGCACTATTGGTACTCCATGCGGATGTAAAAATTTATGGCACTTCGGCACCTCAGTAAATTCTTAGTAAATTGTGGAAAAATCATGGCAAAACTGATAACGAATTTAAATAAAAATAAACAAACAGTAGGTTTGTTAATATCCCATTAAACTGTTTAGTATACTTACAAATATTACTTACCTATAATAATAAAAATAACGATGGATAGAGATAATTAATTCTTACGGGTACCCACTAAATATTATGGCCTTTGATAGTGCAGTAATTGAACCTTTTTAATTTCGTTCGATAGTGATAATGCAAGTACCTACATCCTACTTATCAGAACTTACTATAATAACGATTAGGTGTGTAAGTACCAGCACTGATACCTGCCTATTATTGAATATCGGAACGTTATCTGGAGTGTCTTTCCAAATAGGTAAATTGTCAAAACGAGAACCGTGAAATTGTTGGCGTAAACAAAACGACCTTGGCATCACTGACATACCTAATAAATTGTACCGTATAAAAAGGTAAGGTGTGTTATCGCCCATGGGAAAATTGGGTAATATGGACCATTGGTCTTTTGCGTTTTTCAGGTTCAAATGAGTTTTTCAAACGCATGAATAGAATAAATAAATAAGTTTTACATAATAATCTTCACGAGACAAAACTGCAGATTTGTAGGTAGGTACTTACTTACTCATTATGACATCTGTACGTATGCACCTATAAATTATCGCTGCTTTAATAATAATACAAAAAATGTTGAATTAAAAGTTGCTTCAAACCCGAAGGATAGAATAGATACTACCTAAGCCAAAGTAAAAAATATAAGTAATCTTATTTTTGCGAAAAACAAGGGCAAATGGGCCATACCTTTAACTTTTATATTTTTATGTAACATAAATAACCGCCATAACTATTTCTGTTTACTAAATGCCTAAATCATACCATATTTCAAATCAAAATCCACCATAGAATCATGGTTTATATTGCAAAAGAAACGTGATAGGAATAGGATAAGTTATGTAAATGCAAATCATGCTTCCACTATTTAGGACTCTATTCCATTTCTTATAATGTAGTTATCGCGTGCCGTATGCTAGTGGAAAGAAAGGTAGGTACCCTACTTTACACCTTTTGTTACTTATCACTGTTTCTAAGCAACTTACTACAACTACATATTAAAATCTGTTAGTTGAATTTACATGGCTGCTATTCGAATCCGATATAAAATAGAGTTGATAAGATCAACAATTCCGTGCTTGAGTAAGAATGGGAAAAGTGGAACTCCTGGTAACCAGACTTAGGTGCCTTCGGTTTTATCAATAAGTTAGCAAATGGCGCATTCAATCAATAAATATCTATTTGAAAAATACTGACTGACTGATATAACCTGCAGAGCCGTCCTGGAGACGTTCTTAAAAAGCCAAACCTGCCGGACTGATGATAGCCAACAAAACAGAATTTTAGAAACATGGAAATAACATAACCCATAACCTATCGCTCCTTCACAATTGTAAATAAAAAAAAAACAAAATATATATAAAGAAAGTATGGTTACTTTTTCAAAGGTAGCGCCCTAAACAAACTTTTCACCTTATTTGCATGCAATGCGGTAATTTGTTCATAGCAAGCAGCTCGAGAATTGCAACTATCGACAAAATGTGCATTGCGCCGTGCCGTCTAAACCACAGTGAATAATATCTAATGGAGAAAGTTACTTGTTGCCATTAAACTTAGATAGCCTAAGTATAGAAACTAGCAAGGGCATTAACTTCTAGATTTTCGCACGCTGCTTACCTACCTCAATACCTGCTTATATTGTTTCACTTTTAATTTCACTCCATAATTAAGCACTACAGGATTCCATAAGTTAAGGTAGTAGATACTTATCTACTGCTTAATTATTGATTTGTAATTAATTCTAACTCTTAAGTTGACTAATGGCTGGGCAAGTTGCCTGTTAAGTTAACTTTTATACTTTTGAAGTGGAAAGTCGTTTCGTTTCCTTAAAGTATAACTTAAACACTTGAACTGGTATGTTCGTTAATATTTGCTATGTTTTACCTTTTTATTATTATTTACACTTAAGAATAAGACTCTTCTGAATATTATAAACGATATTTTTTAGTTAATGTTGATTAGATATTGTTGGATTTGAGTTTATAGTTAACTCTTGATAATACATATAAGTACTTCCTTTATAGGAATGTAGGTACCTAATTGGTAATTAGTGGTTTTTGAAAGAAAGTTTACTACGATGGGTAATTTATCTACTGTGGCATGTACAGTAGGTACACCATGTTGAGTGAATGTTAAAGAACTTGTTGCTTAATTAATGCGTTTTATTGGTATTCTATCCACGACGTATTTTATTGCTTTGTGTTAGTTTTTAGCAACTGGTTATTCGGTTGGATGATTTCACGTTCTGTACCGTGATGTAACGGACATAAATAATTCAACAGGACATGGCAGAGTCGAGCATTTTTCACCTTTGACACTGCTCATTAGAGCTTAGACCATATCACCATTAAGGTTGTATACAATTTTCAAAGACTAAGTCTAAGTATGTAAAATAAAGTAAATATAGGTCCCTACTAATTTTTCGTTTCGTCCCTACTTACATTCGTCTTAAAAGTACCAGTATCTTGGAAAGTGATTGAAAATAATTAATTACACATTAATAGCTATGGGTTTAGGTACTGACATTTTAATACTTTGTATGGCTTTTCTCCTTCAAGTAAATTGCTGAAAATAGACTTTCACGTTATTTCTATCTACTAACAACATTCATCTCCTTCTTCAATACACTCTAGATACCTACATAATAAAAAAATGTAATTAAGTTTATAACTGTAGGGCGTTGTAAACAAAAAAAACAAAGCATTATATTCATTATTTTCGGCAACCATGACTCATTCTCTGGCAAAATGGGTGACGGAATATAAAGAATGACGTCATGCCCGGGTGCAGGTAGGTCACTCTACTAGAGAAGACGAGCGTTTGTAGGTTTGGTAAATAAACACTACAGAACGAATGCCTACCACAGAAACACGTTAAACTTTTAATTTATAATAGTTATCTAGATTGCAGGGAACAGCTAAATTACAAGTTTTAAGTTGGTAAATTTGTAACATAGCCTTTTTTATTTAGGTTGAATTTGTTTCCAAGCATGAGTGAAGAGCCGTGCATAAAGCTAGTAATATAAGTATATATAATTCTTTGTAGAACAATTAAGTTCACTACTTGAGAACCTGCATCATTGATGCATCATGGAGTCGCCATCATGTGCCGTAGTTTGACAGTTACAATTAAATTATTCGTTACCTTCATGGGAACTGGGCTATCCTAGACAAGTCGTCCGTTTGTTTGCATCGTATACGGCAAATGTATGACACCACTACCCCCGATAATTTACACCGCCCTTTAGAAAAGGCTACATTTCAAATCTTTAAATTAGGTACCTAAGTTTGTGATCTATTTTATTGGTGGTAGAGTTTTGTGCAAAACTCGCTTCTGAACCTTTGAATTTAAGTTATAATTATTATCATTACTAGTTGAAGGTTCTTTTTACACTTTCAACCTATTGCCTATTCTACGCCTGTAAATTAAGTAACTAGGCCGACCGTAGAGGGTTGTACCACACCCCTCTGACCCAGACACGCACATCCTGAACTCTAATAATTAGCAACAGCTATAAATCGTTCTTGAAACTAAAGAACCCATGATGTAAACATTATAATAATATTAAGAGTCCCTAAAAGTTGCGAAGCCTTTAGCTACACTTTTGTTATACGTTTTTTTTTTTTTTTATTTGCTTTGACATTGTTATTATTTTATTTTTATTTTCATTCACTTATTATTGACCTTGTAATTGTATTTCTCTTATTTGACATGTAATCTTTAAATTATGAATAAATGATGATTATGATTATTATGATTATGATTACAATAGACTAAGGGCCGATTTTTCAATAGATAGTTAAAACGCCAGATATCGAACAGACAGATAGCTTTAACTGAGGCGAATAATAAAGTTTCAATTTTTCAATGGTCAGATAACCCTCTGCTAGCTATCCTAATGATATTTGTGCAAGAAAGAGACATTCTTATATATTTTACAGTTGTTAGAAAAGGACTGTAAACTTTCAACGCATTGACAGCGGGTGTCCCAATTGACAAAAAATTAGGTATGACATCAAGACTTGCCGTCAACGATAATACATAGATATACCGAAAACTAGATGGAGCCCACCGAAAAAAAATACAAATAAAAGTTACAAATACAATATATTTTAACATGTGTCTGTAAACTTTGAGAAAGTATTTCTATCTTATTATATTGATTGCTAAGAATATTTTTGATGCTTTTTTAAAAAATCGATTTGGTATTTCATATACTCAGAGATACTTTATGTTACTGTATGTCTTAATACCTACTTAGTATTTTAATATAATTCTCAAAAAATCCTCATTTTGATATAGCGTATCTTTAGCAGTGTGTTATTTGTGACACGCACACATCAAACGTATTACTCCATCTAGAAATGTATACATCTGTGATGTCAACAATAGCTTATTGCACAGATATTCAAAATTAAACCTCTTGTGATATATATTTTTGTCTCGTTTTGATAACTATACATTATTGTCTTCAAATAAAGTAAAATATCCATGGTTTTACAAAAAATAAGCAAAACACAAATAAATTATCCTATATTTACATACGCATGATGACAGAAACGTCAAATAATCTGTTAGATAACTGCTTAACTGAGGCAAAAAGAGGCAGCTAAGTTTATCCGCCAGTTATCGAGTTTAACCTTCTGTTAGAGCTTATCCGTTAATTGAAAAATTCACAATCTTGCTATCCATAGAATAAGTCCTATCTGAAGGCTTAACTGACTATTGAAAAATCGGCCCTAAGTATGTAAAATATAGTAGGTAATGGATAGTTATAAAGTGTCTTAGATAGGTACCCACTGTAGGAATAATGTATGTCTGTATCAGCTGCCTACAGACAAATGTTTGTGAAGCAACAGCACACTACGAAAATCTTTGGCTATAATTTCGCTAATAGCTAAATTTCCATATTTTATTATAAGTAGGTCTTATGTTGTGTACTTCAACAATGGAGATGTCCTTATATGTCCTCGAGCTAGCCAAGGTTTAGTTATAAAATACATGACCTAGAGCGGATAGAATACAAACATTTGAAAAATTGGCGGTCATCGCGTTGGCAGAACAAAAAAATAGTTGAAGCTTTTGAACAGTTCCAACGCTGAGTGTACAGGCTTTTGACTATTTATACAACAATCGTTGAGTATTTCTATTTATGGAATAATTGATGTACAGACTTAGTACCTATACGAATAAGATTGAACAATTTTCTAAGCTAATATTGGAATAGAAGTCGTCGGTAATAAAGTATGCCAATTTATGATTGATTCGTATCATAATAACTTAAAACCTAATTTATTCATATGAAAGTACAACCCAGTTTCTTTGGTTTTTTTAACTGCGATTTGTTGGTCAACCTAATTACACTGTTTTTCTCATAAAACAGTACATGGGTCCGTTGTTACCGATTATGACCGTAGAAACAAATGACGTTGGTATACCGATAACGTTGAAAAAATTAGTTCACTCCTTATATCGGCACGAAACCCGAGTTTATGTTTTAATATTAGGTACCTACAAGTAAACTTTTTGTTCTCAGTATCAAATATTTTTTACTTTTAAATTAAAAAGTAGTTTGGTAAGTATCTATTAGGTACCATTAAATTAATAAAGACAATGTTAAATGGATAAACACAAAACCATTATTTTTGAAAAAAATATCTTTAAAATATGAATAAGTAGAAAACAATGCGACTTTATATAGGTACATACAATATAGTTTTATTTAATGTTAATTTGGATACAGTTCTTGCTTCCTTGTTATTGTACCTAAATAGAATTTTGCGTACTTATTGCGCTACATGCACATTATTGACAATTCCACCTTAGTATCTCAATGATTCACCATAATTAATTCAATATTCTGCACTCAGCATTAACAGGACAGCTCATATAATTTTATTCGAAATCAACCTAATAGGGCACCCACAGGTTAACTCTACAAAATAGGTACAGAGGTGTAATAGCATATTGTTGCAACCTACACAAGTGTCATTTTAAATTAATACCCATACATTTGGTTTGAAATCATTGTTAATCACAGGATACTTCTACTTTATTCCTGTTTTGGCTCTCTATAAACATATTAGGAAATTATGTGGGAGGTTTTGCAACAATCTTTGGCTATGTTATTTAATGTAGAGTTTCCATTTAGATTTTTAGGTAAGAGCAGTCAGCATTAATATGTTTACATTGCGTAGTTTTTGAAAGTACCTTATAAGCTACCCATTAAAGATTTAGAAAACGAATAAGCACTTGCTAATATTCATATTCAAGTCTATAGCTATAGCAACGTTTTTAGTTCAAGTTTCTACATAGGTAAAAGGTTATAGATAAAGTCCACTTATTTACAACTAGTGTCTTGAGAATAAGTTAATTAACAAATGTAGTGTTTACTTACCTTCTACAGCTATAATAGTGGGTAGATCCTCGTCCTTTAATTGTTTGTTAACGGCATCTTAATAGGTCCTGCCGTACGTAGGTGCTTGTAGATAAAATCTAGCATTACTTAACGTTAATTCAGGTAGCAGTTATGTTAATTGCGATAGAGTAGGTAAATAAGTTTTCAAGTAAGTTTGTGAAAGAATTACCAAAGAATTTAGTATTCTCATTTTAATGGTGCATCCATCTAGTAAATCTCAGCTGTTATTTACAACTTGTAGCAAGGTCGATGATGTAATTGCCATTTTTAGCGCGCAAACACCAACCGGCAACCAAGCCTTGTCTATCTATAAGCACTTTATATTTGTATGTAGGTACCTAATGTAGCTACAGTCAGCAACATGAGTTTTACAATATTCACCATGGTTTAAGATACTTTATAGTTTTTGTTGCTGATCGTACTAGTTAGGATAAATTAGAGTTAACAGAATCATTTGTGTATGTAAATGTTTTTTCACATTATGACATCATTTTAATGTTTTGCCTTGAAAAACGTAATGGATTTGTAGATTATGTATGTATATTTCCTATATTTAGGAGTGAGATTTTATAGGCATTAATCTAATGTAAATAACAAGTTTGATAGATGTGTAGGTTTCTTACAAATGTTATACCAATTTTGATACGTAAAAACTATATAATTACATCTTGTAGGTTTAAAAACAATTAATACTTACAAATGTACGTTTATACATAGGTATTAAGTTTTAAGTATTAAGCTCAGTTTTACCTAGACACCTAATGAACAATATCTTTTGAGTATTTTTAACACACAAAGCTTTTAACTTAATTTTCAGTAAAAAGCCGTCATGTCTGAGGAAGCGAGTGCCCCCCCTCAAACCCAGGACCCAGTGGAGGCGGTCACCAAGGAAGTTAAAGAAGTCAAGTTGGAGAACGGTTCAGCTCCTGGTGCACCTAATGGATCCACCAAGAGCGATAACGCTATACCCTTTAAGGTAACTTAAGTATTTAAATAATTATTTGCTGTAGATTTATTATTGCAAAATAAGTTGTGATTCCTTCGTTCTTATTTCAAGAGAGAACTGAAAACTAAAGTTATAGGTATCTGTGTACCTACATTATTTTATTAGCAAGTACTTTTATGTCTACCCTTATTAGAAGACTAGAGAATGATTGATTGATTGATCATAAAATTCGCATCGTTTCAGGACGCGTTCAAGGCCTTCTCCAAATTCGGCGATCCCAAATCAGACGGAAAATTAATAACGCTGTCACAAAGCGACAAATGGATGAAGCAAGCTAAAGTGATCGATGGGAAGAAAATCACTACCACTGACACCGCCATCAACTTCAAGAAACTCAAGTCCTTGAAAGTTGGCGTGGAAGACTACCAGAAATTCTTAGATGAACTGGCTAAGAGCAAAAAGATTGAATTAAGTGATATCAAGAAGAAACTCACCACATGCGGACAGCCTGGGATTTCCTCACATGTAAGTATATGCGTTGTCAAAAAGATTCTCTTTTTGTTTAAGATAAGGAAACGAAATACTTTTCGTTACTAAAATTTTCTTACCCTTAGGTTTTATTTACAGTTACCTTAATTATGTTGTCATACATAACAAATACCTAGTTACAGCCCACTAGCTGAAGGATGGTCACAGACGTATTTACAGATAGTTAATGCAAGACATTTGTTTGGAAATGAAAATCGGCTTCAAGATAATTAAATAATAAAAACAACCTATACACGTCCCACTAATTAAGCACCATCTCCTCGGATAGCTCGTAATTCACCACACTGCTCGTTAGGTTAATGATCCTGTGGGGGTGTCTTCTAACTCGAATATACCTTTGAAAGGTATCGGTGTTGGGACTCTTGAACGAAATTGATGAATGATGTTGCCGCGTTTAGTATTCAGCAATTTCATTAGAAATTTTACGCGATTGCGACTCGAAAACCGATTTCGTTCAAGAGTCCCAACACCGATACCTTTCAAAGGTATTGATATTCGAGTTAGAGGACACCCCCACTGGTACCTAAAGGTAATTCTGTGAGAGCCAAGTTATGAACTAGTCCACTTCCAGCTGAACAAGTCTGGCTCGGCGGCGGCCACGGTGGAGCGGCTCACGGACGCCAGCCGGTACACCGGCTCGCACCGCCAGCGGTTCGACGACAGCGGCAAGGGCAAGGGCATCGCCGGCAGGAAGGACCTCGTGGACGACTCGGGGTACGTCACGGGCTACCAGCACAAGGACTCCTTCGGGAAGGCTAACTAAAACTGATGATGGAGTAAACAAGATGTCAATGTTTCAACCTATTGTAAGGCAGGCGCGGTACGGCTATTACCAGGGTTAAAACACTGGTAATAAAAATAGAAAAACTATTTCAACTTATTATAACGCAGGCGCGTTGCGGCAACTAAGATTTTAAGTAATTTGGTTAAAGATCCCGTGTTGAGGTTGTATTTTATTAAAGGATTTGCGTTATATAGCTGAGCCATTAACTGACGTTCCATCGAATGTGGCGAGAACTCTAGCAAAATACCTATGACCTAATGTGGTTATTTATGTATCTTACAACATGTTCGACGCCTTAAATTTAAGCCATTAAAATATAAAATTGAGTAAAAGAATGTAAGCAGGCTCATTTACTGCAGAGGTAGGATAAGAATATTTAAATCTGAAAGCAGCATAAGTACATCTAACGCCAGATTTACTAAACATACCATATCAAAGGTACCTAACTAACACTGTATTCAAAACCACAATTTTAATTACATATAGATGTGTACGTCGTACAAAGTTACAACAGTAAAAATATGTATTTTAATTGTAGGTATACAATTTTGCAAACTATCGATGTTTCAACTCTATAGAAGCTTTGTATTTGCGCTCACAACATTCCCTCATTTAACTACAAATGTACTACAGTTATAATTAAATGTTCAATATCTTTAAAATTGGAGTAAGATTTTCTATGTCTAGTCGTGATTAGAGTAGTTTTGAATCTAAAAATTATAAGACACTGGTAAATACCTATTTTTTGTATGTAACAACCCCACTATCAAGGTGAAGATAGTACAAATATTTTAAATTTTGTTGTGTTTTTATATGTTTTGACCTTTTTGTTGTTTGTAACTACATTAAGTTGTGTTCAACTATATTAATGATTACTCGATGGTAATTATTACTTTGTTTAACAAATAAGCGATACTTATGTCAGCGTTAACTTCAATTTATATCGCAACGATAAAGATTGTATTTAATGTTATAGAAAATAATAAAATATTAATTTAATTAACTGATGCAGTTTTAATTGAACGTTTAATGTCTTCATGTAAACGAACTAACCTACATAAATTTAATGCATTAAATAGCGCCATTTTGTTATATATTTTTTTTTTTATTTTCACAACAAAACCTACAGAAAGTTGTTGGTTTTGTGTTTCTGTGTGTAGGCATTAGTTCATTATTAACTGTTATAACTAATCGTGACCTAATCACAAAAAATAATGTGGCAACATATATGATGTGACTGTTACTGAGCTACATTTTCAAACTATTTTGCAGAAAAAATACCTAAATAATGGTGAATACTGCTCAAAATAAGTTATGGCAAGGGACACATACAAATAGACACGGATTTGACATTAAACTATGTTAAGATGATTTAATTTTGTGATTGATAAGGACTTATAAGTAAGTTTTTACCAGCCTGCTTATATTCCAAAGAAAGATTGACCACGATTTATCTTTCTATTCGAAAGTAATAAATGAGTAAAACATATCAATTCCATTTCGGATTGAAGTGGCTTTAATTTACGTTAATATGTTCCTCACTAACAGCATTGCTGTCGATGTAATAAACCGTTAAGTATGTCGTTGCAAAGATTCAGGTTTTGCACAGGTCAAACCACAACTTAGAGAGTAGAAATGTAGACAAATATAATTTGATTATATGAATTTATTCTATGTTTTATAATATTTACATAAACAATATTTAACACAAAATCATAAACTCCGATATTACAATAGAGATTACCATTTTAACACAAACATTGATTTAGAAAGTTTACACGTCAGAAAATTAATATCGAGAGTCTTTTTTAATATAACAATGTAAAGCCAGTTAAAAATGTATAAAGCAATAATATTTTACACATCAAACTGCTTTTAATTCATCTTAAAGTTGGACAGGTCATTAAAGGCCATTAACCTGTCGTTATTTTGTTCTAAATATTTGTAATATTCCGTGTCGCTAAATGTTATTGAATCGTAAAGAGGTACAATTTTATAACTAAATAGATTACCCTGTAAGAAATATAATCTGTGAGAAAAACTAGCAAAAAGTCACAATTTTTAATAATCTCATTACATGCTGTTTTTTACTTTATAATTGTATGTTAGTTGGCCCGAACTAGACGGCTGACAAATAGCTGGAATTGAGTCAATGTTATCAAACGATAAAGTAGTACACAACAAATAGTGAGAACAACCTATACCTAATTTATAACATAGGCGAAATAAATTTGTTGGTCACTCATATAATAATAACTTTAGTTTTAACTTGTCATACTTAACATCTGAATACAATAAGCTTTTATGAAAAATTTATTTGATTAGTACTTTGTGGGTGTGCATTCGTGAAATTGATTTTGTGAACTTCCTTCAATAACAAAACGACTAGAAAATCTGAAGAAAGATTAAAGCTACATAATTTTTATTTTGCAACATCGACAAGTCCATTTTAATGATCCCTAGAAAAAAATGACAATACCTTACTGAGATCGAAAAGTATTCAAAGTTACGAGTCGATTTTTTAGGGACATGTTTATTAGCAGGCAGTATATCAGTTGTGACAAATTATATGATTTCTATCAAATATAAAAAAAAAACTTATTTACAGAACAGTTGCCCACTAAGTATTTGCTTTAAAAAGAAAATGAAGCGAATGAAAGATACAATACGTTTCTATCATTAAGTATAAAACCTGTTAGTAGCTATATATCAAATTTTCTAAAGTATTTCTCTAGGCATCCCATAGTATAATAATCCAGATTTAAATACCTACCAATCTATAGTTTAATATATTTGTTATATTTAACATACTCGAAAGAATTACAAAACAATCTGAAGTTAACTGTTATTTTGTTATTGCCAAGTCTAAATGGTGGTTAAAACAAGCGATCCTTAAAAACCTATTGATTACACAATAATAATAATGCTATTGGAATTGAGAACTCTATGTCCTAATTTATCACAAGGCGTGTATCGGAGGTTTACATGGGTCCTTCGATCGTGCTCACTTTCATTGCGAAGTAGTATATCGCCCGTAGCGCGAGAATCAGTGAGACGAGGAAGGCTCCGACGTAGGCTACGTAGATGCCGCCGCCGTGTTTCTGTGCGGCGGAGAGGGTTCCCAGGGTGACCCCGAGCGCGATGGCGAAGAAGATGACGGCGAGCACCGCGAACGTGATCCCGCGCACGCGAGCCATGCCCGCGCCCACCGACGACACCATGCGGCAGTGCGGACACCGCACCGGCGTGTTCTTCAGGACCTGGTACTGGAACAACAACACCACATGCTAACCACTTGTTACGTGACGTCACTACACGCAGTATATTGTAGGTACCGACCCTGATTAAATGATCATACAAATGTATGAACACATTATTCACATTACTGAGTGAGATACGGAAGTAAAACCGCTATTTGGAATCATTGCTCATTTAGGGAAATTATTACGACATTTTATAATTAATGCATTATTGGTTAATTTTTTTGCAGTTAATATAAAACAGTGTCAAGTTAATAATGTTAGTGGAATGTACTTTTCTTACAATTATTAAGGTTTCAAATTTATAAAAAGACAAAAATTGTATATTGCTTTAAATGTTACTTTAAATTTTTCTTAAAGACAAAGTTTTTGAATATTATATCCAACATAGGACTCTATTTGCTTTGCACATGCAGAAACTTGGTACATGTAGGTGTAGGTTTCATTTTTGTTAAACATTTATGTTTAAATAAAAACTATCTCAAACAAATAAATATTAATGCATAAAGACCTTCAGATACAGAAAGTAAAACTTTATTGAAATAAACAAATTATTGACTGTGTGGCTTACCAAAAATGTGTCATGGCAATGAGCACACATGACCCTGATCATTCCAGGGACAGTAGGCACCGGCGGGGTCACTGGCGATGGAGCCAAGTTTATGATCCTCTTGCAGTCAGCACGAGGACATGCAATGCGCAGCGATGATGACTTGCAGATCAACAGACAGTTGCATGGGCAACGGACATACTTTTTACCTGGCGGAGCATTTCTTATAGGCTGCAAAAAAAAGTGGTTTGTGGTAGGAGAAAGTAATCAGATAAAATATTATTTAATTTGTTGTTATTGCATGACTAAATGGCAACATAACAGACTTTTAGAGCATACTAGTCATGTTTGATAGATACTGATTCTAATATGATTATATAAACATGACTTGCATTATTTGTGTTTGTATAATGTAGTTCTTAGAACATCAAAAAATAGGCTTTAATAAGAATATAGGTCATATAAATCTATAAATTGATAAAATAAATCTCATTATGAAAATTGTTTATGTATGAATAATAGCTTTAACATTTTTGGTTACTAAATCAATCAATTAGTTTCAACTCTAAACATTAATGTCTTATTTAATTAACTAACAAAGAAAGATTAGTGGCACACAGATAATTACTAAGTAGTGAAGCTGTAACTTACCGTAGCTTCATTGCATTCAGAACACTTAACAACATGTTGTTCCCTCTTTCCAGAAATATCTATGTATGCCTGGCACACCCTGCATGTCACTAAGGGCATGCCAGCCTGCTCATAAGCTGGAGGCACCTCATCAGGACCGATTGGGGATATTGTTGTTGCATTCACCTCTTCTATTACATCAAAAAATTAACGTATGTAATACATGAATGACTTAATTTAACTGTATTGCATAATTTAAGCTTTTCGGTTCAATAAACCTAATGCGATATCGACGTAAATACAATGTTTAGCAACACAAAAATACAAATTGGCCGATTGAATCATCAGCTGTCAAGTAACAACATAAGTCTTTGTACCCACCATCTCGCAATAAGGGTTGATTTTCAGTTTGTCCATCACCCATTTTTAATTTTGTAGTTTATTCTAGCCACCAATTACACCAAACAACTCGTTTTATTACTTTATTTTGCACAAAACTGAGACGAAACACTCGCCAACAAAAACCAGATTTATTGTTTTTTTTATTGTTGACAGTGGCACAAGGCAAAGCAAAATTGTATAAAACACGTTCCTCACAATAATTACTAAGAGAAATATTTCTTTTGGAATGAGTCTTAAGTTAATTGCAAAATTATATTCATTAATAAAGTAATCAGTTAAATAATGTAACATTTATATTCCTAAGGTGATTTCAACTTACTCATGTGTAGTTAGTAATAGCGATTGCTAGTTATAAAAATAGGCTTGTCTTCGTCAAGTGTGACAGATAGTGTCAAGAATATGTCAAAGTCAATAACACATGCTTTGTTGAATTTGATGGCTGGCTGTTTATTTTGCTTCTAAATTTAAGGCTTAGGCCTTTAATTTAATCAGAAAAGAAATAACCAAATCAAGGAAAATGACTACTAAAGTACACCGTGTTCGCTATTACAATCCAAAGCCCCAGTCAATTAATTGTGCCGCGTTGAATAAAAAGAAAAAATTGCTCGCAGTTGCAAGGTGAGGTTATAGGTTAGTTTTTTCTACTTATTACTTCAGTATCCTTAAAATATTACTAATAACGTTTTATTCCCATATCAGAGAAAATGCTTCGATAGAAATATGGGATTTGAATCATGCCCCATTCTGTGTTAAATATATTCCTGGAGTTGATAATGGTTCAGTTGAAGCCTTAGGGTGGGTAAACGACAGATTGATGTCAACTGGCTTAGGTGGAGCTTTAGTCGAATGGGATTTAGACAGGCTGTGTCCTAAGACGACAGTACTACTGACTGGATATGCAGCTTGGTGTCTCGATGTGTCCTCTGACAATACCATGGTAGCTGTTGGTACTGAACAAGGTTACATTAATTTGTACAATGTAGAAAATGATGAAATTGTGTACCAGAAACTATTTGACAAACAAGAAGGCAGAATAATGTGCTGTAAATTTGACAAAACAGGAAAGACATTGGTAACAGGTAAGATAAGACATCATTCTCTAACTAAAATATCTGTTTGTTCACAACGCTAAAGTTATTTACTCTACAGGTTCAGTGGATACAATAAGAATATGGGATGTTAAGACAGGGCATGCCACAACTCGTATCTCAGCAAGAAGGCGTGGGAAAGAGACTATTGTGTGGTGCCTAGCTGTATTATCTGATAATGTGGTAGTGTCTGGTGACAGCCAGGGAAGACTGACATTTTGGGACACAGTCATGGGTGATCAAGTAAGTTATCAATTGTAAAAACATATTTTATCTACATAGTTAATGAACACTTCTAAGTTTGTTCATTCAAAAAAATACATCATTTGGTGAGGTAATAATGTAGAGCATGAATTTATTACATACTAGTGGCTGCCCGCGACTCCGTTCGCGTGGAAGTCGGTTTCCCGCGGTAAAAAGTACCCTAAGTGTTATTCTGATGTATAACCTATACTACTGCAAAGTTTCTTCCAATTCCATTCAGTAGTTTTTACGTGACAGAGTAACAAACATCCATCCATCCATACATCCTCACAAACTTTCACATTTATAATATTAGTAGGATTGCATATGTAAAAAAAAGGCTTACAAAGTTACATAAACAATATTTGAGCATTATTTTATTTTTGTGTTATAACTATTACAGATTGAAACATTTGTAAGTCATAAGTCCGACATACTGTCTTTAGTTGTGTCTGAAGATGAAAAGAACCTTTACTGTGCTGGAGTGGACCCTGTAGTCATTAACTTTATCAAAGTTAATAAATCTACAGACACCAATGCCAAAATTGAGTGGATGAAGCATGTGCAAAGAAATATTCATGAGCATGATGTCAGGTCAGAACAGCTGTCATATCAAATACTTATAATTAAATTAAGGCTATCAAAATAAACATAATACCTATGTTTAACCCCATGGTAAATTTAACACAACATAAATAGTTAAAGTCAAAGACTTTTGTTTGCAAATTATTATAATTTGAGATTGTAGAAAACAATTTGGTAATATCTTAAGATTCTTACAGAGCATTACTACTGTGTGGAGAGACATTGGTGTCATTAGGAGCTGATGGCTACCTCACACTGTCAAGCTTCCCTCCAAAGTGGGTAATGAGGATACCACCCATCGGACCTAGTCCTAGATCTGCTGTGAGCTCAAAGAAACGGTTGCTACTATTAAGGTAAGTAATAATTATTTAGTTTTAGTTTTACAAATGATGATGCATACCAATAATGTTGTCTCAACTTTCAGGCACTACAATCATGTTGAAGTCTGGAAACTTGGCAACTATGCACGCAATGAAAAAGGAGAGTTAGAGTTTGTTAACAAGTCCACAAAATTAGATGATCATATACCTGAAATCACAAATGGAACCAATGACCTGGAACAAGACACTAATATAGCATCAATAGAAAATAATATCAGTGACGATAAACAAGTTTTAAAAATTCAAGACAGCACAATGAAGCTAGTCTCAGTACAAACCAAACACGGAAAACAAATACAATGTTGTGATTTATCACCAAATGGTGAATTCATAGTATATGCTACTGAATCACATTTAAGGATTCTAAAATTAGATTTTGTAAGTACTCTAATGTTTTTTAATACAACAAAATAAATTAACTAACTAACATAACAAATTGTATTTTTTTCAGGATGAACAATGTGATACTTCTTTATCAAAAGTTTTGATATCTGGTTTGGACTCAAGTTGTGATCATGTAGCCTTCACTCCGGACTCTCAGAAGCTGGTGATTCACACTAGTGGGACGTTGCATGTTCTGAATGTCGACCCTGAAGCAGGAGCTACAGTATTGTACAGAATATCTACAGAAAAACGTAAGTGTTTTTTTCTTCACGATTCATAATTTGCCATACATTTCGAAACTCAAGGGCGGATCCAGCTTTGGCGCCAGGGGGGGGGTTACATAGTAGTCAAGTCAAAATTCAGTGGTGGATTTACCATTAGGTTTAGTAGACTGGAGGCTAGGGCGGCAGATTTTTGGGGGCGGCAGAATTGCTCGTTTTTTGTTATTCGATTAAAAACTAACATAGAAAAAAATAGTCTTAACATTTTATAAGTCCGTTTTTTCAAGAGGTTTTGAGTTCCAGTTGCATTTATCAGATTTTTTTATATTCTTGTATTCCAAAGTAAAGTTATTTAGTAACTTGTTGGATTTGTTTTGTTAGCTTTGATAAATTATTTCTAAAGCAGTTAGTGCATTGATAAACGGAACAAAGATTCTGTTATTATATAGAGTCAAAACTAATGAAAGAAATGAAATGAAATGAAATCACTTTATTGTATGTAGGACTAAAAACTAATCTCTTATACATTGTCAAAAGCATAATATAAAAAATAAAAAAGATGTCACGGGACACCCCTACATACATCAGCAATGGCCGTTGTAGACCGAGAGAACAAGGTGGCGGCAAAACTCTCGGCAGTCTTTTCGAAATTACAATCAAAATTTAGATTTATATTCATTTAAAAACGTGTACATTCAGTGAAAATAAAATATTAAAGTAAACTAATTGAGGAAACTTCCCGCGCCACAATTCGGAACCAGAGTAGACCGTTTCCCGAACGCGGCACTTGATCACAGGTATGACGTGTGATCCAGCCATCGTCCTACTCAACCATATTAGAGGGAGTTGGGCGACCCGTTATACACAACGCCTCCGCCCCAGTAACTTTCGAGGCGAGCATGACTACTCTGGGATTACTACGACTAAAGAGTTTTCATACGACGACCAATTCATGAATTTACGAATAAAAACGAGAAACTTTACACTTTCGCGTGCGGTAGCGGCTATTCCAGTTATTGTATGGCAACATTTTTTGACAGTTTTGAATTAACCGTATTTTTATAAGGTTCCTGTGTATTAACTCTATGATAGTTGCAATATCTTTCAAAACTGTTGAACCAAAACCTGTGACAACAAACTTTCATAGGTCATTCTTACATGAGCACATTTTCTTAACACAATGTTAATTCTGCTACGGGGTCATGCTTTTTGGTAGATGCCGTTTTAAAAAGTGACTTTTAAAACTACTAATGTTATGCATAGTTTTCGAGTTACGATTGTTGACGAAATTCCAATGGGACAACCCAAATAATTTGAAAAAAAAGTAAAAGGTTTTTCGAATGTCTTTTTTGCTGCAAATTGTTTCCAACATATGCATTCATGCACATAATAATCAGCCTAATGAGATTGCGGAAGTTACAAAAAGTTTGAACTAAAGTTGAAAAATTATGTTAAGAAATTATGGTAAAAAAAAAAACTTAATTTTGTTCAAAAAATTAGCCTTATGAATAATCAAACCCACTTTTTTATATTAACAAAACAATGTCTTAGAAAATTTTCGTTTCGCTGTTTAAACGCTGGTTTAAGCGAAAAATAAACGCATTAAATACCAGTTTCCTATTAATATTATGAAAGCTTTGAGTTAAACGCCACTTCTAAAGCTACTTATTAATTTAGTAATGACCTCTTAATCTTTTTAATTAATCATTTTCAACTTAAGATCAAACTATTTGTAACTTCCATTAATGTCATGAGGCTAACTATTTTATGCATAAATGCACAGTTCGGAAATAGTAGCAAAAAATGAAATATTCAAATTGATCACGTTATCAAGCAAATAAGCGTTTCACTTTGGGATTTCAGCAAGTTGCTGTAACCATTTAAATCATTTTTTGCAACTATCTTACTTCCTTAAGATTTTAGATCATTAGCGTTTTAATATTAGTAGTTAACTAGGCCTTGAATATCTTGAGACGTGGACATGTAATTGAGTGAAAAATAGTAGAAAAAAATCGATATTCAGAAGTAAAATAAAATGTTAATGCAAGTAGACATTTTACAGCTTTAAAGAAAAAATAAGTAGCAGATAGACCGAGCTTAATATAGTTACAATGGAGGGCGTCAAAAAACATAGGGGCGGCAAAAAAATTATAGCCTACAGGTGGCAAATCTGTGAATCCACCAATGGTCAAAATACATTATGTTTAACAATTTATTTAGTGGTCCACCAAGGACCTGGACCCAGCCCAGGGGGTCATGACCCCCCCCCCGATGGATCCACCCTTGTCGAAACTATTGTATCATTGTAATCTGTAACTGTTAGTGCTTTATTTTCGTTCAGTTATATTCCGATTTTAAGCTGAATAAATGTTTTTAAAGGAGTTGGCAGAAAATGTGTGCTTCTTCACTAATGTGCACTTTCCCAATAGTTTTATTGACGTAAATATTTTTTTATTTGCAAATATTTGTTTTTAGTAGACATCATATTACTTTTTATCCATAAGCGTCAATAACACCTTTTATGTAATTGAATAAAATAAAAGCTTCTTTAAACGGGAAGATTAGAGCAGATCGTCATTATAATTGGAATTTGAGAAATACTAATCTGAAGGTGTTATTTTTATGAACCTATTTATTATTTATTAATTATCTAGTTTTTTATAATTGCCTTAACACCTTACAATATTAACGCCAAGTTTCCCAACCGTCCTAATTTATCCAATCGAGACAAACTCAAAGTTAATTATGAAATGATTAGTCATCTTATTTTCGTCTCTGTCAAGTCTATGTGGCAACTTCCGTAACTGACAAAGACAAAACATGGTATAGGAAATACTGGTTTAACCTGCGTTTATTAATAGTCTGTTCTAATTGTTCCAGATCTAAAATCCAAGTCTATCCTCCACTTATACATTTCCGAGGTGACAGCGTCGAATGCTGTTTACATGGTAGTGGCAGATTCTGAAGGGGCGGTCGCCGTTTGGAAGTTAAATAAAAAGTTTGAACATTACGCCACTCTGCCGAAGTATAGTTGTGTGCCGTCAGCGATTACTATCGACGCCGCTAGGGATATGCTGATTGCTGTTTATGTGGATCAACGGGTAATGGAAGAAATTGACATAGTAGTTGCTATTTAGTGAACATTTAACAAAAACATTAACAAAAAAAGTTACAAGTTTCATCCATTATGTATACATATTTGTGATGTTCAAGCTAGTGTACTTTCCAAATGGTCCTGGTCATGGTGTAATCGAAAGACAGCTTCTTAACTTGGGAAGTTTTTAAGCATGTACTAATGATTGCTGCAGCTGCTGGAGTACGACCTGGTGAGTCAGCGCGTGTCGCCGCAGCACGGCGCGCTGCCCGCGGAGTGGACGCGCGGCGGAGGAGCCGTCACCGCCGCCAGCGTCCCGCGCGGCCGCCACGCGCTGCTGGCTGCGCACCACGCCGCGCTGTGTCTGCTGCAGCGGGGGACGGTCAGTGCCGACCATAGCTAGTATAGTGTGTGCGGGGGCGGGGGCAGGGGCGGAGAGCCGTCACCGCCGCCAGCGTCCCGCGCGGCCGCCACGCGCTGCTGGCCGCGCACCACGCCGCGCTGTGTCTGCTGCAGCGGGGGACGGTCAGTGCCGACCATAGCTAGTATAGTGTGTGCGGGGGCGGGGGCGGGGGCGGAGAGTCGTCACCGCCGCCAGCGTCCCGCGCGGCCGCCACGCGCTGCTGGCCGCGCACCACGCCGCGCTGTGTCTGCTGCAGCGGGGGACGGTCAGTGCCGACCATAGCTAGTATAGTGTGTGCGGGGGCGGGGGCGGGGGCGGAGAGTCGTCACCGCCGCCAGCGTCCCGCGCGGCCGCCACGCGCTGCTGGCCGCGCACCACGCCGCGCTGTGTCTGCTGCAGCGGGGGACGGTCAGTGCCGACCATAGCTAGTATAGTGTGTGCGGGGGCGGGGGCAGGGGCGGAGAGCCGTCACCGCCGCCAGCGTCCCGCGCGGCCGCCACGCGCTGCTGGCCGCGCACCACGCCGCGCTGTGTCTGCTGCAGCGGGGGACGGTCAGTGCCGACCATACCTAGTATCAGTGGTGGATTTACCACTAGGCTGAGTAGGCTGGAGCCTACGGCAGCAGATTCTAGGGGGTGGCAGCTTTGCGTCTATTTTTTTTAATAAAAAACATACTTAGATAAAAAAAGTCTTAACATTTTACAAGTGTGTAATTTCAAGACATTTTGAGTGTCATTTATTTACATTTTTAACTTATTATAATATTCCAAAGTAAAGTTATTTATTATCTTTTTGAATTTGTTTTGTTAGGCAGATTCTAAGGGGCGACAAATATGCTTCTATTTTTTATTTGATCATAAACATACATTGAGAAAAATTGTGTTAACATTTTGCAAGTGAGTAATTTCAAGCCATTTTGAGTGTTCCATCTCCATTTTTAAACATTATAACATTCAAAAGTAGCGTTATTTATTATCTTGTTGGATTATTTTTTATTGTTTTTATCTATGGTAAAGCCTTGCTAAAGCTAAAGCAGTTAGGGCATAGACAAACGGTGCAAATCAAAAAAAATATGAATCTTATCTATTATCTATGAATTTAATGCTAAACAACGAAATACTTTACACGTTCGCGTGCGGTAGCGCCTATTACAGTCATGGTATGGCAGCATTTTTGACAGTATGAATGGTATTTTATGCTCCTGTGAAATTCACACTATGGCCGTAGCAACATCTGCCAAAACTGTTGAGCAAAAAACTGCGTCTACCAACTTTCATGATACGTAGTCATAACACAAATGATACTGCTATTAAGTTACAAAGGGTGGCCAGAAAAGTGAAGTGCAAAAATTTTTTTTGTTCTTAGTGTTGAGTGATCCCTGAAACACCTCCATGTATGTTATACGATTTAACGTAGTTTCTGAGTTAATATTTTTAAAGCTTATTGCAAAATCAACTGTAACTTCAATAAATTTCATTAGGCTGATTAATTGATGCATAAATGCACAGTTCTTAAAGATTTAGAAGCAAAAAGAGCAATAAAGAAATACTTTTATTTTTTTAAGACATTGGCTATTCAAATTATTCAAGTAACAATTTTGAAAAAAATCTTAAACAAAATCGTAACTCGAAGACTATGTAAGATCATGGGGGTATTTCAGATTCATCTCAACACGAGGCAGCTAAAAACATTTTTGGGCGGTTCTTTTTTAGCCACCCTGTATAATTCTTTACCGACTATTCAATATCATAGATTAGTCAAATATAATTTCTCTTCGCAATACCAAAAAAGATCCTGTAAACTCTATTTTCTAGTCATTAATACCTCTTATATATATTTTTGCAATTATTTCCTATGGATTTTGGGCCATTTGCGTTTTAATATTTGTAGTTTGGCTATAATATCTCGAGACGTGGACATAAGGTAAAGTGAAAAGTATGTAACAAATAGAACGTGAGTAATGTAGTTGCAAACGAGGGCATTAAATTTCATAGGGGCGGCAAAAAAAATTAAGCCTAGAGGCGGCAAATCTGTAAATCCGCCACTGCCTAGTATAGCGTGTGCGGGGGCGGGGGCGGGGGCGGGGGCGGAGGAGCCGTCACTGCCGCGAGTGTTCATGTTTAGAACGCAGTCTGAAGATTACTTGTCGCTTTTCCTCAACGACGATAAACAGGAACCTGTAGGCCAACATGAAAAACCTCTTAACACGTGTTTCAAAAACTGCGTGCACAATAATTTGACATTAACGGTTGCTAGATTTATTTAAGCACAAAAGCCCAGTAGTTTACATACATACGGTACTTCTCTCGCGTACCATTTACCTGACCCCCAACTCATTTTCTAATATGTTTTTATTTGTCATTGTTATTTTTAAGGATGAAGTAAAGGAGAGCTACAAATAAAACGAAACATTTCCTAATAGTACTGGTTTTATTTTCAGGACACAAGTGGTACTCCAAAAGCAAAGAGGAAACAACAGAACGGCAATTCCGATTATGGGGTTAAGATCATTCCTGTTAAGGTAAGTCATAATTTCTTAAGTGTTATCATCAAATTTTATAATTAGATATTTATATAATTTATCATATTTTTTCAGTATCTGGCAGGATTCCACTGGTTAGACGAGGATGAGGCGGTAATGATAGAGATACCAACAGAGAACATAGTTTCACAACTACCCGCACCGGTTATTGATAGAAAATGGTAGAATTAAGTTTGACATTAAGCTGAGGAAAATATATAAAATATATATTTCTTTTTACTCAAGTCTTTCAGTTTCTTTTGTTAATGTTATACTATTGTATTATATTCATTACTGCGATTAGGAAGTTAAAATTTTCTTGATACTAAAACCGTGTCAATTAATTCCTAAGCGTTATATGACGTAACCTAAAATTCTCGAGTTTCTTTTAATAAAGTCACGAGTATTTCTCCCGTCTCTCCAAGTCATCGAAGTACTGCTGCAGCGGGGTGATGTCGAGTTGTTGCGCGCGCGCCAACATCTCGTCGGTTAGTTCCACTCCCTCGGGGGGCAGCTTGTGCGATATGGGGTCCCCGATATCGATACTGTAACGATAAGTTATCTTTATGGATAGTATGTCTAGCACGTAGATAGTTCGATGATGGATGACTCACGTTTTCAATCCAACATCAAATCCTACATTTTAATGGCGAAAATATGGCCAAAAAAGAGTAAAGTTTGTTGTGTCCATTAAGGGTTTGAGTTTACAACATTTTCTTATTGTAGGTTATAATTTTTGTTGCAACATTCTTATTGTATGTATTACCATTACTCAATGCTTTATGGGTCTTGAGTATTTGTTTGTATCATTTTATGCATCAATAAATTATTCATTAAACCGTACTCTACATATTTACGTAGTGCACCAGCATATATCAGTATAAGTTTACTGTAAAACCGTAAGTGTATGACCACAAAGAGTCCCTTACCCCAAGAAGAACATAGTCTGTTTGTACGGGTCGTAGGCTTGTCCGGGCGGGCGCGGCGGGTGGACCGGGTAGTCCTGTCCTGTGCGCACTAAGCGGCCGTAGCGCTCTAGAGGACAATGCGCGCGACGCCCTATCATACCTGGGGACAGATGTTAGTGTATTAGAATATCGTATTTATTATTAGGTAAAAGAAATTTACTTTTTCTTTAACTCGCAAAGGTCAGAGACAAGACAGACGGTAGGAGAAACGTTACCGAAAGCCTTCCTTCATCGACGCGTTATTGACTAGATAGAGTTATTTTGTTTTGAGACACTCAAATATTAACAGTTTCTGCAATATTCTAACAAGATACAAGTTACGGCTGCCTGGGAGAGACTTAAATGTGATTCATAAAAATATTTATATTTATTTGAATACTTACAGCGGAAAACACGAAAACCAACAATTTATTTGATACATATCTTTCGGTTTTGCTGCAAACATTGTTTTATTTACATATCATACAATGCAAATAACTGTTACCTGAACTAGTTGGTGGCACTGGCTTCGGCGAAGCATCCATGACATCCATGTAAGGTTTGAGTTCTGGCTGGCTGCTTAGCTCACGGACTGCCTCGCGGTACTCTTCTAGACTCATACCTATAAAAATTGGTTTTTATTAAAATTACGGAAAATTGCCTTATGAATATAGTAACGATGGAGATGTTACCTTATTTATTAAAACGGATAAAGTCCTTGATACTTTATAAAGTGACTTTGAAAAGTCGTATTAATACTAAGAATAAGACTCGAGTGTTAAATAAAATATAATTGGATGATTTGCAAAAGTAGTGAGTGAGATATCTTGTTTCGCCTTTCAGTTCTCTTGAGACCACTTACTGTGGTATAGATGGGCATAAATAATTGGCAAGCTTAACCAGGCCAAAGAAGGATTGTATTGATCTATATTATCACTAGTGGCCGTCCGCGACTCCGTTCGCGTGGAAGTTGATTTCCCGTGGGAATGAGAAGTTTTCCCGCGGTAAAAAGTACCCTATGTGTTATTCTGATGTATATATAACCATGGATGAAGGAGTAAGTTTAGGTACTTCTTCATCCATGATATAACCTATATTACTGTAAAGTTTCATTCAAATCCGTCCAGTAGTTTTTACGTGAAAGAGTAACAAACATCGATACATCTACATACACACTCACAAACTTTCACGTTTATAATATTAGTAGGATATAACTGCTTACAAAGACATGTTCTAGTACAAGTTATCAATTAAAAAATGGACATGAGCAACAAAAAGTCTCAACTTCGTGTTAAACTTATGGCTACTGCTGTTTTAATTATATAAAAAAACATACCGGCCGAATTGAGAACCTCCTCCTTTTTTGGAAGTCGGTTAAAAATTACCTTATAGTTGGAAAATAATATTTACGTGTTCAGTTTCAAATACGTGTCTTTTGTCGTTACTTTCGAAAATATTTTATTTAAAATGCATTTTAAAGTTGTACTGTAACCTAGTACTTAGATTTACTTAAAACCTTAAAATCTTATGTTAGTAGTACCAAGTAGGTACGCCATATATTCCAACATTATGATCTATGTACTATAAGTACCTATAAAATAAACAATACCTATTTTCTGGGCCTCCTCCTCTTGAATCTTCTGATAGTTCGTGAAGAAGCCCCATCTCTGGGACCAAAGCTTAGCCGCCACTTTTTCTTTCTTGGTGACAGAGCGACTTCATATGAAAAATATGGTTAGAATTGTATGGTAAATATCATGCAAAATGTGTCGAATGACATTTTGTTATTTTTAATTAAATATTTGAATAAACTGTAGGTATTCATGAAAATGAAACCATAAGAAACTTGAAATTAATCTAATTTTAACGGGTTTTTAGTTTTACGTCGCAGAAACCGCGTCAATAAATAAATAAAAACATGCCTTACATAAAGGGTGTTGCTGACAAAATTAGGGACAAAATCATATGAAAGCCAAAGCCAGTGGGCTTTCATATATCGGTCAAACGAAACGGAACGTGTCTAGGTACTCGTATAAAAGAACATATCGCTGATGTCAAAACCGTCGCTATACAAAATCTGTAGACTGTGAACATTCTATGGATAAGCCCAACCATTAACTAAGATTTGATACCGTTTTATAACGGTCTTTCTTGATTTCTTAGCAAAAGAGAAACCTTTTATTCCTAGGTTGGTAAGAGAAACTATTTAAATTAAAAAACACCCTAACTTCAATAGAGAAGATGGTTGGAAACTGTCACCAACTTGGGACCAAATACTTAGTAAATAAAAAATAACTACCAGCAGACAAAAAACACATAAATCAAGAAACCGTCAGCGCCTATTGTATTAACTCTATGTCGACGTCAATCATCTCAATCTACCCGTGACACCGTGACCACGGCATTTGCAAAAATGTTGAAACGTCGGATAATCAAAAATAATTTAATAAGTGCGTAAAAACCCGTTAAAATTAGTTTAATTTCAAGTAATAATGATCGCCTAAATCTAAGAAGTTACACCATAACCAATTGTAACGTGGTTAACAACTAGCGCATAAGAATACCTACAATCTATTTCATTAACAACTCCGTATTTACTACGTAATATACACCAGATATATGATGTAGGCACCCTGAATATTTTTCTTATTTTCTATAGGCCATTTTCTTGCTGACTAGCGGTTTGGTAACATAGTCCGTGCTACTACTAACTAAGCTTATACCTAACAACGAATACGTAGACAATTAGATACGTACAGAATTCCTTGAGCTTTAACAGGGTCTATGGAAGGTTCCTTGCGACCAGCACCCGTTTGTTTTGCAGCGGGGTTGTCCATTACCAAAATTTAAAAAATATATAAAAAAAAAAATTATAACATTAAAGATCGGTTCACTGACGCGCGAACTAATGTGGAGTTGCGTTGTTTAGCTATTGCTATTCGCAACGAAAAGGCATTGATTTAACAAACCGTAGTAAATGACTAACGCTATGACTTTTTCAAAATAATGTATAATGGCCATCTGTTTCCGATACTTCCTTCTTTTCTTAATAAAAATATTTTTGCCATTTTTTTTTTTTAAATCTTAGTATTTCCGGAAGGCGTTCGAATTTTAAGAAACAAGGGCATGTTTCAAAGAAAGCCACAGCCTTCCTTACCTAGTTACTTAGTTCTACCTTATCAATCTTTATATTTAACCTTTGATTAACCTCGGTACTTTTCACGTAGTTGTCCTTCAAAGCTCAGTAAAATTTTCAGACGTGCAACATTTATATGTAGACGCATTACGTCTAGCTTGCCGCAAAAGGGCAGCCAAGGGCGTAAGGGGCAGACGGTTGTCCTAAGGCTCAGTTTAGAGTCACCGTGAATCGTCTTATGCTATAATATTGACGGACACAAACAATAAAACTTACAGTGGGATGCTCGTTTTACAGTAACAGACAACAATATAATTTCTCTTTGAATATTTGACTTTATAGTGAAATTATGTGTTTTATTAAACCATTTTGTTGGTAAGTAGATATACAGTCTTTTAGGGG
The DNA here is from genome assembly GCA_916618145.1 of Emmelina monodactyla. NCBI lineage: Eukaryota > Metazoa > Arthropoda > Insecta > Lepidoptera > Pterophoridae > Emmelina > Emmelina monodactyla. Next base: position 5,854,748 of record OU745309.1, read on the forward strand.
TTTTCCACTTAGGTACTACTACCTCACTGTTATGTTATTTAACTTTTGGATGCTATAAAGGAACAATTTTTTTGATTGATTTGCAGTACATTACTTTAAAGATAGTTGCAAAATAACGTAGTTTACATTGTATTGGTTTAGTTTTCTTAGACCCATGATGGGCGCCACTATTGTATTTTAGACACGATTATTTTTGGTCACATGCTGGGCTCAAATTTTTTCAGATTAAAAATACTTAATTCTGTTATTGAAACGAACATTGTTTTAGCTTAATGTCATTTATTGGAATTTCTCAGAAGTTTAGTGTACTAATTCCCATCTTTTACGAAGGTCGCGCGCCAAACATCCCGTAAACGGAAGCAATTCTTCAAATCGTACAAGTTAGGTTTTTAAAAATATATGTAGGTATACGAAGGTATTTTGTGAGTTTTGTAGAGCAGCAATTTCTCGAAGTTTTGTAAAGTAATTTTTCAGACAACCAAATACAGATTAGCCATTAAAATTAAGGATATACTAACTACAACTTGACATCTAAACTGACCTTCAACATAGGAACTGACCGTCAATTTATTAACGTGTCATAGAGTCTACCTACTGACCCATATTTCGGCTACCCGCCCAAGCTGAAAGGATTGCGTTTAGTCTGTGCCAGCCTATTACTTTACTCGTAAAATGTTAGATCTTTCTACGCCCACGCGTCTAGACTGCCGTATACATGCCGATATTAAAGACTTGATACAAGTTAAGTGACACTTAAACGAAGCCTATTTAGGCGGCGTTTTTTGTTCGCGACTGTCACGATGTTGATATTATGATGGATACGGAGTAATTTTATTTGAAGAAATAATAGAAGATATATTTCTGAGTGTTAAATAAGCGCGTTGGCTTGTTAATTCTTTTTTTAAAGGATAAATACGAAAAAACCTAATTCTAAAAACTTGAAGCGGAACAGGAATAATAATGATCTACCAAACACTACTTGTACGTCACTAACTGGAATATTTTCGTTATTCTTTATGCTCTAATTTACCCTTTTCATACTTCGGAGTAAGAAGCCCATTTACGATCTTCGCTGACCCATTATTTTTTATTATTCAAGAGGCTGTTATCTCATAAAGCTCGATAAATCTTCGTTAAGGCAAGTTCGTTGCCAAATTACTTTGTAAAATATGAGGCAGCAGTGAATCGTTAGGTAAGTAAGTAATTTATGCCTGGCCTAGTTCTTCTGATTCATATCGACTTAATGAGCTTTAGACGTAGGTACTTTACCAAAATACATTAATGTTAAGTGATAAATATACGTAAGTTTCCATATATATAGATAATAAGGTGATGATAAGTCTTTGTATTAAGCTTTCATATTTCTTATCAGCAGTAGATATAGGTAAGTATTTGCTGATTTCCACAACATTTTGAGAACAAAAACTTCGCGTTATTGTTTATCAACATCTTTCAACAAGGGTTGTACGCGTCTCGCTGCCTCACACTTGAGACATCGATTAAAAATGGACTATTAAAGTTTGTGAGGGTGTGTTTGTAGCGGGTAGGACGTCTAGACGCACTCCCCCCTACAAGCCCAACTCGCTAATTAATACTATATGTAGGCAAGGGACCCGGGACCCCCAACAAACAGTCCCTACTCGTCCTTCTATGCAATTGCAACGCATGCCTCTGCATTTATCATGAAACTAAATACTAAACTTAAATTCGCCAACTAATACCATCACTTGGACTTAATTGTTTTAGTTTTTGGATTGAAGAAACGATGATTGATAGCTTATTGATTATAATATTAATCCCGGGCGTAAACTCTAAGGTGACTTCTTCAACCTTTGGAATGAAATGAAACATATTGTCGTAGACGCATTAAAACTGCTCATAACTTTTGCAAGTTACAATTTGCTGAGCTGAAAGTGAGCAAATTGTTTTATCTGTCTGTTCGCCGGTGTCACACGAGACGAGAACACACGCCGCTGCATTCTTTATCAAGACATTATTTACAACAAAAAAGAAATTTATTTTCTTTAGTTAAAATAGGTTAACTTAATATAATTTTCTCAATTCTTCAGTGTTGATGTAAAGCGAATGTCTACAATTTCATGTATTGTTCAAAGATCATACAAGCTTCTGCATGCTTGGGTATGTAATGTAAGTTTACGTAACACTAATTATTTTGTTCCCTATTACTTATACTAAGATAACAATTTATAACTTATTGCATTTCACCTACTACATTATCATATCCTAAAATGATTGGTTTTTAAAATCAAACTTATTATTTGCTAGTCACATTCCAGTAAACTTGTCTCGTCAGCGCTCGGCTTTAGCATGTAAAGCCGTTTAACTTGTATGCGTGAGTGTATCTAGCTAGACGCAGACAAATTACGATGCACTTTGAAAGAGCCTTCGCTTCACCTTCAGAGGGCGTCGCCGGTGCGCCGGTGTTTTGTTTTGAGCGTCGTCTGCGCAAACAGACTTGCTCGCCTGCTAGTTACGTCACTGAAGACGCTAACTCGCCTGAAGTGAACCGACCAATCCTCTGAAACGTGATTTACGTACTTAGCGCTCGTCGAGACGAAGCCTTTGTTTGTTTTTGTCTGTCATTGGATGACTTAGCTATTTGTTAGGTATACAATTTTATTGCAATCGCATCGAATTTTTAATGACTCCAAGTTATTTAGTTTATTAATTTGCTCACTTAAATGTTGCCATCTTCTCTTTGTTATTTTTGTTGATGGACTTTTATTAATGCCATATATAGATTTATAAAATGTATTTGAACTTGTGGTAGCGACTTTCTTAGATCAAAATTTTAAAGAAGATGAACTTAGAAGACCGTTTTTTCTAATAGCTATAGGGTAACTGTGAAAAACCATGACTTACCTAATAGTAAGAAAAAAATGTGATAGATGTTAGTAATTGTAAATGTCTCTAAATAAACAGACACGTATTAAGCCAAATTAACTTAATTAAAACCAACAAATACCAGTTATGAAATACTTAATTGCAAATTGCTGCAGTCAATACACCTTAAAGGATTTTCAAGTTCACTCTCTCGTTTTGTCTAGACCAGGCGAATTGCATTATGTTAATTTGAAAATACATATAAAGTGCTGAAAGGTACCTACTGCAAGTGAGGCGATATGTCGCTCGTTATTTGATAGAGTGTAAATAACGGACTGAGTTAGCCACGCTGATTTCTCCTACCGTTTATACGACCTTTTTTATACTTAGTGTAAATAATAAGTATTATAAAAAAATAACAACAATAATAGCAGAAGTACCCGTAGCATAGGGACGCATTTTATTTTTTAATTAGGTCATTTATTCGCAAGAGCATGTGCTTTACCTGCCTACCCGAACGTTATTTTGGGCGTTGGTTTGCTTTAATTAAAATGTACCTACTTGAAAGTAAATATGTTTAAGTAATCATTGCGTAAACCGCAGAAGTTTCAATTTTTAGATTTCTACGTACTAACATTTGTGTTACCTACATATTATTAAAGCGACGACCTTTATCAGTCCCAGACAGTTTTTATTTCAATTTGACCTTTTGGTAGTTCCGACCGTACCAAGTGTCCAATTGTTTTTATTTTTTCAATCGTGGTCGGATCTTATTTGGCTTCATTTGTCTTTTTATAGTTTTTGCTTGGGGATTTTGTTTTATTTTATGACCTTAATAAACTCTAAGCTGTTAAAATTACAAAAAGAAGATGTGAATGGATTTAATTGAAATTGTTTATGACACGAGACTGTTAATTGATTAAACGATGTTTAAATCTTCTCTAAACTGGAATGCAACTTATCATTTTTTATCTTACAATCTTCATACAATGCTACTGTAAGCAGTAGTAGGTACCTATTGTATCCTGTCTGTCATTTATGACGTTGACGCGTGTTATGGGCAATTTCGGCTCAAGTGTAGAGTCGTTTTGGGGCCTGGCCGCCGACTGCGAGGTCGGAGGGAGCCGCCCCCCTCGCGCCATCTACTGCCCCACTTCCAACGACGCAAGTGTGAAGTTGTAGACGCCAACCGTCATTACAACGCTCCACTTTATTCCTCATCCATTTTAATTTAACAAAAGTGCCGGCTATCGACCAGAGGAAGGATCCATATCCGCAGCCCGCCCGCCATCTTGCTACTTTAGGATGCTGGCCTACAATGTAATGTATCCACTACAGATGCAAACAGTAGCTAGGATTTAATAAATTATGGAACAGGTGAATTAAGTTGTAAGTAAGACACCGATTCCATAAAATGCCTATAAACAAGGCGAATATTTTCATCATTGTTAAAAAACTCATAATTTTAATAGACGAATTTTGTATTAAATGCAATAACTAAGCTGTTATCAAAAATATGTGTTTCGAATTTTGCATTAAAAAGTGTTGTACTAATGTTGTCATTATTGTTTGATTGTTTGTTTTCGTCTAATATTGGCATAATTTTAATTCAAGCTCGACCCGACGCGACACTTGCGAGGTATTTTGCCGCGGCCTTGTGTTCAAAGCAATAAAAATCTAATTTTGGGCAATTTAATTGTTGCTCGTCAGTTACCAAACAAGACTTAAACGATTAAAATGTTTTGACGCGTAACAGGCTCAGTTGCAAGTAAAATCCAACGAGTTAATGAATAATTTTCAAACTCTTTAATACTATTTTTTTACGTAGGTACCTACTTCCGTCTTGTAATGTACTATACTTATTTTAGCGAGTGACGTCAGGTTATTCCACCTGTATTTAATAGTGCAGGCGAGGGAGGAAGGGTGGGAGGATAACAAAGGGGGGTGGAAGGCACCCTTAACCTTGAACGGAGTCCCATCCCCACCACCCCTCCCGGTCGTACCCCTGCATACCTACTAGGTAGGTATAGATAATACTGAGACAGGAGCTATTTCAAAGGGACATAGGGAAACATTTTTCATAACATGTAATTTAATCTCTATAAACGGGATTTCAATTAAATCAACTCTTATCTTTAACTTGTGTACAAACATGTGAATCAAAAATTACAGGTATGGGTTGTAAACGCGTGTTGTTGATAAATAAATAAAAGTTTAATAATTGCCATACAATTTATAACGCGATTAGGATTCATCAAGTTTTCGAACTATATGTCTAAAAGTTATATGCGCTTGTAATATATCTCACAGTTAAAAGTAGAGTTCGTTGTAATAGATTCGCCATGACTTTGCTTAGGTACATATTGGTGTATATATTTTATATAAACACACATAAATTGCTGAATAGGTATATATTTTATTATTCCAAGCCCAATTTCAAAAGTTAATTTCATACAGAATATTTCTTTATTTCGCTTAGTCAATAGGTAGGTACTTGCGTAACATCCTTTACTTGGTGGCGGCTTTCGGAAAACAGGGGACGGCCGATTGGTATTCAGGGATCAAAAAGAAAACTGTCTCTGATAAAAGTAATAATCATGAACTGTTAGTATAGTAAAAGCACTTAAGAAAATGTAAACGGAAAACTTAAGGACTTTGGTGGAAAACAAGCACCATCCATGAAAGAAAACAACTGTAGGTATTACAATTAAATTAGTAATGCAAAAATTATTGTAAGTAACTATCTGTCCATGAACGTCATGTTTCTTAATCAGGACATGAAAGTTTTCAATTAATTCATTCTAATAATCAAGGTATAACCTACCTACATAATGATCAAAAAATTTATTTCACCAAATGGAGGCATTAATAAGAACTAAAATAGATTTTGAAAAAATACAAAAAATTATGAAGTTGCAATATTAACTATAATTTATTCTATTTTCTTAAACAGATTTTAAGAAAATATAATAAATTTTAAGTAATTGAAACAAATTATTGGATTAACATTTATCGAATTAACTTTGATTCCATTAAAATATACTAGTTAGGTTTTTTTTTTCATTTTTATTATTTTTATATACTTACTTATATTTAATCTATGGCATACAAAATTACGCTACTTTTCAGATTCGGTTTATGACTGGTGTCCCTACTGTCCCAGTAGGTCTAGCGATGCAATTTCTATGACTCGTAGTCCTACCGCTCGGTTGCCTCAAATCTGAATAACAATTCGATAATATTTTCATCTAATATCTGTAAATGTTTGTTGTGTATGCAGTAGGTATGTTAGAAAGAAGGTAACATGTAACATTACCGAGTTATTCCATGCAAGGCGGGGTCGGCTGGCGGTCGCGCCGGGCGCCGCAAGGGCGTCGCGTCCAAGGACAAGCACCCTACACTTGTGATGCAGTTTTGACCTTTGCAGTCTTTGTGCAGCGGTATTGTAAACGCATTTAATTGCACATTGCGATTGACCGATTTGATAAGGTGGTTATTGAGAGGTGGAAACTCAGACAGGTTGCTTAGTCATATTTGTGTTGTTGATATCGTACTTTTTATATTTTTTATTGCATCTAATCGTTAACTACAAACCTTTGTTTGGAGCGTTACTACTTACTATGCTATTATTTTAAATATTTCGCATTATATTCTTAGACTTTCAGATGCATGTATTAAATAATTGCACTGGGAGAAGTTATAAATATCTCCGCACATGTGTGACGGAGAGCTGTCAATGATCACTTGCATCGAGCGCCTGTGCTCCCGTCACAGAGGTCATATTACGTACAAAGTTGCGCGACAACACGGATCCGTAACTCATCCAATACTTGAGCTAATATTGGCAGCTTTGAACTTTTGATGAGCAAAGATCTTAATTAAGATGACTTAGTAAGCGTTGTCAGTTATACAATTCAGTTTTAAAGGAAAGTAAAGAGAATTTATTTAAATATAAAGGGCTTAATTAAAGGCAAATTAATTTAATAACAATTATTTGCTTAAAAACAGAGAGTGTTAATCAAATAATTACTTAAGCTGAAAAACAGTTTATCCTTTTTCAATTTTCATTATAAGCCCGATCTGGCTGCGAACACTTTTTTCTTTTTCCAGACTCCGTCGAGAGTACAAGTATTAAAACAAACTCTTTTAATTTAAACTCTTTTAATTTGCGACTAGTCTTTAGTAACGTTAGAACAAGAGTTTTAATAGCTACATTTTAAGTATTAAATTATTTCGTTTTTCTGTAGAAATTTGTTGATACAGATAACGGTATTTGAACTCTTGCACTTGATATGTTTCTTAAGCTTTCTCGAGTGTAAGTAACTAAGAAAAGTTATTCAACAAATTTAATTAATATTAACATTTATCTATCTAATGACATTGTAAGTGATATCCCCTGAATACACAAAACATTCAATTTTGACATACAGATAATTCTTAACTTATCTGCCATCAATAAATTGAGTGGAACATATTAAGAATCATGCTGAATACCTGAGCATGACAATGTGTTCTCCATTTAAAATCAGTGTTCCATGCAGCGAGTGTTGCTGTCAACATGTCATCAATGTTGCTGAGTCATTGTGGGTTCTCTGAAGGTTGCAGCAGCATACAAACTGAGGTGAGGTCACTACATCGTACTCTGTAGGTGTATTGCAAATTAAAAATAGGTACTACTACTGATAATATTCAAGAAACAAGCTATTACCGAGTTGACGGCACAATCATTTTATTCTGCACTCTAAATGCAAAAAGTAAGCCAATTCCTGTTTATATTTTTCTATTTCTTTCTGAATTTAACGTTGTTAATTTTCCATTCCATAAAAAACCCTTTTTATAGATTTCAACCCCAGCATTACATTTACCACCAACAAACCTCGAAATGCATCGTAGTAGGCACTCTAAGCGCTTGCGTACCTAAAGCAATTTATGTGTGGGTAAGAACAATGTCGGTGGTGGGACAAGGAATGTGTTTTAGCTGAGTTCCGGCCCGTTGTTCGTATCTACGGCGGTTGCACAAACAGGGCGTCCAGCTCACCGGGTTCTACCCACTTCCTTAAACAGTGTAGATAGAGGCAACCGACGAGATATTTTATACAAAGGATTTTAGACGATGTAATACCTAATAAATAAAACTATGAATCGGGTGTAGCAACTAACTTACCAGCATCTCATTTTTTTATAATTTGTAAAAGTTACGTCGGTTTTAGTGTATGAGCAGATTTTTAGTGGTTTAATTTATCACATTTTTTTATAATTTGTTAAAGTTACGTCAGTTTTAGTTTATGAGTAGAGTTTCAGTGGTTAAATTTTCAAATCCACATGTTCAATGTTGTGTTTTCAACGTTGGTATTTTATAAAATATCTCACCCATTTGCTACTTTTTAGTGTCTAGAAGTACTTGAATTTAACCCTGGTCTGCAAGTAACAGCCAATTTCGTGGTTTGTTTCACATCTTTTGAAGCAGGTTTGGACGATTCTTAGTTGTGTGAAATAAACACTGCAAACTAAAATACTGTATAGCGAGGCTCCGCAAGTGTGAAAATACATGGTAATGATCTAATAAACGAAATAATGCATATTATGAACTCTTGAATATCTATTGCAATATGTAAGAACATTGCAGTTGCATCAAAACAAAACTTAAAAGGAATGCTTCGTTATTTCGGATTCAATGTCCTCTTCATAGCTAAAAGCAAGAAGAAAATAAGAGTAAATGTAGAGTTGTGTGGATGTAATATTTGGATTTAGCAAGTTGGCAGCAGCGGTGGCAATGGCCAGCTGCGGGGGTGCGGCGCGGGGGGCGGGGGTCGACGAACTGCAGCGGTGCATCCAATGCAACCTGGCAAGGTTGCCACCGCCGGGAAAACAAAGAAAATTGAACTGGCCGTAACAAAGTAACAACTTATATGTACCTACCTAAAGCTGCAACAGAGTAGTGGGTGTTAATAGGTGAATACAACATACATACGAGTACATCAACGCGAAACCTCTGCGGATAATTTAATGGGATAGTTAAAAGTATTATCAAAGTTTTTAAATTGAAGCCTTGATCGGAAGCAGGCATACAGCACCTACAAAGACAGTTTTTTTTTTTTGAGAAAATCTAGCAAACGAGCAAGCGGGTCACGTGATGGTAAGTGATCACCGCCGCCCATATACACCCACAATTACATAGCATTGAGGGTGATTTGCTGGCCTTTGAGAAATTGGGCACCGGATACCGCACTCACCGAACGAAACGCAGGAACATCGTTCCTACTTCACGTCAGTTTTCTGTAATCGCTGCAGACAGAGCCTACAGCTAGACTCTACCACTCTTGTATACTGTCAGGTTAAAATAAAAAGCACTTTGCGTTTTTTATTGTACAAAAACGATTACTTTAATTTAAATAAAGCAGCTGTCTAACACCTTGTCTAATTGAAAACGTTTATTTTTTTCTAAATTGATAAAAAAAAACATATTTACAACCTTGTATTAGCGTTTATCTACTTACAAATTATAGCTATATATATCAAACAATCAACATAAAAATTTGTCAATTACTTATGTTTTAAGGTTTCTTTACAGCTTATTTGTTGTTACGTCAGTGTCAACCCTGGTACACCTACATCAATATACTCCTCTCGAATAACCCGTTCATTGACGTCGAATAAACTATAAATTTAAAGTTAGCGCATCGACATACACTCATTTGCAATATTCATGTGCAGCATGCAGCGCTCACAGCATATTTTCTTTTGTCGATACCTAAGCAACGTTGATAACCCTAAACCGATGTTTTGAGGTAAAGGTTTAGAGTCAGAGGTTTTATTAATAATTAATAAATAGTAATAAACTCTACGGTTTTCAAGGTATCCACGCATTTTAAATTAACGATAATAAAGTGAGTAAATAATCGAGAATCTTTTTTTAGTATACCTATGTAGGAACGAAGTACAATAGTAGTTATACAGCAGAGTGCATTAACAATGAACAGAAAATAAAGATTTTCTTGGTATTGAAGTGTATAATAATTGAAATCTGTTATTCTTGAGTTGAACTTGCAGTAGGTAGGTAGAGAGCAACGAACTTACTTTTAATGAAAAAGTAATAGATACATTATATCTCGGTGATATTTCCATTAGATTTTTCAAATTGTTTATTTTATTTCAATCTCGTTATTTGAAGACAAGTTGTTTTTATATATCGAAAATTCTATTCATGGGCTTGCTTAGATAAGTAATTTGTTTAATTAGGTTCCTACTTAAATTTTCCAAAAAATAAAATGTACAATGGAAGAAAAGTACGGAATACAAAGCTACAGAATATACTTAATCTAATTGTTCGACTTCCTGATCCAAAGGAGGCCTGCTCAACTGGTGGGACGTATATAGGCTGTTATTATCGTTATTATAGTCTAATGTTATATGTAAGTATACCTATCTCAATACAAAATTATGTACGGCGTGCTAAATATTCTTACAAACGGCAAGTAGGTATTTTAAATAGGAAATCTTCAAATAGAATCGTATCCTTAGATAGATCATACGATGAAATGTCAAAATGAAATTTAACGTTATCCGAACTGTTGAAAAAATTACATTCGATTACCATTGGCTAACCCAGCTGTTTTAACATGTTATCACGATACATTTAATGGCCATTTTTATACACTATAGAGGTGCCATTTAAGGTGCTAACATGTTTACTGTATTCGAGTAATAGACAGGATAAACAAAGTATTTATTCGTAATTGCCTAAAATATTGCATCACTCTACACGCATCATAATTCTGCAAGTCTACAGACGTTGGTCTTTTGGTAATTTTCTTTTTTTTTTAGTAAATAAATGCGCATTATCTGATATCCAAACAATTTACAACAACAATGAAACGCCAAGTAGGTATTTTTGGGTTTAAAGATGGGATTTTTTATCATAGAAACGTATTACACTGATACAGTATTTTTATCTCGTTAAACTGTAATAAACAGTAGAATACGATAAATTTTAAAAATAAAATAATAAATAAATCATCCTATTGTGGTTAGACTATATATAGAGCACACAACATATTTATTTACAAAGCATATACATATTTATTTACAAAGCAATATATCATCATTTTGTAAATATAGAAGACTATATAGTAAGAATTTTCCGATGGCATTAGAACCTTTTTCCTTACAATTTCCTGACATCACTCATATCGCATTGTGTAGGAGGAAGAGCGACGGGGTGTCCATATCTATTTGGAAATATAGTAGTTTTGTAAATACCTACTTAAAACTTATTTATATAAGAGCATGACAAGATATAGTGAAATTTTGTTGTGTCTTTGATAAGGAATACTTATAACAAAAGGTAATTTCGTAAGCAGAACAGGAATCGAGTTGGCTACTAGCATCTAACTATACTTGGACATAGTTTAAAATCGAATACAAACTAATAATAACATTTTAAATATCAATAACTTTTATTTTTTTACCGAGTGATTGCAATATTTATGCTAATTTCAACGTTAAACGTTATTTATACATTACAAAAAAGGGTTTTTTTTTTCACGGGCTAATAGTATTAAAGGAGAGTTACTTTTGTTTTCATATATCATAAACATTTAAAGGTTGTAATCATGTGTACGAAACAATACAATATAAAACTCATCTAAACCATAATTCAATAAGCATTGCCAGTGCCGCGTCTAAAGTTGTACCAAAAAGCTAAGTACATTTTCAGTAAGTCGTATAGGTTAGTACCTATAGGTAATTGTAGGTGTGTATAGGCCTCTGTAGGTGGTTGCAGGCTTGACGCGACCCGCCGTCTAGACGCTTGGCGCCTACCAACTTTCTTTTCAAGAAATCTCGATAGCTTCTCGATTTTGCTTTTATCAATTTCACGCGCCGTTTTTCATGATCTTCGCATAACACGCGTTAAGCAATAAAAACTGAACGTTAATAAAATTGTGACGATTGTTTTAATAATGCTTCTGTATAATGATTAATCCAGTTTAAGTCAGTATTGTAATTTTGTTTTTCGCAAGTAAGTAAGTTATTTAAAACGATTGCCAAAATGGATGGCGGAAGTAAATAAGTAATTAAAAATTAAATGACTACTAAGTATGTAGGCATCTGTCATAAAAATAGCAATGAGCATGCATACAAATGAATGCGATAACAAAGTTGTTCATGATAATTATGTCTGTGTTATTATCAGCGAACATTCATACTTTACAATGACGGATCGGCTCGCAGGCCAGACAAATATAATGTCTATAATTTTCAAGCGAAACCAGACTAATGTTTAAATAATTATATTCAGATTATGGTAATGTACAAGAAATTGAGATACATTTCTACGTTATTTGCTTTGGAATTCAGACGGTAATGACCTAAATCAACAGAGGTTATGTGCGGTTAGGAAAACCATGCGAAATGCATGTCTATTGTTTGTTATCAAACGTTTCAAATAAAATAAAATGTTTTTTACAAAACATGGACACTAGTTATAAACTTTCAAGAATCTATTTTCGACGCGTTACTTTCTTACTAAGAAATGCCTGCCTTTTTTTTCAATTTACTGCTTGTTATTTGTAGTGAAACCGTTTCTACCTTTCTTTATAAAAAGGTTATTGTTTTAACTCCGTATTTATATACAGTTTTCAACTTTTATACTTAGGTATGAAACCAAAAATGCATACGAATGTTTATCCTTACCTATCTTATAGGGCTGCTAAGAACATAACGTAAACTTGGATTACTTTGGAATCAATGATTTTCCTCCTAGTAGACATTTTGTTGCCTTATTATATTGACCAGTAACCTAATTTCACATATTTGAGTTAAATAAATTTAAATTGTTTGGGATTATTTTATTTCCTCATATTTTAGTATAATTTATAAATGATTTTTTGCGTAGGTTATCATTAATCTGACGATTCTGACTCTTCTTCTTCTGTCAATTACTAGCATTAGGTATAACGCTCAATATTTTAGTCCCTAAGTATTTGATTCTCATGTTGTGGTTACTCGCTTTTGGAGCCATGTAAATTACGCATATGCTTTGAACCACAAAATAGACTATACAAACTCCAGACCAATTTAACTAAATATGCAATTCATATTCGCCAATTGCTTCCTAGATTTTAACCCGTCACTTCACGATACAATGGTGTTAATGCAGCGATGATTATCGTTCGTCAATAGCGACTCGATTCGATATCGCGTCGAGATCGGCCGCCGGTCGCGACTCGTGGTGAGGTGACGCACCAATAAATCCAAACGAGACAAGGTCGATACGAGGGCGCGCCACAGACTAAACTATCTCACACGGTATTACTAATCTAAAGTTTCTATTTTTTAAAAATGAAAATATTTACAATTGAAAAAAAAAACGCTACGAAATATGGCAGTTTGAAAGAAACGCGTTGATGTCTTTTGTTTTATTTGCTACGAAACTGCATCGATATTTGACATAAGCAAAAAATATATTTTAGTTTATAAATACCTTCATTATTATACTAATATGATAACATATAAAGTATCTACATAAATATTTCTTTTTACCATTTTTAAATAATATCTTACACGATGTCATTCACAACTGCAAAAAAATATACTTAATTTTTGTTTCTGAATCTAGATTTTAACATTTCATTACAATACTCTAATTAATATTAAGAATATCAAAACTGCCAATCTCATCAACTCTAAACCGAACCGAACTATTTCAGATTTTCATCAACCTCCCATAACCCAAGTTGGCCTACTGTTCGCCCAATCTGTGCCCGCTAGCCAAGTCAGTCTGCCACCAGCCACACTCGCTGTAGACGCGCGTGAGTCACTCGCCGCGCCTGCTCTGTTTACTACGCCGGCCGTGCCTACCGCCGACCGAATTATCAATGGTGTCATGCAGGGCAGGTGGATTGATAGACAAAATGGTTCGCTTTGAGTGGAAGAGAACGTAAACTGCATGGCCTACAATTAGGGTTAACAATGTTTTAAATGCTAAAATTAAAGGCGATATTAAATATCTATGATAATAAATTATTTGTTTTAGAAAAACGATATCTAAAGATTGCTGTGGAGAACTATGAAAAAACAAAATATACAACATTAATTCCGGTATTTTATACCTCATTTACATATCCCTAGGTACTAAAATATCCCTAGTATTCGCAGATGAAAAGATTAAAGCAATAAAAAAACATTAGTCTGGTACTTAAGAGTCCCATAGCCTCAACTTACGGTACCAGAAAGAAAACGGTAGCAATCTACTAGCCAGTCCTAATATGGGTTGTTAGTGTTATTATATGGTAACCTAGATACGACGAGGTCAGATAGGTGCCGGGTTCCCATTACCGACCCTCGCTCCGGCTCTCGGGTTACATCACTCGCAGACGGCGCGCAATTCACCTAGTAATCACGATATACGGAATCTAGGGATTTATATTAACATCGCTTAGTATCAAAACATTTTAACTAGGCGGACGACCTTGACTGGCGGTGACCTAGGTTAGTTTGTATACTATACCTATTCACAACAATATGCATGTTAGATTTGGAGTAACACACGTTATAACATATTTAATGACATACTTATAAAAGTCAAATTTTAAAAGGTTTTGTTAATCACGAATTAATTAGGCCCGGAGTTTGGATAATTATGTAACACAATATAATCTAAGTAGGTACGTCTCATACACAGTAACCATTCTTAAAATCTCACTTATCACTTATATTACCATATTATACAGTCCATGGTCCACGTAACGTTCCAAGCGGCTTGCTCAACACATTCCCAGAATGCAGGCGTTTATCACCCACCTGATACCGCGATATCAGCCTACGCTATGATAACAAGCATGTAGACACACTTCAGTCTAGCCGTCTGTGTACACAGACTAATGTTTGATTCGCTAATAAGGTCAAAACACTTACTCGGAACCAGATAACACGTATGACTGGCTCAAACAGCGAAAAATGATGTTCGCTTGTTTAAAACGAGACAATCGCTTATTAACAAAGGTTTCTTGTAAGCAGGCTGTTTGTTTAGTGTTTTCTCAGTAAGGCTCGTTACCTTGAAGTCCATAGTGGGACCATCATAGCGCAACACGTGTTATCATCGGTCATCAAGGTTATTATGCACTGTGGCACAGACTAAGCAACTGTACAACGAGGCTACTTCTACTTAGTAACTACTTCATGTAGCTACTCTATTAAGACCAATTCATTGCGAAATTATGCTTGCTAAAGCTAAGCGATGACTCTTGAACTACTTTATTTGTATTGGCGCCTTTCCTTCTTTTGCTGTTCATCGTCTGATACAAAAAGGATACACAGCTAGACGTGTGCCTCTTTTAAAGAGGGGGTCAGCCAATACTCGCCGCCCTTGGCTATCGTGTTGATAAACATTATAAGTTTAATGAATGTAAATGGGGTATATTAAAAGTACCTGTTTTCTGGTTAGCCGGCTTTTGAAAACCACGCGAAGTAGAAGAAGATAGTCTATTTTTAAACGCAACTAGATCCATACTGCCTTACGTAATCCGTTTACGCTGAGCTATTATCATTAATCTCGTAAATACTTTTATTATAACCGTGACCACTAGAACCATCACCAGGTTAAAATATGTTTGTTAAAACTATGCTATGTGCAATGGTTTTCCTCGTTTGATAATTGAATCGAGGTTGCCGGTGTGATTAACGAGTGAATTCCAAATAGACAATAACCGTTTATCTCTTTATCAATTACAGATAATACCCGCAATGTGATGTCTGTCTAGACAGAATATCCTTGTGTGCAGGTGAGGAAGTATTGGCAACTGGCAGACAGACGCATATCGATGTTCACCGCCCATAAAAACCATAAAAGGGTGACTTCCCCTATCATGTTTTTCATACTAATAGGTACCAATATTTAAAGATGTTAAATGAATGAGTACAAGGTAACCACCAAAAGCGCCTTGTGAAGGCGATACAAGCAAATGTAATGACTGGCTTTTTATAAAGTGAGTCCAAACTAAACTCATGATCAATTGGGAGAAAACTTTCCAGCCTCATTCAGACAGATGTAAACGAATTTGGAAATATATGTTCATATTTCTTTAGTTCCAGGCTTGTTGAGACTATTTTGTAGATCTACTGTGACTTATTAACCAATCACCAAGTTAATTTAGTAAGTTTACAAAGTTTAATAACACAAATAAAAGGAAACAATTACTCCACCACCTGAAACAATTTAATGCAATTACTTCCTATTACGGAATTATTAAAATAGTTATGTAAGAGTAAAACAATAATAACCATTTTGTTTAAAATTAATAGTCAACAAATTACTGAATAACCTCGCTGAAGCATTAACAGACACGGAACCTTTTACAATAAGTGTTTTAATTATGCTGTGATTTTTTAAGCAATGTTAAATTTTATTTAAGTATCTCGGGTAGAAAGTGTGTTTTAAACCGCATCATGGCCGCAACGGCTGGGGACTGGCGTTCTTATTTATGTACAGCGACACCACTATTATTTAGCCTGAGTAAATACTGCAACAAACATAAAACTTAATAAGTTTGTAAAATGCCCACGCAGTGTTGTGTTGGTAGAGCTGTGCAAGGTAGGCTTTCCGTCAGCTGACAGGCTGTCTAGACGTCTGCCAGGCGCCCGTCACATTGTGTCGAAACCGCAACTCACGCACCATATTTAAACATTTTTTAACGGATAATGTCAATTCAAAAATTCGAATACGTATGTTCGGTTAAAATGCCACCGAAAATTACTTGTATCCTTCGTTCGACAACGTATAATTATGAAGTAGCCGGTTCTTCACAAATTGAGGAGTATTTAATTAAACTGTGCTGCACGGGAGGATTCGGGCTGAGCTGCCTGCCTACCTGCGTGCACCAAATTTGTTTATATTATTTAAAAAACTAAGAGATATGAAATTACGGCTGAAGCAGCAGACAAAAAAATACCTTCACATAATTATTTTCTTTGACTGAAGAAGGGTTGAGTCACGCAGACTGATGTAAAGATTTATTCAGATTCTTCATTTTTCTGTACGAAAATTTGTACCTATGTAGAGTTGCTAACAAAAAGGAATACTACCTACTATAGAAACTGTTACATTAATATAGATATTTTAAAACCTTCCTACCTAGAGTTGTCACAAACAGACGAGTGGTCAACATGTTCAGTGAACATTGCATAGCAACATGGAAGGGACATGGATCGTTTCGTATGACTACATTTGTCCCCTGACAGGTACAGTGCATGAGTGATTGATCAATCGTTTGATTGATTCACTGGATTAGGGGCGCATATATTGTATGTAAATCGAATAACCAAATAAGCAATTATGTCGGTAGCTAATTCAATCTATTGCACGCTTGACAAATGATGGTCGGTTTTGCATGTCAGCTGTTATTTAATAATTGGAACAGGTTTTGTCACGAACAGTTAGCTGCCAGATGAAAGGACACAATTGGCGTCGAGATCGCGAAATAGTAAAGAATTAGTGAGCTACATAGCTGTGTAGTATTGATAGTAATCAGTGGCGCGCATTTTTCTCAAGCGACCAACCGTGGCGTCTAGACTGAGCGGCCCGGAAAGCGGCGGCCGGAAGTCACCGTAAACGCGCATTTCCATTAAACGAATAGTGTACATGCGTACGCGACATGCTCAATTAAAAACGAACTTCACTTGTTTGAAATTCAGAGTAACGGCCCAAAACTTACGATGATTTAATTACAAGTGTATAATTTAAATGCGTCAATTACCTTCATACATTTTTGTAAATTTTGATTGTAAGGTCTTTACCTGCTACTGCATTTACTTATCTTGCTTTTCAATATTTTTGACCAGATTTTTATTTTTTGCACCTGCGACTTTGAGTTTTTGATTGGCATTCCGTTTTGGTGGGTTGGTGAAGTACGTGGAAGGTTGTTATAAGAGTTTCTAATAAGGTACCCGTTACTACACCTTCATAATTCAATGCAAAGTGATATCGCTAGAGTATTGCGTCGACCTTTACTGTCGAAGTGTTCTTGACTCGATTTGATTTTATTTGATGACAACACTGAACCGACATCATTAACGTATTTTTTGTTCTGTCTTGGCACGGTCTCGTATTAAGAAATAAAAAATATGACAACTTCAAGGTTTCTTCGACCTGCATTCCTGAATATAATGGATATTCAAGTTGCTCTCGGAAAAAAGGCTAAGACTTAAACAAATAGCCTGCTTTTGTGTGCTTAAAATTCGAGGAGCGAGGTGCGCATTGGCTCGTAAAACGTTATTTATGTCTACTTAGTAGATATACTAACGTTATTTAAGACGAGGATTTATAAATAAACGAGTGGCTTCCAAAACCAGACAAAGGTGTTCTTAATATTAGAAAAAAAAATCAATTTGGTACCTACATATACCTTTCAAAAATTTAATATTCTACATATTTTTTATTGAAAATTGGTACTTATTATATTGGTATTCATTTCGTCCGTAGGTAACACTAACAGATCATTTGTATTTATTATTTATGGTACTTTTAGTATTGTTTATATACTTTAGAGAGTTAAATATACGATTGAAATTCGAGTATTTCTGTCGGCGCAGGCGTCGTGATGTGTACTAGTCTAGACGAGGGTTTCGTCGAGTGTTGTAACTTTTACACAGGGTGTTGTAAAAGCTGATAAAACGTGTCCTCCCATTAAAAGTTGTAAATGTCGATGTCGAGACAGGTACGAATTC
The DNA here is from genome assembly GCA_916618145.1 of Emmelina monodactyla. NCBI lineage: Eukaryota > Metazoa > Arthropoda > Insecta > Lepidoptera > Pterophoridae > Emmelina > Emmelina monodactyla. The sequence continues at coordinate 5,873,315 of OU745309.1, forward strand.
AATTTGTGTAATGCGTATCATAAGCCTAAACAAATAAACGTTCTTTACCAAGTGCACGGGTAATGACTCAACTTAGATTTTGTATTCTCACGCGAAATTAGTTAAGCTGAGCTAGAATAAATTTACATATTTAAAAACTTTTAGTTATATATTGTAGAAGTGTTTTTTTTATATATAGATCTCCCTATATACTAGTTGTAAGTATTCCTACAAGTGTAATCATGTTAAATTGCCGCAAAATGAGGCACCTCGTTTGTGCTGTAATTTATGGAACAATGTCCACAAAATTACATACAAAAGTCTGCAAACGACGTGATGCAACAATAACCATGTAATTCCATCAGCAAACTATCATTTTCTTGTCAAGAAATAATTCGAATTTTTCTATGTAGCAACATTCTGAAGTTACGCTATTTTATGTTCTGCAAAGCGTTGAATGATTATTATCAAGTCGTTTGACAATCACAAGTTATTTTTTAACAATCTGAGATAAAATAATAAGTCATAAAGCCACGAGTTCTTACGAAATAAAATGTACGTTTAACATATTATTTTACAAAAAAAACTTCATTTTCGATTATAGAAGTAGTCTTAATTATTTACATTTTAGTCAGTAATGTGCTGATGTATCGACGTCCATTCTAAACATGCTTTTCTTCTTTATTTGCCATTAATATTTTAAGAAACTATATCACGATAATCGATTCCTGGATATTATTAGATACCTACTTGTGTCTTTAGTATTACAGCCGTTAAATTTCAAGTTAATGTGTAACAAACTTTATTTCTATATTAAAAACCAAGATACATTATTTTAAGCCAAAATAAAATTTGAGTTAATCTTTTCACGATATATTCACGTCGGTTTGCAAGGTTCAATGTACGACTACATACAAATATTTAATGGTCTTTCATCTGATACAAGAGATTTTAAACTGATATTTAACAAGATCACACATGCATGATGTATATATATCCTGTTGAACTTTAGCAAATGCACGATAATTTATTAAAGCATTTCCAACGCGATTAGTAAACACATAAAACTTTATGTTACGAGGAAATTTATGTAACTAGTTAACATAAGTTAATGTCCAAAGCTTTTTGAGTTTTGTTGGTAATCATTGGTTCCGAGGTGTGTCCAGTCCAGCGTAAGTTGGTGATCCACTGAGTCCTCATCGGCGTGTGCATGCGCAGCACCCCGCGTTACTTCGCTAACACGCTTTCGCACTCAGTGAACTACGTAAATCGCACTTCAAACGCATTTGCAATGGAAATACAAGGGACTTGCACTAAATGGAAGAAATGTGTAAAGTACTAATGGATTAGAAAATTGTACGGTTTGGCAAATTCTTAACCGGTGCAATTCTCTTACCTACTAAATAGAACCATGGTAAAAATACGATAAAAAAGATAGCATAGCATAACTTTACCTGAAATCTAAACTAAAAAACTAGATATTTTTTTCTCAAAAAACAACTATTAACTGACAATAAAAAAGTGAAAGGGTGTTTAAATGTGTTATATTTCTCTACCAAGAAAAACTAATAGTTAGGTACTTAACAAATTTTGATGAAAGATTAATTAAAATGTTGGTACAAAGTAGGTAATTAACGGAAGATTTACGGTGGCACCGCCGCAAGTAAAAGTAACTTAAAATAACAACACGCCACTTTAAAATTATAGTGAGCATACATCATTTTATAAAAAGGTAAGGTAACATGACAACAACATTGAGTTGAAATATCCAACCTCTGCAGGTACCATATACGAATATAAACAGCCATTAGATTTCCGATTACAACGTGATGTATGGCTTCCACGTTGCAGAATGCATTCCGTCTCTGCGCGCGCGCCGGTGCCGTATGAGGCCTAGTTGCGTCAGATAGGTCATGAAATACCAACGTGATGCATTATGGATGGAGTAGGTAACACCGCATACTCATATCAAATGTTTGAATTGTAATATGAAATCTCACCTACTTACAAACACGCATTAATTTATATGAGCACTGGAAGGCGAAAAGTCTGTGAAAGATTTTTACTTTTTTTAGAGTTGATCGGTATTTGCTTTATACGGTTCAAGTATTTACTTTATACTGTTATCTAATCTTTTTATATAAATTATATGTTACAACAGATTTAATCGAAAAAGTAAATAGAAAAACCCGAAATTCGTGCAATCGTCGCCGCTGGCGTTGTCTTTTTGTATGTTAATCATGTAAAGATCTTCTCAAGGCCTTTCTCAGTTTAATTGTCGGGGTCAGATGTGGTCAGAAGTCGTAAAGTGGAGTATTTACATGAAACGCCGGAAGTAAGCTATTTTCTTGTTACCTTCTAGTAATTTGGTACAACTATTAAAGTTGTATAAACAGGTTTTGTTTATTTTATGTACTTACCAACCGTTTATTGTAGGTAAAAAAAGTCTGTTTAATAAAGAACACAAAAACAAACGACGAATTATTATAATAATTATTAGTTTGTTTAAAGTTAGCCTAATTTGGTAATATTGACATAACAATTCTATTTTTAAACTAGGAACAGCGGGAAGACAACACTTTAGTCAGTTACCTACCTAGTGGTCGGTTATAGTTCAAACCTATTTTAGTTACCTTCTGTAAAATAGCTAGTATGGTAGGTAATAGACTTTATGGGTAACGAATTAAATGTAACAAATAAATAGTTGATCGCCATTAATACAAGTTTTTTTTGTCAGCCTTAAAATGAACAAAATATTTATAAAAATTTAGTGTTTGACAACGTTAGTTGCACATTAAACATACATACATAATTCCTTATATTTAAAAAGTGACCCGATCAAACTAGGGTTACATTTTTGACGAGTGTAAAGCACTGAATTTTACTTTATTTTAAAATACTTTTGTGAATTGTTTGAGCTTAGGTATAATAAGGCCGCTCGAATGTAATAGTTAAAAATGATTATATTTATCTACTTATTATCCATTGTGAGATAAAAAGCAGTTGGCGGATATTAAATATATAACAGACATGTATAGTTATGGCTTTTGACGAGTAGGTACCTACATAACATTACATTTTCATGGTTTAGCGATATCTGTCAGTGGTATTTCCAATCTTAGCTTGTTAAACCTTCGATGATCCCTCCTTACGCTGAAGCTCTTGCCGTAGACTAATTGCCTGCCAAATTTCATTAAAATCATAAAATCCAATTTAAGTTTTCCTTAGGAAGACAGCTCCGCAATCCTAGCTTAAATAAACTGAAAAACCTTTTATGAAAATTATATAAAATTTCTAATAATAAACAAATTTTATTAAACACCACTCAAACACTGTAACGTTCTTCATCGTTGCTAAACCTTCATGTCCTCATTTAATTGCACGTGTTAATCAGTTTTATTGCAGATGTCTAAAAGGTACATAGCCGCAGCCTAGACATAACAAATTGTATGACTCGACTAACTTATCTATAGGCACCCAGACTTATTAGCAGTTTGATGTAGGCGGATACATATATATTAGATGACTGTGTTTAGAACAAGGAAAACACACATTAAATAGGTACTCTATGCAATTATGTACTGGTTGCAACGTGTACCACGTGCCAACCGTCTGTGCTCGTAAATTATTGAAATATCGTTAGCTACTGAATTTACAAATCATTACCTTAATGCAAAACAACATTATGTTTGTGTTCATTTAATATGGTATTCCATAAATAACAACTATACGATGCAATTAAGTTTTATTTTTATCATGCTAGAAATATGCATTAGGAAGTTGAGGTTTGAGGCTTTCTATGATTATGTTTCATTTTGATATGTACGGTAGAGCAAGGTACTTTTTTAATAACTATGTTATTATACCTTTTAGCATGTAGTTAAGATTTAGCAGTGTTTCCGCTGTCACTGTGAATGTATATTTTAATTGTAACTTCGATTCCAAGTACTTATAATAATTAAAAAAAATTGCCCAAAAATTATTCTTTTTAAGATTCTCTTAAGGTACGTAAGCCATCGAGTGGTTAAGCTGCTTGTTAAAATGCTAATGAGTATTGTTGTTTTTTTGATTGATTGAACCTGTGCGGTGCTCGGTGGTGGTAGGACGGAGTGCCGTATTCGGTGCCGGGCGTTGTTTACCGGCGCGAGGCCGCGGCGTGACGTAGCGTCTAGACGCCGCGCCCCCCGCGCCCGCACCGCCTCACCGCACCCCCGCCCGCACCCCGCCCGCGACCCCCTCGCGGGCCGCTCTCCCCCCCCGCTGCTTCGATTCGATCAACACCGGTTTATCTTTCGAAACGGTATACCGGTGCTCTTAACGACAAAATGCAATACCATATACATTTTACCATAAATTGTGCCAATCAGCATTAAGTGCTCTTTCCAGGCCGCGCTCGAAACGCTACTGTTCATGCATAATAAATGACAGACACTGCGAATTTCTTAACAAGCCGTATTTTCTGTACGTAGTTATATTTCATGTATTTAAACGACTATAACGACTCAACACATAATAAAATTGTGTATTTAGGTTAATTAATTAATGTGGGCCAGATTCAGCGACTCGGTTTCTTTATTTTCTTTTAAGAAGCGATACAGGAAATGCCTTTTTAAAATTCAGAAAATTATTAACAGTATCGAAGTAGTAAAATTTTATAGGTTTGCCGAAGTCGAAGTTATAATAATTTGGTCAGCTGGCTGGTTTGGGGAGTGCATAAATTATTTGTTTGTCTAGAAGACTTTTTATTATTATTTTATTTTTAGCAAAGTTAATCTTCCGATTATTTAGGTACGTGCCTATTTGTATTAAAAATAAACACAAAGATAAATTTCTGACAGAAATAAGGCCAGTCTGCAGGATTAAGAAAATGTTAGCTCAACTAAGTATTCAAAGTCTGGAGATCTTGAACTAGGAGGTCGAATTCTTATTACTTTATGGCTTAATCGATCATTCTTACCTTAAATTTTAATCTTAGACAATTACGGATTCCGTGAAGCTACTACGATTGCGTCCGATAAAAACGGATTTCCCCCGAGTGACGAATTCGGGAAAATCGAGAACACCGATGACATTCAACGGTGACATTGTGTTCAAGAGATGAACTTAATAAAAACTAACTTTAGGATATGTAGTAGTAATTAAATATGTTAATATATGGGCTGCAACTACAGACTGGGATGGCTCAAAAACAAATGTCTAGCATTGGACATTATTTGTTATTGCCACGCGCAATATTGGCATACGGCGTAGTGTGTCAACTACGCCGCAGTAGTCCGTCGTCTGGTTATTATTGTAGCCAAAGAGGCAACAGACATGGGAATCACCTATTTCAAACTAGGATTTACACCGCAGCCATACTTTAAGTCTTGGTACGAATTAAATCAAATGTCAAAGGACCTCTCATGTGTAATCAGGAGTTCCGACTTCTATGCGGACGGTTACGAGGTTCGATTGTACAAATTTTATATGATTGGTTTTTTAATACTTAATTGCATTTCAAAAGAAAAATGGTCGGAAAGTAGAAATAGCGAGCACTCTCGCATATAGGCTTCCATTCAAATTTCAAGAATTCAAACTTCTTGCCAAATTTTAGGATAGAATGCTCGATTTTCTTGGGACTGGTATAAACGGTCGTACCTTTGCTTGAATTCAAAGACATAGAAAATATTTTTAATTAGGTAAGTTTCTACGCGTGTATGCGTAGTTGTGATCCGGATAACTGTGTGGACAAGCCAGTGAAATAGTAACAGACAGCCCTGGGCTGCGCATTGTTTAACCATTGCACCTTCGATAAACAATTTACAATGGAAACTGAATGCCACTGACTATGTGGTTCTAGTGTTTGTTTGATAACTTTGTTAGTTTAATTAATAAAACCTTGTTATATTTATTTAAATATTAAACTTATATTTATTTATTCAAATAAGTAAAAAAAGATTTTTTCTTAGAAAAAATACTGATATTGTTCCTTCTGTTTAAATGTTTATCATGTAGGGATATACTTATTTCGTTTACGATTATGAACATTTGAAAATGTTGATTTAAAAAAATTATTACTTTAATCATTTTAATGAATAATTAAATTAAAGTTATATTCAGCCCCTTGATTAAAGTGTGAAGGCGACTAATTCTATGTAACCGGTAAATCCTATCCTAAAATGTGGTCCTGCGAATGTCGAGATCGCAGCTAAGCAAGAACATTTTATAGATCCTAATAAATATCCAAAATTAGTCTGGCTCGTAATGTGGTTAGGAATAGGTATGTTCAGAATAATAAAATAACACTACTAATCAGTCTCGTTTATATTATGGGAATTCATTATTCAGATTGTTTAGATATTTATATATTTTTCATTATTTTTATTTAGATTCACAATTTAGACAGTTGTTAGTAAATTGTTTAACTATTTACAAAACCGCGTCATTCTAAAATAAATATACCTAGATAATTTTATTTATTTATTTATGGAGTATTGTAAACCACTACTTATTCATTTATTGTATTCTACACATTAAAACAAATAAAAAAAACTCATACCATTTTTTAATTTCCTCCTCAAGTTATTATAAACAGTAGGTATTATAACCATTAATATTTTATCTTCTTGCCAAAATGCTTTTAAAAGGATTATGAGACATTAATAAACGGATTACATTAATTCAAGTGCGGGATTAGCACACCCGCTATTTGACAACGGAGGTCTAGCGCAGTCGCAAGTCGCTGCCCAAGGCTTTCCTTACAAAACTTAGACGCAATTTTATCAAATGACACTATATTATTTTCAATTTTATTGCAATTCAAAATGATAAATAAGACTACTTTTTGATATAGCTATATAACTACATAATAAAAAAAAGAAACTCCGTTTTTTTAGTCTCTTGACTGTTGTATTCAATTGACAAGTTTGAGGTTTTACGTAACGTTTGTCTAGACTACGTGAGCAGCTCTTGCTGTTAATGGGAATAATAACTTTACTAATTTAAAAAATGGATTCAAAGCAAGTTGGAAACAGAGTGGAGTACAATGGTCATAGAAAGATCCTAAACTAATTAGAGTTAAACATTTGTTGACGAAAAAATATTTCTTTTGATACAACCTTTGAAATTGAAATTGATACAACCGCCTCCTTTAATTGGATCTAGGTTATTGAAGTATATCTTGTCATAATACAAATCGCTTCCACACTATTAACAGGTAGTTACTTTATTAACTTGAGGATAATATGAACAATGGTAATCTTTGTGTTTGTTGAATAGGAATGGGTTGCCCGATGAATACGTTAGGGGTACCTATGACTATATATCCATTAGATAAACGAACATTATTAATCTATTAGTTCTCTGTAACCTTGGTCCAGACAGACACAATGAGCAATCAGTCGTCTCTATTAAAAAGTTACACAACGAGTGATGGCGGCGGCGCATCTATTCAGCACAAATATCTCGGTTCATTGAGAGTTCAAGGCCTCGATAATGCTACCGTGCCATTCAGAATGAGACAATACCATTGTTTTTATGTTTCTTCAGCCGTTCACACACGTATATTCTAAAATTTGCCAAACAATAAAATTGCAAAGTTTTGTTAATGGATACGTAAACTTGGATTGATTTATAATGCATATCCTTGGTAACAATCTATACGATATCAGTTGACGCAATTAGTGTCAACGAACTTATTATACTGTAAAAAATCGATGTGCCCTAACGTTGGCCTTTAACAATACACACATATAATTTTGCAAATGCTTACATCGAGAATGTTATTCTCAGATAAGAAGGAGCATGGCCAAGTAATTTGCAACGTCGATGTCCTGGTTGAGTTTGTCCATTCGATGCACGACGTCAATAACACACAACAATAGCCGGCAGCGCATGATCAAGTGCGCAATCATGATTCCGTGCAGGGTCCTCGTCGTGGTGAAAGCAAAAAATATGAAATGTCCTCGTGCCGCCAAATCCGCGTGCCTTGTGCTGCGCGCGCGCACGCGTGCTGATTACATATCGCGCGTGATGCATCGGGATAGTCGCCCGCGCTGGCAGACTGCTACCGAAATTGGGGTTATGCATTTTTTGTGATCGCGAGCGGCGAGTTCGATCGCCGCGAGGTCGATGAGCCTTCCCTCCCCCCCTGCAGACCGCACCCCCTTCAGTACCCTGGCTCGACCAGTTCCACCACAAGGTGCAGCCAACCCACCCTACATAGCTACCACCTGCCAGACGCTCGGTACGTATAGCATCAAACCAGAAGAACGATCCACTCCTGCGCACCGCTCTTTGGGAATATTATTAAATCTGACACGACTGCTCTGGCTGTTGTACCTACTAAGATTTCTTATGTCATAACAAAATAAATAAAAAATACGATCGTTGATTACGAATCTTAGTGCCAACTAAACCATAAAATGAGGCAGCGAAAGTTGAAAGTAGGCTGTTAAAACACAATATCATATATTTTCGCCTATTTGCGTAGAATAATGTTCACAAACATGGTGGCATTTACGACCAATAAAAACGACCCATGCAATGCGGTAGTAACACGTTGGTAAGTATTACAATAAAATTGACTTAAATCTCTGTATTTAACACAAAGTTTCTTTATATCTTTAGTTGCGTAACTTTAAACCTTCACGGTGTTACATACATCAATAAATCAATGTCAATTTCCAACACATACCTACATATTAAGTAATTCAATTTCTTATTAATGTTGGTGGGGAATATCTTCTCCGCTTTACCTATAAATTTTTGTTGGTCTTCCCAATTAGTACTTGCTGACAGGTTGAATTTTAAATTTGTACCTACAGACAAAAATATATGAATTTGGATTAGGCACTACATGCACAAAAGCAAAGCATTCAATACGTTAACGACCTAAGAAAAGGTTTCAGCCTATGAAGTTAATCGTCAATTTCTTCAAGTATGCTAGACTCGGTGCTGGCTGCAAACACAACAAGCAACAAAGAAAGAGCAGTCAAGTTGGCTCAGTCAGGTATCTGCCATACAAGGCATTACGGCTTCCCGATAACAAGACGATGCATCTCCCACTATCTACAGCCTCAATTATAGTTTATTTCCATTGCTCTACGATATTTCATCACTTTAATTTAAAACATTAAAATCATGCCTTTTTATACAACATAAACAACACAGTCATCGTATTACGCATTGTCTGCTACAACCGTAGCAACTACGTCACCGTGTGAACATATTAATCATAAATAACTTCAATTATAATTTTAAAAGAATTCCCATTTATCTGTGCCATTTGTAATGTCATGTCGGATACCCATGGAGACACGCCTCCGCACCAACTCTTTAATTGGCAACTTTGTTTTTCTGCGGCGTTTTGAAACTATTATGTTTTTATAACTGTCAAGATGGAGTCTGCAGATAAATGTATGTGAATGGCTTGTCTAGACGTGCCATCCGTCTACTCCCAGCTTAACAGGACTACGAAATAAGTAACCATGAAATGTGTTTCGAATAACTATGGAATTGAAGTTTATTTTTGGCTTACGGAATTGACAGCTCGATTTTTTATGGTTAGGTTAAGCAAATTTGCACAACTCTTTATTTAATTCAGATTTATAAATATAAATTAATATTCTATAATTAGTATATAGGTAAAGGATTAGATACTTATTGAATATTGATAAAATTTGTAGATATTTTACTTAAAAAAACTTATGTTTTAAATATTATAATATTACTGATACCAACTGGAGCAACGTGGGGTATATCGAAAAGGCAAATACCCCAACACAATTACGCTAATAATGTTACTATTTATGCTGTCCACGAAACTTTCTAAAAATATTCTATATAAACGAAATAAAATATTTTTCGATTTAAGTCTTCCCCGAATAGATTTAAATCTTAAAACTAAGCGAAATATAATCCATGTAAGGCTGGAGTCAATCCATCATACTTATCTAGATTCATCTCTAGGAAACTCTATCTTTTTGCAAGTAGACACCGAACGAACGCAAAAAATGCACTTGAATTTAATTCGCATATTATTCGCTCGCTCTAACTGACCAAAGTATCCGTCATAAAATTTTTACTTAAAGGTAATAAATTAACAAGTAGTGCTTTTAAGACGGTTTATCTGCCGTTAAAATTAAATGTGTTTATTTATATTTTGTAGTTCTCCTTTTCTGGTAACCTCAACAACTAATTAACGTTTTATATATAGCCAAGCTTTCGCCGCGGTTTTGTACCCGTAAAAAATAGTACCGCGTAGATACAGGATAGAGACTTTTATATTAATAACAAAATGTCTATGAGGTTTTTTACATACTGTTTTAAACTGAAAAGGAGGCGCAGAACTTGTATTCGTATAAACTAATTAAATTTAATGTATAAACTCACAATTTAAATTTAATGAAAAAAAGGTAAGTATAGTCGAAATATGTTTTCGTTTTCAAGAAATGTCTGGAAGCATAGTTCGGGTTCTCTGTAAATATTTAATGAACCAAAATGTTATTTACGTCCTTGAGATCTTAAAAAATCTGCTCAAAAGTACCTAAATTTTTAAAATCCATTCTTATTTTATTCTTGAGCGATTATTTTATTAGACTTATTACTTATTATGGAGTTGGTATCTAAACTATATTAAAAGTTTACTTATCTTAAGACTTATTTTAGATTTCCTAATTTTTAAAACACTTTTATCCTGTCTTAACATATTTTTTATTAAGCACTATTACTCCACGTTTATTTTTTGGTACAAAATACATTTCTCTAAGATCTCTTACATGTCACAGATGTAATGTTTCACATTACATAAAAAGGTATTTAAACATTTTGTCTTTGAGATTAATAATTTGTAGATTTCTATTCGCTTATACAATGAACGCATACTCACTGACTTAAAAAATAACAATCATAACACCGCAATAAATAACTAATTGTATTTAAAAAAGGTTATCTTAATTGGATGCAAAAAAAAAACTGAATTATTTCATAACGCTAAAATGTTTGTGAGAATTAAACTTTTAAACATGTTTGATTATGCGCGAGGTATCTTACAGTTAATTTAAACTAGGCGAAACATGTTAAATTCTTGAAATTAAACAATTAATAAAAATAGCACTTAAATGTAATTATTTCGCGATAATATTCATGAAATTAGTTCTTTTCCGTGTCTGCGAGTATTTTAACGAGGACGGTCAGTGTTTAATGAAATGATAGTGATGCGTTGCTATGAGTGATGACGAGTCAGTGAACGGCGTCTAGACAGCGCGCAGACGGATTTTTGATGCGCGTCGCCGTGACGCAGCGCCCGCGCACACCAAACTGCGCACGTAACCACCGTGCATCTGCAATCAATTATACTCAATTACCAAACTATAGACTGAACATACGAAATGATCATTTATTTAAAGAGGGACAGAAAAACGTACGGGAAAATCTTTTCTTAGAACTAATGTTAAATCAACTACGGGTTTTTTTGCTATTAACGTCCTAAAAGGTTTTGTTTTTAAACATCTTGGGATCGGTAATTTTATAATGAGTAATCAATGAATAAACTGCCATTTATTATTTTAGGACTTTATAATGAAATCATATTGTTTTATTATAATTAATTCTGCTGCAGAAATAAGACTGGATCTATACACTTTGGAATTAAATATATAAACTACATATTAGCCTTTTTATTAGTTAATTATATGTATCTTAGGAACAGTTCATTTAAGCTTCTTAAGTGCTTTTAATTAAAAGTTTATTCACTGGTAAATACAATTTGGGGGGTCGAATTAATATAGTTGTTCATGTAATTATTTCTTATTTAGTACATTATCACCTAATTTGCATAATTAACACTGTATTTTTATACTTTACTACATTTAAACGAGACTCGCTTGTTGAACACATTAAATGGACCAGACAAAAATAATTTTCCAACACCTTTAAATATGATTATTTTAATGTTCCTTTCGGTGAAGGTTCTTAACCGCTTTTCATTGATTAGGTATATGAGGTATTGATTAAAGTGTTCATATTTGGTTTTGCAAATACGACATCAAACAATAAAAAAAGATGTACAGACGAACTCGTTTTAATAATTCTTATCTCAATTCAACTATCAAATATCATCATCTATCTGAATGCCATAATAAATATAAACATGCCTATAATATGAATAAACTTTGCTCTATAACTCAGTGAGATGTTTTTTCTGTCTGTCTGAAGCGAGTAACCAGGCATTATCACTTGTTGATTATACAAAATGAATGCAACGTCTAGCCTCGGTCACTACACTTTATAATTAATCTTACAAGACATATTCTATACTTTATTTCTTATTTACCTTCCAATTTACATATTAACATGCTTCTTGTTTTATAAAATAAAATGAATTAGTCTCATTTCCGATTCCATACCAACGTTTTTACAATAGTTTTAATGCTTATATTATACAATCACTTTGCACTAAAAAATATAAAGGTATATCCATATTAATAACATTAACAAATATAACGTATATAACATAGATTTAAAACTTAATAATATTTTACAGCCTTGTTTGTATCGATACAATAACACTTCAAAGTTCAAATGCCAGACATATCCCAAATAGGTGCGTTATTAATATTTTTGTAATAACACAGTTGAATTTGTTGAATAATAGCTTTGATGCAAAAAAGTAATGAACCGGACTAGATCATCATTGTGGCGAGAGCGGGCCGCGGGTGGCGGGGGGGCGTCGCATTTCTAGACTATGACTCTGTAGTCTAGACTAGACCAGACGAACGGAGGTCAAGAGCTAGCTTTCTAGCCTCTTAGTACATTCACCATGGAGGCTCGGCGGCCATCATTCAGCATTTGTTGCGCCTGCGACTGTCTGTCATAGTCATTTATTGATAAACTCGACTTTTTTCTATAGGTAACTTATGCCTGTTTTCCCAACGTTCCCTAAAATTTAGGGGTCACTTAAAATATTTCAAAGGCCTATAAAATATCTAGTTGTAGCTTAATTAATTATTTTTAATTTTCAATTTATTGTTAGTTTATATTTATATATACCTAGAAAATGTTGTGGTAAAATATTTACATTTAGGTGTTGTTTAAAATGTGTTGTCCCTTAAATTTAGGTGACGTTGATGAAAACCTTTAGTATACCTTTCATCAGGCATAAATATTCTAATGACGTGACAGTTACAGATTTACTGTAGCAGTACCAAATATAATTTTCTTTAAAAAATATTATATACTAACATTGTCTGAAACTTAAGCTCGTTATTAAGTTCGGTAAGAAAACAAAGAGAGTTTCACCATTTAGAGAGCTGTGTATTATTTCAGGTGCGATCATAAAAGGTATCACGATAATGGGATATTTGACCCTCGTGTTACGTGCTACAAAAATCTGGTGGAAAACGAGGTATTCAGTCAGAATGTAAGTAAGTACTTACTTGAGGGCTGGGATTATCTAACCTAAAATATAGGTAAATAACGCAAAACAAAGCATTTTGCTAACAACTTTGCGCACTTAGCCTAACCTGCTAAAGTAACTAAAACTGGGCAAGTATCAAAAGCATAAAAAAAAACTTAGTAAGTATTTTACGTGTCTTTAATGATGCCACGTAAAGCTCTAAGAATAGCTGTAATTAAAAGTTATAGTGTTAATAGATTTAGCTCCCGATACCAACCTACCAAACATCAACCGTCTACACTCTCGTTTAATTATAAAGAAAAACCTGAAAATTGTATCAGTTTTATTTAGATTTGTGTTTATTATTATTTAATAATCGCACCTTAATTATCTAAATTCCTGTATTAAGTAACCGGACGCACTTTTTATGCTAAGTATAATGGAAACCCTAGGAGCCAGTGGTCACACCTCTTCATACCATACATGTATATAGAGACGTATGTATGTATGTATGTATTTAGCTCTGGCGGCATCTCCGTGGTAACCCGACAATGTTCCTGAACTCAGAATATACAACACCAGACATCGCTAATTTAAGTGTTGAATAAAGCAGGTGCTAACTTGACTGACTTTGCATGAGATCTTTTGGAGATTTTCAAATGTACCTCTATATCGGCAATGCAAGGGTGTAAAATAAGTAGTTTTGAGTATGAATATATTTTGATTACGTATTTGCATTAAACACCGTAACATTTAAACACTAAATATCTTAAAAATCTGGACTTTAGTAGTTAGGGTTACGTTCCACAAATCAGTACTGCGAAGTATAAATACTTTAAGGAGAGATGCGTTTTAAATAAGAATATGACACGCGTTGAAATCTTTTACATGAAAGTGCGTTTCGCATGCATGTCGGTTTATATTAATGGAAAGGGACCGTTAAAAATAAAAGCATGTATAAATATAAAATATTTTACAGCTTAAATTATTATTATGTATAAAAAGCTAGTATAATACTTTTTGTTGTCAGTTACTTAATAATTGGTACAACTTGTTAAAACCCATTGACACGTACAAGTTCAATTACAAATAATATTTGATAATTCAATTGCCAATTTATATTTATTGTCTTTTATTCATTTATCATTTAGTGTATTTGTCTGTAGTGGCGGGTTCTGAGTGTCATGCGTCCGCGTAGTCCTGACTAGTTCTGAGGTCTACCGTCGCCGCTGGCGCTGCCGCCGACTTATAGTTTATCTTTGTGAAGCCGACGTGACTCCTCAACTCCGCCGCTCTTAAAATAGCCCCGTCTCCTAGGTGATACAGGGCAATAAACTACCACCGCTACCTAGCTCTATTGAAACAAAAAATGCTGATATTTGAGCTGAATAACACACTCATATAGTGTACAGCTAGACTTTTTTCGGATAGATATGAACATTTGTAATTTGATAAAGGCTAGACCAACTGTGTGTCAAACAAACAAGAGCTGAATCACCCCACTTAATACTGGCATGTATCCAAAACCACTGTAAATTTGAATCTTATGTACAGGTACGCACTGCTACGAGTTATATTTTTAAGAAGTAAACACTTTTTAAGTAAACCATTACGCCTTTTCTCCTTTTAAATTAAGTTGCGAAGGTGGTTCGTTTATGTATTTCGTCGCATGTATCGCAGAAACCAGCGCAGCTGTCGTCAGACTAATCTTTCATTTACAATTACATTACCATCTTTTTGCGAGTCTGGCTCGGCGCAGCGTGTGTGGACAACTGCAGCATAATTCTATATAGAATGATGACCACTGTATTTTTACGTATTTCATGGCCATTTTACCTCTCATGAAAGTCACAATTAGCAATTAAGTTTAAAAGTAATATTTGTAAATAATATTTAATGAATATAAGTAAATGTTGTTTCTTGACTCTTTGTCCGCTCATCAAAGAAACTACAAAAAAAAACTAGAAAATCTCTATCAAGGCATTCCGGCAGAGTACATACTGTACACATCTCAACCATTTTTTCTTTAAATTTATAATATAATTGTACGTGTTTTAGATTAAAAGATTGTTATTTCAGGCGTCAATCCAAATGTA
This sequence comes from Emmelina monodactyla, assembly GCA_916618145.1. NCBI lineage: Eukaryota > Metazoa > Arthropoda > Insecta > Lepidoptera > Pterophoridae > Emmelina > Emmelina monodactyla. The sequence goes on from OU745309.1 coordinate 5,888,765, forward strand.
AGTGAAACAACACTGCAGCCTGATTCCCACGATGATGCTCTTGCGCAGACGTTCACACATTTTTATCAACATTTCTATAACAACCGCAGACAGGAAAAAAACCACGTTAAGTTTTTGTTTAAACTTAAAACAATATGGAATGACAGATAAAACTCGTTCCAACGTTTTTTAATTCAATAGATCCGGTGAATAAATATAGCAAACTCAAAAAGTCAATTACAAAGATTCCTTTTAAGTATGTAAATGAAATCCTAACCAACAGGTATTTATGACTTCAGTCTCTATTTAACGTAAATGCTCCTATTAACGACCTACCTTAAAATTTGTACTCTATTACCGACCTATTTTTTCAATCACTCATATTAGACTTAATATAGATTCCATAAAAAAATTAACTTAAAAATTTGGTTGGTAGTTTTAGTGGTCAACAAACAGAGAAAATTTGTCTTGTCTAAATAACCAATGTTAGCAATAATTTGACATTAAATGAGTGCCGCTCGACACCGACGCACTTTCCATAGTGACGCGTCTCCAGCCTCGTAAGCACACCGAAATATTACTTAAGGTAAATAACAAACTTAAAGTTGATTTATCTGCTTGCTATCACATAAAAACTATAATACATATATTCGTTTTCGAAATATCATTGAATTTTAACATTTTTGTTGGTTTTTTTGGCATAAAATCATATCTTAATTAAGGGCGGTAATAGGATCCAAATTTCATAACTTGACTCTATTAACGATCCATGGCATTATTAGAAGTTTGTAATTTTCATATTTGATTCTATTACCGACTCACAGCTGAAAAGAAATAACAAGAACCATTTTTATAGAAACATGTAACCGCATAGGCGCAAGCAATATACCTCTGCTCAACTAGAAGCTGCGCTGCTAGCTGTAAATGAAGGAAGCAGGATTTACGAAGCTTGAAGACCTATGGCATACCGAGAAAAACTACCGTGACAAGACAAATAATAAATATACAAATGAACATTGTGGTAAACAATATTGTTCAACGAAAGACGACGAAAAAAGACTTATGGACTGGATTTTCTATGTCGGAAAGTCAGGTTTTCCTGTAACAAAAGACCAACTGTTAGAAACAATTGCAAAATTGGGGGAAACTTAGAGCGCTCTTATCCTTTCAATGATGGTGTTCCAGGGAGAGGATGGTATCTTAAGGTTATATCTAGGCATCCTGCCATTTCAAGGCGAATTGAATTAGCCTACAAGCCGATTTTAATTGCGATGAGACGGGATTCTTTTTATGTCCAAAGAAAAACAGGTTTTCGTCCGAAAGGGCAGCAAGGAAGTATATTATGTACGACTAGTGGCCGCCCGCGACTCCGTTCGCGTGAAAGTCGGTTTCCCGTGGGGATGAAAAGTTTTCCCGCGGTAAAAAGTACCCTATGTGTTATTCTAATGTATAACCTATATTACTGTAAAGTTTCATCCCGTCCTGTAGTTTTTACGTGAAAAAGTAACATCCTAACATACACACATACATCCACACATCCATACATACTCACAATCTTTTACTTTTATAATATTAGTAGGATTATAATATTAAGATGTTGATTTTAAAACTGTAATAATGTCTTAATATACTTTTAACTGCATTTTTTTCATTTTTTCGTTTAGATGAAGGGGAAATTTTTATGGGTCGGTAATAGAATCAGAAAAAACGGTAATAGAATCAAACCACATCTTTAGGTCGGTAATAGAATCAATTGCTCTTTCGGATTAAACAATTATTTAATAATTACTGTGTAATAAAATACTAAATTGAAGTATCGAATCCAACAGAACACTTTACAAAGATTGATATTAAATAAAAACACCTTAACTAACCTATCAGTATCTATCTATTTACTCAAAGTTATTCCTAAGACAGCTTAAAGGGGCGGTAATAGGAGCATTTACGTTAATTTAGAAAATCACATTTGGTTGGAATCAGATTGGTGAATACGATATGTGTTTTTAAGGTGAAAACTGTGGCGGTCCTATGGTTTTGTGGTTACGTTGCGAGGTTTCATTGGCGGAGTCCCGGTGTCTCCGTGTAGACCCCGGTGCACACTTGTTCCTTTTCTGTCTGCAACCGCGCCCTGCAAATTACTAGCAACTTTGTAACTCAAAAAGAAACGACATGGAACTGGATGCCGATTTAAATCATAAGTGTGGAACCAGTCTTAGGCTGGGATAAGATGGGTGTGATGAGAATGCTTTTAATAACTTTTACATGTTACATTTTTTGCCTCGTCTGGGTCTTAATATGTTAGTTTCAAGTGTAAAAATAATACACGTCTATATTTCCCACTATTGGACAAAAACCACGTTGGTGATTAGCGAAAGCAAGATTAAGAAGTTTAATGTGGTTCTAAGTATTAAAAAAATACACCGATTGAGATTATTTAATTCTAATCATTCGTAGGGTTTTCTGACATGAACGTATTTTTGATAAAGTATATTTTTGATAAAATAACATATTGGTTTACAAGCGACTGGAAACTTAAATGGTCTTCATAAATAATAACGTATTTGTTTTCTTACTTGCAAGATGATTTCCATGAATTTAAGTTACCTACACATGCACAGTCATGATTCACAATAATTACTGACACGATATTTCGACGATTCATTTACTCATTACGTAATCTAACCATAATTTGCCATTGCGAAGAAAAGGTCAGGTTAAAATTAGAAAATCACATTTTTAATAAATCTGTAATTTTATAGTTCGTTATGCAAGATTCAATTTCATATCAGTGTTACTAATGTTTTTTGTACGACCAAGCAGACCTTCTGGCTACAGTACTCACAGCAACTTACAACGCCCGATCTTTAGATATTATTTAAATATTTTACAATCATAAAAAATATATGATAGTGTCAGTATATAAAACTAGCTTTTGCAAATGGTGTGGTAACATCGTGTCGGATCGGGTGCGGTCGGGAAGAACCTTACAATGGATGTATGGAGGCGGCACCGAGCGGCCGCGAGTGCAGGTGATGCACTGCCGGGCACTCCGCTCGCTACCCGGCTATGTCCTCCTGGTACTTTCAACCTGCTAAATAAATGATAACTTGTTATTTTTTGCATATCAGTCAAAATTTAAGTTTAAGCAATAACAAGTTAAACAGGAAAGTATGTATTTTTTTAAATATGTTTAGAGTTAATACATTACAAACATAGTTTGTTCGCAATATTTCTTCTATTAAGTTGTTTGTCCTGTACGCGTATTCGAAAACCAAGACAAATAAAATGCCATTATTTACTTAGCCTAGCCAAAGGTACCGCTGTAGACTGAGTGATCAAATATTTATTTTTCAGTAAATAATCTCCAAGTTGTACAATGGAAAAGGCCGAATTGCATTGAAAGGCCGCGGCGGGGGTGTCGGGGGGCGCCGGCGGCGCGGGGGGCGGGGCTCGTCTAGACAGGCTGCAGACGCGAGAGGCTGCGGCGCGACGCACGCACACACGCGCGCGCTGCAGCCGTGTACGGACGCGCACGCACACTCGCGCCGGCTGCAGTCTGGCTGGCCTCCGAACCAATGCCCGCTTTGAACTTGATGCAAAATGTACTTGCTAATGTCCAGACTTTTTTACTTTGATCCTGCATGGATTAAAATCATACGTTTGATATGAAAGGGAGAAAATCTTTTGGTTTTTTTCGTTATTGAAATGCTTTTTCTTTCTTAACAGTTGATTATCTATTAGATCTAAATCGTGCTATTAAGTTACCATTAGTATAGGTATTCTAATAAATATATTGGCTCAATTTCGATTAAACATAATTGTTAGTTAAGTTTTCATTAGAGAATAGATACAAGGTTAAAAAGGAATAAAAGCTTTTATTAAATTAATTCTCAAGTAAAGTCGTGGGTGGAAAAGATCTTAAAACTCTACGATTCTAGATTTACTTTTGAGCTAATACCTAACTCGTATTTCTAAAGCTTGAAGATATGAAACTTTTAATTAACTTGAATAAAATCCTGTCAGTAAACATCTCTGTCTCGGGGCTATTATCCTTTTTCAGTTGTTATCAGCATGTCACAGACTTCACGAGCACACACAACTTTGAATAAAAAAATAAAACAATCCCTTTGCGAAATAAGTTTTTATTAGCGGGTAAAAATATTAAGAGCTAGTAAACATATAAAAAGTTTTAATGGAATTATACAACTTTTTACTTAAAATACCTATACATTTCATATCAATGCAATTTAAATTATTTTATTTAAAATAGGATAAGAAAGGAGTTGTCATCTTATGGTTTGAATTGCAAGTACCTATTGTTTGTTTAAAATATGTAAATAATTTACATTTCACATAAACGTCTAATAAATCTAGACATTTGTTAAGCGCCATATCGTAGTTAATATCACATACATAGCTACTATAACTAAATAGCAATTAAATTCAAATCTCAGAAAACTTTCCAGTTATAATGATATTTGCTCTCTGTAAGCCGTGCTAGACACACCTTGCTTATTGAAATAAATATGAAACTTTTTCGTGTTTGCAGGCAGTTACGTATCAAAAAGCCTTTACAGATTCAAAAATCTTAACAGTTTTAAAAGTACTTTCCAGATAAAATCTGAGATTCGATAAGATATTGTCTCAAAAATACCTTTAGTCTCTTCTCTTTCTTTATAGTGTACAGGAAAGGGATGGAAGATGTTCCTTAAAGTCACCCTGCAAGTTTCGGCCAACAGGAAGCATTTTTTAACATTTTTTCCTTATTGTGCCCGTAAATTGGACACACTATGTATCATGCGCACGCACACATGTAAATGTGTAATACGGACAATATTTAAAGAATACTTGTGCGTAAGTGTGTGAATAAATTGGTCGGTAGTTTATTTTGTTGTGTCTGGGGTTTAGTCACCACACGAAATCACTGTTTATTAGCAGCGTGACACACTTTTTCTTACAAAATTTTATTAAACGGGTTTGATATAGAAGGTTTCTTATTTTTGTATATTAAAATAAAGCTATATTTTTCATAGTCGATTGGGTGGTACCATTTGTACAACGAAGAAAGCATTCGGAAACAACAACAAGAAGGTATATCCAAAATACATGATAGAATTTTGGAAGATTTATCTTGACGCACATCAAAATTAATCGGCATAAAAAATCTAAATTTAGTCTTCAGCCTAGTCGTTATATTTTAATATTTAAATGAATGTTAGTTGACAATTTTTTAATACATAACATCTTTCAGTCTCTTGACCATTTGTCTCAGAGAAAGAAAATAATGTCAAAAATTTCAGAAATGTAGCAGCACCGACACTATTCGCATAGAACAATAACTACTTCCAATTCACAGTCAAATAAATCCAAATATATAACAATATAAATTGTAGAAAGTAACAATAGTCTGCTGGACTTAACGGTCTGGTACGTCCAAATTGGGGAATAAGATCAGTTAGTCTAGCCAAAACTAGGGTCAGAATAAATCTAGACTTTTGTAGGCAACTTCTGACATTTCATCGGTTTCTAGTTTCGAAACAAGTATTTTATTAATCCTTGATCCCCAACTGTAAAACACAAATCTAAAGACTATTCTACCAATAAATGTAATAAATTTGAATATCTATACTAATATTATAAAGCTGAAGAGTTTGTTTGTTTGTTTGTTTGTTTGTTTGTTTGTTTGTTTGTTTGAACGCGCTAATCTCAGGAACTACTGGTTCGAATTTAAAAATTCTTTTTGTGTTGGATAGACCATTTATCGAGGCAGGCTTTAAGCTATATAACATCACGCTGCAACTATAAAGAGCGAAGAAATAATGGAAAATAGGAAAAAAACGGGGAAAATTATTCATCCTTGAGGGCTTCCGTTGCGTGCGCTGCGAAAACGGTTCTAGAAAACAAAAATATATGTATGAAAGAATTAAGGGAACTTTTTACCGCGGGAAAACTTCGCATTCCCACGGGAAACCGACTTCTACGCGAACGGAGTCGCGAGCGGCCTCTAGTTATATAATAATCATTGAAACGGAAAATTATTACCATTATTGTTTTATTAACATAATAGTAGTAATCACCAATAAACCCTCAATTTATTGCAAAAAACCACATACACAACGGAGAAAACTCACGCAGTTCATGTAAAAAATCTTTCTACAACAAACGCAAACTGCAAACTTCCAAAGCTATTAGTTACGCCTTTAAATTATTTACACTCGACGATTTCTTCTGTTTAAATGACTGCTAGATTCATTTAGACAAAGGTATACAAAGCAGAATGTAGTGTCTGAGATAAGGCGAGGTCAATGATCGGTCCAACGTAAACATTGGACTATCAACAGATAGCGGTGCACACTTGTGTTACCAATTACCGTGGCTCAATTAAACTACTGTTCCACACTGAAACGTCTAGCAAATTCCTATAGCCTGAAGTTATCTCCATTTGATACAAGATTTACGAACGTCACTTCATTGTTAATCGAAACTTATTCACAGTTCTATCTAAAATATAAAAATAAACGCATTGCTCACAAACAGGCAGATGAGAATGAATCTATTCTTATAACAAAACTAAAAAAATATTGTGATGTATTTATTTACACAATAATAAAGTACAAAAAAGTAATCAAAAATAATAATAATTGGTAAATAAAATGAGAGTACCTAATGTACTAATAGGACGTTGTCACAAAAATAAATAAAACGTAAATAGCTCTATAAATTAGTGCTGCCTTTATTCTTGTCCCTCATATTTTTAATTTTTTAAGTTAAAGAGATAAGGGAAATATCCCTTTCGTACCTCTTTAAACATACGCAAGGCAAACTACAAACCTTTTGAAAAATGTCGTAAACCTGCATTTTTTGTTTAAATGGACTTGATTACAACAGTTTTTATAAAGTGTAGTTCAACACCAATGTTCCATATTAGGATCTTTTTATTATCGTTTTTAATGATGTCAGTGTACAAAAACAGTATTATAGGTCATGGCACCGACATCGTCGTACCAACATAATATTAATCCGTCGACTTGTGTCCCCTGAAATGTAGGACGCGTAGGTATGCCGTTTACAGCGTCGAGTTCCCCTTAATTGCCTTCAAGGACCATTTAATTAATTTATAGTAACAAGCTTCTAAACTAAATTTATCAATCAAACAAAAATAAACTTCTTCTTGTATTTCATTCTATTCAAAAATAAACGATTCTATAGTTTCACTGTAGATTCGAAAGGCATTCAAACTAAAACAATTGACTTTAGATTTTGTTACTTCGACATAGTGAAAAAAGATTGTAACTACTACTTGTAGCCGAACTGAAAAATAACGGATAAATAGTAAGTACACTTTTACGGAAGTTGCAAATATTAAATTAAAATAATAATTTTATCATTTGCTTAACACATGGTCGTTCGATTTTTATTGATTAAAAACAGTAATCCTCGAAATTTAAAAAAACCTGTTTTTTAATTAGTGCATATCGCTCTGAATAAGTTGTTTGCTGGTAACTCGACCCCAGCATTAGCACTTCGGCTCTGAAACATTCCTGAAGCGCTGTGTTTACAAAAAGGCCGCGACCTGGGCAGGTCAGGCACCTCGGGGTCGGTACAGTGCAACTGAAATATTCAGATACGCCGTTATTGCAGACTGCAGACTTCAATACTGGCGGGTACACACGACACAAACAACAATACGAGGCATATTTTACTTTGATTAAACGTATTACTTACGAACGAACTTACTTTAAATTAAAGGCCTCAAAGGAGATTATTAGATGCGAAATTCTTAAAAATTTAAATAAATCAGTGCTGAATATAAGTTATAAATTTATTTTAAAATGAATTACTTACCGTAAGAAACTATGTTTTTTTTAGAAACCAATTTGAAAATATCACGGTAAGAATCATGCAAAATCACTTTAACTCACAGTATTGATAACCGTCTTAAACTATAATGTTACTTTTTTGTGAGGGTTTACGGGCTGACTAGACAAGTATATGTGAAACAGAAGTTAAGCATAAACTGGCTTATTAAATACTTTCCAAAGTTTACATAACTGGAATATTCAACGTGGAATTGCACTTGGTATTGCTTTTCTGAGTTATGACATATTGTTGAAAGGAATTTTATTATTTAGAGGGTTCCATTGCTGTAACTATTAGAGTTTTGAGCATTGATGCAAATTTATTGAGTAAATGTCGATATTGAATAAGTTTTTATTTAAGAATCTTACATGACATTACAATCCCTATCAAACTTATTATGATTTAAATGTATTCACAATTAAGTAAAGTTTATATTCTAGGAAGTCTGACACTGATTAATACTGACAAATAAATGGTATTATTTTTTAAACGTTATTTATATTTTACAACATTATTTTACGGGATATTTATCACGATAAGAGTCTTTAGTAGTTATCCGATATTTCAGCACAGTTGTATGTGCCACGCTCACGGTGTAACAATTTTCAATTTGCTGATGACATATCTTCTTACTGTTTTGTCAATTTTGTTATAAATAATTGCAATCATTATCATTACATAGTATAAATCTAAGTCGCTAATTCTGTCTGTTGGTATGTTTGTGCGCTATCTCCTCCTAAACCACGTAGATTTCTTTATTTAAAAATTTTAGGAGAACATACAGCTAGGAAATAACAATAAAATTCATGTTTAAAAATAGAAGGCCAATAACAAGTTCCCACATTTAGTAATAATAATCTATCTAATGCGGTTCTTACTATCTTTTAGGTATTTTTTTCATTTAAATTTGTGAATTAAGAACATTCGGGAAAAAGTTTTTTAAGTTAGCCGAAATTTAATGTTTCGTGAGCAAGTCGGCTAAAGTTACACCATTGCGAAGCGTGGGCGGGCCGCTAGTTTTGTTATAAATTATTGTGATTAAATATAAATTATACTTTTATCGATATCCTTAACGCATTCTTGTTAAATTGCACTGATATGCATTAATTGCTGCCTCTGTGAAGGTTATATCTTACATTCGTAAGATCACTTATGAAGCACGATATCGGATTTAAATACCTCTATAAAAGGCAGAAAATGGTTTTACATATGTTTCGATTTGTAGAGGCGAGTCGAATTGAGCATAGATCAAATTAACAATTTTATATTTAAAATTTCATATAAATTAATGCATCAAAGTTTTGCATAGTTATGCATTAAAACTTTTAAAGTAACTGACGCTCTAGATGATATTTTCAACACACTTGCTCGGAAAGTGACATCGTTTTTAGGGCCATAAATCAAGCTATATTACACACGTGCATAGTCATATTACACACTAGTGCAAAATATATCCCTACAAAGTTAAGGTAGTGCTTACTGCTAGTAAACAGTAGGTCTATTCTGTAAAACGAAACGTATGCACTTGCCTTCGTTTCGGGCCCGAAACTGACATTGGCTATTCTATTTGGCTTGCATATCGTATTTACGTATTTGTTATCCGAAAGTCAACTAAATAATAAGGGTTTTGACTTAAATTTCTATTCTTTACGTCAAAAACCTTATGATTGATGAAACGATACGAAAGCCAATAGAATAGCAAATGTCCGTTACGGGCCCGAAACGAAAGCAAAGTGCTCACGTTTCGTTTTACAGAATAGACGTACTGAGCATGTTCAATTTGATCGAGTAATATAGTTTATTTTGTAACAACAAAGAGGTTTTATGCCACTGAAAACCCATTTATATATTTGGAATAAATAATTGTGTCCATATTAGACTAAAAAACATTAATTATGATCAAATTATTAAGATTAGATTAAATTAACAAAATGATTGTATTTTATCTCAGAAAATATATTCTGCTTGGTGCGTGAAAAAAATAGTGGCGCGCCATTTCCCGAATTCTGAATATTTTGTTTACATTGCATTTGTTGCTGTGTTGGAAAGTGATTAATGCAAAATATGATTGTGTTTCCTCGCAAGTGTGTTGAAAAAGTGCGTATGAAACTCGTGAGCAACATGTTCATTAGACACTCGGCTGCTTTAAACCCTCAGCCTCGTGTATAATGAACACTTGTATCATAATATACTATTATTAAAGACTAAATAAAACAAAATTAAACATTAATGAAACCTAAATCTTGTGCAATTAGTTTAAAGCAATCATTAATTCTTTAAAAAATATTAATTACTATTTGGAATTACTTGTATAAATTAGTCCCTCCGAAATTAGCATTTGTAACAAAGGATTTTAATTTGTTAATCACGAAAATAACCATCTTCATAACATTGCAGTTTTATTACTTCTCGGCATATTAATGATTATGAATACCTTTGTCTTTTAAAATGCAAAATATAAAAAAGCAGTTTTGTTTTGTTCGTTACAACTCACGAACCCACTCAAATGCCAGATGTTTTTGTTAATATATGTAAAGAAAAAGGTTGGTTTTATACCTACCTGTAAAATCAACTTGATGAATTGAAGTAACAGTTAAAACATTAAAATTTCACCTGGCTTTAATTGCCCTCTGTTTTACGACCTCCTTGAGTGACACATTGCTAATGCTTTATGTTTGCCTAGTACTTATGACGTTAAAGAAGTTCTTAACTACAGTCGTATAAAAGACATCAACGCGCATATCCTTGTTAATCTTGATACCCTTGCACTTCATATAAAGTTTCTGTCCTTTATATGCTTTAGTTAAATAACTTTTAAATAAAATTATTTGATCATAGTTTAGTTACTTCAATGAAAGATACACAATCTTCAGCTATACATTTTTTTATCACTTTCTTTTTGGTTTTCTTTCTTTGTTCCTTTTGTGTTAAGATCTTGGTATATTTCAACAGGAGAGGGTCGTAAATAAAAGGACAATTTGTAAATATACGAAATGTAATTGCAGCAGAGGCGAGCGGCAGGCGGCGAGCGTGCTAATGAAAATTTAAAGTAACCGGTGCCCGTCGACGCGGGACAAGGCATAAGCGACAGGTGCTGTCAAATGTGTATATACTCGTAGTTTTAACTTATATTATCGTAAGACTGAAAGAAACACATTTTAACTCAAAGGTAAGTTAAGTTTAAATTACGATAAGGGAGATTATGGCCCCGAATCCGAAAAAAAATCTGTTAAACTAAATTAAAAATATCACTGTCACTTTCCCATGCTTTGTAGTAGAAAAAGACTGGTACATTGTACTCACTAAATTTTGTCCACATTATTGTAAAATTGAACGAAATGCGCTCAGGACTAGCCTAAAATTGCCTTCGCTGTGTCATAATGCACGCACCTTTTAGTTTGACAGGACTAACATGATTACCTGTCTCTATCTTATTCTATTGATGAGTAAGTGACGGCGATAGTTTTATTTAGTTTAGAGAGTGTAGTCAGAATCGAGGCCAATGCCATTCGTTTAATGCATTCTAAAGACTAAACATAAATCACTATATTTATTGTCTTCTCTTAAATGTAAATCGGAAACGAACTTGTGTATTAAATCGCTAATTTTCAAAATTAAATAGGTATAATTTGATTAAAATCTTCCATTTACCTCCCAACCATTGGGTTTTCTACAATGCTTTTAACATAAGCCGGGCACAGACTGGGCGGGACAGGCCGCTTGGTGCATCGCGCATCGCGACCAGAGTGCATTGACCCCGCAGGCTGCACTGTCCACACACACATACACACCTACTACATACATATGCTATATGCTCAATATACCAAACCACCTCTGAGGTTATTTACGCCTGGTACAAGCTTATGAAAATCTACCGTCGCAATTATTGAATATTGGAAAAGTATTCACTGAAAATGTTTATTAAATTTTTTTGAAGATACCATTTTCATTACATATAACTAGTACAAGATTAATCTTTAACTTAAATTAATGCTATCTCAAAAGAAATAAAACTTATTTGAAGGGATGATGAATAACAAAAACTACGATTTGCATTTTTGTCTTTGAAAAAACAACAAGTGATCACCGCGCTTACTTCAAAGCAAAGTTTTAAAATGTTTTTAATATAGAATAATGAACTTATTAAAAAATAATCATGCACTTCGCGAGTTTGGGCGTTTGGAGTAAACTGCGGCACCTCGGAAAACAGTTTTTTTTTATTAGAAAAAGGAGCCAACTATCCCGCGGATCAGAGATTATAAGTTATCACCACCGCCGATTTACACCCACAATTACATCAGTGTTGAGGGTGAAGTCAGGCCTTTAAGGTAGTGGAAGGCTCTATTCCTGAAAGATATCGGTTCAAAGTCCGTGCTTTGTACAAGAAAACTATAAAGACTATTATTAGTAGAATATATGTATACAAAATCATTCTGCAAATAACTTAGAATATATACAAAATCATTCTGCAATAATTTGACGACCTCTGTGGCGCAGCGGTAACTATACCGGACTGTAAAGCGGATGGTTCCGGGTTCGATCCCCGGGTCGGGCCAATTTCGTCAAAATGGTTTTTCGACATTGGCTCGTGTCTGGGTGTAACTAGGTTCTCCCCTAGTCCATTGTGTGGTACCTGTAACACAAGCGCTTAATGCACTTACCATGGGGCCACATAATTGGTGTTTAAGTCTGGAGATTTATTATTATTATTTATTATTTATTTAAATAAACTTCGACATGCAAGATCAAATATATTATTATCATTATATCATGCAACATGTTTTATCCGCGCGCCACATAGGTACATTTTACCATTTTAAAAACCTTTTCGCAAAATTTAATTCATTTTATATAAAATAAATTTTATTTCCATGAGAAAAATATGTTAATGATAATAATTTAAGCCGCATCCTTTGCATGGATTATAAGAATTTTTAAGAAAAGAAGAATAAATATTGAAAAACAAACACATAGGGATGGAGTTTCAGTATTTCCATGACCATTAAGCCAAAACTATAAGATAGGAAGGATAAAACTTTGTTATACAGCAATGAAATATTTTTATTTGATTTGGACTTAGAGATTTTCATTTCGTTTACTGCCTACTAAAATATGGATTGTTGAAAAATTAGTATGACCTTTTTACTGCTCGGTGCGATGTAGAAATACAGAAATACCGTGGTTCACTGTAACTTTTTTGGGAAGAAAGTTGTGACTTCTCTTCACATTCTTAAACTTGTCTGATTTAACTACCCAATAAAAAATGTAACAACAATTTCTTCCTGTGATTGAAAATGTCGAATTATACGTTTCTTTGATGTTGATTTTTACACTTAAATATTAAACCTAGACAAAACGAATGCACGAACCTTACATAGTCGAATGTCAAGGAACTTTTTAGATCATAGATAGATGGATAAATCTATACAAATATTATAAAGCTGAAGAGTTTGTTTGTTTGTTTGAACGCGCTAATCTCAGGAACTACTAGTTATTTATATTTTCATAGACTAAACATAACACAAATATTCGAGACAGGTTAAGAGGCAGTCTTATCGCTTGGAGCGATTTCTTCCAGACAACCGAAGATAGTTCCTTAACTCCTCTCGCTTTGCTCGCTTGGCATTTTATATTCTATCTAACCTAGCCATAAATCCTATCCTACTAATATTATTAACGTGAAAGTTTGTGAGTATTGATGTATATGTTACGGCTAATACCCGAAGTGCGGCTACACCTAGTTTTAGCCGGTTAGAAGTGTTTTTAATATGGAAAACTGTAAAAAAAAAATTAATCCTATGTATATAAAAACTGGCTTCAATCATGAGTCGACGGAGTCCCGCATAACCTTTTTCTGGGTGGTATCAAAAAAGTAACCTAACTAACCTAACCTATTGATGTTCTAACCGGCTAAAACTAGGTGTAGCCGCACTTCGGGTATTAGCCGTAACATATAGATGGATGTATGGGTGTTGGTTACTCTTTCACGTAAAAACTACTGGATGGATTTTGATGAAACTTTACAGTTATATAGGTTATACATCAGAATAACATATAGGGTACTTTTTACCGTGGGAAAACTTCTCATTCCCACGGGAAACCGCGGACTTCCACGCGAAAGGAGTCGCGGGCGGCCACTAGTTGTTCATATTTGTCTTATCCCCCAGTGCCACCACCTTCGAAGGCTGAGTCTTCGCATGCCCCCCGGCTTGAGTAAAATAAGTTTAACCTTTTCTATCAATTGATTTCAACTTAGTAATTTTGACATAAAGATCTGAAACCATCACCGAACTTTAAAGCGAAATCCGTTCATGAAAGCGAAATCTATGGTGGCGACAAACATCCAAGTGCGCGCACCGAACTGACAAAATGTCAAACTGTTTCGGTTAATTAATGGTACCCGACAAAAGTACCTAGGAACTTTTGATAAAACAAAATAAAATTACAGTGAGAATATATAACCGTTTTGCTGGAAAATAATATTGTTTGAGAAGTTGTTTATCAGTTAAAACTTTTTAAGAAAGAAAAGAAGCCTCTTCAATCTCCTGATGCTGTGAATAAATCAAGCTCTCAAATTCACGCAATCAAGAACGTCAGATGGAAGTTGAACAAAATAATAATATTTGTGATTGGTAGAAAAAGTAAACAGAACAGTAAACTTAACTTTATTTAACAATAAAGTTAAGTTTGCATTTTTTTATATAATGACGAATTTTAGACATACCTAAATGTGTGTTCGGCGGAGGGATCGTGCCCGATTCGCACTAAACCGCGATTTTTGTTTAATTTTAATGTTTTAGAATTTACATTAATTTACAATCTTAATGTTTTAGTAAAATGAAAATTATACCATATGAGATGCCCTTACACTTAATGTTATAAAAGCGACACGACCCTTGTCGCTGGTATGGCCAGTACCTACCGTTTGTAGCAGAAAGCAAGGGAACACGGGGCCCATAAGGACTAAATATTTTCCTCAGAGACAAAGCAACATATTCAACCAATTTTTGCGCGATTGAGTAGCAAAATTACAAACATACAAACTTTTACATTTATACTTAATATTAGTGGGACACATTATAAAATAAGTTTGCGATCACTAGCAAAAACAGATATATTTTTAATAATTTAACTTTATCAAGAAAAATTGTTAATATAATATCTTTTTTAATTAAAAATACAATATATGTAAGTAAAAAGATGCCCTCTTATAAGTTTTTGAAAACGAAAAAATAACTTATTCAAATATAATGCATATGTAAAGGAAATTTGATAGAAAGAAAAAGAAAATTATACAAAACATATTCAACATTTATTTGAAATGGATTTTATTTACACATGCGCCAATTCTCCTGGGCATGCTGAGGATTAAGTTATCCAGCATTTCTTGCGGCAACCTGTCCCACTCTCGAATAACAGCTTCCCTGATTTCTAGCACGGTCTGAGGTTGTGGCTGAGGTTTCCAAATAGCTCGCTTAACAGCGTCCCATGTATGTTCGATAGTATTTAAATCAGGTGAGCCGGCAAGCCAGTCCAATCTTGTGATGTTGTATTCACGGAGAGCAGCATTAACTTGTTGAGCTCGATGTGCATTATCGTAGACCAATACAAATTGGTTTATTTTGAATGTTCTAACAATTCCACCAATAATGTCTGTTTTGTACTTAACTGCAGTCATGTAATCATTATTCCGCCCCAAAAAGACACCGATTTTCCACCTTGCAGAACAGTTCCAGTGGCAGTTCTTTGCCTCTCTGAATCTCCAGGTCTTCTCCAGACACCGACACGGTGGTTATCTGGATGGGTACTGATTCGTGATTCGTCAACAAAGAGGCAATTATGACAAATATTTTCATTCTCATCTTCTTCAACTAAACCAACCTGGTGAAAGCAATTCCGAATCGTCTGAGTGCTTACTACACGTCCAGTTGCAGCCCGCAACCCTGCTTAAAATTTGGTAGCGTTGATTGTTTGATCACGGGCAGGCAGCAATCTGATATAGCACTTCTGGCCAGCAGTCAGCACAGTTGGTCGACCGCTGCGAGGTCGGGCAGCTAAATTATCCATGTCGTGGTAACTCTGCAACGTGGTCACGACACAAGATTAGGAAACGGAAACTCTGCTTGCTATTGCTCTCGTAGAATATCCTTCTTCTCTCAAAGTTATAATTCTTGCACGTAAAATTTCTGGTAATCCTCTGGGCATTTTTTCAATCGATCTCCTTTGAAAATATTGAAAAACCGCTTGAATCGACTTCAACAGATTTCTGAATAATAAGCTGCGGCGGATGAATCTTTTTTTATATGGAAAACAATTGAAACTTTAGAATCTTTCATATTCAATTTAGTATTTTTAAAAAGAGAAATTAAATCATGTTATATTTTATCTTACTAAAAAATATTTCATTTTTTAGAACCGATCGCAAACTTTTTTTGATGTATGTTGGTACATTACTTTTTCTAGGTAAGTTTCCGAAATAACAGTAAAAAAACACCTATGCATAAACAAATTTAAAAAACTAAATTATATGTAGGTACGGAACGTGATGCTTATTGACAAAAATGCAGGTATGTAAGTCGCATGCTTTATTCGTATTGCTTATTGTTTATTTAATAAATAAAGTTATTAAAGAGTTAAAAAGCAATATACAGGTGGAGCTCCCCGACGTATGAGAGTTCAACGTAATGTCAAACACCTATCTATATCAGAAATAATTTTGCAGCTAAATTTAAACTGTGCATAAGAATTCACAACACAGCGAGCGCGAGACAGTGAGATAGTGCGAGTCTGTTTCCTTGCCAATAGCAGCGACAATGTATCTATTGACATGGCCTGCGGAGCGCCTGTGCCGCCGCCGGCTATTTTAGTGGCGGCGCGCACGTGGCGACCAGCACCGCTCGGACCTCCGCGCCAGCCTCTCCTTTGCCTGTCACCACCTCAATGAAAAAAGAAGAATCCCATAGGAACGCGTCAGGGACGAAGCCGCACGAGCGCAGCTGGCCGGCGCTGGGTACATATCGCATCACCGCCCGCCCGCAATTTCGCGTAAAATTGGCAGCGTGCTGCGGGCGGGCGACTGCGGTGCCGAGCGTCGCTCCCGAAATAGTGTTCGGGCGCGGTCGGGCGGCGTCGGGAGGCGCGCTCCAGTCGCCGTGTAGCCGCGCGCGCGCACCCGCGTCGCGACCGCGACCGTGCCCGGGGGACGCCAGCTCGCTGTCGCCGTGCGTATTTCGGTCCCGCGAGGAGGGCCCCGGGTCGTAGCGCGCTGCCCGCGCGCTGGCCGCCGTGCTCTGGTGGTGCGTGGCGCTGCTGCGGCTGGTCGCGCTCTGCGCTCCCCCCGGCTCGCCCGCCGCGGACGATGCGCCGCCGGCGGCCGCCTGCGCGGGCGCGCCGCTCAACGCCACCGCGCCGCCGCCACCGCCGCCCGCGGCACCCGCGCCCGCTCTCGCCGGTCAGTATGCCAGCCGGCCGCTCCTCCGCACCGCCTCACCCCCGCACTGCATTTAACTGACCACGTGCTTTTTGAGAAAACACCGACACCATAATTACCTAACTGAATATGAAAATAATCTCCGGTTTTCTATTCCGAACGTAAAATTTTCTTTCGGAGTATTTTAAGCCGCCGGCAAACAGATCTCGAGCAAAATATTTTCCAGCTCTGTCTTCCCGTAACCTATTTACAAAGTGTATATGTTCAAATCTAACAAGCGCCTACTCATTTGAATATATTGGTAAGTGTGTTTGGGTAATTTTATGGTGTTTTTGTTTAACTTAAAAGTGCTGAACAATATTGATCCGAACTCCAACTTAACTTGTCCCACTAACAAAGAGTAATCCAATATCGATGCTCTTACGAGAGAAACAAGTTATTTTTTTCATCCTGAAACAAAGAAAATGTTTTCCACAACCTGATTGTGAATCCTACCGCGCTACATTTGAGTTTAATGTGAATCCGATGTTTGTTCGAGCTTGAACTCTAAAATCTTAGGTATAGAGTCAATTTTGTAGTTGTACTGTAAAGCAGGGTAGAGGAAGGAGTGTGGAAGGATGTGGGTTATAAGAGCGAAGGCTCTGCCGCAGACAGGCTACCCCCCCACCTCTGCCTTCCTCGATAAATTTGTAACTGGTAATAAAAAGACGCGCCTAGCACTTTGAACCCTAACAATTCTTAGAACCGGGCTACTTATGAACAATGATATTCATAGAAATTTTCTTATCAATAGCAGACTATGGAACTTACATTAAGTAGATGTCAAATGGTGCTTCAATGTTATGAGTGTTCTTTAAAGTTCCCATCATTTACACTACACTAACAACGTTCATGACGACACTATGAGTTCGATAAATCTTATAAAAACGTAGGTACCTATCCACGTAGACGCAGAAGATACTTACAAGAATACAGACCGTGCAAGTTAGTTGCAAATGAGGCACGTAAAAGATAATAAACGTTTTCGAATTACCTCTCGCTGCATACACTGATGAAGATAAAATTTTATAACAATGTCGGACATAAAAACATAATTATTCTGAGAAATGCGCAGACATCACGATAAAGCACACAATGTACATACTTGCAGACAGACAGGTCATGTCGGCTATAATTTCAACTTTATGAGGATAAGCACAGTTTTATCTAAATGACTTACTCTATTAATTAAGTTTCATCACGTACAAGTATGTCCCACACAGATAATAAAGTTGAATTACGTACTCTATACAATTAGTCCCAAACTTACCAATGGCTATTACAATTTAGTTGAATCAACTTCATTAATACGTTCTATTATACTATTGCATCCGTTAAATCATTTCTAAACTGACTGTTGTCAAATAAGATACATTATAACCAAGAGAAAATGTGTCGCAAAAACCACACACAATATAATGGTTGAGCAAACACTTTAACAATGTTTTACAGTCCCGGCAAACGTGTAGGTATATCTTTATAATCCACAAGCGACTGTTCACGAAGTGTTGATTCATAAGTGAATTAAGTATGTATGAAATACAAAAGGATGAATGTACTCATAATACGAGGTTTTGTCGCATTATTCAATTTGCTAATGAGGCCGACCGCTAACAAGGCGCGATGTCAGCTCTCGCACAGAGGTCTCGCCCGCACTGATAACATCGCTAAATTACTAACACGCATGTCACTTCACATCGTATCACTCCTAACGTCTGTGATTTCATTTGAATAAAGAACATTATGTCTTCTTTGTTTTTGACGAAAACCGTTTTCTCCTAGCGTTTTTAATGTGATATGTGTTTGGAACAACTTTTCTAGTAATAAAAACGTGAGTTGATTTCCATAATATACATTTCAATTATCTACAGTTCACTATCTATGTAGGTAAGTGATTGTAACTAAACCCTGAGAGTATAACTGATTTCGATAAAGTTTCATTGAACTCGACTTAAATATATTTTCTATTCAATGCGCAGGATATTTCACATAGTGCAGACAACAATAAACTAGCGACAGAGGTCATCTATACGTAAAATCTTCGATAAAACATGACCTATTTTCAAACATTGACGATTTGTTCATTCAAGAACATGCAGTAAAAATAGTATGTAACTATGGTTAAATAAATGTTAGTTAAATAATCGTTTGGTTGTAACATGTACACTTACAGCTATATTCGTACTTACACTTTAAGCTTACATTAAACCCCATATTCATTATGAAATCTTATGTGACAGCTTTAACAGTTTAGAAAGACAAATCATATTTTTGTTAATATAGGATTTCAGTACAAAAATGAATCATTGGGATCTTGATATTTCTTAATAGTTTCTAAAGCAATAACTTTCCCTCTCTCTATTACATAATTATATTATCTATTTTTTATAACTGTGATTGTTTCTGAAAAAGTTTCCACTTATTTTATAAAGTAGGTGTCGAAACAACCGACGTCCTAAAATATCTATAAATTTCCTCAAGAAAATAGAAATAAATTATAGACCGTACAAAACGTAGGATGAGAATGTGTCTTGATAGCGACATGGGTCGTTTGAGAAGGCTATAAAAGCGGAGAAGTGATTCGGTTGGGCCCCTCCCCATGGGGAGCGCGGGGGGTTTGTTATGGCGGCGGAAGCGGCGCGGCACGTGTACGCCGCGGCCTTGAGACGCGGGTCGACGCCCGCGCCGCCGCCGCCGCGCCATCAGCTGCTGCGGCGCCTTCTCCTTCCTGTATCGATCGCACCGCCGCCCGCCGCTCCTACCAACCTGATCACTCGCTCCCATTCGGTCAGAGGTCACCGAGCTACCTACTACCGCAAAGGTCGTTCATCCCGCTACCGGCCCGTCGGCGCCCACCGCCAAACCTAATCCATTCTATTACTGAATTTCAAACGACTATGCAGATCAGCGTCGCCTCGATCGTCGCGAATCAAATAAACAAAACATTGGGGTCATCGCAACAATGCACTATTCAATCTGACGTCATCGCATTCTTGTATTCTCCGGCCGCGAATTTTAGAAGACAACAGCGGTTGTTTTCCTGTCTGGGAGCTCGATTATTAGGAATTCGCTTCGTGCGGGTTTTATTGGGAGGTTTACTATCGTCGGGAATTTGACGCGTTGTTGCGTCGTCGGTGCTTATTATCTGAGTGATAAAGGAGTGTGCGGGGTGCGAGGGGTGCAAAGGGGGGGCGGTGTGAGGCTACCGGGTTGGGGGGGAGGTGCGGGCTGGATGTGGGTCGGCTGCGGGCCGTGTCGCTCGGGCCTCGGGGCCACGACGCCGCCGCGCCGCGACACCCCCTTCCCTGACACACACTTGTACACATACCACCTGCCAACACAATACAAGAAAGGAAATTCACACCCTGGACATTCATAACTGTAGCAACTCAATCGACTTGACAATCACTTTTCAACACAAACTTCCTAGTTGATGCGTAGGTCTCTGTTGTCAACCCATGTCATATAAATCGGCAAACCAATTGACAAAGCATGATAAGTAACTGCTATAGCAACACAGGATAGGTACTTATAAATGGAAAATGATAGCCGAGTAATAAAATAAAGATGAAGTGTAATGCTGTTTTTAAATCAATGAAATGAAAGTTAATATGTAATCAGACACTAAAAAACGATTCAAAGCGATGTGATGCCTAATAACAGTGATTACTATTACTGTGTTAAAATCGTCTCTTGAATAAAAACTATATTTAAATGAATGTTGGTTTAAAACCATGTCGTTCATAAAATCAAAAGTAAGTAGTAAAACGTAAAGAGTCCTGTCACAGCGTTTTATCTATAGCATGCCACCTGCCTTTTATAATACATATTTGCTTCCTGAGACGGTCATCATTATAAATATGTATTATCTGAGATAGTTGATGATACAGGTGCATACTCAAGTGTATCTTGTTTACAAATTACTTACATAACGTTGTTATGTCTGGGATTCATTTCATACTAACGTAGCGAAAATCATCAATCAAATGCTAAATACGCTTCAATAAAAGCTAACCTTGTGTTTAATCAATGTTATTCAAAACACGTAGTTTCGATGTTTATTTCTGAATAGAAATTGTTAAGAAAATGCGTTACATTTCCTATATGGCAGTAGACTGGTTCAGACGTAAACAACTTTGATATGGTTTGTATGCAGAGGTCATTAGATGACGTCATTCAGTGTTTACAAGTCGGGACGGTAGATTTTTCTATTTTATTTTGTCTAGGCTGAGAAGTCAAACATAATATATTAAAATTCTAAAGGTTGATACGTTTAAACTGACCGCCATTCTTGAATAGTTTGTTATAATATGATTACCAACATACTATACGTAAAATGTTTTTATGTTAGTATCTTACATAAGAGCTTTGTTTATCTAAAATTGTTTTTATAATTAAATATTAGCTATGCAAATAAAATAAAATACCTATATTAAATCGCTAAACTCGTTTGTTTAACACGAAGTGTGCTAGTAAAGATTTCTTAGTCTATACCTAGTTCATTTTATGAAAATTATCTAAAAAACTTTATTAACTATCTAATAAAGTTTGTTTATCAATATAAAAAAAAGTTATTTATGTCCACTGTAAGTGGAAGTCGTAATACCATGGGGAATTTTGTGTGTTTCTGTGGCAACAATTAAACATAATTCATGCAATAAAAAGTTTTTATCAAAGCATTATAACGATCTCATAAACCGAATATAAAAGCATATGGGACACGTCCACAAAAGCACAGAATTCAATGTGTTAAATCCAATTATCACCAGCTTCATATCTGCATATAAATTAGTTGAATACAATGTCTTTTAGATGTTAATAGTTAGGCCAAAAGTTAGCGTCAGTTTGAATACAGTAGGTATATATAAACGCAGTGAATTACGCCAATTCAATAGAAAACACGTTGTGACATCCCCTTTCTAAATTCCAGAGCAGCCCGGTAAACGCAATTCAGCAAGGTGTCTCTTATTTAAAAGTAGCGTGAACGATGCGTGCGCGTGCGACGACGACACTGAGAATAGAGCAGCTGTCGCCGACCCGCGCCCTGCTAATGCGAATATACCGAAACATAGTAACCAGATTCTATCATGCACCAGGTCAAATGCTATCCGCCGCGATCGAACCTCACAAAAGACACTTTTCTTACGCAGAGAGGGCAACGACTCCTAGATAGAATAGAAAAACCTAGAACATTACACGCGTTCCAAATGCTTTTATATTCCATCTATATTATCTCAACACAAACACAAAATCAATTGCAAAGATAACCTACGCTAGTGGGATTTCAACATGCCTCTCAAACTTGCCTTATATTTCTATAAGTATAATATACATGAATATATTTGAGATATATGCGAATTACGAAACCCGTTCTATTCGATATCACTTTTGATCGCATAATCGTCTCCTGCGGATGTGGATAGTATACAAAACAGCGCGATTATATCGGTTCATGAGTTTTTGGAGTGTTGATCGATCGGCGGGTAGTGTTGTAACGTCGGGAAGCGTGGACAGTAGGACGAGGCGGCTTGCACCGCCGCCGCGGCGCGTGCGCCAGAAATAACCCGCGAAACACGACGAAAACAATCGAGCCCGTGCTCGCGCCCTCATGCCGCGCAAAAATGACTGGGAAATATGCAAGAGAGGTGACGTGACACACCGGAGAAGAGCGCCAACGGGCCACAGCTGCTTCCCGGCCGCGGCCCAGCAGCGTACGGCGACGAGGACCCGCGGCCCGTGGTACCACCCGCCGGTGACACACTGCGTCCAGTTCATACTGAGAGCGGAAAAACCCAACAACGTTACATTTTCATAAGACATTGAGTTTATCTTATTTTAACAAAATATTTTTATCATCTTCTCAACTAATCAAATCAAACACAAGTAGATACAATGTACATTCCTTTATTTTTTTCCTAATGAATGCATGTCATAGAATATTTATTTATTTAGACGAAGTATCAATATTTATTTATTTAGACGAAGACTAGTCCGTGCCTCCTTGATCCACTTACAGACCTGTCGATCAGGATCTATCACTGCATAATTGTTAAATTTTATTCGAAGTTGGCGTTTTGTTGAATGTAATTTATGATTATCTAAAACGAGTTTTCGCAATTAAATGTGACTTTAATCAATGATTGATTGTTGTAAATTGGATGGTATCATTCAGTTAATGAATGTAAATTGCAGACTGGGGGAGGGTGGTGATCCGAACAGGTTTTAGGTGATTAAATTTCTAACAATAAAGTAAGTTTAAAGCTGTATATATATCTGGATTCTGAGTGGGACGCAGGGAGCGTGGCAACAATGATGTCGTACGCAAGGATGTTTTGTTCCGCGCATGTGCGTGCGCAGGATTGAAATAACCGCGGTATTCTCAAGGCGCGCCGTGCAGGACCAATACCCGCCGCCAACCCGCTATAACTCATCTGATACAATCAAATATATTGCCATTTACAAAATAACAACGTTGATTAAAGCAAACTCACAACCAAGTACCTACTGTATATATTTACGCAATTCATATACACCCATAATAGTATATGTCAATAGAATTGATACACAGCTTCACAATATTATTCATGAAAAGCAAATATTTACGATTTACTCGATCGAAACCAGTAGCAATTAAAATTACTAGTCCACTTATCATTTAATTTATACTTAAAATAGAAACTAATTTGACTATAATCGGGAAAAGTTGTTTACCGTTTACTAATTAACCGAGTATAAATTAACCAGTAAATCATTTAATATGGATTAAATCGTAAATTAAAAAAACGACTTTCTGGTTTTAAAATTTTACTTTTAAATACATATTAGTTATATCAAATTAATACATGCTCCTATTTAAGATCGTTAAGTAGTAAATCAAAATGTACAAGTACATTATATGGACAATTGGACAGTAACGACAATTTACTGCAAGACGCGGCTAATTGACTTTCACAAGCGTCCAGCATTTTAACGGCTGATTACGGGATTCTCCAACCTATTTCAAAGTAGCCTTAACTACCTGGTAGATAAAAAACATCAATTTTGCACGTAGCACGTTAACAATTCATTCGTAGAATATTTTGCTACGCTTCTACGTCGTAGCCGTTTCTTTTTTGAACAAATAGGAACATACTTTTGCAGTAACCAACCATAAAACATACCAATTAGTAGGAATGGACCGATATAAAAGTAGACAGTGGTAAAAAGTGCTTTGCGCATCGAATGCTTTGTATAAGATGTTGCAATCTTCGTGTTCTTGTTGGCACCATCACCGACCATCGTAACTTTTATCATCTATTTAATTTTGGTTCCACAAACAGTCCTATTTACAGAGCATGTATGGAGGCTATAGATACAGCACGTCAACGTCAACCAGGAGTGTATGATAGTGGCTCATGAAGCACAAATCCTCGAGATCACTGCGCTAAGTCCACGAAAGTCTCAAAAGACTTATGTGCTACTGGACAAAGTTAGTCTGGCTTAACCTTTAGTCAGCTAATAACGAACAAAATAAGTAAAAACAACTAACCTAATCTAACAAATATTTACTCAAAATATCAAAACAACAACAACAAATTAATATGCGCGGACGCAGTAGGAAGAGCACATTACGAGCTAAATTAAATTATAACTTTCAATTTTACGCCTGGGCTCCGTATAATAACGACATAATTATAGTGATATGAATAAATTAATATGATGTAGGTGCCTGCACCATCTCATTGAGCCAATTTAACAAAGCTAAGTTTAGTTAAAATATATAAATTTGTCTAATTAATAACAAAAAACTGTTACACCAAAAAAAAATTTACTCTAGATTTTCTTTACTCATTACATTCGTGACTACATTGTCAAGTCTGTCTTTTAAGTTCGACTTGTGTCTAGCAAGTAATTCCTGCAATGTAGCGTGCTTACAGCGAGATTACATAGATTCAGTAAAAATTTAAAGTTTACATATTTTTGGTCTATTCAATACAAATGAACCTGTGACCTTACGTACCGTATGAAATCTATAAAATGTATCCAATTTACTAATTGAAAAAATTCCAGACATTGTTTTTCTCGAGCGGCGTCCTATTAAAGCAAATAGGTGCCACATGACGTTTTAAGGACAGACAAGGACAAACCTGGGATTAGATAATATATTTTTTTATTTAAATCTTATGTTTTATGATAATGTGGGAAGTTATCGCTGATAACAGAGCGTAGGCTTCCAAGTTCAGCGTTCAGCGTTTGCGTTTGTCCAACTGATGCTGGTTACTTCCTGTTTATGACCATGTCAAATTAATCGCGAAGTTAGCACGCTCGCATTCCCTTGAAAATAGACAGGAATACCTACAAGTGGGGTACACATGTTTGAAATAAACAAGACGAAATGTCCACGTCATTGAACCGATTCGGGGGCACGGACCGCCCGACAAACAACGAAATCTTAACACATTCTTAGCCAAGAGGATACTCGACAATTTAGTCCAATTTGCGTGTGTATCCCGCGCCTGCGCCGGGGAGGACGTTCGGTCATGAAGCTGTCGCGCAGTCATTTGTTTATTTTTTATTACACCCGTCTGCAGGCAGGTGCGCCATCGCTGTAACTGGCCGCTCTATAATCCAGCTACCGTTATTGATAGCCAAGGGTGCTAAACTGACACAGTAATGGCCACGGAATAGGGTGCATTAAAATAGTTGAAGGTCGAAAAGTTGACCTTGGCCACAGCTGTTGGCTAGTCTATTATAATCCTTAGACTAGCCCTATCCTTTAACTTACATTTTAGTAAGCATCTTTTTACATCATAAAGAAAGGGTAACAAGCATATTTCGCACTTATGTAAGATGTCTAAAAATACTCTACGAATAGTAAATGCTAATGTTTAAGTTAACCTCCGTAATTACTGGGACACCTCTTTTTGGTAGTCGAGACATTTTTACTTAACACGTACAAAACTAAGCCTTTTGGTTTCCTTATCTGTCTTAAGTGGCATTAACAAGCGTAATGTACTTAGCATTAGTTACGTAAATATGGAAATGGTAGATCAAGACGAATATTTTTAAATATCTTCTAAAATATCTCTATTACCTAGGTGCCAGTTATCTACTTTTATCAAAATATAATAATGTATGTCGTAGACAGATAAGTTAAAAGGTATCTACGTAGTTACGTATTCCGTATCAATCGCACACACTTGTAAGTACCACACCTTCAACATCTAGGTGCTCACAAAGAAATAGATCTTTACATTCTCAAGAGTTTTACTACCTACACCTGCATTAGTTAACAATAGTATATCATACTCGAACAAAACATGTCGAATAGAACACATTACTTTCCCCAGAAAACTAAACAGGCTAAGCGCGAGTTGCGACGGGTTCCGTCTCGCCAAAAAATTGTCTAGTTACCAGGGCTCATGAGATACAACAGAGTGACAAGACAGATGTACGGACGGACAGCGCCAACGGAATCTAGTAATAGGGTCCCGTTTTATTTCTTTGAATATGGAACCCAAAAACAGAGTGGTAGAGTCTAGCTGTAGGCTCTGTCTGCAGCGATTACTGGGCTGACACGACCGGTGAAATACCACCGTCGTCGCACAGAAAACCGACGTGAAGTAGGGATGATGTTCCTGCGTTCGTTCTTTCTTCTTTCTTTCTTTCTTTCAGCGGTGATCACTTACCATCAGGTGACCCGCATGCTCGTTAGCTACCTACATTAAAAAAAAAAAAACAAAGTCCAGGCAACTAGTCATGCTGTCTTCGCTTACGTAAACGTCATGTACAAATGCGGGTGCTAGTGTAATGGTGTAAGGCCAGCTGCCTACGCGGCGGCTCACCTCCGTAATTGCGCGACTACGTCTAGACGGCCGCCCTCTCGCCACCCCCCGACAAACACTACCGCCGACTAGACGATCGGCCGACGACAGAGTACATTCTGCTAATCTTCATTTCACATCTCACTTCAATGGTTGAGGCGAGTCAAAAATGTTTCATGAAAAAGTTTTTGGGATAAAGCATCAAAATTTATATTTAAAAAAAAACATATTTTTTGGATTATTATGCGTTTTATTGCTATAATATAATGTTACTTAACGTTTTGTAATTTATTTCTATAATCCGCTTATGAGTAGCACTGATCATAATCGCATGAATCTAGGATAACTATAAATATCAAAAAATTGAAGGAAATATGAACCACGATAATTCTCGTTGAGACACACACTTTCGCAATATTAATAGATAAGTGTTTGTAAGGATTATTGTATGTATTGGGTAATTTTAGCGTGTACGTACGGTACATGCTTGGGATTACATTCTGCAACGTATAAATAATCTGTTTTAGATATTTTATGAATATTTTTGTCGCAACCATCGATAATTTCAAAATATTTAGTTAAACTGTAAGTATTTTGGATTAAGCTTCAACTCTATACTTATTACTATAAAACTAAAAAACAATAACTTTCTAAAGAGTTTTCAAAAACATTATTTTTTTTGTATTAAACTGAGTCTCTGTTTTTAAATACAAGTTATAGTAAAGTCATGCTTACATCGTGAGAGACAGAATGGCGGGTGTCCCTAAACAGAATTGGACGAGTCATATATCAAACAAATGTAGGTACCTATCATGTAGGTACTATTATGTAAGTACCCATCGTAAAAAAAAGTGTACCCTCTTCAGAGCAAAGATATACATGCGAGTACACCCGCCATATTGACAGTCAGTTTTCGGTTATAGACATGTTTAACTATCCCAAATAAATGTACCTTTGATGTACCTAATATAAAAAAATACATCTCGAAATATTGTTTGATTCAAAAGATATACAGTATAAGGTACATAATAGTACATGATAGGTACATTTGTTTGATATATGGCTCGCCCAAATCTGTTTAGGTACACCCGCCATTCTGACTCTCACCTAACTTCTCCTTAATTATAGAACGTACATGAATCTTTACTCTTTTTTTATTTATACGGTTACCAAAGCATTTCGTCACGCTTAGAGAGAATATATACATATTTAATGGAATGATTATATCCATTAAATATGAAGTTAAAGGTACAAACATACCTACGTACGTTTCTTCTATATCCAAATGGTTTGACAATCAATCCAAAGGTAGCTTTTCGACCTTAAAAAATTTAATGAAACCTACTTACATGGAGTTGTTATTAGTCGTACAAAAATCAAACAGAAACCATTTTACCATTCATGCTGTTTACATAAAAAACACTTAAATTGCTTTAAATGTACGGATGATGAAATTAAGAAGAAAATAACTGTCATATTGTTATCATTATGACGACAATGATAAATAATATTACGTTTGTGTAACACAAAGCCAACCCATTAAACTTTAGCCTTGACATCTTGAACTGAGACAATCCTAATAAATATAGGTGATTTTACGTCAGACAATTTATAGCTCTCGCTGAAAGACATTTGTTACATTGTACATAAACCAATCATAAAAGCTTAAGTAAATAAGTATACACAATTTTCTTACATGAATGAAAGAGGTACTCTCTTATCTTAGGTACTTATTATGTAATCTCGCTATAATTTCGTCATATATTTTGTTTAAAGTAAGCATTTTTTTTAGGTTTAAGAGCATTCCGAACTCTTATAGCTACCTTTTTACCTACTAACCCGTTAAAACTTTGTTATCATGGATATTGTATGCAATTCGAAGACTTAATGTCGCTAATCTGTTATTAATAACAAAAAACTATTCAATAACGTCCCAAAATTTTCGGTTAGTTTTATCAACAAAAGGATTTTCATTTTCACTGGAGCACTGTCGCTTGTAGGTACATACCTACGAGTATGTTTGCTTTCCCGTCTAGACTCGATTAGAAACATATTTGAACATCATTTAGGTGCTTGTCCGGTAAATAAAATATCTGTCCATTGGGCTTTTTTCTTTTGAGTTAAATAGAGATAAAAGTAAGTAGGTATCTTGAGGAGATCTAATTATGAAAGTAAGCTATTAAATATTATCTTACCCACGTAAGAAAGTGTCTAGTTTTCTCATTGTGCGTCATCACAAGATGTTTAATTCCGACATTGCAATCATTTAAATTATCTGCTTATAATTGACGTAAGTACATAACTGGCTTAACAGTTACAATAATGACACATGAAACAGCATTTCGATTTATTTTTGATATAGGTACTTACCTACATTTTTATTAATATTATTTCCTATTTATTTTTCATATTTATAATTGCGTAATATTGTGTGAAAGATAACAGGGCGCGTGTAATTGGCGTGAATCTCGGACTCTATGACTTTGATCGATGCTCGTAAAGCCCATTTATTAATGCATGACTAAAGATGTAAACATTCCAATGTTACTTCTGAAAAAATAAAAGTGTATTTTCCTACATGTTTTAAAAATATATAGTGTTTTGTCCTAGGCGTGTCAAAATGTTCGTCTAAAAGGGATTAATAAATAAATTTGTTTCTTTTTTTAGTAAAGCATCCAATAAAATAAAAGTTAATAGACGACCGTATAAGTAACTACGTTGAAACAGTTTCATATTTAAAACAAGTCACACAATACTAATAGCACTCGTTTTCTATGTTTTTCTTACCTTTTTGGATATAAACTTCATTGTTTAGTTATACATTTTCCCCGTAAACACAATTTTAAAACACTGCAACATTAATGAGTGAAGGTGAATGCCTCAATAAGAATTCCACTTCTGTCTTTGAAGCCACCAAACTGACGATTGTTGAAACTACACTACGCAGTATTAATTAGTATTTTCTGGCTCTACGTCAACTTGTCTTTCATCAAAATTTTAATCCAAGCTTTGTAAAAGGCATCATCCAAATAAACACAAGGTTACAAAGTAAAGGGATACATTTTCACAACATTTAATTTAGGTACACAGTATTATTTTTTTCGAAAAACACATGTCTTATGGATACCAAATATGAAACTAGACTTCCCAGACGACCAAAAAAAATAACAATAAGTCATACTAAAACCTAAATCATGGTCGCGACGTAATGTCTGTAAGACACAATTGATTTGTTTCATGCATCCCAGATGTAGACGAGTAGTATCGCGACTCGAAATAGACAACGAAGTAAAACCGGCGCGAAGTAGGGGTACCTTTAGCTTTCTTTAGAGATAAGGAATGAGTCAGAGATGAGAGAGTTAAGGAGGATAAGGGTCCACCACGTGGGCAGGT
This sequence comes from Emmelina monodactyla, assembly GCA_916618145.1. Classification (NCBI taxonomy): domain Eukaryota; kingdom Metazoa; phylum Arthropoda; class Insecta; order Lepidoptera; family Pterophoridae; genus Emmelina; species Emmelina monodactyla. The sequence continues at coordinate 5,919,269 of OU745309.1, forward strand.
AAACTGACAGCTGGAGAAGTTATTTCAGTGATCGTCGGCAGGCCGAGGCAGACCGACACCAGACGATCGACGCCGCCCCCGCGCTCCTCAAAATCGCTAAAAATAACCGCGCTGTGCATTCTTGGGCGAACGATGTCGAATTTTTGTCGAGTACGCGCGACCACATGCCACGTTTGTTTTGGCCTCTGCCGCCGCCAGCAACCTTCGCCGGAATCGACTATCTATAACAAACACTGTATCCGGCTGATGATCCTTTACGTGCCACTAATCCAAACACAAACAAATCTACTGTTTTATATACCTACAGACTACCAGATGGTTCAGTTTTAGTTACATATTCGATTGCTATTTCAAAAGGAAAGAAGTAAATTCACTCACTTGTCAAGAAATAAGTACCTAACCAAAATTACAAGAAAACTTGATACATACTTATAAAACTGCAATTAGCTTTTACTTTTCATTTGGTAGACCACCTCTTTAAGCTAAGCTGACTTTTTTAATAATTGAACGTCTGACGTACCTAATTGAAAGTATGCCGTGCCACAACACTTCTTGCCATTCCTGCTGTCCCTCATATGCTTTTGAGCCTCATTAAAGATATTAAAGTTTAAGGGTTTATGGGGCAATTAAGCATTATAGTTTCTCACTTAAACAACTAATGGTAGGTAAAGACCTTCATTAAGAGCACGACTTACCTACAGTTTAATCTGTAATCTACCTGGAAGGAGACGCGTTTTATAGGTCGTATAATTTTCTACTTATGCCTTGCTTCGCCTTTCAGACGCCCTACGTTGACCTAGAAAAGCGAGAGTTTGCAATGTTGCCGTGAAGGGCGGGCATAAAGCCTTCAAGGGCAGAATTGTTTTGTAGTTATTTAATTTTTATATTTTTACAAGCTGTCCATCTAAGAACCACGTTGCAGTAGTCGGCATATCTTCACCAGTCGCCGGTTCGTACCGAGATATTCCGATTAAGACTATCTAAATATAGCTTCACCACGCAAACAAACTCCCTATAAAAATAGATTGGACATAATGCACAAAGCTCACGCCACGCACTATATTTGGTACAAAGATTACAAATCCGTCATGGAGACATGTTTATAATGTGTTGTAAGTGTAAACAAATAGGTATTTTAATTACCTACGCATTATAATTTAGATAGTAAGATAAAAGGTGTTTGTATCCCAGTTAGGTATATTATTTTCAACTATGCTGGGTGCGTAGTAAAGTATAACTAAAAGAACTAGTTTCAGTAGTTTGTTGTAAAACCAACTAATTTATGATTCGATCTTACTTACCTACTACATTATCTTTAAATTATTATACCTATGATTTTGTGTGATAAGAACATAGACACAATATCACAAAACGAACTAATCAAGATAAAAAGATTAAGTCGTATTAAATTTAATAAGAGAAGGCAATCACTTGCATGATAATCACAAAAGAACAGATATCTATAAAATGTATGTATACCTACGCTTTAAGTTTATAAAAATAAATCTCACAATAAACAAAATTATTCATATAGGTACTTACCTAAATAATACTATATTAATAATTAATGAATATGTGGAAATTGAGAGGTGATCTTATCTTATTCCAGATTGGTGGTGGATTGGCGCATCGGTGGGCGCCGCCGCCCTGCTGCTATGTGCTGCGGGCGCGCTGGCCCGCCCGCTGCTTCGAAGACGAAACGCGGCCGCCGCAGCCGCACCCAACCCCGTGAGTACCTTTATCAACAAACCTTTAAGAACCTAGTTGGGTTTCTAATTTAGTAGTAAGCTATTATGTGTAAGTACCTAATAATAAAACGACTACAGTTGTAATTAGTCGGAAACAAGTGTCAAATCTTGTGATATATCATTTGTATACCGTTTTATAGTATTTTTTACAACCAAACAAAAGTTAAAACTTGTGGTTACTGTGGTAACTTCGCTATTACTATTTTTATGAATCTTAAATTCAATTTACCAATAAGTGTGATGTGAAAGGTACCCATTTACCTACTTTAAATCGACACGCTTGTTTTTTTAAGTAAAAATAAGTAAAAAGGTACAAACTTTTTTTTTTACATATCGTGAGATTTTATAAAAAAAAATGTAATTAATGTCAATGAAAAGTGAAAAAGTCAAAAAGTCAAATTTGACATATTAGTGAAGTGTACTTACCTAGGTATTGTCTTATTTAAATTTAAGCTAAAAACAATCGTTTATATAATTAATCTGTTATTATAATTTTATATGTTTTTATGTTTTTTATATCATGAATTGTTTTGTAAATTTTATTTTAGCGGTCAAAACTATTTCATAATAGAAAATAATTTAACAATAAACATTCTTTCTACTTTAATCCAATGTTGTCTTAAAATTATATCTTGATCAAAATACTTAAAGAATAAACCAAACAAAAAGAAAAATATATTGTTTTAAATTCTCTAAAATACATAGTTTTCTACTACTTAATAAGCCTAAAGAGATTTTACGACATTGGAATGCCTGTAGTTTACATTCGTCTTCTGTGAGTTAGGTACGTTTAACTAACCAGCTCAATCATTGAGCAATGCCAACCGTCTCGTCTCGCGAGCCGACATACGCGTCATCGCTTACTATTACAATTATAGGCATACATAAACGAAGACGGTGGCAATCGAGCTTCATTTACATGTGTGCGGCCTCATATGAACACGTATCTACTCGGCGCTCACATTTTAAACTATCAGACGCACACAAACAACGCGAGTAGTATTGGTGGACGCAACTAGACAGATTAGTTTTGTGTGTGCCGGGTCGATGTTACACACCACAATATTACGTTAGTGTGCGGCGACATCGGGGCAGCCGGTGCACCGCGCCGCCCGCCCTTTCTCCCCGCTACGCGACTGCGAACACCGCTACTCCGCGTCCGCGTCATTGAACAACAAGACTCGCTCGATGGCAGTCGTCTTTCTGCCAATATGAAAAAAAGAGTTTATAACGACTCTAATACAAAATACGCGATAGTGGAATTTATATGTTATCTTTATTTTACAAATAATTTATTTTTATAGTGTTATTGCAATGAAAAGCAAGTTTATTTATTAGTGAATGATAGTTAATTATTAAAGCGCTTTATGGGTGTTGTAACCTCCCAATAGTGCCCTGTGATTGTTTTGTTTTAAATATTTTATGCTTTAATGAACATAAGTTCGCAAAATGTCAGTGCCAGTGTGATAAAATGGTCTTTATTTTGTTCATCGTCGAGTGATCGATTCAACAACTTGTGTGTCAACTAGTTTCTCATTGTAACTGAGACACAAGCACATCACTACAAGCTGTCAACAACACCAACTGGATTTTGTAAACGAGACTGTTTCAAAATAGTAAGTTTTATCAAACGTGTCTGCTAATAAAATGTTTTCTAAAGTGGTCTAATGGACAAGTAAACACAAGTGTATACGATACAAACAATGACAACTAGCCGTATCTATTATCGCAAATGGTGATAGAACGGAGTGGCTGTTCCAAAGTGAAACAAAATTGTTTTTCACAAGTAAATGAATCTGGGTGATGAGAATGTTTGTAGTGGAGGCGAGTGAGGCCCGCGGGCGCGGGCGAGCGGGCGCGAGACGGAGGGAGCGTGCCAAGTGATAAGAGGCGCGCCGATATCGACGTCACGCACACCCAGACGATGTTTGTGTGAATTTAAATAAATTTTCATGACAGACAGTTCCGTAATCACCTCTTGCGATAGTCCTGACATGCCAAGTTGATATGTAAACTTCTCGTACTTCCACAGACATTCAAAAACATCACACAATGATATTTGCAAGTTCAAGTTGACATACCTATATAAACAAAAAGTTGTGGCAATTTCAAATTACCATAAAAAATACATATAAAAACTTGTAATGCACATTCCATTAGCTGTAGGTTAAAATGTTTGATTTGCTTTATATCACACTTCTGTTTGCTGTCTGCTGATAAGAAAATTAATGCATTTTATCATAATATGAACAATGCATATTGCAAAACTTTAAGGCTTGTTTTGATAGCAATATTCTTAACAATGTTGAAATTGTTTGTTAAATAATATTAACAATGTTTAAAACATTGATGAAATGATGGCGTGCCATGAAACATATTTGGAAAAATATGTTTTGTTATGCGTTATATTCCTAAATAATGTTAGCTCACCATAAAGTAAATCAAAGTTTGAATTAGTAAATAATATGTACAACGACAACAAAAGTGATATGCATATTAAGGAGGAGTCACATAAATGAGAGCAGTGTGTTGTGATTTGCAGATGCTCTCGGTACAAGTGCCGGGGTGCGCGGGCATGGAGCGGCTGGGCGCGCCGGGGGGGCCGCGCCACAGGCACGACCACAGACACCACCACTCCTCATTGTAAGTCTATTAGTACCCTTACAGCCGCACCTGAGCTTATGTAAAATCTTAGTATAACCCATGCAATAATCCCTAAAACAAAACAGTTCAAGCCAAGTCTAGTTCTCGGGTCACCTTATCACTCCGTATGAGAATAAAGATAGTGCATTACTAGAATTTTTGTCTACAAGATAATAATCATTCAGATCTTAACACAAATTACTGTTTAATATTGTTCTGTTCAAAAGCAATAATTCATAATGAAGAAATCCACCAAGACCAGCGATTTAATACAAGTATTAAAATCCTTTGTAACTAAATTCAGAACAACTAGTAAAACCAAGGCTGACAGACTTGTCTGTCTTTCACGCAACTAAGATAAATATATTTTGATAACACTTTCTGTATGTTCTAAGGAAGATAAGGAATTATAAATATAAGTATTGATTGCACTTATCTAATCATGCCAATGTACTTATGCCAATTTACTCGTAAAACACCTTTCATAATAATGGAAAAAATCTGTAGACAGTGGATATGCATCTCCTTATTAACATTATAATACTTACTATTTTCATAATTACTCTTAAGGTTTCTAATGTAAACAAAATACACAAATTTGCAAGTTAGTTTTTGTTATAAAGTTTAAACCACACAAAAGCTAATTATTATATTTTAAGTTGGATGATAATTTTAATTAAATAAAGTATCATGCATTACAACTAGACCTTGGACACAATAATCATGTGATTCCTAAAAACCATTTTTTTTTATTTCAGTTATGTAAGAATTCTTTAATCAACATACTTTCGAATGTTATTAATGTTACGGCTAATACCCGAAGTGCGGCTACACCTAGTTTTAGACGGTTAGAAGTGTTTTTAATATGGAAAACTGTAAAAAAAATATATACCTATGTAGGTATATAAAAACTGGCTTCAATCATGAGTCGACGTCCTTTTTCTGGGTGGTATCAAAAAAGTAACCTAACTAACCTAACCTATTTATGTTCTAGCCGACTAAAACTAGGTGTAGCCGCACTTCGGGTATTAGCCGTAACATTAATACAAAATTCTTCGATACGTTTCGTACACTTTACAAGTCATGTATTCCAATCAATTTTTCAATGTGCCACGCCACATTTGCGAATTTCCTCCTTGCGCGTCTACAATAAGGTTAGTAATCCCGTGCTCCAGGGAATGGGAGAAGCAGCAGCGGCTGCAGGCCATGGTGGGACGGCTGCAAGAGATGGTGGAGCAGGAGACGCGCGCGCGGTCGGCGGCCGCGGCGGAGCGGCTCGGCCTGCCGCCCAGCATACAGCTGCCCGACGGCGAGTACGGCCGCGACGCGCATCTGCAGCTGCGAGTGCCCTATCAGGTACACCACTAGAGGAACAAATGACGATCGTTCTTACTCCGGAGTAAACTAGCTATGGAACACTATCAGGTATACCACTAACTAGAGGAACAAATGACGATCGTTCTTACTCCGGAGTAAACTAGCTATGGAACACTATCAGGTACACCACTAGCTAGAGGAACAAATGACGATCGTTCTTACTCCGGAGTAAACTAGCTATGGAACACTATCAGGTATACCACTAACTAGAGGAACAAATGACGATCGTTCTTACTCCGGAGTAAACTAGCTATGGAACATATACCCTCGCACCATAAGTTAGCTTACCTATATAGTAGACAAGCGACCCGCCCACGCTTCGCAATGGTGTAATTTTGGCCGACTTGCTCACGAAATATTGAATTTTGGTTAACTTAAAAAACCTTTTCTAATTGTTCTTTATTTACAAATTTAATTGAATAAATTCCCTAAAAGATGGCGAAAACCGCATTAAAATCCGTTTTGTGGTTTAGGAGGAGTTAGCGGCCAAACATACAAACAGACACATGTAATACTATGTAATGATAAGTACAAAACCTGCAATTTAAAAAATGCGTGACACCCTCTTAGAATTGGACTAGCTTAGTCCTATGTTATGATAAATGAACGCGATGATTTTAGCCTTTTAATTATGACGGGATAAAAAATAAGTGCTGATGATTTTACCATCAGTGATGGTTTTCCGTGGCGTTTCGTTGCAAAATGGCTCAACGTCATTGAAAACTACGCCAAGAGATTGTTTATTTATGACAATTTCTATTGTTGTCTGTACAAAATAGCACGTAATCACAATTAACCGTAATAACTCATTCTTAACCTTGAAATGAATAAACCTTAGCTACTTTCTGTTTTATCATAATTACATAACTGATTTTAATTAAAACTTAAAATAATTGTTGTATAAAATTTATTGGAAACCGTTTCCAAACATCAACTTTGAAACTATATAGCGTAAACAGGCTAGTACACGTACTTATTGGTACTACAGATGTCATCCAATTTTGGCTAATTTACAGTCACGTGCAATGAAATGTTTTTGCATGCGTTCCTTTATTTACAAAAATAATTTGTACCTACATTAATAATCTAATGGTTATATAGAATGTGTTGTTAACTGAAATGAAATTTACAAAGTGAACATTTATTTGAAACTAGTGGCCGCCCGCGACTCCGTTTGCGTGGAAGTCGGTTTCCCGTGGGGATGAGATGTTTTCCCGCGGTAAAAGGTACCCTATGTGTTATTCTGATGTATACCTATATTACTGCAAAGTTTCATCCAAATCCGTCCTGTAGTTTTTACGTGAAGGAGTAACAAACATCCATCCATACATCCATACATACTCACAAACTTTCACGTTTATAATATTAGTAGGATTGTACGTGACTGAACAACAGAAGCGTTACGTGTTTTTTTTTAATTATGACTGCTGTTTTGACAGTATAAACCTATCTCGTGTGACAGACGCGATGGGTCCTGTCCACAGTACTGTCGTTATCTCTATTGCACACCGCCGGATTTTTAAATTCTAACTTCATGTTTAAAAAATAAAGTGGTATATGGTAGGCCCAACAATGAAGAATATATTTAATTTATTAATTCCAAAGACACCATGGAGAGATCCCCTATAATTTTATCAATGACTGAAGAATTAGTTTGTTAAATGACAAAACGCGTGGTTAACAAGAGGAACAAAATCCTTAGGATCACATCAAATTTTTCAGCGTCGAATTCGTCCATACAAAATCTTGAATTCGATTTTTTTTTTACTACAAGGCAGGGTATTTTTTTTTGTAAACCTTAACTTACTGTTGTATATGTTCACTTTGTAAATTTTGGTGCGCCTTGATGGCATGACATTGTACCTATGTCACATGACGTCACTTTACAAAGCCGATACGGGTATCTGTATGCTAACCGCGTGGTTGTTGCAGCAAGCCGAGCTGACGCGCAGCTCGTTCCAGCCGCCGCCGAACAAGTGCGTGAGCGACGTGCCCGAGTGGGCGGGCGGCGAGGCGCGGCGCTGCAAGAAGGACGGGCTGCTGCAGAAGGCCACGCGCTGGTGGGTGCGCATGGGCCGCGGCGCGCCGCCGCCGCCGCCGCCCGTCGTCATGGTGCCGCGCCGCCCGCCGCCCGCCGACTGATGCCGCACATTCCACCGCCCACCCGACACAGTGACAGTGACAGTGACAGTGACAGTTCCCAGTTAGCCGCCGCGCGCCCGCCGAGCGGCCGAGCGAGCGACCGCGCGTACAGGACTCTGTTGTCTTAGGAAAAATTATTTCAAATAGAAACAATTTAAAGTATATTATTATTATTATAATATTTAATGAATCTTTCGATTGTAACCTTCGATGATATTGTATATTATGAAAAGGGTCAGTCAATAGTGAGCTAAATGTCTTGCAGTGTACAGTTTCATGTTTAAGTAAACTATTTTAATTTTTATCCAGCAGCTATCTGTGTTTAAACAACTTTTATATTTATTTTTAATGGTTAATAATGCATATCAGAATGCAAGAATTAATAATTAACAGCCAATAGTAACTATGTTAATGTAAATATGCCACTATTATAATGTGTTAGATTGTAAAAGGCCGAATGCCACAATCCAAGGGTCTGTTCAATTGAGTGTTTGCTACATTCCATATTTATGTTCAAATAATTCACTACTGTCCAATCTACTAATTTGCTTCTACTTTTCCTGTTAAGTTTTTCAAACACCAATCATGTTTGACAATAAATTCAAAAAGATATATCTTAGCAATTAGTAATCTCATTAGGAAATAGTCATTTGTTCAATACCTATTTTGGTTGAATTAGTGTAAAATTAAGTATTTATTATTTATCTAGTTTGGTACAAAAATGCCTTGTAGCTATTGAAAGTACATGAAATAATTGTTGAGCTTTCAGTGTGACTATTAATTTTTATATTAGTCAGACTAGTTCATTCAAGTATCCACATCCAGACTCGTAGTTAAAAGGGATGGTTGTTAATGTGTAAGCAAGGCTGAGTTACTGAGAACTAATAAAGAGGAATTATTTAGATAGTATTTTGTTTTGACTCATTTTTTGTGATCACTTACTATAATTTACTATCTAAATAAAGACTAGTGATTCGATAGATTGAAAGTATTATTTATTTAAAAACGCTCTTTACTCACTCACCAGACATAATTACATATAGTAGTAGTAGTGAGTAAGAAGTGTGAGCAAGCCATATTTTGATATGTGTATCCGTTTTATCAGTTCTAAGGTAACTTCCCTTGTTTACATGTTTACAGTCAACAAGTAGCAGCTATACTTATAATAAATTATTGTTCAAGTAGGAAATACGACTGACTGCATGTTTGCTTGTAATAATTATAATGTATCATGTGCATATGTGTGTAATGTGTTAAATATTCTTATTGTCTGGGTGTGAATGTGCTCAAAACGACTGATAATTACGAAAGGGCCGTCTGTATGAATGTCTTCAAAGTTACTACAATTTACATAAACGACGGCCCCAAATAAAAAATATATTTTTTAAATTCACCCTACAAATGTTGTCGAAATCATGTAAATACTATAATGATTCATATTATTATAATAAATATATAGATGTACGATTAGATAAGTGTCATTCGTCGATACATTGTTAAGAAACTAGTCATAAGCTGTAATAAGACAGAATCATTAATCTCTGCGGTGGCAAATGTATCTCAAATTTATCCAAAAATACCAAAAAAAATTAGATAGCTTCAATACTCTTTGACAACTTTTGTTGGGTGTAAAATATAATTGATTTGCGTCAATTATTGTTACAAAAAATGAAATCCAATTTTAGATTACATTTTATTATTTAAAGTTTTGTAAGTTTGCTTACCATCATTTCATCATGAACTATAAATAGTTTAAGAATAAAATTTAAAACAGAGACTAGTTCACTTATAATGTCTCTGAAATATACTGTAATCATGGTTTTAATTTATTATTTACGCTATATTTCATCTTTTATGGATAGTATTTATGTGTACAAACTGTAAAAAATATAAAAGTTGTTTAAAATAGTAACCACAGATTAGGTATATAATCTAGATATCAAACAATATTCCATTGTCATATTAATTAAGTAAAAGCAGATGCAAATGTTAAAAGGAAACTGCATTAAATTATGACCTACCAATAATGAATTGATGATTTTTATTAGCAAGGTTACCTTCTGACTTAACTTCAATTTAATTGGTTAGGTTTACCAAACCCTACAAAGTAGAGATGGGCCGAGTACTCGGTTTATATACTCGGTACTCGGCGTACGCGGCGGGTTTTTTGGTATTCGGTACTCGGCCGAGTAACTCGGTATATGAATGCCGAGTACCGAGTACCAAAAAAGTAATATGCTTTGTTTAAAGAAAGCAATGTATTTAGGTAGATATAATTGTGAAACAACAGTGTTAATCAAAACGTACCTACTGATTGAGGAAATCTTTGACATCCTCAAGTAATATAATCAAAATTATGCTAATGCATGAGTACCTACTAGTGAGACAAAATTAAAGGAACAGTAACAAAAATAATCAATATTTAAAATTTTATAAATGTAAATTATGATGCCTTGTTTGGTGCCCTGTCCACCATTTGCCAACAAATTTTCTTCTAAATATACTTGTGTTCGTTTGTTTACTTGTTTACGCGCGCGAAATTGGGAATTTTATAGAACCGAGTTACTAGGCCGAATACTCGGTTAAAAAAAACCGAGTAATACTCGGTACTCGGCGCATCTCTACTACAAAGTGAGTGGTACTAACTATTCGTGACTACAGAATCACAATCCCAAAGTATACAGCCAGCGAATCTGAGGGCCTCAATTGGTCAATTATATTTTATGGTTAAAACATATTTGCAACTAGATAGTACTTGCCACTTCGCCTGCGATAAAAGTGATTTTATTATGGAAATGAGACTTAAACGTAAATGTAGTCTTTTTTTTCATCCCCAGCTGTTAAACTATGTCTATTCCAAAATTAAAAAAAACCGGTTTAGCGGGTTCGTTGTGAAAGCGGAACGTACCGATATACACTTTTTCCACATTTATAATATTAGTAAGGATTTCACATAGCTCTTACATTAATTATAGCAAAGTCTCTATTTGCATATCATTATCATTACATAGTATAAATCCAAGTCGCTAATTCTGTCTGTTTGTATGTTTGGCCGCTAACTCCTCAAGGGATTTTAATGCGGTTTTCACCGTCCTGTAGGTAATTTTTTCATAAAAATTTGTAAATAAAGAACATTCAGAAAAAGTTTTTTTAAGTTAACTAAAATTCAATGGCTTTGGAACAAGTCGCCCAAAATTACACCATTGCGAAGCGTGGGAGGGTCACTAGTATTTATGTAAACGTTAACTAGACTTTTAAAAGTAAGGTAGTTTTAGATTCAGTAAGTAAAATATCGCTACAATAAAAAATTGGGACAAAATATATTAAATTTTTCAGTGCATGTCATGTCGACTTTTTGAGGTTTAATCGCATTTGTATGTATGAAGAAGTTGTTGCCAATACACAATGTCTTATAACGACTACTCGAACTCATTTTTTTTACTCTACTGTTATTTTTATATTACTGTAAAATCGCCTAAAGCCAGTATATCATAAGACGCGTACAGATAAGATTTTGTAAGACTTTTCGTGTTAAGTCTGCATGTTAAAAAATGTCTTCTAAAAGGCGTTAAATAAATTAGCGCTTCATCATGGTTCACCGTCTTCACCGCCTCTTAAGCCCTGTATCTTAAAATATGCTAATAATTAATAATAAGAAGAACTTTTTATTTTAGGGAAATAATATAGAATTCATAAGGTGCGTAATATTAAGCGTGAACTACGAGATGACACTTTTAAAATTTATATGAAGCGATTTTACAGCTTATTATTCTCATCCCAAGGAATCCTAATATAACTGAGTAGGTATGTCCTCCACTCCGTCTCGTCTCGTTACGTTCTATTTTTCCTACCTACATTAGTGTTAAGATTTACGAAAGCATTAAAATAAACTCATTTTGAAAACGTGCCGCGTGACAACGACCTAAAACCATCATAGCTTTGGTACATACAACGACCAAGACATAATGGACTAGGGGAGCACCTAGATAATTATACCCTAACACTAGCCAATTTTAAAAAGTAGTTTTTTATCAGGAAAAAAACCCTTATTTAATTTTATCTTTAATTGTTAGACTTTGAGTATTTGGCCAAACATAATTTGGCTAGATTTTAGCTAAAATTGTAAGACAAGAAAGAGCAAGCCGGCCGCCGTCTTTTCCAAAAAAAAGACAGGAATAACTATCTATACGGTCCGAAATTGCTGTCAGCGTGCTTTCTGCACTATATGCATGCAAAGGGTTGAACCATTAACACGACGTGTGCACATCTCTGAGCAATCTGACGTCATTAGTGACGTCACCATAAATGCTAACAGTGCAAACAAAATATAGGCAATGTCAAAGTCAATGTCAAACTAACAGAATCATTTAATTTGTAGGATCTAAACTTTCGGACAAGTTTTGTTAAACTTAATTGTTTAATTCATCGGAAAAACCTTTAAATTCAATCTCACTGACCAATATTAAACCAGCTGTAATTTTGACAGTTCACGTTCTAGCATATGTTCGTACACACAAGTGGACCGAATTAATTTCAGTGCTAAAGTTTGAGTAATGATATAATTTTCGGGCCACGCATTGGCACGCTTACCAACGTTTTCACTGAATTGTATTGAAAACGAAATAAAAATAATACTGAGACGTAAAAATAACAACTTCGTTATTAAGATCTTCACGACTTTTCAAGGTGAGGATGCGACTGTAGTTTGTGAGAGGACCACGACATATGACGTTGACATCACTGTACGTTTGACACTTGGCAGTACGTTTAAACTTGATTTTAGGTTATGTTATTGTTTAGTAGTTTTTGTATCTTTTCTTAACTTAAACAAACTTAGATACATTATTTTAATGTATTAAAAACATGTCCATAACGCTAATGAATAAAACGTATTTAACACAAAGTGTATTACAACTGTAAAGTAAAACATGAGAGAGGCTGAGGTCTTTATTTGCAGCCTATGTCAAAGAACATTTCATAGCAAAACAGCGATTGTTAAACATATGCTATGTATTCATAGTAATGAGCCAACTATTAAAAAGCTCGAGAGACAGGCGAAGAGGGGTAGAATCTCAAAGTAAGTTAAGCAATAATACTTTAACAGAAATAAATTGAAAATTTTGTTGCATTAAAATTATTTTGTTAAATGAATTTTTGCAGACCCAGAAAAGTAACATCTAAGAAGAAAACAGTAAATGAAAATACTGAAAAGGCGGTCAATATTCAGCATACTGTAAAAAAGGTAAAGAAATACATTAACATGTAACACCAGGAACAATAGCAACACTATTTGATTATTCCTTTCCTAACTAATAAAATGTTCTTATTTCAGACTAGAGTATACACAAGGGAGTATCACTGCGATGTATGTCCATACAAAACTGTTCACTTATCTACATTCAACAGACACAGGCTAACACATAAAAAGGTAAAGAATAGTTTAAAATTTCAGTGAAGTTTTAGTGAAGTTGGAATAGTATATTATAACTTGTAAGTTTTCAGAATAGCACACCAATTACTTATTGATATCTTTATTTCAGGATGGCAGGAAGCACCAATGCAACTACTGTTCATTCTCCACAGTACAACCATACAACTTAGAAAGACATTTAAAGGATATTCATCCATTTGGCCCTGTAGAATCTGTTATCTTAGTAAGGACTTGAGTTGTTACAAACATTGTTGGCAAAAAATATTTTGATATTTAAGAAAGCTACAAATGAAATCTGTTAATTTGTTATAACTTCATATAGAATGCCCCTATTCATACTTAAACTTAGATAAGCTAAAGTATGCTCTGTCATTTACAAAAACCATCACATAAGATTGACCATCATTATTTTAGCCAAGATAGGTTTCAAGTGTGATTATGAATTATGTGATGTAACTTTAAGTTCATGCAAATAAAAATAAAAAAATTTGTTCAATTAATATTTATTGGAAACAGTTTTAAACTTTTTCTGAAACATTTGAGATGATTGGCTTAGGTCTGGATTTGAATAACAATTTTTTCTTCACAATAGCTTTGACATTATATTGAGTTTTATCAGCTACAACCACTTTTTCGATGACTGCCATTGGTTGTTCTAATTTCTGTTCCTTGCCATTCAAGACATGATGTCCAAGGATTAGAATTGGTTGTCTGTTTCGGTTGTGGTACTGCAGGTCACCAATAATAACAGGTCCTTGGGAGTCTTCTTTCTTTGTTTGTATAAGACCTTGAAGTTCCACAATTGCCCACTCAGGTATACCAGCCTCATTCTCGCTTTTACTGCAAAAAATTGTTGCATTACAATTTGTATTTAAGATTAAATTATAGCAGGAAAGTTGAAAGGAAAATTAAATAAAATAGATGTTAAAGTTATTATGTATTTTTATTTCATGAATATTCCAACTGCAAACCATGCCTGCAAAATAAAAATAAAATGAAAATAAATAAGAACAAGGAAAATATACAATGCATATATACTTAAAAAAATTGACTGTATAAGTCTCTAGTAGTTTCAATTTTTTAAGTATTCAAAAAATAAACTGAAATCCCAATTTGGCTGCCTATTGCACGTACTAAACGACAACAACGTATCGATATCGCTATCGAATTAAATAGAGGTTTCACAACAAATACGTCGCTGCCGAAGCCTTCTTTAAAGTCGGAGAAAAAGGACTCTTCACATTATAAATCATTCCACTTGACACCACCAAAGCGACACCACCGGTGGTGTCATATGGAATCTCCAGTCCATATGACACCACCCTTGTGATGTCTAGACACGCGTTTTTGAAAAACAGCTTCCAATTCAATATTTTAAGTTATCTATAGTTAAACGATAATTAATAACCGAGTTTATGTACGTCATTAATGAAACTGCTTGTACTTAATTGGAGTTTTCATATCAACAACTAAGCAACTTTGGTGGGTTGTATGTAACATCACTAATAGTCGTTGGTGTCATATGGACTGGAGATTCCATGACACCACCAGTGGTGTCGTTTTGGTTGTGTCAAGTGGAATGATCGCACATTATCTTATCCAACATATTGAAATCAAACGCATCTCTCACCGATGCTCGTGTTGCCTAGTAGCGGAACTTCTTGAACAGCGGGTGCTTGTTGCCGGGGTGGTGGCGCCGCGTCTCCAGGTACAGCGCGTCGTCGCCGCCGGCCAGCGACGCCAGCGCCCCCCCGCGCCGCGCGCCCCCCGCCCCCGTGCCCCCCACCATCCCCTCGCGTTCCTCCTCGCAGTCTGTCTCGGAGGCAGCTAGCACCTACCGCAGGAGAACCGGAATTTATCGTACGGCAACAGGAGAGTCATTTATTATAAAAGAAACAGGAATAGCTCGTCAGAGATATTTATCGTGGGACTGCTGCTTTAGGGTCAAGCCAAACGAGCGTAATTTTATGAGTTGTGAGTCGCGAAACTTCTGTCGCGTAATTTCTGCTGCTTCGGTTTCATACAAAAAAGCAGTTTGTACCACACGACGACGCAAAATGAGTTGAAAATTCAGTTAAACGTAGAATAAGTGACCGAAAATACGCGACTCATAAAATTACGCTCGTTTGGCTTCACCCTTAGTGTTATACCAAGCAGAGTGCTTCAAACCATTCTCCGGGTGGTTATTCCCCTACTTGGAGTACTACACCAACATACGGGGAGATATGAGAAGGCATGGATAATGGATCCTTACAGTGTCTTTTATTTTAAAAGATTTTATTTCCATTTTATAAAAACGCATCAATCTAAGTTATATAAATGACTTACCTGTTGTAACAATAACCCCTGTTCTTCTCTTGAGCCATAGAATAAATCTGGTTCTTGATCCATTCCTTTCAGTTCTGTTATCACCTAATCATAAAAACAATAAGAATTAGCATCCAGTTTAAAAAAATAATAAATCGACGGCAACAACGTATAACTCGACATCTGCAATTTTAGTAAAAATCTGTTTTTGACTCGTACATGGTTAAAAAATCGATACTTATATTGTACGAGTCAAAACGAGATTTTTACTAAAATTGCAGATGTCGAGTTATACGTTGTTGCCGTCGAAATATTGTTTTGATTATTAAATGTTGTTTACTTTATAACTGTATCCCTGGTTGACAAGAAACCGTTGTCTCTTTCTACTGTATGCCATTTCTAATGTGTCCTGTGATACGAGGGTGTAGAAAAACGCGTTATATTCTTCAGCTATTGCACCTTTCTTTGCCCTTAAAATACGACCTGTAACAAAGAAAGAAAAGTTGCATTAAATTTTGAAATCATTGTAAAGATATAATAAGATAGTGAAAAAATTACCTAATCTTTGCGCCTCTTGCCTCCTAGAACCACCGTGCGACGATATCTGAATCAACACATTCGCTTCAGGCAAATCGAAACTCGTATCTGCAACTTTGCTCACAAATATCGTGTTCACTTTAGGATTAAACTTGAAATTCTGCAAAATCTGTATCCTTTCATTTTGTGACGTAGGCCCATAGATATAAGGTTTATTCATTTTGACAGCGTAGTGTCGTAATGCGAAAACGTTGTCTGAGAAAACGATAGTTTTGTCTCCGCGCTTCTCGTGGTAGCGAATTAGGAACTGACAAGCCCGAAACTTGGACGGGTTCATTACGTATAGCAGCATTTTCTTATTTATTCTGAGGATAGAGTAAAATGTTCATATTAGTTTTTGCCAAACAGGAAAAACTTCACAGAAGGTAATAATAATCTATCTAAGGATTTTGATTTATTGCTAAGCTTACTTAATAATATATTGATACAATGACCCCGATTCTGAATACAATCTCTAAAATTACAGGTATATTGTTCTCACTAAATTTAGTCCTATGTAAAATTTAACGAAATGCGCTGAGGACTAGTCTAATCTTACTTACGCTGAGTCATAATGCACGCAAATTTAGTTTGACAGGATTAAATAAAATCTTTATTATGTGTCTTATACAATAGTTGAGTAAGTAAAGGCGATATTTTAATTTGGTTTAGAGATTGTATTTAGAGTCGGGGCCAAAATTTCCTTGACTAATTTCTCATCTTTAAACTTACTTCTGAATGAGATACTCTCTATAAAACTCTGGTGTCATAGGGCACCAAACTTCGGCACATTGCACTCTCGCGATATAACCGTTAGCTTGTAGCTCGAGCCAGTTCGCTTCGTACAACTTTGGACCGATCAGGAAGTTCAAATCGGCAATCTTATCGTCCTCTCGGAGTAGAGTTGCGGTGAGACCTACAGAAAGAATTGGGTTTATAATGTTTGTAAGAACTCATTAGAGTTGTAAAGGCAGTGATCCCTAAAAATTCTTCGATGAGAAAAGTTTTTTTTATTTACTAGTTATTAATTCATTGTATTAAAAGATAATTATTAGTATTAGTTGATCAATATTGCTAAAATGTTAATCTGTCGATATTTATATTAAACAATATCAATAATTTGTCGATACTTCTATCGAACACACATTACTATTTGACGGGTGCATCTAAGAACGTTTTTGAAGTAGCCAATCAGAATATAAGACTTCTTTCCCCGCAAACCGGGCTTCTCCAACTTTTGGTAATCCTGATACAACGCAAATGTTCGAATATGCGGAATCTATTAGGGTGTGATCTGTGGTAGGGACCTATTCCCGACAAACTTGGCCAACTACTTGTTTGACAACTTATAACATTAATAGATTTTAAAGTAAACTTATGAAGTTAACTTCCTCTTCTTTACCTCATTACCTTAAATCATAAAACTGCAACACCAAACCCGACTCACCCAGCTTAGCGTGAGAATGTACGATTGTACACTCTTCTTTTGTCAACACTCTTCTGAACATCTTGGCTGGTATCGTGTGAACTTCATCCAACACCACCAGCCCCCACTCCTGAACCTTAGTTGAATCATTAAACTACCTCAGACCCAACTCACCCAGCTTAGCATGGGAATGTACAATCGTCAACACTCTCCTGAACATCTTGGCCGGGATAGTGTGAACTTCATCCATTATCACCAGCCCCCACTCCTGAACCTTAGTTGAATCATCAAACTACCTCAAACCCAACTCACCCAGCTTAGCATGAGAATGTACGATTGTACACTCTTCTTTTGTAAACACCCTTCTGAACATGTTGGCTGGTATCGTGTGAACTTCATCCCCCACTCCTGAACCTAAGTTAAATTATTAAACGACCTCAAACCCGACTCACCCAGCTTAGCATGAGAATGTACAATCGTCAACACCCTCTTGAACATCTTGGCCGGGATGGTGTGAACTTCATCTAACACCACCAGCCCCCACTCCTGAACCTTAGTCAAATCATTCAACCACCTCAAACCCAACTCACCCAGCTTAGCATGAGAATGTACAATGGTCAACACCCTCCTGAACATCTTGGCCGGGATGGTGTGAACTTCATCCAACACCACCAGCCCCCACTCCTGGGCCTGCAGCCACTTCATGGTCTGCTCCGCCTCCCACGAGCGCCGCTGGCCGTGGGTTATCATGGAGTAGGTGGTGACCAGGATACCGGCGCCCATCGGCTTGTCTTTGGCTTCGGACGTGAAGCTGGACCGTGGAATAAGATAGTTAATGGAAGGGTTTATATGGATTTCAAGGTGGAAGGCTAATGGGAAATAAGTGCTTGAAAGTTTTCTTTACAAATTACTATGTGATTAAATATTTTTTTTTTTATATCTAAGCATAAAATCGAGCGATTGACTTCATACCTAAACCAAGATCAAAAAATCATTTTGCATTACCTTCACCTCTTAATTAGAAAAAGTAACTTAATCTTAACATGTAATAAAATATTATCAAAATCCGTTTTTTTTAAATATCTCAATTTTACTTCTAAACACCAAAAACTCAACTTCACACGCACTTACTTACCGGCATATCATGCTGTCATCAGCGGTGGACCAGCACTTGAACTGTTGCTTCCATTGTTCCACGGAAACTCCAGAGTTGCACAGAACAAGTGCTCTTTTCCTGACTGTACATACCGCTGTGACTCCCACTAAAGACTTGCCAGCGCCACAGGGCAAGACTATTACCCCAGACCTTTAGAATCAAGAAAGAAATCAACAACAAACAAAATTTATCTGTTAACTATGATCGAAATAATAATGGAAGAATTTTGGCGTCAAAACTTGCACTGTCAAAATATCAATGGAAATTCGATGGCAAACTTGTTTCTCTCTATTGGATACCATTTCGTGTACAATTCAAGTCAATTCTTAAGTAAATATTAAAGTTGAACGTTTCGTTATTACTATGAATAATATGCAAATGGGGTTTGAAGTTCAAGTCATTAAAAGAATGTTTGAAAAGTGTAATCAAGCCCAATGTTGTATTCAATGTTTTTGGATGTCTAACCTGGCTCGTCCGTTTCCAAACATCTTCCTCAAGCTCTTCTCCTGGTAGGGTCTCAACACCGCGGTTGGTTTGAGGTCTATGTTGATATCGGGGTTCACGGAGTCGTTCCTAAAGTCGTACTCCGCTAGTAAGGGGTGCTCTAGTTCGATGCAACGTTTTTGAATCACCTGTTGGCAAGATTTCGGGATTCAGATTTGGAATCGTCTTCGATTTTTTTCGTACTGACAAGGATATGAAATTAGTTATTTTTACAGAAATATATGTTCATGTTAGTAAAATGGACCACTAGTAAATAGTGGAGCTCTCCTTTTTAAAACATGCTTAACTTAAGATTGCCTGTTTTAAATACATGTTGCTCCTGATACCATAATAAAAAAAATGATTTTAAATGTTTACTGTAAGAACATTTAACCTCACAATTTAGTTTTATTTGCATTAGTTAGTAATATGTTCTGAATTATACACTATCAATTAAGATTATTCAACGCCAACCATATGATTTTCACTATGATTTTTTAATTTTGCATGAGTATGAAACATCCAAACTTTCACATTTGGAAAAATAGGGATAAGAATTTTTTGCGCTTGATTGTGACTCAAATTGTTGCCAAAAAACTAAACTATAGCTGACCTCAATCTTATCAGGGTCCACTTCAAAAGCGACCGCGGTGTTGGCGGTGATGTCCGTAGCCTCGTCGTCATCATCATCGCGATCCAGCTGCTGGTAGAACTGACTGATGTCATCCGGGACTGTGCCGTTGGCTGCGGTCGCTGGCTTTTCTTCTCCTTATGGGCAAAGTACACGATTAAAGAAGAGTTTTAAATAAGTTATATTATTGGTGCAAATAAACTACTGGAGGTGCAGCATGAATGAAAAAAAAACACAAACTGAACCAAAATAAAATAATGAATAAAAATAATAATATGATAATGATAATGACTAGTCAGCACCCGCGACTTTGTCTGCGATAAAAGTAATTTTCCTGCGGTAAAAAGTAGCATATTTTCATCCCAGACTGTCAAACTAAGTATTTTCCAAAATTCATTGAAATCGGTTCAGCCGTTTCGACATAAAAGCGAAACATACAGACAGATATACTTTACTTTTACTAATTAACTAATTAATAATAACAATATCTAATAACTTTAACTAATTTCCACATATTATAAAATTAAAGTAAGGATTACCAGGTTTAGCGGGTAAGCCTGCGGCAGAAGTCTGCGCCTTGGCCAGCGTGGTGGTGAGGAAGTCGTCGTCGCCGTCGCGCCGCAGCCGGCACTGCTGCACCACCGGGTCGCGCAGCAGCTTCTGCAGCACCTCCACGTGCTTGCTCTCCACCAGGTACCTGCGGGGCGGGGCAATCAATTGAGCTACAAGACACATGTGGATACAGTTGCAAGTAAACTGAAGAAAACCGATATAGTAATAAAAAACATTCAAACACCACCGCGTGATAAACATGTACATAATGAAAAAGACCAAATTAGTGGTACACCCTAGTGGGGATCGAACCCTGAACCTTCGGTGTAGTAGTCCCGATTCTGTTGCCACTAGGCTACCCCGCACTTTCACCCTTAGTAAAAGAACAAAATCAACATGCTATTATTTCTCACCTGTTATGTTTCAATACAAGTTTGACTTTCCCATAGGAGAGTGTGCACAGTTTAATGAACTCAATGATACCAGCTGGCACTGCACACTTGCTCAGTCTTTGCAAGTACTCCACAATATCAGCAGTTTGTAAGCCTACTGACACTGCAGCATATAAACTGTATGCTGTTAGTTTGTATTCATGAATATGCTGTGGTCTGAAAGTAATCATTCAAAACTAAAGTTACAATAATTTTCATAATAGATAAAATATTCTTAATGTTATTTGTTGAGTACCTGCACACAGGTTCAGCAATTGCAATAAGGAAGTCATGTGCATGTTTGTATACAGGAGAAAAAGCCTCAAGGAAAATGTGCCCATTGGGTGCTACCCAAAGTGGGCGACTAGTACTATCAGCTTTCAAAGCCATTTGACTCCTGAAATATAATAAATATTAAAATGCAATTAATTATGCAATTAAAATATTATATCTTATTATAATACTTAAAAATAACATTGAAAATGTGATTTATCTTACAGACTACAAAATACCTATAATCTTTGGCACCAAACTCATCTTCCGGGACTTGGTCATTCTTTTCAGCATCTTGAGTAGCGGCAGCAGGGACCCCAACATTCTCAGTGTTGTCATCATCTACCAAATCTATTGTCATATTCTCTTCTTCTACTTTCTTTTTTTTACCTTAAATTTTAAAAGCATACTTACATTACAGGTCTTGTTTGTTCTACCAAATGCAATTCTAAAAAAGTTTTCTTAGTCTTTTACAATGAGTCAGTATACAAACCTTAATGTTTCAAAAACTTACTTGATTTTTCACCACCTCCTTTAGAGTCATATTTTTTAAATTTCTTTGGAGGCCCCATTTTCTCTAAAACATAATTATAAATTCAGTGTTAATTGATCTTTAAGTATATATTAGAAATAAAGTAAAAAAAACACACAACTCAAAGAGAAACAAAAACTTACCTGACGAAAGGATTTAATTACAGAAGTACTTTTATTCTCTTTTTATGCTAATAACAACACACTTGCACAGCAAGATACAAGTTTCTGTTGATGGAAATCACAAACAGAAATAAATAAAGTTTCTTTAGGTATTCGAGCAACAATTTTTTATATAGTGTTACACAGTGACTTAGAAAGTGTATGGATATGACATACACAACTAAACATAAAACAACACGCCATTTCAAGTCTGTAAAAATTTTCGAATTCAAAATATTTTAAACTAAACATACTACAAATGAGCAGTTTTATTATAAACTGCGCATATTTATGATGCTTTTACAATTTACTGAAGTACAAATTTTATTTTTATGCAGACCATATTTTGTTATGTAGGTTTGTTTTTTAACGTTTGGGTTACAAAAGTAATTTCCCATAGGTTCGTAGGTCTATGATATTCAAGTCAGATACAAGTGTCACAGTGACAGTATAGTGATGAAAGTTCGAATTCTGACTGACAAATCATCGAATATCGGTATGTTTTTTTAAGTAAAGAAAACAGTTCTACTACCTATCATTGTACTGTCGCACGGCTTAACATATCTATTTTTCTAGTCTGAACTACGTATCTCTTGTGAGCTTACTGTGAAACGAGAATTCTTGCTTTGTCATCTTAGAGATCAAATGCATTGTTTAATTTATAAGATAATAAAACTCCGAGTACTTCCGAGCTTTTAAGTGTAGTTTGAGGTTGTCTCTTACGGAAAACCAATCCTCGTTCAGTCAGATGCTAAATCCGCCGCACGACTGATCGTGCTGGTTCGTATGGAGGTTTGAGAGGGTATTGTGCGAGGATAAAGAGAAAAACTTACCTTTAGTTTGAAATACATGTGGCTTTTAAAACCTCAGGTCAACTGCTACTTATTTGAACTTATTTGTGACGGCAAGAACAATTTGTTTTTTTTTATCTCCAGAATAACACACCACCTGTGTGGCCCTAAACTGAGCAAAGCTTTTGCTATAGGTACCACACAATGGACTAGGGGAGAACCTAGTAACACCCAGAAACGAGCTAATTTCGAAAAACCTTTT
This sequence comes from Emmelina monodactyla, assembly GCA_916618145.1. Lineage (NCBI taxonomy): Eukaryota > Metazoa > Arthropoda > Insecta > Lepidoptera > Pterophoridae > Emmelina > Emmelina monodactyla. The sequence continues at coordinate 5,942,191 of OU745309.1, forward strand.
GACGAAATTGGCCCGACCCGGGGATCGAACCTTCCGCTTAGCAGTCCGGTATGTATACCGCTGCACCACAGAGGTTGTCAAATTCAAAAGTGATAAGCTAGTGAATGATATGCGGTAAGTTTAAGGCCAAACGGGGGGGGTTAGCAACTATAACATTCGCTATAGGGAACATAAATATATCCGATGAACATACATAGATGAGTCGGTACATCTCTAATTAATTCCTAATAACCTCAAAAATATTGAGCGACTACCTACCTGAACTAGGGTTAAAAGAAACTTAGATTCTTACCAATTAACATAAATCGGCATAATCTGCTTGACTAATGTTTAAGTATAGATAAATCGTTATTTTAAACTTTTATAATCACAACTGCAACGTTTATTAAGGCCCGTTCGATCGAGGTCGGTTATTTGTTTATTTACTAACAAATTAGGGTTGGGATGAATGCGACAAAGTTTGCCTATGTGCTTAATCGATTTTATATACTTCGATAGCTCCACAATGGATTTTTATTGAGTTTTTCTGGTGGTATTTCTATAGCTAAAAGTGAAAGAACACTAAAGGTAAATTCCAAAAAAAGAAGGAAGTATTAAGATTTAATATAATTTAAATACTGATTAATATTAAATCCTGATTAAATCTTAGTTATTTTTAACTTTTTAATTTTTAAGTCGATTTTTTTTAACGTAGTTGTTTTTATTTAATACTTTTTAGTGTATTTTGGATTCTTCATCGGATCCTAGTAACTACCGGCATCCAATTGCTTGTCAAGACGAATCAAACGAGCCCAAACTCGATAGTGTTCTGTCATTTGATTACTGAGTTCTTATGGCCACCTTCCGATTCCATCGTCAGACCAGCTCCATGACATAATATTTTATTTTTACTGTCATTCAATTTACATAAGTTTACAAAATTACAGCTCAATCGGTAACCGGGAAGTGGATCAAATTTACTGGCGATATTTTGATATTTTGACATAGAGATAGGTAAAAGTAAATAAAAAAAATGCTCATAAAATAAAAACTACTGGACCTACTTGAATCAAAATGTTCGAAACAATTCCGCATCGTAATCTCGACGTAATCGGTGTACATACATTTAAAAAAACCTCCTACTTTTTTGGAAGTCGGTTAAAAATAAGAATTGACTTAAAATCTAGATATTAATTTAAACGTTGCTAAATAATATTAATTTTTAGCAATGAATTAAAATTGTAGAAAATTATTTTACATGTACGGCACCATCTGCCATGTATTTACAAAAATGTCTTTTTAACCTTTTTAATAGGCTCTTTTTGGCTACTTCTGGCATCCGAAGGTCACCAAGTCGAGTGGCCATGGCGTCTAGACAGTCAGTTCGTTTACGTCGTCAGGAATGGATGGTGAAGAAATCGCACTTCTTTGTTATCTACGTCGTAGAAAAATAGAAAAAAATATGTGTTCATCCTTTTATATCAGATCGAAGCCGAAGTGGATTTTTTTTAAACTGTATGGAGATTTACGAAAATATCCTGCAAATTTTTTCAATTACACGAGAAAGGCAATAGCATCTTTTGACGAATTATTGAACTTATGTAGAAATGCTTTAACTAAACAAGATACGATATTTAGAAAATCGATAAGTCGGGAAGAAAAACTAGGTATTTGTGTCATTCAGGTAAGTAGAATTTTAATCAAATTTATGAAAATGAAACATCTAAAGTTAATCATATACTGAGCGGGTTGCTTCTTCAAGAACTGACATTATTTTAATTTTGGTTGCCATTTTTTTTTGAGGAGGCACTTTTTTTTATGTGCTAACTAAAGACATCATGAATAACCTGTCTTCATCTTGATTTCCAACTTCATATTGTTCTCTACTTTTGATGGATTTGTTAAGGACTTCTAAAAATTTGACATCTTCAGGTGCAGTCTTCGGTTCCTTTTTTATTCTTTTCGGACAACGATCTTGTTGCAAGTCTGGATCTGTAGCTTCAACATCAGGATCTGTAGCTTCAGATTCTTTTGATGCCACAAATTCAGGCTCTCTTAATGCGACAACCCTCTGTAGAAACAGAAGTTGTTTAAAAAAAATATATTCGCTTTTACGTGGTCCACGACCCGATCCGGACTTCAAAGATTTTTGCCGGTTCAATTCTCGTGTGAAGCAACCACGGATACTTTTCCACCTTTTTTGTAAAGTATCAGCTGAAAAAAATAAAGAAGTTTCGTATAACCATTCATCAATCAATCAAACAGTCTATTGCAGTCCATTAATGATGTTATCTTTTCTTTTAGGTATTTTGCGTCAGGGTGTTCACTCATGGACCTTTACTACAACTACAGACCCTTTGAACTTTTTGACAGACGAATTAACTGAGGTGTATGTTAAAATTTTTTTAGGCCTCCCGCAAAACAGGATTTCCTAGTGCGGGGACCAATGACAATCTGTAATTTTGTGAAATGTTTAATTGTCAATAAAGCTTTTGTATTTGTATTGGTTTCCTTAGGCACTACCGCTTGGCACTACTAGTTGACTCAAGGGAAATTTTGTATTCCCGTGGCACTACTGTTCTTATTAGCTGATGGAACGCATATAACAAAATTTCCCGTGGATTAACTCATTACCAATGGCACTACCACGGAACAGAGAAGTAGATGGAAGTGTGAAGTAGGCGGGGCACGCGCGCCACTAGTAAGCGGGGGAGTGCAAATCCATACCTCAGTCGTACCTGTCTTATTGTCGTGTTCGGTTGTGTTTTGCTGTGAATGCTGTGATTATATTGCGTTTTCTTAATCTAATATCGACTTTATTTTCAAAGCAGTAAAGTTCAATTCATATTTATTCTAATTCTAATGTAACACTGCTTCCATCTATTGTGGAGATGCTGAAACATAAAACATAACAATTGTAAACATGAACTTTATTTGCCAAGGAATAAAGTTCAACTTACATAGTTAAATGTAGGAACGCCACCTATTGTTAATTAGTTGAATTTTTTGTATGTCAACGCGAACGTGAAGTAAGTTGCGGAAGGTCGTAAATACATTATGGGTTTTAGTAAAGTCAACTCTATTCATCACTGACAAGGTGTGTTTTTGCTTGGCAGCATTTAGAAATAAGGTCATTCTGGCACTAAGGATATGCGACCAATAAAAACAATTGTTTACATGTAGTGACTATGTTTATTATCAGTTCCATGTGTGGGTTTTGGCGAGAGCTATTCCGCTAGTAAGTTGGTCGTATAGCATTTCCACCTACTTCTCTGTTCCGTGGGCACTACTGACTGATACTAAGTAGATGTAGCAAAGTAAAATAAATCAGTTATTGTAATTAGTTTTTTAAACAAAAGTTATCTCTTCTTACAACAAAAATCAAATTCACATGTAAATATGTAAAATATTGCATAAATTCCTTTTCAAACAGTATCGTTTTAAGAAATGTATAAACTTCGGCATGCCTATATCTTTAGGCACCTTCCGTTTCGATACGGGTTTAAATATACGTAAGAGTTTTAGCTTTTTTCCATACTGCTCTTGACCAATGGTAAAAGCAAGCTACTAATTCATTAAAGACATTTCTTATAATCTGAACATGGATGTAATTTTTGAACTCCTGTAGCATACCTATGGCGTTGTAAATCACGATTCAGTACTACCTTGCTACATTTACGTTGTCTAAAGAACAATTAATTTTCTTGGTCCATTTAGTAAAAGCTGCCACAGGTTTTGTATTATTATATTTTGCAATTAAATTACGACTATAAATTGAGATATACCATCCTATCTTTCAAGTTTGATCAAACTGCACACGGTGTGCAAATTTGATTTAAATCGTTTAAGTTTTATAGGAGTCCATCGCGGACAAACATTATGACAAGAAATTATATATATGAAGATTAAGATAGATATCTCACTCGTGTCATGGGAAATTAATTTCCCGTGAATCTACTGGCAACAGTGTAGTGTCACTGGAAATGTTGTTTTAGACGTAGCACTACCAGTAGTGCCACGGGAATGCAAAATTTCCCTTGACTCAACTAGTAGTGCCAAGAGGTAGTGCCTAAGCAAACAAAGGCTACAGACTCGGTCATACAACAATTTGCACAATAGTTAGAGAAGGGTGTAGCATTATATGTCAATATCAAGAAAAGTTTATAGGTCTTCCAAAGACAGAAAATGATTGGGAAAAAGTTGCAAGAGGATTTGAAACAATCGCAAACTTCCCCCATTGCATTGGCGCCATTGACGGGAAACACATGAGAGTTATTAAACCGATGCATACTGGATCACTATACTTTAATTACAAGCATTATTTTTCTATTGTATTACTTGCTCTGTGTGATGCTAATTACAATTTCCTATATACAGGGTGTCCAGGAAACAATGGATAAGCTCTGAAGGGCTAATAGTAGAACTAAAGGCAAGCCTAAAAAATAATTGATAAAAAGTATAACCCTTGCACTGCTAGAAATATGGCGCTTTAAAATAAAACTTCATATTTTTTTGACTGTGTTCATATTTTTACTCGTAACGAGGTCAAATCACTTAATAACATCATTATTTCTGTGCTAAAATAATTAATATTAACCGCATCAGTGAATAACTATCAAATAAAATAGCTAACTAAAGTATTTTTCTCAAAAAATAATCTTAACAGAAAACGGTGACAATATTCCATACGTAATAGTAGGAGATGAAGTTTTTGCGTTACATGAAATCCTCGTGAAACCATACGGAGGACACAATCTTTGTTACAAGCAAAAAATATTCAACTACCGATTATCAAGAGCACGCCGATATGTCGAATGTGCATTTGGGATTTTATCTAACAAGTGGAGAATTTTTCACAGGCCAATGAATGTAAGTACATATAGATTTGGCAAAAGCGATTGTAAGGACATGTTGCATATTGCACAATTTTGTACGTTCCAGAGATGGCTATTCTTACGAAGAAACTCTGACGGTGACAGGATTTCAACCAGGTACATGTCGAAATCGCGATAGAGGAGGAAGAACGCTGCCCTCATAAGCCAAAAAGCGTCAACTCAAAAAAGTGCATTCGATAAATTTGATGAAATAAGTTTTTTTATTTCGCGTCAAATTAAAGAAGTATTTTTAAAAACTATTAAGTATATGAAATATTAGATATCTATAATCATATATTCTTTTAATGTATACGGTTTTTGGGCTTAACATGATTTGTTTATTATTATGAGTTACCGCTTTAATTTTTAGTAGGTACCTATTTATTACCTTAGACATTATCAAACAAATTATTTCCCACAAATTTAAATGAATAAATTCCCTAAAACATGGCGAAAACCGGCATCAACATCTGTTACGTAGCTTCGGAGGAGAAAGCGGACAAACATACAAACACACAGAATTGGCGACTTGGATATGTAATAATGGTAATGTTGTCAAGAAATGATCATAACTGATCCATGTTTATATTTATTTATTTTGCATTATCTTCTAAGCTCCATTGACTTGCTGTAAGAATTAAATACTATTTTAATATGCTGTTCGCTTCGCATTCCATAGATACCTACCACCAATTTTCTTAAAAATTTTGACAATAATACTTAATAAGATTTTTTAAAAGTGATTACTCCGTAATTAAATATACGGCCATTGTTATTCAAAATAATGGGATACTTCTTAGCAATTTCGTACAAATTTGAGTTATGCAATATTTTCTTAGTGGATTTTAGTGGGTTTCTGAGTAAGATAGAGCTACTGAGCTTCGTATAACCTGTAGAGAATTTGATAGGCTATCAAATGCAACAAAAAACAGAAAATTGCCTTTTTTTGAGATACCGCTAATTGGCTTATGAGGGCAGAACGGCACACACACTTCGAGACAAACTAGCAGATTATTTTGTAACTGAAAATACATTACCATGGCAAGACAAATATGTATAAATAGTATCCGCCCGCGACTCCGTTCGCGTGGAAGTCGGTTTCCCGTGGGAATGAGATGTTTTCCCGCGGTAAAAATTACCCTATGTGTTATTCTGATGTATAACCTATAGGTATTACTGCAAAGTTTCATCCAAATCCATCCAGTAGTTTTTACGTGAAAGAGTAACAAACATCCATCCATACATCCTCACAAACTTTCACATCTATACTAATATTATAAAGCTGAAGAGTTTGTTTGTTTGTTTGTTTAAACGCGCTAATCTCAGGAACTACTGGTTCGAATTTAAAAATTATTTTTGTGTTGAATAGACTAGTTATCGAGGCAGGCTTTAGGCTTTAACATCACGCTGCAACTATTAGGAGCGAATAAATAATGGAAAATATGAAAATAAACGGGGAATATTATTCATCCTTGAGGGCTTCCGTTGCGTGCGCTGCGAAAACGGTTCTAGATAGCAAAAAATTTATGTATGAAAGAATTAAGGGAACTTTTTACCGCGGGAAAACATCGCATTCCCACGGGAAACTGACTTCTACGCGAACGGAGTCGCGAGCGGCCACTAGTTTATAATATTAGTAGGATAAAAGTGAATAAAAGTTAATAAATATACCTACACTTACCTACCTAGTTGTTTTTTTTCTTGGTTTGTTATTTCGTCTTTTTCTTTAAATATGTTTACTATTTCGTCCCAACCTTTAATTTTTAAGTTACGATCGGAATACTCATTAGATGAACTATCCCATATACAAGGACGGTTTTGAATTTCTATTATAAATTTTTCAGTATCGAAACTCATTATTTACAACACAACTCTAGTACCTACTATATTTCGAGCCAGCGTCCAAAATGGCGGCTGACTGGCGACTGAGTGAGCGAGGTGCAGTTTACCGTGTACATTATAGTGGCAACGTTGCCAAGCCGCCAGAGTATCCAGAAGCCACGTAGAGAACTGTAGCTCGTGTCGTGGCCACGCTTTCAATTTGGCGACGTTGCCAAACCGTCGCCGAGTGAGTTAGGTACCATACATTTCAATATTAACTGCTTGGATACGTAGCCGGCGACTACGTCGTCGCCATGGCGTCTTAATGAGGCAGAGCTCAGACACCATTCTCTTGATGAATATGTTGTACCTACTTGGCTTTTTACTTATGTATGAGAATACCTTCTAGACTAAAATCCAGTTTAATACAGCATAACAATGTTTTTCCCAATTTTTTTATTTAAGCTGTATAAAAAGCTTTTTACAACTCCTTTTTTAAGAAGTTATGTATAGGGATCCTTGGTGTTTTATTGGACAAATAAAATAAAATAATTGTATAGATACTTAAGTTTATTGAATTGTAAAACCAAACATAGATACAGAATCAACCCAAACAAGATATGATCTTTTGAATTTCTTTTATTAATTTACAATTCTTTTATAATTCATCTCTTACATCTATAATAACTATAACTATTTATTAGATACCTTAATATAAAAATAACAGACACAGAAAGTCATTGGATAGATTTCCCAAAGCTAAAATATTACATCTTTTTAGTTTACCTTATCTTAAATTTTGCTGTTAATCTACCTTGTATTGTTATAATTATCTACTAAATTACAATATAATATGAAAGGCACTTTATTTTTTATGAATTTTCAAACAAGTATAATTTAAAAAAGTATATACCCAATGTAAAAATTGCGGGAAGAGTGTTAGAAAAAAATAGGTAGGTTCAATTAGTAAATAAACCTGATGTCCAAATATTTCAAACTTTGGCTATAAATGTTTGCTAATCATAAACTCATAAACTAAAACAAACACATAAACAATTTTAACTATAACATAACATAATAATAATCTATTTCATAATTCTATAATTAATATTTACTTAAGCTTACCCACATCTAGATATAATTATTAATAATGTTAACACCACATTCTATTGAAACAGACATAGCTTCTACACGAGCAGTCTTTGCGACCCTTTGGGGAATGATCCAGCCACATAAACATTTAATTTTGACCGAAAACGTCAATTCGCGAATACAATTCATCAATTCATTTAAACTTTGTTAACTAACAGACGCACCCTCACTCTAACGCGTGAACGTAAACCAAAGTTGTATTGAGACAAAATAATCTGGTCTTACTGTTTATTGCTGGTGCAATAAAGAATAGCCTTTTAAATAAAATATTTACATGACATATTGCTTTTCTGTGCCCATATTTTGCGATCAATCAGAATAACTATCAGTGTTTTACAAGTCACAATTGCAGATTTTAATGTGTTAGTGATATTTGGTTTAGTTCTCCCGAGTTTTATTATGTGTTTTGTGAGAACACTGGCGTGAGATAAGTGCGCAACAGTTCTTGTCCCTCGACGGAGGTCCAGTACTCTACGAACATATCGCGCTCTGCTTCCAAACCGGACAGGAATGTATTGTCGCTTTCACTGCTGTTCTTCAGGTTCAGCAAACGCTTCTTTAACTGAACAGTCTAGAAATAAAAAATACATGTTTTATTAAGGCATAAGCATGGTCCAAATGAGCTAAGACCTATCACTCTATTAGCGGTTTTAAGGGGAACGTTCGGCCAATAACATGTGTCGTTTTAAAAAAACACTTAAACAAGTCTTATGGCGTAGAATATGGGATGGAGATATTTTTACAACGGTAACTTAGCACGGTCCGACTATGTAAAAAAGGCCACGGTTATTTTACTAAGCGTCGACGCTTTTATGTTATCTTATCAATGCAGGTCACGAACTAATTATTGAGTATAATAAATAATCATCTGAGCACGCGATTTAGTTAAGTACAACTTATAATGTGGATGTACAAAGTTTTGCTGCTATTGAGTGTCGGAAAAGTTATTGCATACGAAGACGACGAGGAGCCTATACTTTATTACTACGGTTTAGTACGTAACGTAACTAAAATATCACACATTTTAGTAAAACTGTATGCTGTATGTAGCGTGCTGGCAATAGCTTAAATTCATTAATAGCTACAGTAAAAATGTCGCATGATCGTTTGTTAACTAAAATATTGAAACATTTTTCTGACTATAAATATAATGTAATATAGAATGTCTTTCTATAAAATCTATTTAAGGCAGTCCCGGACCGATGATTTTTTGCAACAGGCATACCTACTGAACCTGAAATTCATCCAGGGCGAGGCGAGGGTAGGTTGCCTAAATCCAAACCCTCGAAGGTTTATAAAAACTACATGTCAAACATATAGACCATATTATTCAGGAGGAGAGCGAGCGCACGCTGCCACCTTGCTCGGCCCGCCAGGCGTGTTCGGCGTTCATCGCCCGCGACTGGCAGCCGCCGGCGCTGGTGCGGCTGTGCGCGTGCGCGCGGAGACTGCGCTGCGACACTCCCGCGCATGTACACGACAACACTAGCATCGTGCCCATCAATAATAGAGACTACTTGCAGGTAACCACCATAGCTATGCGGCTAATTGATTTTATATTTGCCGTTATAGTCATCATATTAATATAAATAAATACTGGTCCTCACAAATCTAAAACGCCAAAGTCGACACGATAAGACGTTTTTGTAATTTTCAGTTTTGTCAACCAATCACCGACTGGCCAATATGCTCATACGACGCTACTCCTCTAACCGTGCTGACTTCCTACAAACGCATAATCCCGAGTGAATTAGAGGACATGCACCACAAGAACATACAGCTCACTCCACCAAAGATTACATTCGAATGTCGATGCCGAGAGCCCAACTACTGGAAACTTGACACTACCAGCAACAAAGATGGCGAACAGAAGTACCGCTGTGGTTCATTACCGTATTGCGCGACCAACGAGTTTTGCGGCAACGTCAACTATGACTTGAACACTTTGTATCAATCATGCTTGTGTCCGAGAAACCATATGTGCGTACACAACGGCGGAGTTACATACATGTCGATTAATGAAGTACTATACCAAGGGAAGGGATGGAGAGCTTACTGCCAGAAAAAAATGGACTACAATGATGATGATTATTATTATAGTTACTAAAACATAAGAAACAGTTTTTTGTTTGGTCTCATTTGGTTTTAGCAACCGCATTAAAAGTGCTTAGGGCTCTAACTTTCATGCAAAAGATTCTAGGATTCGTTCCCTGATAGGAGGATTAGGAAATTATAAGGAAAACCCTTCAACTTATATGATTCTAACTATAACTGGGATTCCACCAAATCCAAATAATACCTATTACGCAAACATTAGATCACTTTGAAGCTAAACAATGGCGGTGAGTCTTGTAAAACAATACAGACAAATGCACATGCGATTTCTATGTACTATGATTGAAAGTCCAACCCTCTTGTTTTAGTTAATCCTTCTAATATTATAAACGTGAAAGTTTGTGAGTATGGATAGATGTATGGAAGTTTGTTACTCTTTCACGTAAAAACTACTGGACGGATTTTGATGAAACTTTCCAGTAATATAGGTTATACATCAGAATAACATATAGGGTACTTTTTACCGCGGGAAATCGACTTCCACGCGAACGGAGTCGCGGGCGGCCACTAGTAGTAAACATAAATATAAGTTTTTAAATTGAACTAATAAATGATGGAGCAGAATATCGAAAACCAAGAAAATATACACGATGCTAAAAGAACAAATCTGTTATTTTCAGAATGCTGTCTAATAAAACGTGTCTAATAATACACAGTACGTTTTTTCTAGAAAAACGCCGACAGCGTCTCAGTAACGTCGTGTATAAAAGTGGACTACTGTTACCTTACTTAACTCGACGCATTTATTTCTAACTGAGTACCTTGTCGCCAAAACCACTAAGATGTCACATTCAACCCTTCATATATAAATAGTAATTCGCATCAGTCATGGGGCCTACCGCGTAACTAGCGTCGATTTGAACTCGACGTCGACAACTGTTTTCATAGGCTAGAGACCCGCCATTTTTAACAATTTAGCCTATGAAAACAGTTGTCGACGTCGAGTTCAAATCGACGCTAGTAACGCGGTAGGGGGGCAGATAGTTACCGTGGCGGGCTGCGCGGCGATGTCCTTCACCAACGCCCGGGCTTGCTCCTGGTAGCGGTCGGGCCACAGCACGCGGCTCGCGAGCCCGCAGCTCAGCGCCTCCGCCGACGAGAAGCGACGGCCGAACAACACCAGCTCGTTCAACTGGAGACAAGTTGGATTGGTGGAATGGCAACATCGCGGGTGTTATGTCGTTTGGGTTAAAATAAAGGTTTAGAGAAATAGGTTTTGGGTATTTATGATTCTTGTGGAGCATTGAGTTTATTGTTTTTTTCCTTGTTGGGCATGACTGTAAGAATATATTTTTTTTATTTGAATTATAATTTAGAGTAATTTACGTCCAAACTAACTTCAAGTCTCATTATATGAGTATGGATTTACTCAGGAATGGAGAATGTTACTAGGTATGCCAAATCGCTTGAAATTTTGTCTCAGTAAAGCCTGTATGCATACAAATACACTAGTTTTTGTTGTAATCAAAAATACCCAGTAGTTTTGATTTTTTAGGCATTCAAAGTTTCGAAAAATATCAAGTCCCGCTAACAGTCACGTGACCGCTTGTGACGTCTTACCACAACGCGCCAGCGGTGGCGCATAGCTGGCGCAGTATTTTGTTTTATTTTTTTATTTATTTAACTTTTAATGTATAATTTTTTTGTGTTTTCGGTCGCGTATTAGTAAATATAAATATTATTCGTTATTATACGTTACTAGTAAATATTATTCTATTGATAAATTGGGTAGAGGTTTCGAAAAAAGGTAATCGTGTAATCTATCTAAAATAGATGAATTAATGGCTGCGCATTATTTATCAAGAAATAGTGATTTTATTGCCGCCGAAATGTTTGATATGTTCTAAACTGTTTTATCAAAACAAAATAACCAATATAATAAAAATACTAATGGAAGAATGCAAGTCCAATAGTAGAAGTATGTACCTATCATTATTTTTTTTACGTTAAAGACAACAAATCATGTATCATAGTTGTGTAGCTATAGGTAGGTACGTCCTTCTAATATTATAAGTGTGAAAGTTTGTGAGTATGGATGTATGAATGTTTGTTACTCTTACACTAAAAACTACTGCCCCCTAAGTCAAGTGGCAAGTGATATTTGCGATAGCGGGTGAATAGAAAAAATATGTATGAAACTGTCAAATTGCAAGCTTGTCAAAAATTTATTCTATTCACTTGCTATCGCAAATATCACTTGCCACTTGACTTGGGGGGCTGGACGGATTTGGATGAAACTTTGCAGTAGGTTACACAACAGAATGACACATAGGGTACTTTTTACCGCGGGAAAACTTCTCATTCCCACGGAAACCGACTTCTACGCGAACGGAGTCGCGGGAGGCCACTAGTATGTATACAAAGATACCGCTCTTCTAAGTAAATTTAAATAAATACATGCATTGATTTAATACTAACTAGCTTTAGTTAGCAGCTTCGCCCGCGTTTCCCTCGCGAACTGTACATTTTCCCAGGATTAAAAGAAGCCTATGGATTATTTCAGTCTTCGTCCAGATCCGTTCAGTACTTTTTGTGTGAAAGATAACAAACACAAACACAATCTTCCGCGTTTATTATATTACTAGGAAGTAGGATACCTATACGATCTAGATGTAGGTAGTTGAACGTTACAGATGCACTTTACCTTTACTATTTTATTTAAGTAATTTAATTTATTTTTTATTGCAAATGTAGATGATATGAACTAAACCTCTTTTATTTATTTGTATTTTTACTAACAAATTGTTTAATGGTATTGGTTATGTTCAAGTTAAAAGATTTGGTGATGTATGTATGTATCCCTTGGAACTGTAAAAAACAACTTCTCCGGCGAATTGATAGTTGTATTTTTACATATAGGCACAACACATGATTTCCTAGTAGTTGGATTAGTCATTTTTAAAAGTATTTAGGTTTTATTCAGACGACAAGTGCGCGCGACCGCGAGTGTACTGAGTGAGCCAGACCGAGCGAGTTGTGGTGTGACGTCACACCGCCACCGGTAGCCAACGTAGTGCGGTAGCAACTTGTTTTACTTAAAAATCGGAAACTAATAGACGCATCGAAATAATTCTTTCACCAGTATTTTTTATTTTTGACAGAGAATACGAAGAGATAATAATCAAAATTTGTTAACATTCTCCATTGTATTATGTTCCCTGAAACCATTTTAAATGTTGTATGTGATAGTATCCTAGCTTCGGTACGGGTGCATTTGAAAGGTTTAGTGTTTGAATGCCACTAATTTGGCATTTTCCAAATGTAATAGTCAGGGTGAGGGAAAATATTGTAAAGAAACTCACATGACTATATGTTTATAAAATCTTAAGCTATCACAACGTAAATACTACTACCATCTTCCTACGCAATAGAACACCGTCTTATTTACAAGAACTACTTACCAACGGCTGCTGCAACTTGCAATAGCCCGTCGTAAACACAGCCATGCCTGGCAACAGCGGCTGGGCAGCCCTACGCGTGGGTGTCTGTAGACTGAACGTCGCTCGCTCAGAGCACAACACTACGTCGCTCAGACCGAGAACCGCCAGCGAAACACCGACGCACTCCCCCCAGACGCTCGATACCAGAAGCTTGCTGTGCTGCTTGATCGCGCATAGCAGTAATCTGCGTATGCAAATAATGTCTTCAAAAAAAGAGAGCAAGGAATGAAGCAGCTTCAAATCAAACTAAACGACATTATAGGACTTTGCAAGGGAGCAATTTAATAATGCTATTACTACTAATAAACTATACTATTTAATTTGCTTTACAGTGTGTGCAAATGTTATATTACAATTTGTGCAATATTAAAACCTTGACAGTGTCAATAATAATCGCATATAAATCTGTATACAAAAGCGGGTATACAGTTCACTGAGAGACGTGGCTGGATATTATGATTTTGTTAGACTATAAATTCGAAAATAGAATAAGGAATTTAATATTAATTAAATGATAAATTTAATTACAACATTTTCTCTTTTTATACTTTGGTTATACAACTGCAATATCAATTATAAATCAATTTAATAAAGTTGAAATCAAAATTGGCGTCTTTTTGCGTACACAGAAATATTATCCATATGGTACGTTCAGAATGCGTTTTATGTTATCATTAAACGAAATATTAAACATTACAAGCAATTTGTCTTAAAATAAAAGAATAAAATTTTTATCTCACCTAATGGCTTCGGCTAGTTCATGAGCAGCATTAGTCCTTGTCTCTATGTTATTATCCAGTAGAGGCTGGAGATTTAAAGCTGAATTTATAATGGTGCCACAGGATGATGTCAGGAATGTCACAGAGACTTCACTCTTTTTGTCAACATAAGACAGAGCTAATTCCAACTCCTTTAGAATCTGTAAAGGATCAAAAATTAGAAAAGTAATAAAATGAATACTTTTTTTTTGTGTTGAATACTTACAGGAACAGTATTTTTAGATGGAGTTGTTGAAATATTAACCTCAGCTAATCTCTGTTCAAATTTGACAGACAGATATTTGAAACCTATATAGTCCAGCATTCTACTTTTAGCGGTTTCCTCTTTAACTTTTATTTGCTTAGTTGGTTTATCAGTCTTAGTACTCTCTCTTTTTCTCTTATTCAAGGCCTGTGACAATTTAGAGTTCAGTTTCTGTTTTAAGTTGAGGCAATCTTCTTTATTAATTCCTAACTTTGGTGTTTCTGGGACAAAAACATCATTTTTGGGAAGGTCCTTCTTTGCTTTTGGCGTACTGGTCACATCAGTAGTTGGTTGTATAACTTGTGTGGTATTAGTTTCTACATCGCTCATACGTCGCGGACTCATGCAGCTGCTAGAGTATGAACTGCTGGAATGTCGCCGATAAATAATAGAATCATCAGCACTGTGTGTCTCAAAGTCCTCGCCCACTGACTTCACAGAACTGCTCATGGACGACCTCTGCTTACTTCCTAATATTTTTTTTGCCTCCTCTTTTTTTCTTTCTCTAAATTTCATTTCATTACCTTCTGGAGTAGAGCTTTGCAATTTTTTTATAATTTCAGCCTTTGTCCTCATTGTCTTTTTGCCTTTAGAAACCTCAGGTGTCAACTGATACATCATATTGACAGCACCTTCATCCATTAGAAGCTTGTCTACTTCTGTAAGCCTTTTACAGTTCTTGTTCCTTGGTGTTGGTTTTTTCCACTGAGCTTTACCAACAGGTGATTTAGAATTAGCTCTTGGTGTAGTCATATTTTCTAGCTTACGAGTTTTAGCAGGTGGTTCAACGTGTTCCTTAGCTTTGACAGGAGTCTTACCTTTTGTGAATGTATCTGGATTATCTGGGTCGAAAATAACTTTTTTTTTAATTACTCTTCCAAGTCGCCGAGTATGTCCGTCATCACCAGTTTTTGAAGCATCTGCTATTTGATTCTCTGTTGTTGAATCATTAGCAATGGGTTCACCTGTTTCTTCAGATTTTTCATTTTGTGGTATTTTCTCAGATGTTTTGGAGATGTCAACATCATTTTTGGGTACTTCACCATCAGGTTCATCGTCCCAATCCTTAACTAATACATCAACAATACTGTCTCCATCTTTTTCATCACTCTCAACTTGTTTCTCAGTAGTTTCCTCTGACAATGTAGTATTTGATGGGATAACTTGGTTTTGTTTCTCTGATTCTACTTTTTGAGATTGTTTTTTTGCAGTTTCTTTATGCTTTTTGTTGACTGAAGATTCCCTATTTGCTTTCTTGTTTCTCAAATTTTTAGGTGATACTTTCCCTCTTGTTTCTCGTTTTAACCTGGAAAGTTGCCGCAGTGCTATCTGAGTTTCAATTTGTTTATTGATGTGGGAAGGCATTACTTCATCATCATTTTTGCCCTGTAAAATATCCAGTAACTCTTCTTTATTAAAAACTTCTTGTTTGACAGAACAATTATTATTTTCCACATTACTAGATACTTCAGAAGAGTTTAATACTTCACTAAACTCCATGGTTTTGTCTAACTCATGTAACATGTCATTAGTTTCATTTTGGGTCACCTCAGTTGTTTCACTCAAATCAACATTTTCTTCAACTAACACCTCAGTCTCAAAGGATACATTGTGACTGTTGCTCTCATTCTCAGCTTCAACAGTACCCTCTAAATCTGCTAGCTCAGCTTCAGGGCATGTAAAAGTTTGTGACTCTGGAATTTCATCAGAAATTACATCTGGAACTGAAGTTTCACAAAGAGGTGAGCTAGCAGGTGGAACCTCGGGTGCATTTTTGTTTGATTTAGGATTTTGTTTATCCTCTTTTACTATCTCGGCGTCTTTAGGTGAAATGACCGGCTGAACAGACGCTTCGTCGGCGTTATTTACGTGACTGGACAGATTACTGTCCACCGTGTCATTTTTAGGTAAATTTTCTACAACTTGTGCACTGATAGATTCTTCAGTATTGATAATTTCATGGCTCACAGATTCAACCACACCGTTTGACTTCTGACACACTTGTGGAGCGTTTGATTCTGCGGCAATATCAGTAGCCAATAAATTCGTTTTAATACCTTCTACTAAGGTATTATTGCACGGAGGATCGTCTACCGCCTCCATTTTATCGTCCCAATTCAAAATAAGTGTTTACAATGAAACTTTGTAGGGAACTAGCACAGGTATACACAATAAACCTCAAAGCTAACCTTACTCAAATAATTACACAAACAGAACTTATTTGTAGGACTTCTTCAAAGAGCGCGACCTAAATTAATAACAATTTATGTTTTTTAACAACAAAATCACTTTTTTATTTCAAGAAAAACAGTAAAATTCCAATTACGCTGCACAGCGTCCATATTTTACCATAGACTAATTGAGTTGATTGATTGATTGATAGATAGGTAGGACAAGGTTTGATTGATGGTTGAGTCGAATACACAAAGTGCCCAATTAAATGTGTTTATTAAATGCAATAATAAAAAAACTGAATAGAATTAATATTTTATTCTTATGTAGAAATAATCTGCTGAGGCGGTATAGGTAGACTAGGCCGTTGGTTTAAACGTAAAACATTTGTATATCAGCGAGTCGCTTCTGGTTTTAGAGATTGACTTTGTTTTAATACTTTTAATAAAAGCGCGATGACCATATAGATACAGAACGATTATAAAGACGTTCCACGTTAAAACTACACCAAAGTAGGTCATAGTGCTTGACAGCCCTCATAGCAAGTACCTTTTTATATATTATGCCTCATAGTATATTTATCAGACACATCACACAATGACACCAAAGACATAAAAATCAATTATTATTTTTTTACTATTATTGCTTTATTTGTATATTGTTTATTTTAAATTATAGATTAAGTTGTTTTGTATTTAGAATTTGTAAGACGTTATACCAGGCCCGTTAAATAGAAAAAAAGCATTGACTTTGATGCCGTCTATTAAATGTCATTCTCGCTCGTGCGTGTGTCAATTTTGTTTACACTTTTCATTGGGA
Organism: Emmelina monodactyla; assembly: GCA_916618145.1. Taxonomy (NCBI): domain Eukaryota; kingdom Metazoa; phylum Arthropoda; class Insecta; order Lepidoptera; family Pterophoridae; genus Emmelina; species Emmelina monodactyla. The sequence continues at coordinate 5,959,586 of OU745309.1, forward strand.
TATGGAAATAATTGTTTTTTCAAGTTTCAAAAGATAATTCAACATGAATATTTTGCCCAAAAAAAGGTATAATTTTTTGCTTTATTATCAAATTACAACTGCATAGAATTTAGGTGCTTTATTTCTAATACACCCTCTTAATCTTACAGATGGCATGTAAGAACCAAAGAGAACATCGCCAGAGTCAGAAAAGATGAAGCTGAAGCTGCTGAAAAGGAACGACAAGAAAAGCTGCGTATTGAAACTGCAGATCGAGAAGCCCGTCTTAATGTTCTTAAGCTTCAAAGCAAACAAAAATTAGAGGAGTTAGGAATTTTTACCTCAGATGAAGTAATTTCTACTCCAGAACCTAGCACCTCACAGCACATTAATTTATTTTCTGATCTTGATCACGCCGTCAAATCTACAAACAAAGAACATGATAGAGAAGCAAAGGAGAAAACAGAAGAATATGAAAAAAAAATTGGATATTTAACTTATCTTGGACAAGATACAAATGAAGCCCTCAAGAAAAAAAATTGGTATGAACTATTACCAGAATCATCTAGATACTCTCGACCAAATGAGGTAAGAGATACTTATGAGAAGTTGGTTTTGAGAGATGCAGATGGGAAACCAAAAGTAAAAGGTGTTGATATCAAAGATGGTGAAGTATCATGGAAATCAAAACAACGCTTGGATCCCATAAATGCTTTCAAAGAATTTTGTTACAAAGCAAAAAGTGAGAAAACCCAAGTTATCAAACAATCTGTAACCAAAGAACACCATGAAAAACATAAAAGTAAACACAAAAAACCAAAACACACTAATGAGAAAGATGATAAAGTTAAAAAGTTGCAGAAGCTAAGGGAAGCCAGACTCAAAAGGGAACAGCAGGAGAAACAAAAAACAGCAATGTTTTTGGCTGGTCTAAATGGAACTACCACAGAGCAGAAGACTGAAGACAACAACGATAAAAGAATTAAACCTAAATATAACTCACAGTTCAATCCTGAATTGGCAAGACAAAACTACAGATAACTGGCCAATTAAAACATATTTGTGGAATGAATTCTGTATTTAAGCAAAAAATAATATGTGAATAATATATTGTAAATAATTATAGATTTTTTTTATATTTTTTTTTACACCTTTACTTAGGAACTACAATTGTTAGCAAACCCAAAGGCAATTTGTCTTCAATTTTGTTAAATGAATAGTTGAAGGTTTCACAAAACAGTTCTAAAATTCGTACAATGTAACCAGCTTCTTGAGATAGTTCAGATGGTTTGGCCCTGTAACAAACATAATAACTTGTAATGTCAAAAACACCTTCCCAAGTAACTAACAATAAATATGTGAATAACTTGTAATGTCAAAAACATCTACCCAAGTAACTAACAATAAATATGAGCACTTACTTTGAAATGGCAACACTTTTGGTATAATCACATAGAAAATCTATAAATATTTCCACATTTATAGTTTTTGTTTGATGCAGGAGTGTATAAATTCCCACTAGAAGCGGATAGCCATCAATATTTTCGCCATTTTTTCGAGTAATTAAATCGCCTGTAAACCAATTTCTCAGATTTAATTTACCGCTAAATTTGCAAGTGTCTAAATTTAGCAACACAACATAATTTTTTTTTTTGCCTAATACACACAAAGCACCGGCAAAGATGGTCTAACTAATATGAACATTTTATCTTTTAAATTTATAGTATTTATACCTGTATTATGGCAAAGTTGTAGTTTAGAAAGCTGTGATATTAACAATGTCGCTAGAATTTTGCCCAATTGCGCATTCATGAATTCTGGTACATTACGGACATATATTTTTTCATATGGCTCTGAAATCCCACACCTCACTAAGTAGTCTTCTAGATTCTTCATTAGAGCTGTTGGAACTTTGGGTTTTGAACTATCTTTATGTGAAAGTTTTATATCACTTATTAATGAGCTGAAATACACATTTATTTATTTAAAAATAAAAATAATATATTTATAAAAGTAAATTGTAACCCTCTTATTTACAATCGCTCTTTAAACCTTACCTTAGCTTAAATATGCTTTATCTCTGTTAGTTACTAGATAAGATATTTTAAGTTTATATAGGTTTCAAGTGCGATTATTAAATGGAGGTTGGTGTACATTTTTTACACTTACTCATTTAAGGTCCTTAATGTAGAATCCAAATGAGCTGAATCAAACTTGCAAGTTGTATTAAGCTGATATGCAATATGCTTCCTTAATATTTGCAATGTCCCAATTTGCACCAGTACATCTGACAATTGTTGAAACGTCTTATGACCTTTTACAGCTGTGCTTTCTAAATCCTGAAAGTCCATTGGACTTTCTAAAATGCTCTTATCAGTTGGGTTTCTAAAAATCTGCTGCGCGTTTTGCAATTGATTTTTTATCATAAAAGCAAATAACGTGTCCAAGCCATTAAGACCAACGACACCTACCGCTTCATTCAATTTGCTAAAGGTTTTGGTGTTAATGATCTCATTGTGACTTTTAATATCGAACCATGCGCCGCATATGCTAATGTAAGCGCATGTCCTAAAAGTTAAAAAAAGATGTCTGAAATTGGACTTCAAGGAAATTAGGCATTAGCATGCCTTCATCTATATGCCTCAAACGAACGAGATTGAAGCATTGCTTGAAAATTTGGTTAATTTTGTTTTAGGTGTTATTACTTCATATAAAAAAAAATGTTGTACTACTACGATGTGAGGACCACGCCTATTTTCTTACCTTGCGTCAGTTAAATGAGTGATTTGACGAGCTAAGCTGCCCATAAATCCTGCTGATGGGGACAGTAACGTAACTCCTTTCCGTACACTTATCTCTTTGGCAACACTCTCGTTTATAATCGTGTTCACCTAAATCATAAGTAATTATGTTCAATACTAACAATAATAATAAAACAGTTACAGCAACTTACTTTGTAATTGCTCTAAAATATAATAATACTAACCTGTTTTTGCCAAATGCGCAACCCGTGGATATTTATGTAGTCTTGAATATATTCCAGTGATCTTTTATATCCATCCATACTTTCCGCTAGTTTCTGAAGCCTTTGCAACAAGCTGTTAGCTGCAACAGGTTTCTTTCCTTGTGGTTCTATACATTCCTCGAACTTCTTGCCGATATGTCTATCTAATTCTTTAAGTAATCCTTCTTCTAATAACTCGGCTGGATCTACCCTTATTACGCCAACCAATGTCGATCTCATGTCTAATATACCTAAAATAAGTAAATATAAAGTTAAGTATTACTGCTTTTGCTGAAACCTTTTTTTATTCTGAGTTAAACTAACCTGTTGTAAATGTGGACGCAGTGTGGGTAAGTCTAGCAACTTCCATTCGATGCTCCAATTGAGCATAATCCCTCAATTTTTCTTTTTCTAGCCTAGTCGGTATCTCCTTAATGGTCCAAGTTTGAAGATCAATTATTTTTTCAACTATACTAAATACCATTTCTGGTATGACTTGCAGAACTTTTTGGATATACTTTATTAATTCGTTACTGTAGTATTGTGATACTGACACTAAATCGTCACTGCGAGATTGATTTATACGAAGTAACGGTATTTCCATGGCACTAGCCAGCTTAAGAAATAAAGCTCGAAGTCTGCTAGTGACTGCAGGATTTTCTTTGATACTTTCCTGCATTAGCTTCGTGTACAAATCAATCGTACACCAAGCATAGCTAACATCAGCTACAGTTTCTAATGTCACAAGTGAATCTTCCTTTAAAGACCCTGCTTTGAGCGCATTTTTTAAGGAATCTTTGCTCTCTGAAAGAAATTGCATTACTGTAGATGCACTTTTGATACCATGGAAATCTTCTACTTCATTTAGCGCTTGAATAAGTTGCGTAATTTTCTTCATGGCCTTTGTCGTTATTGTTTCACTGAGTGACTTTATTTGCTTTGCAATGTTATCAAACCATACCTTTAACCTTTCGTTTTCTGGGATCTTAGTTATGGGCTTTGAGCCTCCAGTGAATAGCTCTGACAGACTACTAACCGCTTCTAGTGCTTGCTCTTTACTCAGTTTCCAAGTTTCGTCTCTGTTTATTAAAAGTTTTTTTAGTATTTCCCGAACCTTAAGTTCTAATTCTGCAGTACTGATAAGAAGTTCAAGAAGTTTAGATGTGTCGTAATTTGTTTCTTTACTGACCAACTCTCTAAATTGTTTACTCTTTTTATTAGTCTCAAAAAAAATTGCTTCGTGATTGTGTAACAAAAGCCATCTAATTACTAAATTGGAATTCACAAGCAAATTTAAAATTTTATTGATATTATCCAATACAAAATCGTCAGTCATCATTCCTTCCTTTAGAAGTAGGTGTGATTTATTTATCAACGTTTGAACCGCCGCACCGCGTTTGGCGAAAATTTCTTTTATCATTTTGATGCTGCATGTGTTTCCAAGTGCTATCTTAGCTGCTTTAAAGTTGTCCCAATAATCAAATAAGTTAATCGTCACTCCCATATAAATAGGAACAATCCAGTTACTTGGGAAAAACTTGTCAACAATTTCACGCATTTTTGATGTATCTGTGTTAAGATAGTGTGGGGTGAAGAAAAGGCATATTACCAGCATTGAAGCCTGAGTCGAAAGTGCTGACGCCTGGTGTTCGGGCATTGTGTACACTGCAAGTTGGTTATAAATGTCTTCAGATCTCAGTTTACCCACAACTTTGTCGGCAAAGTCAGGGTAAATGCTGATACGACTATAACAGAAAATAACTTCTTGTTAATTACGATTTGTGTATAAGATATGGACATAGCTAAAAACAAATAATTTACCTGAAGAATTCAACAGGGTAATCTGAGGGCCTCTTCATTTGACTTTGATCATAGCCACTGTCCCTCAGAAGCTTGCATACATCATCTATGCTGGTTTGAGATTGACTTGTGCTATATCTGTAGAATGCTACCAGCAATCTCTCTCTAACTGGCCCACTGATGAATCGATCACATAACAATAACATTGCTCCATATAAATAAAGAGATTCACACTGAAATTAAATTAAATAGTGACATTACATTTTGACAAAGAACTTCTGTAATAACAAATTCTTTGTGAACATTAATATCAATAAAACTTATATTTTAATTTGTGTGAATTTTTAAAAGTTTCAAAATGATGTTTTTTTTAAGTTTATCAAGTGTGAAAAGGTACTTTAATTATGGATTATCTTATTAATGAATTTACAGGATCATCTCATTTAACTGCATGTTATAAAACTTTTAATACACACTAAAGACAAAAATTTTTGTTAGTTACCAAAAGTTGTTTTCCTTCAACATCTCTCATCACAGAATCAACAGTCTGTTGAATAAATGCCCCGTCATGTAACTGTTCCACAAAGCTGTTCAAATCAATAACATACTGATGTACATTTTCAAATAGTAGGTAAAAGCGAGTTATTAATTCTAAATATTTCTCTTTTAAGTCATCATCCAAATCTTGTAATTTCTGTAAACAGTATATAAAATATTAAATGTTTATACTTACCTAAATGAAGGCATATGGAGTATACTTACAGCATTAGCAGATACTTTTTTTTCATGTGTGTCTGAGATTTTAAAGTAACTAAAGTCCATAATAACATCTTGATATTTCTGCTGCAATTCTTTGGTATCTAACCTACAATAACAAATTTAAGAATTTTATTAGATAGCTTTAGATTTAATAAATGGAATACCTAACAAATATGCAGATAAATATTACAGCATAGGTAAGGAGCAGAAGTAACCATCCAAAGTACCACCAAAGGAATACTGACTATCAATCTGAATTGGATTGTTATAAGCAAAGATTGTAAAAAGTGGCAAATTTGTTTAAAAAAGCTCATTTTTGGATTGGAAAAACAAATGTAAATATTTTTTTGTGCAATTCTGTTGAAAGTATAGTTATGCAGGGAACCTAAATCAAACAAAATTTTAAACTTACAGATATTCCTTAGGAATGTGTCCTTTTAAACGCAAAATCTCAGCGACAATCGCATTACCATGAGAAACCAACTTTAAAATGTTTTGAGCACATAAATTATCTTCAGCCATAAACGCCCTCATTTTTATAAAAGTGTATAATATCACACAATTTGTTTATTTTGTTTACAAACTAACTAAAAATATTTAGGATTGCAGACATAAGATCACGTGACTGACATTTTTGTTTTGACATTGACAATTTGGTTTTTTCTGGGCAAGTCGTTATGGTGATTATGGAACTCGTAAGGTTTTGATTTAGCATCTCTTACGAATTCTTCATATTTTTTATTTTTCAAAAAGTTTCATCTATTATTGTAGGTCTTGTGTTGTGTAAGTGAAAATAAATCACACCCAAGGAGTATTGCTATTTGGGGCAGGCCCCACAGTGTCTTTTGTCGAGTACGTCCCCGTCGTCTGCCCTGGACTCTCCCTACTTGGTGCGCGGTAACGCAGTGGCCAGTAGCGGTAGAGACAAAATCTCGAAGACAAAACTGTGCGGCAGTGACTTCAAATCTAAGATGGATTTGAGTTTGAGAGCGGATCCCGCAACCCCCGGGAATCCCCCAAAAGGCCCTTCTCAGGGCCAGCCTGTCGAGGTGCAGGCTCAAGCGGGAGCGGCGAAGACGCCGCCGGTCACCCAGACGTCCTCGGACCTGTTCGTCAGGCCGAGTGATATGTCGGATGGGTGTTTGTCTGACGCATCGGTGGCGAGCGATGCGTCGGATAAGTGGACGCGCAAGCGATTGCGGTCGCGCACGCGCGCATCCGAAGGGTCCTCAGGGACCTCTTCTGTAAAGGCCGTAAAGGCCAAGCGGGGCCGCAGTGTACGCGGCAGAGGTCGCACTCCGCGGGGTACTCCGAGGGCGGAGCCCCCGTCGGAGAGCGACAAAGAGGTGGCGCCAAGCGAGGCAACCCGAGCAAGGTACCTGGCGGCAAGAAATACTCCTGCCGCCCAGAAGGATATGGGGAAGCTGGCGTGCCTCCTCAAAAAGCAGGCGGAGGAGGAGGTAGAAGCCATCTTGGTGGCCGCCAACTCCTCCAAATTAAACAAGACGGCTCAGGCGGCCCTCAGGGCCTCGGCGGCATCACTCAGTGAGATCGTCACTGAGGCGATGAGTAGGGTGGCCTCGGAAGAGACCAAGCGACTGGAGGCAATGGTAGAGGGCCAGAGCCTCGAGATCGCAGCGCTCCGTAAAGAGCTGGAGGGTCTCCGCCGTAAGGGGGGGTCGGTTGCTCCTGCTTCCGGCACCGGGGGTCCCTTGTCCCCTGAAATGGTCGAGGCCATAAGAGGGGTCATGCAGGAGGAGCGTGCCTTCGTGCGCTCCTGCATTGCCGGCTTCGAGGACCGCCTCTTACCGGCGAAGGTGGTCCGGCGGCCATTGGCGGCGAGCAAGGGTCGCCCGGGGGTGGTGGCCCCGGCGGCGGGCCCGGCGCCGGTTTCAATCCCGGCGTCGGCGCCCAAGAAGAAGGCGGCCAAAAAGGCGGCGGCTACGGCCGCACCGGCCCCTGTCCCGGCGGCCCCGGTCGCGGGCCCGTCCGGAACACAGTCGGCGGCGGTGGTGTCCTCGCAGGAGGACACAATGCTGCCCTCGGCCACAGAGGCCAACGAGGGGTGGGCCATAGTGGCCCGAAAGAGGAAGAAGGCGCCTCAGCCTCCTTCCTCCGCAACACAGAGGCCTGCCAAAAAGACGGCCCCTACTCCGGCTCCCAAAAAGAGCCGGAAGAAGAAGAGTGCCGCCTCCAAAACGGCGGCGGTGGTCGTCACCCTCTCACCAGAGGCTGTTTCGAAGGGCGAGACCTACGAGTCGGTGTTCGTAAGAGCCCGACAGACGGTCCGCCCTTCAGAAATGGGAATAGAGAGGGTGACGTGCCGACGGACCCAAACGGGGGCTCGAATCTTCGAGTTCCCGGGGGCCGACCGGCATCAGAAGGCTGACGCCTTCGCCGCAAAGATGGCGGAGGCCATCGCTGATGCGGCAAAGGTGTCGAGGCCCGTTCAAACCTCGTCCCTGATTGTGTCCGAGCTAGACGACTCGGTCACCAAGGACGAGGTGGCCGCTGCCGTGGCGGCGGCGGGGGGGTGTGACCCGGAGGCCGTCAAGGCCGGCGAAATTCGCAAGGGTAGTGGGGGTATGGGCCGCGTCCGGCTGCAGTGCCCCACCGTCGCCGCTGAGGCCGTCCTAAAGAGGGGACGGCTTCTAATCGGCTTCAGCTCGGCCGTGGTTCGGGCGCTGGAGGCGCAGCCTATGCGTTGCTTCCGGTGCATGGCGCTCGGACACGCCCGGCCGTTTTGTCCGTCGCCGGTGGACAGGTCGGCCCTGTGCTTCAGGTGTGGCCAGGCCGGACATCGGCAGGCCACCTGCACAGGGGCCCCCCACTGCGCGGTATGCGCAGCTAGTGGGAGGCCGGCGGGCCATGTAATGGGAGGGGCTAAGTGCAGCCCCCCCACCAAGAGGGGCAAAGAGCAGGCCACCATCCGGCCAGCAAATGCAGGTTCTCGAGTCCCCCCGGGTTCCACTGACGGTGCGATGTCCGAATAATGCCCAGTTTCGGACATCGCACAATTATGCAGGTGAACCTGAACCACTGCCAGGCGGCACAGGACCTAATGGTCCAGGTGCTAGCCGAGTGGTCAGGGGATCTCGCCGTGGTCGCCGAACCCTTCTCGTTCCCAGCCTCCTGGCTGCGGGACGCGGATGGAACGGTGGCCATCGTGCCGCGGCCTTCCACGGACTCCCCGCCCCTCTCGCTCATAGAGAGGGGCCATGGATACGTGGCCGCCGTGTGGGGGGATATCGCCCTGGTGGGCGTTTACTTCCCCCCAAAGCGTCCGGTCGTAGAGCTGGAGAATTATCTCCAGACTCTCACGGCGGCGCTTGCGCGATTAGGAAGGAGCAAGGTCGCGGTCTGCGGCGACCTAAACGCCAGGTCCACGGCCTGGGGAGACCATGTCGATAGCCCCCTGGGCCGCTGTCTAGCGGCCTGGGCGGCGTCGACAGGTCTGGTGCTCCTCAACAGGGGGGCAGTGCGCACGTGCGTGCGCCACAACGGGAGCTCGGTGCCGGACGTCTCGTTCGGCACTGCAGCCCTGGCCGCGCTCGTGCGCCGGTGGGAGGTGGACCTGAGGGAGAATCTATCCGATCATAGGTACATTCGGATAGAGTTCTCCACTCAGTGTCCACCGGTGGTGGGGGAGGAGCGGGAAGGAAGAAGGTCCTTCCCGCGGTGGTCCCTGATGCGGCTGGACCGCATCGCGGCCACGGAGGCGGCCTTCGTCCAGGACTGGTTCGCTCCGTCGGACAGTCCGGACGTCGACGAGGCCGCCCTCCAACTGAGGGAGGCAATGACCGAGGTGTGCGACTCCAGCATGCCTCGGTCGCGACGGCCCCCGCCCAGGCGCGCGGTCTACTGGTGGTCGGCGGAACTCGCCGGCCTCCGGGACGACTGCGGCGCCGCGAGGAGGGCCTTCCAGCGGGCCCGCCGCCGCGCCAACCGCGATGCCGCCAACGAGGACCGCCTCTATGCCTCCTACGTGGAGGCCCGGCGCGTCCTCAAGGTGGCAATCCGGGAGGCCAAAAAGGCGGCGCGGCTGGAAATGCTGGAGGGGTTGGATGCCGACCCCTGGGGGAGGCCGTATCGGGCGGCGCGTAATAAGCTGCGCCCGATCGGCCCCCCCGTCGTTGAGGCCCTTCAGCCGGCGCTGCTGGAGGAGGTGGTCCGGGGTCTCTTCCCGGACCGCTCGCCGGATTTCGTGCCTCCCCGGATGGCCCCGCTCCCGCGAATGGGTCCTCCGGCCGACGCCGGGATTCCCCCGGTGTCGGAGGTAGAGTTTGCCTCGGCGGCGTTTCGCCTCCGAGGCAAGAAGACGGCGCCGGGGCCAGATGGTGTGCCGGCACGGGTGGTGGCGATAGCCACCACTCAAATGGAGGGACGATTTCGGGACCTCTTCGACCGCTGCTTCGCGTCGGGGAGGTTCCCGAAGGTGTGGAAGGAGGGGGCGCTGTGCCTCCTCCGAAAAGCGGGTCGGCCGGAGGATTCACCCTCCGGCTATCGGCCGATCGTCCTCCTGGACGACGCGGCCAAACTCCTTGAGAGCGTGATCGCGGCACGCCTCAAGGAGCACCTGGGGGGGACCGGCCCCGACTTGTCCGAGGCCCAGTACGGGTTTCAGGCGGGCCGGTCCACGGTGGATGCGCTCCTCGAGCTGAGGCGCATCACCCGGGAGGGGGCGAGAGCGGGGGGAGGGGTGTTGGCGGTGTCGTTCGACATCGCCAATGCGTTCAACTCCATCCCCCACGCCACAATATTGGAGGCGCTCCGGTATCACGGAGTGCCTCCATACCTGAGGGCCCTGCTGACGGACTACCTCCAAGGCCGGGAGGTACTGTTCGTCGGCAGGGACGGCCGCATGAGGCGGCGGCCGGTGGAGTCGGGTGTCCCGCAGGGGTCGGTCCTAGGACCACTCCTGTGGGATATCGGCTACGACTGGCTCCTCCGGGGCGCCCTCCCCGACGGCGTGGGTGTCATTTGTTATGCGGATGACACCCTCGTCACAGCGCGGGGGCGCAACTTCGGGGAGGCGGCCGACCGGGCGTCGGAGGGGGGAACCCTGGTCGCCCGTCGTATCGGGCGGCTGGGACTGAAGGTGGCGCTCCATAAAACCGAGGCCATATATTTTCATGGGCCTCGGGGGGAGCCGCCGCCTGACGCCCACGTCGTGGTGGCGGGGAGCAGGGTGGAGGTGCGGGCCCAGATAAAATATCTGGGCCTCACAATATCGAGCAGGTGGAAGTTTTCGGAGCACTTCCGCCTGCTCCAAGAGCGCCTCGTGAAGGCGGCGAGGGGCCTTAGCTGGCTCCTCCCGAACATCGGGGGCCCTGCGGTGGCATGCCGGCGTCTCTATGCCGGCGTGTTGCGCAGTATGGCCCTCTACGGTGCGCCCGTGTGGGCGCACGACCTAGGGGAGTTCAACCGTGCCCTGCTCCGTAAGCCCCAACGCGCCATCGCACAGCGAATGGCGCGGGCTTACGGCACGGTTGGACACGGGGCGGCATGTGCCATGGCGGGCACTCCGCCATGGTACTTCGAGGCCGAGGTGCTGGCCGCCGTCTACCACTGGACGGCGGACAAGCGGGCTCAGGGGGAGCCCGCAGCACCGGACGAGAGGGTCGCCGTCTGGCGAAGGGCCCGCGAGGTCATGCTCCGCCGGTGGTCGGCGGAGATGGCCAACGCGGACGACGGGCGGTGGACCCTGGACGCCGTCGGTCCAGTCATTGAGGGATGGATCGACCGGAGGCATGGGTTCCTCACCTACCGTCTGGTGCAGGTCTTGTCCGGGCATGGCAGCTTCGGACATTTCCTGTGCCGGATCCAAAGGGAGGAATCCACGGCGTGCCACCATTGTGGCGCGCCGGACGACACAGCGTGGCACACCCTGGCCGAATGTCCGGCCTGGGATGTGCCACGTCGTCGCCTCCAGGCGTCCGCTGGCCCGGACCTCTCGCTGCCCGGCTTGGTGTACGCCATGCTGGGCTCCGAGGCGGTCTGGGTCGCGGTGGCCTCTTTCTGCGAGGACGTCATGTCGCAGAAGGAGGCTGCGGAGCGGGTGCGTGAGAACGATCCTCTCGCGCCCCCGCACCGCAGACGTCGAAGGGGCCGGACGAGGCGCGATCGCGCCCAAGTCCAGCCTGGTGGTGGCCAGTGGGCGGGGGACGTGGGAATCCACCTGCCCGCATTGCACGGTCCACCACCGTCGACGGGTGGGAACAATCGGGCGCTCCCGGTTGTTCCCACAGGCCCCCCTACACCGCGGGGGGGTCAAAATGGGCCCGTCGTGCAGTAGACGGGCCCATCGCCGGTGAAGTCGTGGCGTAGGGCCGCCGGTCCGGGCCCCACGGCTTCACCACAAGGCGAAGACGGAGCGCCGCGGTGTTTTAGTGGGTAGTCCCCTGGGCGACGTGTCAGTTGCTCAGGCGGGAGTCCCACACACGCCCCCCGCCACCCCGGTGGGGGGTACGGTGCGTAAATGCATTTCACCGCGAGAACAAAAAAAAAAAAAAAAAAAAGGAGTATTGCTATTTAAAGTGCCCAATCATCACAGTGTGTATGGCATTAAAAAGTTGCCATGTTGTTTTCTAATTCAATTTAATTGGTCTCATTTATTTGTAGCTATAGCACACTCTACTATCCTCAGTCTTTGTCAGTCTTTGTGTCAAGGACCGACTGACTGACCGAACGATGTTTATAAAATATTTTGGATACTCCCACTAAATAAATTATAGATTTTGTATTTACAAACTCCATCGCTATTGTTTGGGATTCCAATAAAATATGGATTTACTTAAAACACCTTCAGTTCAGTCTTTGCTGGATTCCGACTTAGAATCTGTTGCAAGTCTTCAATACCTGGATATTGAAGAGGTTTGTAAAATTTCTGTTATTTAATAAGTAAGTAAAGTCAATTAAATCAAAAGTATTCAATAACTATCTATGCTTCTAGCTTGATGAAGTGGAATATGCTTTACCAACCAGTGAAGCCCCTAGCTTAGCTGAAGTCTTATCTGCTGATGAGGATATAGAACAGCAGGTTGGAGAGTTATTAGAAAAAAAAGTTTCACAGGATGAACCAGCATCATGCTCTGCTCTACAGGTTGATTTTTTACAAGGAGTTTCACAGCAAATCTTACAGGCACATGTAAGTAATCCAATATTATATAAACTGTATTTCTTTTCATCTGAAACTTTAGCAAAGATAAACCTAACAAGATTTCTGGTTCAAATATATTTTTTGTAGTGTAATTTATACACAAAGGTATGTAGGTATTTTATATTGTACTAGCTTTCTGCCCTGCGGTTTCACCTGCGACAAAATGCTTTTTCCCGTGGGAATGGGGCTTTTTCCGGCAGTAAAATTATCGTATTTTCTTCTTCCCGGGGTGTCGAACTACCTCTATTCTAAAAGTAACTTTTCTGGTTGATTTTTTACATCTTTGTCTTTAAAACCCAAATATCTTACGGAACCTTTTTTTTCCAAAATAAAATATAGCCTATGTTACTCAATAATGTAGCTTTCGAATGGTAAAAGAATTTTTAAAATCGGTGCAGTAGTTTTTGAGCCTATTCGACACAAACAAAATTTTATTATCAGGGTTTCTGTAAATTAATAATGAGTCATTGATATATTTATCATAAATATTTATATATAAAATGATTGTTACATTACTTTGTTGGCAGGAAAGATCAACAGCTGGAGCTGCAACAACTCTGAGTGTCAGCAAAGGAGGAAAAGTAACTGTTGGAACTGCCCATGGCCATTTATTGTCATTTCTTGATCAAACTTTACGATGGGTGTGTGATGCCAACTCAGATTGTGGGGCAGTTTCTTGTTTAGCTTATAATCTTGATGGAACACGGCTTCTTGCTGGCTATGCTCGGGGCCTTATATGCCAATATGAAAGCATAAAAGGTGTGGTTTTGAGACGAGTCACTCTAGGTGGCGAACTATGGGGCACTTTACGTGTATCTTGGGCAGGAACTTCAGGCCTGGCTTTGGACACTGGTGGCTCTGTATGGTTGATAAAGTTTTCGCGGCCTCTAGGTGTGCGTTCAGCGAGAGCGTCGTGTTTGTTCTCGGGCGCTCGTGGCGAAGTAGTAGCGATGACTGCGCGCGACGCTCGCGTCCTGGCACTGGCTACACTATCGAGGGTCATCATCGTTGCCGGCGGCCGAGCGTCCGGAGTCCGGCTCGGAGGACCGCCTGACACCCTGCCAGCACTCGAATGGTGCGAACATGACGAAAAGACACTCGTTTGCGCAAGATCTAAAACACTTCAGTGGTTGTCAGTAAATATTACAGGGACAGCTATATCTCTCCGTCCAATTCGACGCATTGAGCTTAAAACTACCCCACTGTGGCTCGGTTGGCTGAGTGGTTGCCTTGCAATTTTTGATGGAGATGAAAATCTTCGACTTATCGGAGAAGACTATGATAAGCCGCTAGATGTTTCACATGTTGAACCAATTTACGCTTCTGCGTTTTTCAAGGCAAGTTTAATAAAAATTAAATTAATAATGAACGTTCGTTTGCAATCTTTTTTGATATTTTAAAAGATGTTTTTTTTTTTTAATTTTCCAATTCTATTTTAAAGGGTCACTGGACAGACGGCCGGGTGTCGCGCGCTATGTACAAAGCCGGGGCAAGTGCGTTAGGCGGTGCCTGTGTTTGCGACGGAGCATTGTCACTATTGGGACGGCAAGGGGTCGTGCGAATTAAACTTCGCGACGTGATTGCCAGAGCTCATGCATTTAGAACGGCTGGAAGGCATTTACAAGCGCTGAAACTTCTTTATTCCACAACTGGCTCAGACGCCAAAGCCAGGGTACTAGAATACGTCACCGACCTATCGCAGAGACCCCACGTAATAAGCAACAAGCAAGTCGCAGATCAGGTCGTCAGTTTGTGTATAAAGTTTGACTTGACGTAAGTTCAATACTGATGGTTTTATGAGCTGTAATTTCATAAGTTGATGCTTGAATTCTGATATTGCAGGGACGAATTGTGGTCCAACCTATTGGAACAATGTTCACGCGAGAAGTCATTTGTTGAGGCTCTCGGAGACGCCGTAGTTCGAGGAGACCTGACGAACTCGGAGCCTGCACCTGATGCGACACAGGTAAATTTGATCCTTTTTTAAAGATTCCTTTGCAGCATAATTCGCATTTTCGCTGCGACACTGACTGTAAGCATGACCCATAATCCCTCCCCCCAGGGCTCAACCTCGTACTAGCACAGATATAATAATATTTAACGTACTTAAGTAATAATACGTAACGTAATACTTAAGGTACTAGTAACTCTCTCTTTGTTCAGTTGCTGATCGAGCGCCTAGCGGAACTGGAGCCGTCGCTGGTGGAGCGAGTGATCGCGTCGCTGCCTCTGACGTCACTGGACCCGCACCGCGCCACCGTGTTCGCGCGGGAGCACAAACTGTGGCGGGGCGTGGGCGCCATTGCCGCTGCACTTGGTAAAACTGTTATAGGGGCTTAGACGTTTTTCAAAGTGATTTTATATGGTCAAATAGCGATTACAATTTTTCTACTTAAATGAGACTTATCTACTCAATGTAAAAATTGGCGGTTTGTGTAAAGTCGTATTGCAACTTCTGCACCATTTACACCTTTCTCAGCAACAAAAGTTACGCATCTAATACTAAATGCAAAAATAACGCAAGTAACTGGTAAAACCCTAAAATTTGGGGAACCTTCATGAAACCTAAATTAAAACCCGTGTTGTGTTCTTTGCGCCTTAGCAGCTCAATTGCGTCGCTAACATCACACCATTTGTTTAGGCGGCAGCACCAGCGCCATGCGTGAGCTGGTCCCGCACGTGGAGCTGTCGTGCCGGCGCGGGGGCGGGGCGTGCGCGTGCGCGGGGGGGGCGCTGCTGCTGGCGGCCGCGGACGCGCTGGCGGGGCGCGCGGCGGGGGGCGCGCCGCTGCCAGAACACGCGCGGCCGTCGGCGCGGCACGACGCGCTGCGGACGCTGCTGGCCGACCACGTGAGTGTTGCGAGTGAAACCGCCGGTGACAACTCCCGCGAACGTATTAACACGCGATTTGCATGATAACAAAAACCCAGATCGACGGATCTTTGGCAGAACCAGCAGCTGCTAGCAAGGACCCCTAAAAGCATCGTAACCCCTAGATACATACATAGCTTACTATTAACTTGTAGCATGGGAAGAAAACTGGAATCGGGATATAAAAAAAAACACTTTAAAGGTATCATGATAGCAAATAATGTAATACTAACAAATACAATATACAAACTAACCTTACACAATATATGTTGCTTTAACCACAAACATCATTGATAGGCGTATTTATGCTTTATTTTCATCAAACGCCCTCGTTCTGTATAAAAACGCTCATACACTTGCCAGGCGGACGGTGCGCCTTGTCTGGAATATACTCGACCGGACTTAAGATACGAGGCTCTAAGGACGCTGCTAGCCGATGACGTGAGTCAATGTAAATTACATACCTACCCTACAGGAAGGTCTGGTATCTAATATTAACGAACAATTGAATTATATTTTTAAACTGCAGTGTAAGTATAGAACTCGCGTGGACACCGAACTCTGACCGCTATATTTAGTCAATGGCTTGCGATCGTCAAACATAAGAATTATTACGAAACTTTAACGACTCTCCTATTTTTGCGATATCAAATGCCAATTTTGACGAGGAACTATACTTGCACCGCTTGAATGCGCACAGTGGCTTAATATCTTGGCGAGTGTACAATTCAAAGAATACCTCGACCCGAGAATTTAGGCCCTGTGTTGATTGATGGATACCCGACCTAGCGCATGATTTAAACACCCGTATGTAATGCGGTAGGTTTTTTAGCATCAGAGACACTGCTTCGGAGTCGAGGTTGATATTATCGTGATGGTTTCAGCCAATGTAGTCTGTAGCGTGCGCCTGCTTGTGTGTGTGTGTTTTGTCCAGTCGCCTTTTCCTTATATTAGCGTGATATAAGTTGTTGTTTGTACAGCCGCATAGTCCGGACCACGCGGTGATATCGCCGCTCGAAGTGCTGGTTCGCCACGAGACGTCGTCGGCTATTCGCCTGCTAGAGCAGAGTTCCCGCGAGCCTCCGTTCGTGGGGCCTCTCGGGAAACACAACAAAATGCGGGTCGCTAAGGCTCTGCTGAGCTATTGCAATGATGTTATGGTCAGTTGATGATGTTATGTCCATAATAGGGATGATGACAAATTTTGAAATCCTCTTGAATAATGTTTATATATGTCTACTTTTTCCAAAAATATTATTATTTCAGAAAAAAACTAATCCTAAGTAACAAAATATTACACTTTTTTCTACATAATTTGAATTTCGCGTTAAACGCGCTCTGGTGTCACGTCTATGTAATCATTGTTTGTGTACGTTGAAGATTTAATGATTTGCATATTTTGTATCGTAAAAAAATAATTCTAATACAATAACTGTTGATGGAAAATAAAGGGATTCGCAAAATACGAGATATTGAACATGCAAAAACAGATGAAACGGATGATGTTTACATAGATGTGACGTCATTCACTCTAATCGGTGTGTCATTTAAAATGGCCGATCATAGATTTTTAAGCTTTGAATTTATTAAATAAAAAATTATCTTTCTATTTTTCTAAATAAAAAATGTTTATTTACGATTTTTAAAACATAATTGACAGTTCAAAAAGGTCTTTTCTGTGATTCTTTGATACTGTCATCATGCTTATTTGTATTAAAGTTTCAACAAAAAGTCCTTCAGACCAAATTATGTAATACAATTTTTTTTATCATTTTCAAGCTCTCAACTTAAACCAGGACTATGATCCGAGACCACACCATTGTACTCTACGTACAAAACATTTTCCCTTTGTAGAGCGACGACGACAAGCTAGAGATCCTGGAGTTCCTAACCGGTCAAGTGGAGTCCGGCGCCCTCCCGCACGAAGCTGAGCTGGTGCGGAGTCTGCTGGCGCTGGCGTCGTGCACTAGCGGAGAACGCGCCGACACCGCATACCTGACGCTGGTGCAACGACCGCGCGCCACGCACGAACAGGTCACTATCATACACCCCACTGAAACACAACACCTGCACCGGTGACAACTGGCATCGGCTAATGCACTGAATTAACTTTTTTGAGGGTTTCATAGCCTTGAGTAAAACCATTCCAACAGTGTTAGGGAAATGGCAAAACAAATAGAGCCGATGGGTTTTTGAATCTCATATAAATTACCAATTGATTTTGTTATATAAAAACGAGTTAGTGAATAAAGGTCACTTTTCCAAAGACACGGAAGATAAAACTTGGTATAGGGTAGAAGGTGTAAGATGAGCTTTGCATTAGTGTGAGTGTATACAGATAGAGTTGGTGTGACGTCATGTTTCTAGCACAACGCGTTCTTTGCTTGGTTCAAACCGGTATGTCCCGCTTTTTGACTACTCCCGCGTGACGCACCCTCCGCGCTTCACCTCTTGTAGTGATGATAGCATTGTAAAGCTTTTAATTCTTTCTTATTATTAAACTAGCTTTTGCCCGCGGCCCCTTTCCCTATACAATGTTATTATACAAATAAACTTTTCTCTTGAATAACTCTATCTATTAAAAAAAGATCAAAACAGACATACGGGGGAAAGCGACTTTAATACTATGCAGTAAAAGTAAAGGTAGTTAGTCCTACATAAAAGCCCGCCATAGCATATTTATATAGATTTTATAGATATCTTAGGTAAAAGTCGTTATAGCCAAAACTGCAGTGCAAAACTTAGTTACCGAATTTCTTATACTTACAAAAATATTATGTTGTGATAAAGGGTTTCCACGCGGACGAAGAAGTGGCCGCCCGCAGTATGCTCCTATAATCTATACTAGGGATGTTACGGATATGGAATTTCGGTTTCGGATACGGATATTGTTTTTTTTTAAATCGGTTTCGGTTTCGGATACGGATATGAAATTATTTCGGATTATCCGGTAGTTTCGGATAGTTTCGGTTACGGATATTAGATTCTAAGAATTTCAAAAGTATTACAAAAAAAAAGATAATAAAATGGTTTTATTTATATAGAGGAGGACGATGGGTGAGAACGATGACGTCATAAACACCGCTACATTGAGTTCAGAGAGAGAACCAACACTTTGGTCACAGTTCTGTAAGCGGTTTACGGAACGCAGCCAAAAACAACTTGACGTAACGTGTTTCATTTAGATTTTTAGATTCTGCCACAAATTATCCGAAACATTTATTTCGGTTTCGGTTACGGATACGGATATTTTTTTATTTCGGATATCCGGTAGTTTCGGTTACGGATATGGATATCCTTAACATCCCTAATCTATACTAACCGATTTTTTTCCATCAGTATTAACATGAAGATTTTTCGCTTTTGAAACACGTGAGCAAGCCACATAGAGCTGAGCATGAGAAAAATATGGCGTGCCCAAATGTATACCTGCGTGGAATGTATTTTATATGTATATAAAATCGCGACACTTGTGCGGTTTACGATACCAACTTCCACCAGGGGGCGTGCATCATCGGCGTCGTACATCACAGCGCTACAAAAATCCGTTTGACGCTGGGGTTGATACGGCTTATTTTTACATGTTTCGCACCTAGAACGAACACTCCCATCTGGCCACATCCATAACAACGTAACGGGTTACAAGATTCGTTCGTAAATTCTACTTTTGACTTTCTGGCTTATTGCGACAATCATTACTAGTGTGACCTTACAATTTACAGTAACTACACTTAGGTCTAAAACGCCTATCTTAATTTTCGCAATTTTTTGAGGTCAAAGACCTATTACATTTTAAAGTCGCGCGGTCACTCACGGCCTTTTACGGTTAACCTTAGGATAAGTTTTAGAACTGTTTCGCGCGGATGTCGGTTTATTGGCGGGAAAAGTATTAACAGCGGTCAAAGTGTTAGCCGCACTAGAGGTGTTAACACTTTTACCAAAAATATTAAGATTATTCACCGCCGCCAACGATTCTTCGACTAACCTGACCTTCGTTAAGAGTGAATCTAATCCGTCGGCCGCATCACGCGTCAGTCGTTTTCTTATCTTATGATCTAACAATCCGTAAACAATATCGAGTTGCATTTCCTCCGGTACATCGTAAGGTAATTTAGATAACTTCGCGCGCGCTTTATTAATAAACACATCGGCGCGTTCGCCGTTCTGTTAATTCGCGAATATGTCGCGGAAAATCTTGTAAGCAGGCCGGGGCACGCCGTACATCCCTCTCAGACGTTTGAGTGCGTCGCTACACGACTTGACTGAAGATTTGATGCCTTGCCACCAGACTGCGGCGTCGCCAATCAGCAGAATCGGCAGGCCTTTCAGTGCATTCTCCTCGTTGACGTTCACGCAGTTTCGATACACTTCTATAGCGTCGATAAATGCTTCGAGTTCGTCTTCGTTCTCAGAAGAACCCTCGTAACGGGCAGTGCACTTAGAAAAGTTGCCAGATGTTGTATGTTCGCGGAAGTCAGGTCTCGGCGATGATGTTGACAGCGGTTCCCTCAGAGACGATAGGGAGAAGAGCAATCTATCGACTAGAACTTTGTTTGTTTCTGCTTGGCTCCTCGTTATGTTTGCGAAGAGTGACTCATTTCTTCGTTCAAGGTTATGCTCGGGGCATTCACAACTGTCCTGTTCATCTCGGTTTCTGTATCCGATCCAGAATCATCCTTGCCCCGGCGTTTCGGCGGCATCTCGTTTGATTCGCATCAATGATGGCGGTTTGGTAGGTAGGTACAAAGGTCCGTTGCTCACTTTGTTCGGTGGAAAAGAGGCGTAGGTAGGTAAAACTAGCCGGCACACACGAACTTAGTGGAAAATTATGGCCCATGTGCCGTAGATAAGTAAATTTGTATTTATTACCAAGAACCGTGCCGAATACCACTTTAGGGTTACATATGACAATTACAAAATTTTGAGAGAAAAGGAGAATATGGGACAATCCAGCTATTACTTGTTTTAAGCTAACGTGCGTTGAACACATTGTTTTCACTCTATCCGGGATTTTGCGCGGTAATATTTAAGCAAAAAGGTAAAGTACCTTTTTTTTTGTTTTCCGACAGGAAAATGCTTTCGGGTATACCCACTAAAAACCTGTTGATGTTCCTACTATTACGCCATAGTGCCGGGGCTGCGGGATAACGTGAGTCTTCACAAAAGTCAGCCCCGGCGGAAAGGTAACGTACCTCTTTGCCCGACGTTTCGACAGGGTTACACCTATCGTGGTCGCGGGCGGACTCATCTTTTTCGTTAGTTTGAGTATCTCTTGGATACTTTTTGTGCATTTTCCTTCCTTCATGTATGGTGATGACGGATTTAGTGCACCACAGGGACCGTGAATCATATTTTTAGTTACAGTATCATAGAGTTTTTTATCACTTTCTGTTTTTGGTATCTCCGCACTTGTGATTTCGTCAATTTGGTTAGGGCGTATTTTTTCCGTCAGGCACAGCAGTAAGTGCACGTGAGGCAGACCTCTTTTTTGCCACTCGATCGAGTGCATGAAGCACTTAATGTTTCCAAATATTTTACCTTTTTTAAGCAGAACAACCAATTTTTGAACTTTTATTTTAAGTAATCTGGCTGTTAAGTCATGTTTGTCCGTTGAATTTTGACCTGGAAATAGTTCTTTAGTAATTTCTGGCCAAGCGGGATTACATGTCACATCCTGCGTGTACTCATGAAGATATCTCGGGCTAATAACAAATGACGACGGTAGTATTACCATTTGACCCAAATTGTTTGGATCTAAATCCGCATCATTCCTGATCGCGTCTTGTAAATGTATATTGTTTTTTGCTCGCAGTTTTACGCATAAAAGTCTTTGCACGACCCTTTTTTGATCGTAATGGGTTGTTTTATAACTGGATTTATCAAAGAAGTTAAAACTGTACCCCTCTACCTTCGCAAAGAATTGACGGGTACATAAATTCTATGAGTGTCCGGAACTCTAGTAAGACGGCCATCGTCTACGGCAGCTATTTCATTAGTGGTCGGGGCATTGAACCGTCTTGCGTGTTCACCACGTGGTACACGATCTGGGGGTATAACAATATTGTAATTATCGCCAGCCATTTTAAATTCATGCACTAAATGTTGTAATCATTTAGAACTTTTTGTATTTTTTGAACTATGTATCTGTCTGTCCACACCTAGTACATACTCAGAACGCCTATTAGCTTCTTCATCGCCCCTGTAATAAACTTGCAAAAATATTGGTTGCGTATTAGTATAAGGAAGCAAAGGGCCAATTGTGTGGTATTAATATGTGTATAATATTTGCCCTTAGATTGTAAAAGTCGGACAAAATCCTGGCATCGACACAATGTAGGTATTGTATTATGTTTTTTAGAAAACGGCGAGACTCATCTGTTTCATTTGAAAAAAGTTCTTTAAGAGGTTCAACAAGCTCGTCTATTCTGCTGCACTTTCCTCTTTCTATTTTAAACCACCGCAAAATCTGCATTCTTTATTCATCGCTTCAATTTTTAAAAGCTTGAGGTTTGCGTAATCAAGAGTCATCGTACTCAAATGCAGCTTTATCGAATACCCCCTACGCGTTGCTTGTAAATATTAGTCGTCGCTGCTGTGCTTTTTAGCAACATGGGATTGTTCGGGTGTCTGCGCAGCCTGTTGCTGTGTTATATACTCAGCGTTCTGTCGACGTCGACCCTGGGATTGTTCGGGTGTCTCCGCAGCATGTTGATATGCTATATACTCAGCGTTCTGTCGACGTCGACCCTGGGATTGTTCGGGTGTCTCCGCAGCACGTTGCGGTGCTATATACTCAGCGTTCTGTCGACGTCGACCCTGGGATTGTTCGGGTGTCTCCGCAGCATGTTGATATGCTATGTACTCAGCGTTCTGTCGACGTCGACCCTGGGATTGTTCGGGTGTCTCCGCAGCATGTTGATATGCTATATACTCAGCGTTCTGTCGACGTCGACCCTGGGATTGTTCGGGTGTCTCCGCAGCATGTTAAGATGCTATATACTCAGCGTTCTGTCGACGTCGACCCTGGTATTTGTTCGGGTGTTTCCGCAGCATGTTGTGATGCTTGCTACTCAGCGTGCTGTCGATGTCGACCCTGGGATTGTTCGGGTGTCTCCGCAGTCCGTCTGCCTTGGGACTGCTCTGGTGCCAGCCTTCGCAGTTTGGCTTGTGAAAACGTCTCAGTAAGTCTAGCTACTTTCATAGTTCAAGCTTTATTGGAGCTTTGGGAAAGATTTGACTTACGTTTTCGCGGCCTTATTCTTACTACGTGCATTTTCTACACTTCAAAAAATTACAGTACGCTAGTTATGTTTATACTTAAAAAATGCAAGACCTATCTATTTTATTAAAATTATAGGTAAATGGTAATTAAAAGGCTAAAAATAATACATCAGTCGGCTGCAATCGGTGAGTGCAATGGGGTGGCAGACGGAACATTTTCACAACGTTGGCTTCAAATTTCCGATGGCATTAGCGCAGGCAATAACTGTGAAATGTTCACCGCGTTCAGCACTAGTAACAGCTCCGACTTGTTTTTTACCTTTGGAAGCAAAAACTTTTGAGGGGTTTTGAACTTCGTTAAGCCCAGACTCGTCCATATTGTAAATTCTATGTGGTTGGATTTTGTTGTCAGTAACCTCTTTTTCCAAAAGAGAAAAAATCTTTGTTACTTGGGTCTATTGAAAGCCCTTGCTCTTGCAGCTGACGTTGCCTCTGGGGCTCTGAGTGAAATATTAGGGTTTCGTTCTCGAGCTAATCCCAGCCCGCTATTTTCTCTTTCTTATCAAATCTGTGACTGAGCCTCAATCTTTCCGCAAATTCCAAATGCTAATTAAAAATCAAAAAAATTCGGTCGTAATTAATCCAAAAAGTCGATTTTCTAACTCTAAAATATGATCCACGAGTGCTTTTTCCATATCTTTGTTGAAGGTTGGTTTAAACCGACCAAGATTTACTGGGATAACAACAATGACGAAGGGTTGCTTGTGGTACGTTGAAATGTTTAGATGCTAAAAGCCAACCTGTACAAGAGCTTAGTGGATATGTTGAATTTCTCGAATGCCTGCCTATTTTCTGGGTTCCAAGAGGTTTTGATTGCCTTCAATGAATCGTTTAATAACAATTTTAAATAACGTTTATTACGTTTACAATTTTGTTTTACAATAAATACAATCGTTTAAGAATAGAATGCGACGTGTAAGTTAACAAATTCTGTAAGATATTGAATAGAAGGTGTGACGTTCGTTCGATGTTCGCCGCACGCACGTCGATCGCAGCTAACTTCGGACACCGCTTCCTCCGTCTGTTCATAGATGGCGCTAACGCAACCCATACCATATTTCAAGCATATCTCTATGAGACGGGGCTTTGGAAAAGGCTTGGTCAAAATGTCAGCCAGTTGATTTGCCGAGCTTGTTTTTATAACACTCAGATATCCACTTTGGACCATCTCTGGCACAAAAAAATGTCGAACACGGATGTGTTTTGTTCTCTTGTGGAACTCTGGGTTATGTGCCATTCTGATTGCGGCTTCATTGTCTACCTGAAGCACAGGCATTTCATTGTGGTGAGTCAGGAAGCTAAATATTCTTTGGAGCCAGATCAGTTCTTCAGATCTGGGCGTGTAACTGTCAATACATCAGGGCTCCCACAGCTTCTCTATATGGGAAGTTTTCAGCTTTCTCCGACTCTTTACCTGCCTCATTCTCTAACTTTTCCATCGGTGTAGAAATTGAATTACAATCAATCTATTTATATATGAGGTCTGATTTATATTGATGCTGTCTTTTTCCTGCTTTATTTCCAAACCTAGATAGAAAGAAACTGGTTTTGAGGTTATCTTGAGTTAAGATTTTAGGTAATCCAGAAAGTTGTTGGCCAACTTCTCATTTGAGGCTGCCACTAGTCCGTCATCGACATAGAGGGCAAGCAAAATCTTTCCTTCTTTGACTTCCTTTGCAAAAAGACAAATATCAGCTTCGCACTGTTTAAAGTTCAAGTCTAGAAGTATTTGCTCGAAGCAGGATTTCCAACAGCGTGGTTCTTGTTTGAGGCCGTACAGGCTTTTCTTTAGCTTCCATACTCTTGCAGTTCCATCGCTGAGACCCTCCATCTGTTTCATGTAGATATATTCGTCCAGTTTGCCGTTCAGAAATGCGGTAGCAACGTCAAACTGAATTTTCTCTTGCACACACACTAAGTAATGCTCTTACCGTGGCCATTCTGGTGACTGGGCTAAAGGTTTGGTCCTAATCTAGTCCTTTTCTTTGTCTAAAGCCCTTCACCACCAGGCGTGCTTTGTATTTGTGAATTGTTCCGTCTGGGAACGTCTTGATCCGAAAGATCCATTTGTAAATTAGTGCCTTGCGGTCGGGTGGCACGTCACACAATGACCAAACATTGTTTTCTTTCAAAGAGTTCATCTCCCTCTGCATGGCTTTTTGGAAACTATTAATAAAGTTGTCTGTTGACACTGAACAGATGAAGTCTTCATATCGTTTAAGAAGTTGGAGTGTACTACGGTTCTCGAACCAGAATCTCTCCCGTATTTTCTTCCTCTTCACCATCGCAGTCAAGAAAGTCGTCTTGATCGTCTTGGTTTCCTGCCTTATCAGCTTGACTCTGATGATTTTCACAGTCATTTTCTTGAGGACGTCTAGCCGAACTATTTTGATCGACTTGATTCTGATCTCAAAAATCATTATTTCCCTCTGTTTCGGTAGACGCTTGATTTTTATCGCTTGTCCCTAGTGAGAGATTTGTGTATTTTTTATATTTGAAACTAGCTTTCCGCCCTGCGGTTTCGCCCGCAACTAAATGGGATTTCCCGTGGGAATGAGGCTTTTTTCCGCAGTAAAATTATCTTATTTTCTTCTTCCCTGGGTGTCGAACTATCTCTTTTCCAAAATCAAGACAATCGGTAAAGCCGTTTTTACGTGAAGCGAACATACAGACAGACGGACTGACAGACAAACACATTTTCACATTTATATTATAGTAAGGGTAAACCTACAAAAAAAGCCCTTTGCAGTACCTATATATCATCATTACATAGTATAAATCCAAGTCGCTAATTCTGTCTGTTTGTATGTTTGGCTGCTAACTTCTCCTAAACCAGTTGAGGTTTTCACCATCCTTTAGGTAATTTTTTCATTTAAATTTGTAAATAAAGAACATTCAGAAAAAGTTTTTTAAGTTAACTAAAATTAAATGTTTCGGGAACAAGTCGCCCAAAAGTACACAATTGCGAAGCGTGGGCGGGTCGCTAGTATATAATAAGTGGAAGCCATGTTAGCCTATACTGCAGTAGCTACCTATAAGCGCTGCAGTGCTTTACAATATTATTACGTTGTTATAAAGGGTTTCCACGCGAACGAAGTCGCTGGCGGCCTCTAGTTTCACCACAACTTCAAAACCAAACGACCAATTTAAATCTTGTTGATTTAATAAGTTGATTTTTTACATCTTGTGTCCGAAAAACCCAAATATCTTACGGAACCCTATTTTTTCCAAAATAAAATATAGCCTATGTTACTCGTGGATAATGTAGCTTTCGAATAGTGAAAGAATTTTTAAAATGGGTCCAGTAGTTTTTGAGCCTATTCGACACAACCAAACAAACAAAGTTTTCCTCTTTATAATATTAGTATAGATAGATATATATTTTTCTGTCAGTTTTAATTTACACTGTTTTATATCAAGCTAATTTGTTTTTGTCTGACTCTACTTTTGGTCACTACGCACACTAATGCAAATCTCAGCTTACGCCTTCTGCACTATACATAAGGTTAAAATAAGAAACGATCGCTACCGATTACAAACGGGTGTTTTCTTGCCGACTGCACTTCGAAAAGATAAGTAATGTTCGTAGTGATATGTTTTTTAATGCGAAATAAATTGATATTTAACTTTTATGTGGATCGGTACTGTAATTAAGAAAGAGAACGATCAACGCTGTGGGACAAATGCTGGTCAATTTCAGTAATTAATGAGATTCATTCCGAGATTATTATTGTGCCTACTCTGAATCCAGTTGACCAAAACAAAGTTGTAGTTGTATTGTAATATTACTTAAAATTATTTTTTATGTAACATTTACCATAGAAATTTGACGATAAAGCTGCTGTTTGTTTGTATCAGTGACCAATTAAAAGAACAAAATATTCTATGTACTGAAATTATACTACTAAAGAATACTTAGATATTTACGATCGAATTTAATTTGAACTTAATGATTTCATTTTAAAAAAAAAATGTGTAATTGGAGAAAAAATATTTTTAAAGTTTTGATCTCGGAGTTTACATATCATTCGAATTTTATCTTATTGGATATTCGTTTTTTTAAAGTGTTTAAAATGAATTTATTGCTATTTGAGTCATATTTTTTTATTATACTTACTTACTGTTTAAACTAAGTGCCAATATTTAGATTTTAAGGGAACAAAAGCAATATTTTATCTGGAATTTATTAAATAAATGCATTATTTTACACTGAAGTTTTTTATTTATTTTTATTAATCTGGCCACTGATATAAACAAACAAGCAGAATATTTAAATTTGTTTGAATGAATATATAAATTAATGAAATTACTCACATTTAGATCATTCAGCATTTAATTATTAGGGCAATGTTTGTTTATGAGTGGCCTTTGATAAATATGCCTTGGAATAAAATATAAAGAATTTCAACTGAATTCAAATCTCATGAATAACTCAAAGAAATACCTATCAAAATTTAGCTTTAAGTTGTAATTTTGGATTATTTGACTATGTGAACTTGTGTAAATTTAGTATTTTTTTTGTGTCAATTGTTCACTACTTTTTACCACTTAGAATTAAATTACCCAGGTGAACAAGTGCTACTTTTCATTTAATATTGTAGAGTTTATTCACCTGTAGAAATTTTAAAAGTCATGTAATATGATTTATACACAAAAAAACAAGGAAGGATAAAAAATATGGCTAATACCAACGCTAATAATAATACGGACAGAAACTGTTTGAGATTTGCTTATATTGCCCTCGATGCTAAATCTGGATTTACTCGAGCGTGATAATACCTATTGGGTTGCAAAACTTAGATGACAAAAAGAAAAAAATTTTATATAACATATACCCTTTTATCGGTGGGGGAAACGGCTATAGATTTTCAAAAATTTAAAAAAAAACCTTTTGCATGGACATACTCGGGCGTGTCAGATTGATATCATCCATGTCCTACGTATTTTCAAAACATGTACGATTATTAATCCGATGGTTTCCATTATGGAAATGGTCGTCCGTAAGGGTTGAAAATTGAAAAAAAATTAATATAGCACGTGAGATTTTTAAGGGGATGTTTAATAGACCTAAAACAACGCTCTTATACAATAATCTGGAGGGATTTACCTTATCTGACAATAAAATTGAACTGAATTTTATGAAATTATTGAATTAATCGGGCCGGCCACTTACAAGGCTCACATTTGGTGGAAGTGCTTAACCGGGTACAAGGTATCCCCCAGTATGTTAATCTGCCGCGCTTGAGTAAATCCAGAAATCCCCTCTTGGGCTCCCCTACTAGGTATGTAATGTCGGGACTAAATTAAATCGGTTCAATAACTTCGTAGTTCATTAGTTACGACACCAACACTTAATAATGTTAGCCAAGTTTTTTTTAAGTAGGTTTATAAATTCATAGAACTATACGGTGGAAGAGATTTGTCAAATTCACCTCATAGATTTATTGCACACACAACAACATGACAAGACTCTGACTGTTCAAATTTACGTCATACTCTAGGCTTGGTTGGTACCGCACAACAATTAGCTAGATGTGTATAGGTAAAACATCTGATAGCATTTGTTAAGTCTCACCTTGTAAAACGCTGACACGATTTGGGACTTTTAAGCAAGTTCCTAATGTAGGATAAGTGGCGGAGAAAGTCAAGTAGTGCATAAAGTTGTGTGGTGCAGCTGGAGAAGGCGCTAGCGGAGGCCGCGGGCAGACCGCTCGTGCAGCTCCACCTCGCGGCCGCGCTGCGCCTGCCCGCCGTGCTGCAGCACTACGCCGCCCTGCCCGCGCCGCGCGAGCAGCACGCGCGCCTCGCCGCCGCCGCGCTGGCGCAGCACCCGCGCCTGCTGCCCGCCGCGCTCGCCGCGCCGCCGCCGCACGCCGCGCTGCTGGCCGCCGCGCTGCTGGCCGCCGGAGACCTGCCGCCCGCCGCCGCCGAGCTGCACCTGCGCAACCTGTGCCGCCGCGACCCGCCCGCCGCGCGCGCCTTCCTCGCGCAGCACCGCGGCCTCGTGACGCCCGAGCGCGCGCTGGCCGTCGTGCGCGAGCTGGGCCCCCCGCGACGCCGAGCCCGCCTGCCTCGAGGCCGCCGGCGACGCGCCCGCGGCGCTGCGCCTGCTGCTGCGGCGCGCCGACGAGGGGGGGCCGGCCCGCGCCGCCAGCGTGCTGGAGGCGGCCGAGCTGTGCGCGCGGGCCGCCCGCGCCGCGCCGCCCGCCGTCGCCGCCGACATGTGGTCGAGCCTGGCGCGCTGCGCGGGACCCAGGCCGCCCCCGGCGCTGCTCGAGGGCGCCGCGTTCCTGCCGCCGGAGCTGGTGGCGCGGCTGGCGGGCGAGTCGGCGGCGCTGGCGCTGGGCGCGCTGCGGGCGGCGGCGCGGCTGCGGGCGCTGTGGGCGGGCGCGGCGCGGGTGTGCGGGCGGGAGCGGCATGCAGCGCTGGCTCGGGCGCTGCTGGCGGCGGGGCGCGGCGCGGCGGCGCGGGGCGGCTGCGTGGCGTGCGGCGCGGCGCTGGCGGGGGGCGCGGCGGGGGCGGGGGGCGCGGCGGGGGCGGGGGGCGCGGCGGTGGCGGGGCACTGCGCGCGCGCGTGGCACGCGGCCTGCGCGGGGGAGGCGGCGTGCGGCGCGTGCGGCACGCGGCTGCAGCCCGCCCCCGCCCCCGCCCCGCGCTCGTCCCGCCCCCGCGCGGCGCCCCCTCTGTTTCTGGACCACACCTTGTCCCTGCTGGCGCCGCCGCGCCCCGATCTCGAGGGCGTCGTCTGAAGAAAATACCTAAATGTGGCCACTTACCTTCGTTCACTTTAGATGTAATTCTTGGCTGATTGTGTAGATTGTATTTTGTCTTACTGATTGCATGGTTAGGTTAATTTTTGAGACACACAGTATTACTATTTTTCTACATAGGTAGATGAAATCAATTTTGTTTTGAAAATCTGGCTATATTGTAAGAATTTATATTGTATTAATTTTAGCAGTATGTAGTATCTATGCATATACCTATGATAGACTGATATGTTCTAAGTTATAATAGTTTTTAAGCTTTAAATATTTAATTCCAGTTACCTTGTGTATAAAATTATTTATTACAAAGAATTAAAAGTGTTTAAAAAAAATAGTTATATTTTGAATTTCACATGGTATTTCATTAGCAAAAAATATTATCCTGATTGTGTATAATATTAACCCACCATGCTAAAGGTGGGCTCGAGGGTCGAAAGTTCCTACTGCATTTAAGGAAAATATTGTTTGTAACTGTTTGGTGAGGGGCGCGGGGTACGTTCATAGATTTTAGCGTCTTCGCCTTCTTAGACCGTTTCACGTGTTACACATAATTTATACAAAATCACGTCTTCTTTGTTGTTTAGCACACTGCGCTACTTTAGACTTTGTCTTTTACTTCCAGTTTTATGTACATTTTCTTTTTTTATTCAAAAAATATTGTATAAGGCTAAATCAGGTATTAAGGGCATTTTGATATCATAACATCACGTTTTAGTGACATTAGGAAAAAGCTCTTAAAGATTCTTATACCTAAGTCTTATGAGATCGGTAGGTAGACCTACTTTAAAATGTCCAATGTCCATGTTACAATGGATTTATATTGCCTGCCTGTATTCCATGCCTTGTTCCAAAATATTTATGTTAACATATCATCTTGACACGCGGCAGCGTGTCCAGCCAAGTAGGTACAGACTGACAGCGCGCCATGTGTATATTTACCCGAACCATTTGGAGCCACATTTGTCCCCTTCATAACTATAAATCTATTGCACATAAAGATTTTAAATTTGGACAATATATTAAGATCGGCGAGATAAATATATGCTTCCAATTTCATTTTCATATTTCAAACAGTTGTTGAGATAATAACATCCAAAAATCGCAATTATTCATACTGACTGACCTATATATCAAAACTATTTCCCACTTCCAGATGACCCAGAAAGTTCAAATTTGGCATACTGATAGGTAATTGGGTACCTACATACTATGGGAAAAATCCGAAAGTAGTATTTTTTTATAATTTCTTTAACAATTTTTCAATAAATGTGTTTGTATTAGAAACACTAACTTAGAATGTATGACGACCGCAGTGGCAGTGACCGTAATTAAGTTGTTTTAAAATATTTTTTGTTGATATAAATTAATTTCTTGACTGACTATTGAACTTGGCACCCATTCAGATCTCACTTCTTTTGTTGTGAACATCATATTGGACTTGGCTCTCATTTTACATTTATGTTTTTGACGTGATTTTTATTTCACAAAACATCTAACCACTCCATCACCTTGTTTCATGTTATTTCACCAGATTTATCCGCAAACGACTGACCTCTTCATTGTTTTAAGAATCAGAAAATGTAAACGGGTAAAGATATTAATTTTTAACTTATAACTATCCAATATCGTCAGTAATAGCACATGAGTAAAGAAACTGAACAGAGACAAAGCTTCTAAAGAGCTAGCAAAATTTATACCTATTTTGGTAGGGTTGGCACAATTGAATAAATTAAAAATATAAATGTACTTTTTTTTCAAATTTTTTATTATAATAGGTTTTTTTTTACAAATTACATACTCTAAATATTTTTTTTTTATTACTTTTGGTTTTTAATAATTTGTTGTGTCTTTTAATCGAATGATAAATTCTAAATCTAATATAAAGTTTTTTCAAATAAACCAATGGGAAACACTCACATGGCATATGAAATGTACAATCTTGCAAACGTGCTAATATGTCATTACCAATATTAACATTTTTAATATGAAGATCAAAATATTCGCGAAATTTTTGCTCAAGCAATTCAACAAATTCAATAAAATTGTCGAAAACAAAAACAAAACACGCACAACGTTCGAGCGTCGCGTCACGCCTGCACGCCCTGAGATTGACCACTGGCTGATCTAGTTTGAAGCGGTTTCGGCTCATACGTGACAAGCGGCCAGTGGTCACGCACACACACGCGTTGCACTTGTAGTGATGTACCTGTCACAGCGCATTCGTATGTAGCTTTGTCTCTGTTCAGTTTCTTTACTCATGTGGTAATAGGTTGCTTAAGTTTTGAAACTTAAGGGTTGTGAACATGTTTTATTCATACAAAATCGTGTTTTCGTTTTCCTTATTTCTGTCGTCCAAATCTAAACTTATGTTAATTACTTTGCTCAAATAAAAACTTACTGCGTAGTTTGTCCCTCTCGCTAATGTATCACCGTTTGACGGTAGGCAGAAGACATAGATTTAAGATAGCAAAGCTTTTAGTTTGATTTAAGTTTATGTTTTCAGAATGTTGGCCATTACCCAGTATTGGTGGAAAACTTTATAGGTCCCTGTGTGGTCCCAGTCAATGTGACAAAAGTTAATAAGTAGCATGGACATGGCTTCCACAAAACATTGCTTATAGTCTACTATCTACAAAAGATCCATGCTCGCACCATATTATTGTAATTTTTTACGAGGGATAAGGGAGGGCGCGAAAGAGCAAGCGGGCGACGTGATGTTTTGCAATATTCTGTAAGTAATAGGTGACAGGATCTTTGGTAATTTAGAAAAAAAACAAGTTTATTCTTAACTATTTATTCTTACATAACTTCCAGAAGCATGTCCCAAATAAAATTCTTTGGGTTAAAAATTTTAATTTTACATTAACACAAGTTAATTTACATCTAGATAACTACTTATGGTAAAGTAGTTGAAACTTATACTACGATTGAAACACTACCCAAATTATCTACTTTAAACATAACATATAGAAACACATACACACTAACGTCTAACTAAAGAGACATCCTATGGGGCAATTCTGTACTTTCAACTGTGTGCTAACATTGCAAAAAAGTCACCTATCTGCCTATATGTATAGACCCAGTGGGTTTGTGTCCTGAGAATTGAGGCCCTGTAGTGTAGACTGATATTGCATTAAATAATCTGTGTGTCATGCCAATAATTTTACCATTACCATTACATTGAAGATTTGAGAATAGAACTAACAACATCCTTAAACTTACATAATGTCAAAAACGGTCAGCTTTTAAAAGAAAACATTTCACCATGGTATGATATATAGATGATTAACTGACTAGAGGTCAAGTTAAAGACAACAATAGTAAAGCTGTAAAAATGTGAGGAAAAAAAAAACTGTTTGAAAACATAGGTAACCTTTATGATTTTAATTTAGATTGAGGATTTCCGAACTTTTTTAACTAACCATTATTTACCATATAACGTAAAGTATAATAGAAAAATATCTATCATTCAATTCGGATGTCCATTATGGTATTTGGTTTCAACACAAATAGTAAAATAAGTTGTAAGTGTAAAAAAAACATTTACACACTTCCAACATAAAACATATTTTTCATTTATATAAAATTCAAAAAACAAAGTAATATACATAGCAAGATTAAAAAGCAGTGTCTAATGAAGAAACACTAATATTGAGATTAATAAATTTCGTTTAATTAATAAAAACTTTTAATTTCTTTTTTCTTGAAACACTGTCTTTTATTCTTACCACAATATAATTATAGAAAAAGTATTTCTAAATAAATCCAATCTTTTAAATGAAATACCATTTTTATGTACTTTGTATATCTTAATATAAATATGTGTGCCAAGAAGAGACGTTCACAATTTAGGTTCATTCTGCATCGTCATAACGAACACTGGAAAGCAATTAATAAAACATTAGCACAATATTACAATCAAATCAATTGTCTTATCGTTTTTTTATATAAACGATTCCGACTACGCAAGTCGCAGACCAACCCCTATGCAAGTGAAACAAATAACCTTAACCTGATTTATTTTTTCTTATTTTTACTTTAACGTGAATCCATACATCATTGCGATATAAGGATGAGAAATTAAGGAATATGCAGTTATAGTTGGACCAGAAAAAGCATTCCAAATACAAAATATTCATATAAAATTATAGTTTTCAGAGTGTAATGCTTGTACTGTCTATATTTTTTTATATTTAGAATTAGTAGCCCACATTTTGGAAAAAATGACTAAATTGACTAAGTTACATCGTTGCATGGTTTAGAACAACGCAACAGACACGTGCAGCGATTTTGCTTTATACTATGTAAAGAAATAAATTGTACCTGTGCAAACCTGATCTACATTATGTATACTTGATAAGCAATTACCGCTGGCGCTGCCCATGTCGTTTGCTCAGCCTGCGACCAGACGACGGAGCTTGCAATGTGAACCTGTTGGTAGTCTCGGGGGCGACGCGCAAGTTACGTGAATCTATCTTGCGGGCTGACTCCACCTAGACCAAATTTACTTACATTACTCCAATTTAATAAACAAAGCTTCATGGCATGGTTGGAAACTAAAAGAAATATATGGAACCCTTATTGTTTTATATTTATTTCTATACTTCGGCTTGCCTGTTCCCTTTCTTACAAGGTGTCTATTGGTTCTTTTAAGTGTTCATTTAGCTGTAGTTAATATCCTAATGTTCACCATAAAGCTATTAAATAAAATTAATAGTCTCTTATATTTATTTCATTAATAGAACAAAAGTTAAAGCTAAAAAAAAATCCAAACCTAACCTTCTGCATTAATCTGCAAACTGAATCCTACTAATATTATAAATGTGTAAGTTTCTGTGGATGTATGGATGGAAGTTTGTTACTCTTTCACATAAAAACTACTGGACAGATTTGGATGAAACGATTACGTTATTAGAATAACATATATGGGGAACTTTTTATCGCAGGGATAACTTCTGATTCCCTCGGGAAACCGACTTCTACGCGAACGGTGTCGCAGGCGGCCACTAGTAATGCATATTTATGCTTATAATAATATAAGACATATTTATGAAAATTTATACCTTTTCCATGAATTTCTCTATTAAGTCAGGGCAGTTCAGGTTATTTTCTGGCTCCCAGGAGTCAAATTTATTTGACCAGCCCTTCCAATGAATCATAAATTCTCGTTTTCCATTTTTCTTTACTCGGACCTCCAAAATTCGTTCAACCTAAAAAAAAACCCTTTGGTTATTATATCATGACAAAACGCAAATAAAAACATATTGGCAATTAGTATACAGTGCCTTATAATAAAAAAGATTTTGAGGAAAAAAAAAAACATCTTTCAATTTGTTGTTATAATATTGGTACTATTTTAACTATTTTAAGCTGTAATTTATAAATTTTGTGTCAAATAATACATACTTGTTTTATATGTATACGATATTAAATCAATATTTACCTCATATTCAGCATTAGCATCAGCACTCTTACTGTCCCAGTTGGACTTAGCTTTTTTGGCTGGACTTTTGCTTTCCGTCTTTGACTTTCTCTTTCGACCTTTTTTTGATCCTTCTTTAGAGCCTTTATTGCTGTCATTTTCCTTCTAGAAATAATTATTTATACATAAACTTATTTAATCGTTAAGATTTCAAAGGAAATATTTTTAATGATGCATCCATGCATGGCTTGGTCTAGTATGCTCACTTAAAATTTGTAAAGTAAATATTATTTTATTTATTACCTCCTCATTAAATTTAGATATTAATTCTGGGCAAGATAAAGTATTTTCTGGTTCCCATGTATCAGTGTTACTGGAGTATCCCTTCCAGCGAATGAGGTAATGCAATTTTCCCTTTATCTTTTTCGAATCAATTATTTTCTCCACCTAAAACATTAAATTATTATAACTTATTCTTATTAAGTAAAATATGATACTAAATCAAGTAGCTAGAATTTAAGGTGAAATAAATAAAGTTTAAAAAGGAACTGTAGGAAATGTAATTTTCACTTTTTAGCGGTTAACAACATCTTATCAAAAGTTAGAATTAGGAGTGTCAAGAAACAACATTATTTCATTTGATGCAGTGTGATGGGATTTAAAAAAAGAGGCTTCATCACATTGCTGTTGGGAATAGCTGATTGGTTTTCAATAACTTATCACTAAAGGACAAATCCAAACCTTAACACAGTTACAACTTTTAACACTGTTAGAGAATGTCTCAAAGAGTTTGTTGATTTGTAATCAACAACTCTTTATTTACCAACACAAATACAAGTATTATTTTATGGTCATACTTTAGAGAAATCGTAGTCTTACTTCATATTCTTCGTCGACATCATCATCGTCGTCCTCATCTTCTTCATCGGCTTCTTCTTTGTCGTTTTTAGCCGCTTGTTTTGGTTTTCTGCCCTTGGATTTACCTTTGCTTTTAGCGGCCTTTCCTTTCTTTTTTTTTGATTTAGATGGTTTTGGACTAGCCGGTTCTTCACTATTATCATTTTTCTCCTCTTCAGCACTAACATCTTTTTCAGTATCAGACTCTTTTTCATTCGGTTTATCATTTTCCACTTGCTCTTCGTTTACTATAGAACCATTATTAGATGAAATATTATCATCATCACCACGACTTTTGGATAATTTTCTCATGTTGAATTTCGGCAAATAAACAATAATGCCCTCGCAGAATAACAACTTGTTTCTCAAAATGGAGGGAAAGAAAGAGGGAAGTGCAATGGCTAATGGCCGCCGCTTTGCTTGGCTTGGGTTAGGGACGGCTGGGATAGTCGATGTTTTTAATCAGGTTTATACGCAGTAAAATTTTAGCAGAATAAAAAAAAACATCATTAAATATTTTTTGTCTTTTTTCTTGGCAATGCGTGTAATAGTTTCATTGAATATTTCCAAGAATATGAATTGCTTAGTTCGTTAACTATAGAACCATAATTAGAGAAGGTATGTATTATTTATTTCTTAAAATTAAATAAATTGTTATATTGTTGTTGTATTATTAATTACTCCTACATTCCTAAAATAAATTACAATTTTTCAACTAATAAATATTATAAAGTACCTTTCGTCGGTATAACTTTTATTATTTTCGAATATCGATATTATTTTACAAGCACTAAGCTGCGTTCCGATTTATGAAACGGTGCGCAAACAACGTTTCCTTGGTATCCTATCATTAGACAAAAACCGAATGACAAAACAATCATTTGAAAAACAACGTTAGATAAATTTTTACTTGATAAAATTTTCATTTTACAAACTATTTATTATTTAAGTAATAATTTTGACAACTTCGTTAAATGACAAACTTTCATTACAACAAAAGAATATTTGGAAAACTAATATTTTTATAACTATGTTAATTTACAAAACAACGATAGCCTGAATAACGTTTGAACTAAATGTTTGATTTTGGTTTAAAATTCTAGGATGACCATTATAAATTATCTCCTATTGAAAAATTGAAAACATGTTAGTTATAGATATTTAACAATAAACTGTTAGCTGTAAAATAAAAGTAATCGGTAACTGGACATCCCTAGCATTCGATGGACATCACTGGTTGGCGTCACTGCCGATGGGCGCGGATTGGGATTGAATCTAATGGCGGCAACATGTTGTATTTTCTCTTCCCCCCCGGATCTAAAACTACTCGGAGGTGCCTACGTATTAATTTAACTCAAATAAAATAAAAACTTAATTTAACTACAATAAATCAAGTGAAAAAAAATAGGAGCGCATAAATCACGAGAGGATCAAGATAAGTTAAGTTCCGGATGCACGTGAGTGTTGACTCAAAAGCTAACTTTTATGCAGCCCTGGTAACTTCTCACACGCCGCCAATAACACAGCAGTGACTCATCATCCATCCCGGTGCGCAGGCGCATAACATAACTTTAAGCTACGCCTCCTGTACCCTGCGTCTGATTGGTGTGGGCGTGTCGCTGGACTTTGGACCCTTAGTCTCGTAGTGACAGCGGTAATTGTGTCCGGCAAGAATTAATATTACTACCCGCAACCTCCTCAAATTTATTGTTAACCTGGTATAAAGATGGAAGACAAAGTAAACAATTCTCTCTCTCAGTCAGATTTGAGTATTGGTTTTAGTACACCAAAAGAAAAAACCCCACCAAAATTCATATTGAAAAGAAGCAAAAGGAACGAGAGGACTTTAATACGTCAGATTTAAATTCTTTTAAAGAGGAAATAAAGATCCTCATTCAATCTTCAATTGCTTCGCAAGATTTAGAATTGAAAAAAATCACATGTTCCTTAAAAGATATACAATCGACAAATCAAAACATTGAAAAGTCTATAACGTTTTTAACTTCTCAAAACGAAGAATTTAAAAAAAAAAAATGAAACGGATATAAAAGACATCTATAGAGTTCGTAGTAAAAATGAAGGAGCGAAAAATACACCAATTGTGGTGAAAACTTCATCTACCATATTAAAAAATAACATCCTCAAATCAGGAAAACCGTTCAACATTAAACATAAAAATAAATTGTGCGCCAAACACCTTGGATTTCGTACCTCAGAGGAGACGCCTATCTTTTTATCGGAACAACTTACTGCAAAAGCCTCCTGATACTATTTTCTTGCTCGCGATCTATTGAAATCAAAGAAAGTCAAATTTGCCTGGACTGCCTACGGTACAGTGTATGTTAGGAAAGATGAAAGCTCTCCAATAATTACCATCAAGAGTGAAGCACGAATTAACAAACTAATACATGAACTATGACTATTTCAACGATTTATTAATTTTAAGTTAGTTTTAATTTTTTATAATGTTTGCGAAATTATTTTTTTTTTACACCTTTTATACTTAAATTTGCTATTTTTTGTTTACACACACTTAACAACATTACAAACACAAATTACAAACGACTTCTCTCTACACTCACAGTCACTACACATACACAATCATCCCTCAACATTATGTACACAAACATACTCAGAGCTTCTTTTATTTGCTAATGCGTCAAGCTGGAGTTTACCAAAAATAACATGTTGTCACTTTTCGAACTCGACTAGCGGCTATTCTAACACAATAAATGGATAGTAACATAGAAACATTGAATGAAATGGACGAAATTGGTATTGCTAGCTCGATTAACTGTAATGTACAAGACATTTCAAAAGTCATTAAACCCACAAGTAAGGACTTAAAAATATTATGTCAAAATATCCGTAGTATATATCATAATTTTAACGATTTGGAAGTAACTCTGGCACAACTTATGTTCATACCTGACATTATTATCTTAACGGAATGCCATATTTCTTGTAACAAACCCATACCGTTTCTAAATAATTACACGAGCTTTTCTACTACTAAACATTTAAATAAAAATGATGGTGTGATCGCGTACATAAGCAAAGCGTATAAAACCAAAGTAAAAGAGGTCTGTCTTGACCATGCCTCTTGACTCATGCTCTACCGATCATAAAATGTTATTTCTCTGCTTGACAAAACCAAAAACTGACTATAAAACCCAAACCTCTCGAACTATTATGGACTATGACAAAGCTGCCTCTATTCTCGAAAAAATGGAACTTTCTGACTTATTGTTAAATGATAACCCAAACCATGTAGCGCAAGAACTTATTGACAAACTAAAGTGTGCTCTCAGTCAAAGTACATCTACCGCAAAAATACCTAGAATGAAACGCACAATAAAACCATGGATTACTCCAGGGATTTTACGGTGCATTAACACAAGAAACAAACTTCAAATGAAACTCCGTTGTGACCCCACTAATGAAACTTTATGTGTCACTTATAAGAGATATAGAAACTTCTGTAACCAACTTATAAAAACTCTAAAACATTAGTATGAAAAACAACTACTGACTGAGTCATCGTCAAACTTTAAAAACCTATGGACAGCAATCAAAAAAATTACTAACTTAAATAATAAATACAATGAAAATGTGGATCTCCTTAACTTAAAACCAACGCAGATTGATTCCATAAATCATGTCAACAACTTTTTTGCTGATATCGGTGGAAATTTGGCTAAAAATATTATCACCACAAATCATACCCCGAACTCCCCAACTACTGCCAGTAATGTTCCTCTTAGCTCGTTCGTGTTGCTAGATACAGATCTCAAAGAAATAGAAAACACTCTCTCCATGCTGAAATCAAACAGTGCACCCGGATGGGACAATATCTCTACAAACTTTTTAAAATACGTAAAATCCTTAATCATTCCGGTTATCTGTCATCTAGCCAACCTGTGCTTCAAACTGGGAGTATTTCCATCAACTTTAAAGAAGTCGATTATTACTCCTGTATACAAAGGTGGTGATAAGTCAGATATTAACAGTTACAGACCCATATCCGTTTTGTCAAGTATCTCAAAAATTATCGAAAAACTTATCAACAAAAGACTTCTACTATATCTTGAGAAATACAACTTATTAACTACATCACAGTTCGGCTTCAGACATGGAAAATCGACTGAAGATGCTATTCTTGAACTTTCATCTTGTGTAGTAGAGCAGCTAAATAGTGGTTAAAAAATACCTAACAGTATTCCTGGATTTAAAAAAGCTTTCGATACGGTATCTGTGCCAATTCTGGTCCAAAAACTTGAAAGTATAGGCATACGAGGAATACCACTGGCGCTCCTTACTGATTACCTAAAAGGCAGAGTGCAAAAGGTGAAAATAGGTAATATAACCAGCTCAGACAGAGAAATTTACTACGGTGTCCCACAAGGAAGTGTCTTAGGCCCGACTCTATTTCTGATTTATTTAAATGATTTAAGTACGATTTACCTAAAAAATGCTAAAATTATTTCTTATGCCGACGACACTGCTATAACTTTCTTTGGCTCTACTTGGAAAAGCATTAAAAAGGATGCTGAAAATGGCCTTTGTATAACTTCCGATTGGCTTAAGACAAATTTATTGACCCTAAATGCCCTCAAAACAAATTATATCTGCTTTTCTATCGACAAAAGAACTCAACCAGACAGTCAATTTAAGTTAAAATTACATAACTATAATAAAACTAATAGCTGTCTCAACAATAGCTGTAATTGCCTAGAGCTGGAAAAGGTCAGCAGTACTAAGTATCTTGGCATCATTATTGATCAACATATGTCATGGCAGCTCCAAATGCAACAAATAACAAATCGACTGCGCAAACTGATTTGGATTTTTAAGAAACTTATACATATTTTGCCAAAATTAATTTTAAATCGAATATATATTGCACTCGCTCAATCTATTCTTATCTATTGTATACCCGTCTGGGGTGGTGCGACAAAAATAATGTTTTTAGAGGTTGAGCGGGCACAAAGATCACTTTTAAAGTTCATTTATTTTAAACCATATAGGTTTCCTACTCACTAGCTTTACCAGACTAGTGATCTCTTGTCTATACGAAAGCTTTATGTTCTTAACTCCATATTGAGAGTCCATAAAACAATAAGATATGACCACAACATCGGTATGAGAAGAAGAAATGACATTGTAGCTCGCGCTCGTATAATGAGATCTTCTTTCGCTAGACGTCAGTTCGTTAATCAAGCACCAATATTATATAATAAAATAAATAGAATTATAAATATTTACCCCTTATCATCAAAAAATTGTAAATCAGCTATCGTTAACTGGATCAAACCATTAGCTTATGATTATGTGGAATCCTTCTTATCACATATAGAGTAACATCAGCTACCTAAACGCTACTCAAACTCACACACTCACAGTCACTTATCACACATACACACACACTTTTGGAACGTTACTTGTCGAATAATTATTATTTGATCTATCGTTATTTTTCAAATGATCATTTTGTCTTTCGTAGTTTGGTCAAACATTCCTTTCACTCGAATAGGAAACGACCTTTGGTACTATAAATTGGTTAATTACTCAAAGGGTTGGTAAGCTATTCCATTAAATTCGTTCCAACTTCGGTCGGATGTATGATACGCTGTCGGCGCTGCTATAAATAAATAAATAAAACGATGTATACGATAACGATTGTGAAGTTGGAGTGGGCCTACTTTCTGGGGCCTTACCGCAAGTCCTCAAGCACCTAAACAACAAGGCACGTTTTTCGCATGCGAACTCGTACAAAATACGCACAAAAAGTATAAATACGATTAAAACCCTACCTATGGCAGCCCCATACTACAGCTAATTTTAAAAGAGAGCGCTAAGTGAACACGCACCTTTACAGAGTGTGCTTGCCACTTAAATTAAACAGAAATGTCATTGTCAGTACGTAGTGGTTGGTTGGGTAATTGTCATTATTCTGTCAAATCTATCAAATAATCTAAAAACAAGAAAAATAATGTGTGAGCTCGATTCTTATTTGCAAAAAAAGAATAACAAGGAAAATTAAACCATGAGTAATAGAGCAAGTTTTAGAAACCCTCGAATGAACACAAAGTTCCAAAATGAGAGTTCGGAGTCTAAAGGTACGAGGCCTATTAGAGAAGCCTCGTCTATTTTTGAGGTACTAGTTGTAATGATAGTGCACATTTGCAAAAAGATCCTATTTTTCGACACAAATTTAAAAATAGCTTTGTATTTGGGCACCCTCTTTTTGCTTTCACTAATCGCCGATGTGTTCACATTTCCCAAGTCGTATTTTTCGAGAAGTGATAATATGTTCAATCAGTATTTTGTGAAGATTGGTTGGTTCTGGACATTATTCTTAACTGTGCCTTATGTACTTCTTACATCTTACACGACAACTTGCGGAAACAGAAGATTAATCTTGTCTGCTCATATGCCAAGAATAGCAATAGCTACACTTTTTTGGTACCTGTGGACTACTTTTTTCAATATAATAGAGACTAAGTATGGTCGATGCAATGCTAGCAAGTTTGATAACAAGAGTTCTTGTTTACAAAATGGTCATTTTTGGAATGGATTCGACATATCAGGCCATTGTTTTATTCTTATTTATTCAAACCTGGTTATGATTGAAGAAGCCAGAGCAGTCAATGGTTGGGAGAGAATAAAAGATTATATCAGAGATGAAATATATGCTCGCAGTATAGATGACAAGTCTGTTAGCATAAATCCATTAAGAAATATTAACACTGATGAGTTAAACATATTAAAGAATTCATACGAAAATTTTACACCATATGTGAGAGGATATCTCATTGCTATTACTCTTTTGCAAATCCTTTGGGATATAATGTTGACATCTACCATCCTTTATTACCATATTATGGTAGAAAAGTTTATAAGTGGAATCATTGCCATAGTCACCTGGTTCATTACCTACAAAGTATGGTATACTATACCTGGGCTGCTTCCAAACTTACCAGGCGAGGGAGTATTTAAATATAACAAAGAGAAACCAGCGAGTACTCCTGTGTATAAGAAAAGAATGAGCAATGCTAATGGCAAACATTTTATGGGGATGCCATTAAACAAGAATCAAGACAGCTCAGAAGCCCCTCCTGAAGAATCCAGATAGGGTGATGGTTATATCATTTTTGTACTTATGTATGGTGTTGATATTTTCTGGTTTATTTATTTATTAGAATTAATGGTGTGTATGAAGTACAATTTAATAAGCTCATATAATTTGTTTTATACTTGAAACTAACAACTCAGGAATCAGTGAAATTTTTTCTTTAGATTTAATTGGGGTAGCTACTTTTTAAAGTACCTTATAAGTTTATGATTCGGTTTATAAGTCACACAAACTACAACCTTTATAATAATATTTTAAATGTTTACTCTGGGGTAGGTACAGTTAATTATCTGAATATGAGGCATCATTTAGTTATGGATTAAGGGTTTTATTATAAATTATCCATATGCCATTAGAATCTGTTAAAATTCTAACAATCAAGCAATTTTAGTAATTAATGACATAAAAGTACTACTTCTGTGCGTATATTATATTTAAGTTAATGTTAGGTACTTTGCATTGTTTGAGCATTTTATTATGGTGTTTTTAATAAAAATTTTATAAAATTTCTCCTTTTTTATTC
Source organism: Emmelina monodactyla (assembly GCA_916618145.1). Classification (NCBI taxonomy): domain Eukaryota; kingdom Metazoa; phylum Arthropoda; class Insecta; order Lepidoptera; family Pterophoridae; genus Emmelina; species Emmelina monodactyla. Next base: position 6,003,186 of record OU745309.1, read on the forward strand.
ATAACAAGATTTTAATGATAATCTAATATGCAAAACCTTAGTCAAAAATTGTTACTTGTCTACAATAAATAAAGTGGATTGCTAGAATGTGATGTCATTAAATGAGAATGCTTTGCAAAGGAACTTAGTTTTAAGTACATAAAAATGTTAAGATTCATTGTTTCAAAAGATCTAAAATACAATTTTCTTGATAATGTAAGCAAATGTGACAACAACAGCAACTGACGCTGCACCCGCAACTCCTACGTAAAGTGGTGGTTGGGTAGTGATGATCATTTTTAAATGAAGAGGCAATGTAGGTATTGTTTTCTTGAATGACTCTCGTTGTTGGACTTTTTCAAAATAATGCTCAATTCTAGGCCTCTTTCCATTTAACCAAAATCGTTCTTCAAAGCCTAATTCCCATAATCTTTGTAGCAGAACAGCCAAATTGATATCAGCTATTGTAAATGTTTCACAGCACAGCCATCCAGCTAAAATAGCCAAACAAAATGTGAATACCTAAGAATACTAAAACCATAACGAAATATAAAGGTAATCGTAAAAAGACAAGGTTTATACCAAAAAAGGGAATCACTAGTTTTCAAATAAAAAAAAAACAATAGGTAGGTTACAAACCTTAAAAAAATACAGTCGAATAGACAATCGTCTAATTTTAAGTCGCTCAATAAAAAAATAGGGATTAGATCTTCATCGTTACCGTTAGTGTTCGGAAACTACAATAAACATCATTATAATTATCATAAAAAAGTACCTATAAAGTCGATACTAGTGTCTTTTTGTGTTTGTCCCCTAACTCCTCCTAAACCAGTTAATTGATTATAATGCGGTTGTCGCTATCTTTTCTACAAGTTTTTCACCTAAATGTGTAAATAAAGAACATTTGAAATAAAAGCTTCCTTTAAGTTGGCCAAAATGCATTTTTCGTGAATGGGAATGAGATGTTTTCCCGCGGTTAAAAGTTATTCTGATGTAAAACCTATATTACTGCAAAGTTTCATCCAAATCCGTCCAGTAGTTTTTACGTGCAAGAGTAACAAACATCCATCCATACATACTCACAAACTTTCACGTTTATTATATTAGTAGAAAGTAGGATATTATTATATGGGGCGAGAACATGTTTGGTAGCAGTTACATACCTTGATATCTAAGTAGCTGATCCTCAACATCAGTGAGTACTTGATCAACAGCTTCCAAATTCTTTGTGTACTCTTCTTCATTAAGCAATATTAGTCTCTTCCTATCTTGGATTTCGGCCTTATACAATAGTATACTTTTAGCGTCAGGATTTTCTTCTGCCAATTTTCGCAGATTTTCTGAATTGCTCAAATCTCCATCTATAATATATAAAAAAGGGATAGTTTTAAAGTATGTAACATGAAGGTCATGAGTTTTTTTACCTTGCTGATAATGACTTTGTTTACAAAGTGCGGTAACATAACAATATTGAAGGTTGAATGAGAAAAAAGATGCTACTTACTTACTTTTCAGTACTTCTCGCACGGGCTGTATAAAAGGTAATTTGGGATTACCACAGAGATGAGGATGGAAAAATGAACCAACAGTTATAACTCCAGCCGGCAAGGCTTCTATCATTTCCCTAAATTTATTGATAGTTTCCAAAACTTTGGGGTCTTCAGTAACCTCTATTAGGGGAGGCAGCGCTACAAAAAAATGAGAAGTTTAAAATAGTTTTGTAATCAACCAGCAAGTAGTAAGGTCACCTATTGTTTGTAGGTACCTACCTGGATCAAGATAAGATTCTAAATAATCAAGAATTCTTGTAGAATCTGGTATAATACGATCATTTATTTTTAGAACAGGTATTTCTCCTCTAGGATTGATTTTAAGAAACCAAGATGAATACTGTTCTCCTTTAGTAATGTCGATTACTAATGGCTCGAAATCAATTTGCTTTTCATACATGGCCATTAATACCTAAAATCAATGTGTATTTTTAGTGGAACACTTCAGTTAAATTAATTAATAAGAGAAAGGGGCTAGCTATAGTTAAAACACTTACCTTCTGTGAGTAAAAGCTATAAAAATTACAATAAAGTGATATTTTAAATTGGTTTACACTGCCATTTTGATTCGTTTTGCTTTTGATACCGCTGGGCAATTTTTCCATATATTGTTGTACATAATGCATTTCTAAAACAATATTTTACTTTGTTAGATGGTAATGCCCATCTACAAAATACCTAAATAAAGTTTCACGAGAGCGAAATTTGGCGGCTTTTCGTGTAGTGCCAACTCAATAAAATTAAATCAGGTGACATTCGCATCCGTTCTGAGTGTTGCCATTTTATTATATGAAAAATATTGAAAATGTGTACACGTATTTGAAATTGAATGAATGACATCGACAATCTAGACTTACGTCAGAAATATTTTGATTGATGTGATTGATTGCTCGTTTCGTTTGTAATGGCGATTGTCAAACAAGTGTTGGACTTGGTTTATTTGTCTTAGTTTTTTAGAAGAATCTGTTAATTTTACTGGTGTCACGAAAGTCGTGATCTATAATTTGTATTCTTCTGATTAATTTAAACTATAAGGAACCATCGTCGCGCAAATATAATGCATTAGTTTGTGAATACGTGAAAGACAACAAATCTAAAATGGAGGTTTCTAATAACACCGACGCCGTGAATCTTGGTGTTGGTGAAGTTGAGGCCGAAATAGGCGAGGAACTAAAAAAGTTAGAGGAAGGTAAAGAATTTGATACGCGAAGTGAAGTATCAAGTTCCACATCCAGTGACTCGAGCTCTCCTAGTATAAGCTCAGCCAGTAATAAATCCAAGGAAAGACGTGTAAATCGCAAACGCATCAAATCAGAAAGCCCTGTGCAAACAAAACGTAGACGAATCACAAGTAACAGTAGTAATAATGTGAAGACGTATGATTACATGACGAAATTGAACTATCTCTTTAGAGACACTCGCTTCTTTTTGATTAAGTCAAACAATGCTGAAAATATAACACTTTCTAAAGCAAAGAGTGTTTGGTCAACATTACCACAGAACGAAGCCAATTTAAATCAAGCCTTTAGAGAGTCTAGAAATGTCCTGTTAATATTTTCTGTTAAAGAAAGTGGTAAGTTTGCTGGGTTTGCACGTTTGGCTGGAGAATCACGACGAGATGTGCCTCCTATCTCATGGGTGTTGCCACCAGGACTGTCTGCAAAAGTTCTTGATGGTGTATTCAAAGTAGACTGGATTTGTCGCAAAGAATTGCCATTTAGTAGTACTCTACATCTGTATAACCCATGGAATGAAGGTAAACCTGTAAAAATTGGAAGGGATGGCCAAGAAATAGAACCAAAAGTAGCAGAAGAACTCTGTAGATTGTTTCCAGAAGATGATGGCATTGAAATGACACCAATTTTAAGAAAGTCTAAAGAATCTTCAAAACGAATGGTGTCAAAAGGGGGAGGAGCATACAGGACTTACAGAACACCATTATCAGCTCGAGGTTCAACATTTAGAAACAGGTTAGGGCCTATCCCTAGGAACAGAAGGAAGATGTTTCTATCTCCAAGAAATAGAATGGGTGGTGGCTCATTCAAACGCCGATCACCATCTCCGTATATGAGGGAACGACTGCCCCTGTGGTTGGGTCGAGGGCGGGAGAGCTACGGTGGTGGTGCTGCGGCTGCTGAAGCATATGTTGCGGAGTACATGCGGTCCATGCACCACCAGCTGCCGCCGCTGCCGTACGTCCCGCCGCCGGGGTTCGCGCCGCCGCTCGCCGGGTACGACGGCCTGCCGCCGCCGCCGCCCCCGCCTCCGCCTCGCTACTACGACCTTGCAGACTACCCGCGCTCTGTGCTTCTCTACGACAAGAGATCCTATGAACGGTCCGTGGATGAGTTCTTGTGGCGTACCACGGATCGTTCGCGTCCTCGAAGTCGCGACCGCGACACACATCGCTCATATCGTGATCGTCGATAGACTTATTTGACCACCGATGTATTTAGCTATAATGGTAATTTTAATAAATAAATGTGTCTGAACTTTGAACTTATTACATTCAAGTCTCAGTGTTGTGATTATGTGGACAATTTTGAATATAAAAATTTGGACTATCAAAAGATCTATTATAGGCTTTGGACATTTTTACTATCAAATGTGATGTGGTGTGATGCAGGGTGTGAGGCTAAGACTGACAAAATAAGTTGATATTTTTGAAATATTTACAGACTGAGCAATGAGTATAGATGATGGAAATATGTAAATCTATCTCATCCCTATGGTTATGTGACTGAGTAGCCTTATTACTATTGTAAATATTTGTATTGCAAATAACATGTTTCCACCATTTCTATTTATTCAACTACAATTTTCTGTAGTTGGTGAATATCTGTGATATTTTTTCTAAATATGTTGTTAAGTATTAAAGGACCACCAAAGAAGTAAAAATCAAGTAGCTAAGAGAGATCAGTGTTACTTAACAATACATTTACGTAAAATATGATTATTTTAAATTCTGGTTTTTTAAGTAATTTTAGTTAAAGAAAAACATTAACTCTAACAATTTGAGATAGGACTACATAGGTAGGTTTAAATTAAGTTCAACTTACAGTAATTTTAATAGGTAGCCTTTCCATTAAATGATTTAAGTCTTGCATATTATTTTAGTAACATTCAGGGATAAAGATTGACAAGAGCTAATCAGGAGCACACATTTTACATTCTTTATTCATATAATTCCAAAGATGGTGATAACAAATGATAGATGGAGTATCTTTAACATGCATATAATTCTGTATTTGGTCCATACACAGTCATGTTTTAGTATTCCTCGTTTTGCTTATACTAATCTCACATGTTTTTTAAAAGATTTTGTTAATTATTGCCACTATACCAGCAAAATTTAAAGCCATAACGCCATTTATTAACTTAATGAATAAGAAGAAAAAGTCGGTTCTGATTTGAATGAGGAAACTAAGGAATAAAAAGAGTCAGTTTCAACTACCAACCATAATTTTTCCCGTTGCATTCTTTTGCCATCTTACCGTTTGGCGACAGGCAGTAAGTTCATAATAACTTTTTTATTAATTCTTCAAAAATTATGTAGGTTTAGTTTCCTTTCAATACGTAATAGAAATCTCCTCATATCCACTATTATAAACCACTTTCTCCATGGCTTTGCCGTAGTAAATATTGGTTAAGCTATCTGAGTTTCATCCTTCCCACTGTTAAATAATGAAAACCCTTTTAAGCCAAGGTAGTTTTAGTGACGTTGTTTTTATAGGTAGGTTCGTATTTCGAAACTGTTTGCTACAGATTGATATTTATCGAGGGAGACCCTTACACTAACAGCCTTACAAAGGTTTTCCTTTGCTATAAATATATGTGCCGACGACGCGACGTGATCACAGAGCCAAAAATATCGCAAACAAAACGTGCAGTGTTTGTTTGTTTGAATTTTGTTTGACAAAAGTGTAGTCGATAACATAAATCGATTAGCAGGTATACTTGCCTTCAGATTAAAAAAAATGTTAACACCTTTTATACTTATTGCTTTCCAAAAACTAGTTTTTTTCCGCAAAATGTAAAATTAGGACCAGCAACAACTTAAATGCCCAAATGAGGTCATAAATTTTTTGAAGTTTCATTTAAGTTCATCGACTTGTAGCTGATGCCTTGTATCGTAGGTTACATTTATGCTTACACAAAATTTGGTGGGTTTTCTATATGTATTAAAGTATCTTGTAACACGTTGTTTAAACTGTGCATTAGACTACACTAAAATAACTTGGTATGAATAATAATAATAGTCTAGTGCAAAATATAATGAAAATATGATTAGGTATATGCCCTCCGTCTTATTTTGAACAAAAAAAAGGATAATCAAGGTACTATAATAGATAGGTATCTAAAGCAAGGCGTATGTAGGCAGTAGAGTGCATCAGAATTATTATAGAAAGGCAAGTTCAAACCAAAATTGTAAATTAAATTAGGTACGAATACATTGTGTAGTAAAATGTGCGTAGGAAGTCTGATAATTGGTGAACCGCGTAATCGAAACTGATATGTGAAAGTTGCGGCGGTCGAAGGCTATCTGCGCGACAGCGGCGCTGATCTGAAGGGATGTGAGGCTGGAAGGTCGCGCGTTACGTAACGGAGGTGTGGCGCGCGCGGGGCGCAGGCGCGGCGGCGGCGGCGGGCGGCCGAGGCGCGGCAGTCGGCGCTCGGCGACTGGTGGTGCTTCGCGCCGCGCCCCATACCGCCAAAGCGTGGCTCGGGGCGTGGCGCTTACGTTAACACGCGTGGCACACGAGAGCAGCCGCGGGCGGCGCGGGGCCGCGCCACTCTCCGTCCCATAACGACCCCATGTAGGCCCGCGCCGCCGCCTCTGTTTATGTGGATTGCTGCTCGCACGCTGCCGCGCCGCCGTCGCTCCCACTGTCACCAACATCGCCGACTACCACGCTTATAGGTGGGTACTCGCCAATATTTATTAGACTTCCTTAACAGTAGGTCGATACTTTTCCTGTTTTTTTAATATCTAAATAATCAGACCTAAATTTTTTGCATAAAAACTCAAAAACATACTAAATACAATGTAAAACACTTTTGATTATGTAGAGAAAACATTGGGGACTATTAAGCTGTAGATACCATCCCGCCCATAGATTTTTTACACGAAAACAAATCATCTGTGTATGCCCTAAGGCAAATTGTGTTGGTAATTTTATTTGAGAACAGTCGTTACAGATACCCTTCTAAATTGGGTGCTTCCAATATGATTTACAGAAATTGTATCAAGGAGTAAATTGGAGGCCTAATGTATTTACATAGGTAGATATAGTTGTCGTTTATATTCAGACATATTGAGTGTCTATAGAGTCATCGTCGCCTTCGTAACTACAGAGTCTGGCGCCTATAACTATAAATGGTATAGTTAACTTGACTCTTGTTACAAAACCTTGAGATATTAGCCGCTCTAGCTGAGATTAAAGGGCTTTGTAGAACAATTTATTGCCACTTTCTTGGTGCGCGGCTGGTCGTCTTGTTCGTTAGATTAAAAGCGACATAAAGTAAGTAGCTAGTAAATTATATTTGACGTCGCCTGATTCAAACGTTCGTAAAATGCTACGGTATATAACTGCGATAGAGTTGTATAGTTTTTCTTCGATATAAACATAAACATACATAAACGAGCTATAAATTTGCTGAGTTCCTTTCAAGCTGCAAAGTTCCTTTCGATCGCTTTCCTGTTACACTAACATACTGTTGGGTGGTTTGTATAGAAAGCGTTAGCGAAATCTATAAAAACACTTAACTTCTGTGTTAATCTAAGATTATTCTTACTTTTGAAAAGGTCGAAAGGTAGGTATGTTAAAAAGTTGAATCAAAGAAGATTAAGCAATTATGCCGCCTTTATATTCTGAATGCTAATTAGACACTGCTTTCTTACATATTTTTATGATAATGTTTAGGTAGTTAGGTATGGCTTAAATACCTATATTTGGCCTTCTGTTTTAATGATCACTAAAAATCTATTAAGCATAAGTACAGAAAATTCTTGTTGTTACTTGGGCGATAGCTAAATGACTAATTGGTTACAAAAACACAGGCCGATCTTTCCAGATTCCAATAAAAAAAAATTTGTTTACTTGTTTTCGTAGGTAGGTATATGATTTATGAATCTGAATTACTTACCTAGTTAGCGTATCTGCGAATAAAACTAGAAAAAAATGCAGTTTAAAAATAAAAATATCATTATTCAATCTTTAATTAGCAAGAGTAAACATATACAGGGTGATTGGTAATGCGATACATTCCTTCTAAGAGGTTAAAGTAGAGCTTATTTGCAGTCAATTTAGTAATATCATACCATGTCCAAATTTGATAATTTCTGAGATTTGCAACATTTAAGATTTTCTATAAAAAACCCCATTTTCGAAGTACAAATTAAAAAGTTCGCTGTAACCACAAAGTAGAGGCGTTCTAAAAGAGAGGTTACTTCTTTTATTAGTAGAGTTGTCAATCAAATATTTAGTTTTAGTATGACAAATGTACCTTTTTGAATAGCTAATGAATTGGGGAAGTTTTTTATGTAATTTGTACGCAACATTATTTGGACTTTTTTTAGAAAATCGCTTTTTATTGCCCTAAGACTTAACTTTTTTTAAAAGTTGTCATTGGTTTCTTGACTTTTTCTCAAATAAGGACGATTTTTTTAGCAAATTTAAATGTAAATTATCATTATAGTTATCAAGCTACCATAAAACGATAAAAAAATTAACTTAATTTTGAAGTTTTCACTAAAAGGATTCATTTAAACTTCGAAAATTGGGTTTTTTTTTATAAAAAATCTTAAATGTTGCATATCTCAGAAATTATAAATTTTCGGACATGGTTTGATATGTATGACTTAATTAACGGCAAATAAGCTCTACTTTTACCTCTTAGAAGGAATGTATCGCATTACCAATCACCCTGTATTTCTAAACTAGTAAAACGAAGGCAGCTTAGTATGAGTTAACATTTAAAAAAAAATCTTCTTGTTAATTTATAATTTGTTTAAACACTAAAGATAACTTATATGGATATTCTTGGTAATACCTATAATTTCACAAAAAAAAAATTAATTTAAAGTTGGTAAGACCATTAGTTCTAGCAAGGGAGAGCCTTAATTTAACTTAGCAACATAACGAAATAAGTATTGACGTTCTATATGTAAAAAATATGATAACGGATATTTCGAAAGAGAACATGTGAGATCGTACTAAAAATATCATCCCACTGATAAATTAAACACAGTAGGTAATCTAGAAAAGTAGCCCTAAAAAATAAACTAAGTATATATAGAAAGCTATATCTACGTTACATCTTAAGCTTAATATAAAATAAAAATTCGAAAGAAAAGCTTGGACTTCACAGGAAAATTCAATAGGTCAAATTGATTGACTACGAACTACGTAGCAAAATACTACAAAGATCGTAGCTCGTAGCAAGCTAATGTAGCTTGCTACACCGCCTGCTACAACTCTATAGAAAAAACTTCATCGCACCTTAAGGCAGTGGTCCGACCGCGAGCGAGAAAAACGAAAAACTACCTAACTATGGGCGATTTGCTCTCTCAAGAAGTGCACAATAAATGTACATTCCATGTTAACGAAAGATATGCATACGACCGTCATATTAAAAGTTGCTCGCTGATTGTTCACACTGCCGACGGCGACTCACTTTACAAATTTGTCGCTAAGCGACGAGCTATCAAAAATAAACTCGTTCAGCGATGCTCGCTCGATTCATAGTTTCTTTACAGTGCGGCGTAAGTTAGTAAAAGTGCGAGTAGCCCGGGTAATCGCTCTTCGCCCTTACACACTCGCTTATAGCCCGGCGACAAAACTATCGAAACTACCCACTCGCTTCCCGCCAGTCGCAAACTCGTTTATAGTTTCTAGTTCTACTCGTTTCTCGTTCATCGCCGTCGGTCGGTCCACTGCCTTAAAATCCCTTTTAATAAGTATCTTTACAAAATTCATGTTGACGGTTACAGATCAAAATCTACTTATAATAATAAAAAATATACAGGGTGATTGGTAATGCGATACATTCCTTCTAAGAGGTTAAAGTAGAGCTTATTTGCAGTAAATTAAGGCAATTATGCCATGTCCGAAAATAGATAATTTCTGAGATATGCAACATTTAAGATTTTTTATAAAAAACCCCATTTTCGAAGTTCAAATGAATCCTTTTAGTGAAAAATTCAAAATTGAGTTTAATGTTTTGTTGTTTTATGGTAGCTTGATAACTAAAATGATATTTCAGATTTAAATTTGCTAAAAATAATCGTCATTATTTTAGAAAAAGTCAAGAAACCAAGAACAACTTTAAAAAAAGTTAAGTCTTATGGCAATTAAAAGCGATTTTCTAAAAAAAAGTCCAAATAATGTTGCGTACAAATTACATAAAAAACTTCCCCAATTCATAAGCTATTCAAAAAGGAACATTTGTCATACTAAAACTAAGTATTTGATTGACAACTCTACTAATAAATGAAGTAACCTCTCTCTTAGAACGCCTCTAAATTGTGGTTACCGCGCACTTTTGCAATGTTTTCTTTGGTTGATGTCGACGTCTTGCACAGGGATAATGCAATAACATTTAGGATCTACCGTTAAATAAATATTTTTTTTGAAAAGCCAAACCTTCAAGTGTGTAGCTTTTGCGGAAAAAGTTACTTCTATTAAAAGAAAGAAAGCTAACTACATCTTTTTCACTAATCACTGCACATCACTTGTTTTTTCTTTGGTCGATGTCGCCAACTCTTGTGGTGGTTGCTAGATTTCTTTCAAGGATCTTAAATGAAACTATTACAAGAGTTCTTAATAAAAATATGCAGTTAGTTTTCTTTTAATAAAGGTCACTTTTTCTATTTGACTGCAAAGGCTGCACACTTGAAGCTCTGGCTTTTTACAAAATTTATTTATTTAACGGCAGATTTTAATGTTATTGCATTATCCCAGTGCAAAACGGCGACATCAACCAAAGAAAACACTGCAAAAGTGCGCTGTAACCACAAAGTAGAAGCGTTCTAAGAGAGAGGTTACTTCTTTTGTTAGAAGAGTTGTCAATCAAATACTTAGTTTTAGTATGACAAATGTACCTTTTTGAATAGCTTATGAATTGGGGAAGTTTTTTATGTAATTTGTACGCAACATTATTTGGACTTTTTTTTAGAAAATCGCTTTTAATTGCCATAAGACTTAACTTTTTTAAAGTTGTTCTTGGTTTCTTGACTTTTTCTAAAATAAGGACGATTAATTTTAGCAAATTTGAATCTAAAATGTAATTTTAGTTATCAAGCTACCATAAAACAACAAAACATTAAACACAATTTAGAATTTTTCACTAAAAGGATTCATTTGAACTTCGAAAATGGGGTTTTTTATAAAAAATCTTAAATGTTGCATATCTCAGAAATTATCAATTTTCGGACATAGCATATTATGCCTTAATTGACTGCAAATAAGCTCTACTTTAACCTCTTAGAAGGAATGTATCGCATTACCAATCACCCTGTATAAATGATTTATCGATGTGGCAATGATTTTTTTTTTTCAAACAATAGGGGATATGCATAAAATTTTAAATGGCCTAAAATATTTTTTTCTTGAATACTTATTATCGTTATATTATGATGCAAAAGTTTTTTTTTTATTTATTTATTATTTAAACCCCTAAAATAATATTTAAAAAGTGCAAAATAAGGGAGCGAAATTCAAACTTCTAAAACGGGCCACCATTGGTCGAACGTAATGTGACGTCATCTGACACGACATTGCATTCATCAGCGTCGAAACTTATACTGTTTTACAAGTTTTTGTGAAAAAAATAAATAAATTTTATCTATATTCTTGTGCTGATTATAATGAAGTTTAGTTTAGATTGGTAGTGAATCTTTGACGATGACTGAAGCTGGTTCTGTCATAGCACATTAGGACAATCTACCGAGAACAGGTGCATTTATGATAGCATATAATTTTGCATCTGTCGCGTCTCCAAGGCGCGATGTGGGTTGTGGTGGTGTAGCAAATGACAACCACAGATTCTTCTTTGATATTAGATTTAATGTGGTTTACAATTTGATGTTGCGTGTTCAACGGTTGGTTGGCAAGTGAAGTTATACAAAGAAAAGAAACAAAAACTAGACCAAATATGTAGTTGAGACGTATTGCTATAGAAAAGACGTAGGCGCGCAGACAGCATCGAAACCCGATTATACGAGCGCAGAGATCAGAGGATGTTTCATAGCATATTTAAGACCATAATAAAGATTTTTATTCATAAATGCACACAGCAGTTTACTTAAAATACACCAAAACATTTACATATAAAAAATGTATGTTGCAAAACTCCTTTCTTCAACCGTAGAGTACATTTTTCTCCTTGCTCTTTTATTAAATTGTATTCAATATAATTTTCTGTATCTTCCTTTACCTGGAATAAATCAACTACCATAAAAATATCGTAAAACCACAACAGGAATAAAGTTTTAATAGAAAGTTATAGCTACTGATCGTTTCTTATAGGGTAGGTTAATTTTATACCGAATTTTATAATGTTCAATAGCTAATGCAAAACTTACTTTTTACTAATTCACATTAAGCTGTATATAAATAAAGTATACTTTCGTTAAAATGATCTTCACAACAATATGAACAAGATTTAGGAGATATATTATCCCTTATCATCACCTTACACGACCGTCTTCGTATTTTCGCATCACTTGAAATACGAAAAAAACACTTTTTCGGGTGTTTTTCGAGTAGTATTTGTGCACTCCGGTACTATGCAATACTTATAAGATAATTTTTTGGCTTCTTCCATGGTTTTAAAGCTATTAAAACTGTAAATATGTATGAAATAACTGAAAAGTTCATAGTAAAGTCCCACTGGACGTGTCGTGTGACGTCACGCAAAGCGCGCGCAAAATGGCGGCGTTTCAACTGTTTTAATTTTTTCAATGTTTTAAATTTCGTTTTTAAAAATATCTAGAGTGTTTTGAAGCCTTTTAATATTTTTTTCTATGTTAAAAGGTGTAAGCTATTAATTTAAGACAAGAAAAAAAAACATGAATATCCCCTATTACGTAGGTACAGTAGTTTAATTTGTTTAAAAAGGTATGTACGACTTTTAACACGAACCTAATCCCGGATGGCGACCAAACAAATACAAAAACTACATAGCATTGTTGACAACATAAACGGCGACTTTTAATTTAAGTAAAGTTCAAAACCAAATAACTTTAGTCGTAGGTATGACTGTACAGAGAAAATTGTACAAGTACTTATGTAGGTGTACATAAATACGTATATATTGCGTTTATTGAAATCGGGAGTGCGTCAAACTTGGGTGTCTTTTAACAAAAGAGATGGATAAGTAGGGACGCGATATTTGTGATCAGGATGGGAAGCTCTAATGGAACAGATTGCTTTTCTGTTTGATTGCCTGTAAATCGATATTGAAGTGATAGCCGATGACATATTACACCGTATTACGATATTTATTTCTCACACATTTTATCGAGCCCTGTTGGTAAATAAGCAATAACGTTTTCGGGTACTGAGAGAATTATTTGTTTAGGTACTTTTCCTCTATAGCAATAATATTGCCTTATAATTTTAGAGCTACGAATGATGAAAAGCGTCTTTTAGATAGGGTAAATTGGGTAGATATAAAGAAGTTATTGCATTTTCATGTTTGTACCCTAGTAAGTCACTTTAGAACATTAAATATTATTTGATCGGTCACAGATACACATGTGTAACGAACCATGCATTAAGATTCTATGCCTTAAGTTAAGATGAATAACTGAATTGCAAAAAAACTGCAGTACCTACCTTCTTTGTTGTTTATCAGTGGTGTATATTGTGTCCAATATTTGCATGGCAGCATAGCGGGAATGCGGGTTCAGGGCGTGTTGGCGGCCCTGGTGGCGCTGCTGGCGGCGGGGGCGACGGAGCGCGGCGGGGGCATCAAGGTGGGCGGCGGCGGCGGCGCGGGGCGCGAGGCCACGCGGGGCTCCGGCGTGCGCGTCGGCGGGGACGGCATGCGGCGCGGCCGCGTCTCCACGCCCTCGCCCGCGCCCCGCGCCCCCACCTTCGTCACCGCCGCCCTCGTCGTCCCACACAAGTCCTTCGGCGCACGCGACTACACCAAAGCCGAGAAATCGGCCCTCTCCAAACTACCCCGCAAACTCAAAAACATCCCGCCTGGGCGACTCAATATCACGCTTTCCATGCAAGGGCTCACGCCTAGTCCTATGTGTAAGTGATCATACGTTGTAGTGTTTAGTTTGCCTAGAGGCGATTGAATGACTTAACTTAACTGATTTGAAATGCTTTCAGCTATCTTGGACTCGCTATGTAAAGAATTTCTAGCATTCAACGTGTCTGCTATTCTCTATCTTATGAATCATGAACAATACGGGCGTTCTACTGCCTCTGCACAGTACTTTCTACAACTGGCCGGATATCTAGGCATACCGGTAAATCTTCGCCTTTATTTTCTGTGTCCTTAGGCTTTTCTATCTGTAGCTGCTTATGTTCTATTTGTAATGTATTATTTTAATTACTTCTGTACGTTAAGGTGATTGCATGGAATGCGGACAACAGCGGCTTGGAGAAGCGGGCGTCGTACGCGTCGCTGCGGCTACAGCTAGCGCCTTCGATCGAGCACCAAACGGCGGCCATGTTGTCCATCTTAGAGCGGTACAAATGGCACCAGTTTAGTGTCGTTACGTCCGCTATAGCTGGGCATGATGATTTTATACAGGCGGTGCGAGAAAGGGTGTCTGCTGTGCAGGTGAGTTCTTGGTCTTTTTACAGGCTAGATAAGAACAAACTTCTATAGCTTCTCATTTTTAATCTGCGCCATTTCAGGATCGTTTCAAGTTTACAATACTGAACGCGATAGTGGTGAAGAAGCCATCAGATTTGAACGAGCTGGTGACGAGTGAGGCGCGGGTGATGCTGCTGTACGCGACGCGCGAGGAAGCCACCGACATCTTGTCCACGGCCGGCGACCTGCACCTCACTGGCGAAAGCTTTGTATGGATTGTCACCCAGAGTGTACTGGGATCTATGCAGCCACCCAATAAGTTTCCTGTTGGAATGCTTGGTAATTCTTTGTTCATTAATAGGTCTTGTCTATACTAAATCAAAGACTTTTGAGGACACTTCATTTTCCAGGTGTTCATTTTGACACGTCAAGCTCATCATTAATAGCTGAGATCGCCACTGCAGTAAAAGTGTTCGCGTATGGCGTCGACTCGTACATATCTGACCCCGAGAACATCAGACATCCTCTAGGAACAAGGATGTCGTGCAGTGGCGTGGGGGCAGGAGAGGCCCGGTGGTCGACTGGGGAACGGTTTTACCGCCATTTGCGAAACGTCAGCGTGGAAGGTGAAGCAGGAAAACAAGGAATTGAATTTACTCCAGACGGGGAATTGCGAGCCGCGGAATTGAAGATTATGAATCTTAGGCCTACTCTAGGCGAACAGGTAATGAGAATATTGCATTGCATGTAGAATTATTTGAAGCTAGCAATGACTTTATATGTCCTCTGAATTTGTTGCAGCTCGTCTGGGAGGAAATCGGGACATGGAACTCATTCCCTAAAGAGAAATTAGTAATCAAAGATATTGTTTGGCCAGGTGGTTTACATACCCCACCTCAGGGGGTGCCTGAAAAGTTCCATATGAGAATAACGTTCCTTGAAGAACCCCCTTATATTAATTTAGCACCACCTGACCCTGTCAGTGGTCGGTGCTCATTGGATAGAGGAGTCATCTGTAGAGTTGCTCCTGAAGTTGAGGTGGCTGGGTAAGTTACTATGCAAAACAGGTTTTTACAGACTACCCACTACCCTACAACATATATTAACTCTCATTTGTTTCTAGACTCGAAGCCGGATCTGCACATAGAAATAGTTCTTTATATCAGTGCTGTAGTGGATTTTGTATAGACCTACTCCAGCAGCTAGCAGACGATCTCGGCTTCACCTATGAGCTGGTGCGAGTCGAAGACGGCCGATGGGGCACTTTACAAAATGGCAAGTGGAACGGCCTAATAGCAGAACTATTGAATAAAAAAACGGACATGGTAAGATTTATTAAAATATAGTTTATTCTTGTAGCGCTCTGCATTTAAATAACGTTATAATATTTTACAGGTTCTAACATCATTAATAATAAATTCCGACCGAGAGGCGGTCGTAGACTTCAGTGTGCCTTTCATGGAAACAGGGGTAGCCATTGTAGTAGCGAAAAGGACGGGAATCATTTCCCCAACAGCGTTTCTGGAACCTTTCGATACTGCATCGTGGATGTTAGTGGGGGCGGTCGCGATCCAAGCTGCGACGTTTTCTATCTTCTTCTTCGAGTGGCTGTCTCCAAGTGGATTTGATTGCTCAACGGGGAACAACTCGAAACGATTGCCACAAAACAGATTTTCTTTGTGTAGAACGTACTGGATTGTTTGGGCAGTTTTATTTCAGGTAACTAATAGACTTAAAAATAAACTCAGTTTAGGGGTTTTTACGCGTGTATTAGACATTATTTTTATTTTATTCCGAACTTTATTCATAAGTAGGCTTAATAAAATATTTCCTTGCAGGCGTCGGTACACGTCGATTCGCCACGAGGGTTCACGGCCCGGTTCATGACAAACATGTGGGCTATGTTTGCTGTTGTGTTTCTTGCCATCTACACTGCCAACCTGGCGGCGTTCATGATCACAAGAGAAGAGTTCCATGAACTCAGTGGTCTGGACGACCCTAGGATAGCAAGGCCTTTGTCGTTACGACCGCCATTAAAGTTTGGCACGGTTCCATGGTCGCACACTGACGCGACTTTAGCTAAATATTTTAGAGAAACCCATGCCTATATGGCCCGGTGAGAAATCATCTAATGAATGACGTTTTTAAATAATTATTTATTTTGTTTACTTAAATTGTGTTTTATTTTAGGTACAACCGTAGTACAGTTAGTGCAGGTGTATCAAGCATATTGACGGCAGAACTAGATGCATTCATCTACGATGGGACTGTCCTTGATTATTTAGTGTCACAAGTAAGTTAAGAGATATCATTATCATTCAACATACGATATCTTTGGACAAACTGTTTGAAGTTTTGTTGTTTTCTAGGATGAAGACTGCAGACTACTGACAGTTGGGTCGTGGTACGCCATGTCCGGTTACGGACTAGCGTTTGCTCGAAATTCAAAATATCTCAGTATGTTCAACAAGCGGTTATTAGACTTACGATCCAATGGGGATCTAGAACGATTAAGAAGGTAATCTCTTTCTTCTTTTCTGTATTATTATTGTAACTTTTCTTTTGTATAACATATAAACATACAATAACTAAGGGCTGGTTTTTCAATAGTCAGTTAAATTCTATCTGACAGAAAATCTGTATGTTTTTGTTGCACGTCGAACATAAATACTTGACATATGTATGAAGTGACAATAAAAACATACCTCTTATCAGTCAGTTAGCATTTATCTGACTATTGAAAAATCTGCCCTTAGTATATTAACATCATATTCTCCAGTTATTGGTATTTATGATGATCATCACATTTGAATTAAGACCCAAACAATTCCAATTTCGCAAACAAAAACCTTCGCCAACCCAACCAAGCGCCATATCCGTCCAGGTACTGGATGACGGGCACGTGCAAGCCCAACAAGCAGGAGCACAAGTCGTCGGACCCGCTGGCGCTGGAGCAGTTCCTGTCGGCGTTCCTGCTGCTGATGGCGGGCATCCTGCTGGCGGCGCTGCTGCTGCTGCTGGAGCACGTCTACTTCAGATACATGCGCGAGCACCTCGCCGCCTCCAGCGCGGGCTCGTGCTGCGCGCTCGTCTCCTTGTCTATGGGTATTTGGAAATAACTTCAATAGATTGAACTATGTTTTGACGACCTCTGTGGTGCAGCGGTATAACGGTTGTAAAAAGACCACTTCCGAAGCCTGAAACCATATATTCTTGAGCCCTAATAGTAACTAAATTCACTAACAGCATACCCAGAAAACTCAATTTAAATTGGTGTGTTAGTCTGGAGATTTATTTATTTATTTTATTTATTTATCGTGTCGAAAGGCTAGTTGAAAAATCTAATTGATCCATCGACCAAATAAAGTAAATGGTTTTAATGTCGATCTTAGCTAAGCTACGTAAACTAAGTGAGGGTAATGTTCTGCAGGACAATCGCTAACATTCCACGGAGCGGTGATGGAGGCGGCGTCCCGCGGGTACGGCATCCCGGGACGTGGACACTGCCGGTCCGCAATGTGTGCTGCACAGGTAACATAGACTATGTATTCATTGGTAATTCAATGGTTAAGTAACTTGCGGTTGAAAATTTGTTAGTGCAATTAAAGGATGCTAGGGTACTTCTTGTAAAGAAGCTAGGAATTAAAACCACGATTGCTTATTTTTGTTGAAGTCCGTTTAAGTTAGCCCAAAAAATATAAGTTAGCTTATTTTCATTAATTCGCTGCATTTACATTAGTGCCTATCATTCGTACTTACTAATTATACCTATAAGTTTGAATGTTTTTTTTGACCGGCCTGTTATTAAGTATACTAAGGCAGCAAATAGTTTCCTCTCTCTCGGTATTAAGAACTTTACCGCCTTATTATAAATATTAAGTGTGTGTGTGTGTGGTGAGGTGTGGCGCGCGCGTCACGAGCGCGACGCGGCGGTGCTGCGCGCGCGGCAGCTGGCGGCGGCGCTGGCGGCGCACGGGCTGGCGCCGCCCCCGCGCCGGCTGGCGTCGGCCGCCGCGCTGCTGGCCGCGCCGCACGACGCCACGCGCCCGCGCACCCTGCATGCGCCGGCCGCGCCGCTGCCCGACCTCGGCCGCCCGCTGTCCTGCGGCGATCTGCGCGACCGGTACGCTATTCACTACTATTTGATCGCTAACCAACACGTTACCAGCTAGTTCGTTACCTTCATTCATAAAAAAGTAGTCGAAAAAACTGAAAGGTCACGGGAAAAATGGTACATACACAATTTGATCACGGCGCTGTTCACTTACCATGCCCGCATAATCCTTATTCTCTAAAAAAATATTTAAAATCTGAAAGACTACTTACTCGATATTTTTACTAATAAGTAAACTCAACCATAGATAATTTTCTATTATTAGCCCGCATAGCCACTGGTGTAGTAGTTATAGGCATAAATAAAAAAAAACACTTATTTTAATATCCAGTTCGGTAATAAAAAGGAAAGATCAACCATTTTAATTTAATCGGCCAGTTTATTCAAAGCTGTGTTAAAGTACAAAAAACATAGTATGTGGATATAGTTTTATATGTACAAAAACGCTTTTAAACCTTTACTTAATACTTAGTTAAAATATGAATTGTCTGTGTCAAAACATTTTTGTACGAATGTTTGAGTTTAAAGTGAGTAAGATTTAACAACAAGCTACTAATAACCTTTTTTATTTTATTTCAGGGAACGGACAAGAGTAGAAATGGAAACAGTGCTGTGAGGCGTGTATTACGCCACTTTATTTCAATTCCTGAAGGCTGTTCTTACACCAAGTTATACATGACGAAGTTAGTTATACCTAATGTTAATAATACGGACAGATAAAAAAGCGTTGTAATTATTAAATAAATTATTCCAATTATTAAACAAGAGAGCTGGACGTAGATAGCGAACGTTGTTAGGGGCGCGCGCGCAGGGCGGGCTGGGCCCCGGGCGCGCGCCCACGTGTTGTCTCTACAATAAAATATATTTTTTGGACAATATCAAGGTGTTTTGAATGTACAATGATTTGGTGCTTTTGATTTGAAATACACTTGTCACAAAAAATCTTAATCATTATTCCTACCATTACTTTAATCGTATTTTAAGTAATCGCTAAAATTTAAGGAAAAAGTTAATTAAAACCTTTTATAAGAAGCATGAAAAACTTCTGCAAGTTATAGGCAACAATGGTCCTTTAATGAACTCAATTGTTATATACCTTCATGTACATTATTTTACCTAAGTATCTACATTATAGAGGTGACTGATACTTCCAAACGCTGATTTTTATGTAGGGGCTTAACGCTGCAACCACAATATGATCTTATATAAGAGTTGCTTTTTACCATATATGATTCTACAAAAACTGTACTGTACTGTACTGTTAGACTTCTATACAAAAGTCGGCAATGTTAAATATCAGCGAAACAATCTACCTATTGCAATTCAAACTTTACGTCCTTTCAAATAGGAATTAAATAACATCATTTTAATATTTTTTTGGTAGGTACCTACGGTTTACATACGTCACGTGGAGTAAAGATATAAAAAATCGGTTAAAAGTAAAGATATTCTTATCTTGTTTGTCTACCTTCTTAGGTATGTATAGAGCTCATTTTACGGTAAGGCATAATTTGTTTCATGAGTGATATTCCAGTATTCCAGGAACTTAAGAACCAGCCTACCTACTTACTACTTATCTATTTTTCAGTGTCGAGTATCCTAAGTAATGTATTAAAAGTTTTTGGAAATTGACAACCTTATTGGAATTAGTAATAATATTTAAACGTTCTTAAAGCCAATCTTTTTTAGTAGCTCTTTCCGGTTTTTTTTAGATCTTAACTCTAATTCCGTACCACCCGCCTATAAAGAGAAGGAATGTAATAAACAAGTTAAATAGAGCCTCTCTTTGAATTGGTTAAAAGAAAATCTACTACTATGTATGCAGCAGGGCAGTTTTAATAGATCAAAAGCTTAAGCTCAACCATGAAACTGTGATGCTGACCGGCTTATTCCGTTTATCCACCCTGAAACAGCCTATCCTATCGTTCAGGGTGGATAGACGAACATGCTTTTCCGAGTATCCACCTTAGGGTGGCTGTTTCAGGGTGGATAAACGGAATAAGCCTGCTGACCAATATCAAAGGTAGGTTGTTGTAGCCATTGAGAATTAATGGAAGAAGTAAGTACCTAATATTAGAAAACTAGCTCTAGGTTTTTTTTCGTAACTTTACAAGCATAGAAAACATTTGTTTTGTTGTACCTTGCCATACCTAGATAAAAAAGGGGGGAACATGAACCTATTAAGACTTATTTACTGAACCAACCGCTGCACAACGTTTAAGTGAGTTTCAAACACGTTTTAAATGAACTCTGCATGTTCTTAAGACTTCTTAATTTTCCTATGAAATTGATGGCTTATGTTACACTTTGTAGATATATGAAAATATTTAGCTAAGTATATATTTTAGTCCAAATGGCATAAATTATTTGCCTGTCCTGCTATGTAATGTAAGTAAGATAAGCATTTGTTATTGACGACCACTGGCGCAGCGATGTGAAATATGGTAAGCAGAAGATTAATCATTTAGGGTCAATTAATTGAAAATTGAAAAAAAAGAAAAATCTTTATTTACAAAAATAAGTCAAACATTTGTAGTTCTTTTCACTTCACTAGTGGCCGCCCGCGACTCCGTTCGCGTGGAAGTCGGTTTCCCGTGGGAATAAAAAGTTTTCCCGTGGTAAAAAGTACTCTATGTGTTATTCTGATATATAACCTATATTACTGTAAAGTTTCATCAAAATCCGTCCTGTAGTTTTTACGTGAAAGAGTAACAAACATCCATAAATCCATCCATACATCTATACTCACAAACTTTCACGTTTAAAATACTAGTGGCCGCCCGCGACTCCGTTCGCGTGGAAGTCAGCTTCCCGTGGGAATTAGAAGTTTTCCCGTGGTAAAAAGTACCCTATGTGTATTCTGATGTATAACCTATATTACTAGAAAGTTTCATCTAAATCCGTCCAGTAGTTTTTACGTGAAAGAGTAACAAACATCCATACATCCTCACATACTCACAAACTTTCACGTTTATAACAATTAGTAGGATAAGTAGGATAGGATTAGTAGGAAATTAAGATAAAAGACAACAATAAAAAACAACTTGATTAGAACTGGCGACATAATGACTTAACTACTTGGTAGGTACAGTCAAAAGCATAAAGATATTATAAGACAAGATAGTCAAAAATATCTTTGGGTGAAAAATTCAATTTTATGTTAGTGTCATAATAACCATATCATTGTAACCAAATAAAGTTGACATAAATATCGTCGCAATAATTTGCAATTTTATATAACGCATCAAGATGTTCAATATTATGTTGGCATAAACACTATTCATAGGTATCTAAGCATTTAATTTTTCAAAAATATCTTCGCGCTTAAGAAAAATAAACTCTATGACTTAAGTCACAGTAATCATCTTTATTTATCTGTTTCATTTTATGCATGACGTCATTGACGTGGCTTTTGTTTAGAACTGAGTTAATCTTTTATAATTAAAGTCGTAAGAAAATAGTTTTTTGAAAGAAAGCCCCGCCCGCGGTTTTATTTGAAATTACACTACTGGAAAATGCCGATAGTGTAATGGGAAGTAAAAATCTCCCATGGCACAACTAGTAGTGTCAAGCGGTAGTGCCTAAGTAAAAAAACGTAATCGTAACCATTAAACGAATTCACTGATCTCATTGACTAAGGGATTGAGTTAAAAAAGGCGAATAAATAACACCAATAATAACTTATAAAATCTAGTGTAAAATAATAATTACCTACAAAAAAAAGATCACTTCTCTCGTTTCTGTGTGATTTTAAATTTTCTTTTCTTTATATTTTCTGTTTTTTTCTTTACTAAGTATGTGCCATTAATGTTTAGTTAAGGTTAGAAATATATGACGAGAAAATAAATTATTTAATTATTGATTAAATGAACCGACAAACCTATTTCTTTATTCTATTATGTATAGGTAATCAACATGACCAGTGACATACATTGTCATATAGTATGTTTTTTATTGTATGTCAATACTAGTGGCCGCTCGCGACTCCGTTCGCGTAGAAGTCGGTTTCCCGTGGGAATGCGAAGTTTTCCCGCGGTAAAAAGTTCCCTTAATTCTTTCATACATATATTTTTGGTATCTAGAACCGTTTTTGCAGCGCACGCAACGGAAGCCCTCAAGGATAAATAATTTTCCCCTTGTTTTTCCCATTTTCCATTATTTCTTCGCTCCTAATAGTTGCAGCGTGATGTTATATAGCCTAAAGCCTGCCTCGATAAATGGTCTATTCAACACAAAAAGAATTTTTAAATTCGAACCAGTAGTTCCTGAGATTAGCGCGTTCAAACAAACAAACAAACAAACTCTTCAGCTTTATAATATTAGTATAGATGACATAACCACGCAATGAAAATCTTCAGATAAGAAATAATTATTTTCAAATAGTAGATAGAACTTAATCGAAAAACCACTTTGGAATCTATAAACATAGATAATAATAGTTCTGACATTCATGTCATTGTATTGCAAATTAATAAAATTGTAATGCAGAATATTTGTAAAATTCTATCATCATCGATGATCACCATGAATCCCGAACTCCAAATCATTGCGTACGCATGTCATGCAAATATGGGATTCCCTGCGAGGTGTTGATTTCTGTCAAAATGCTGTACTTCTACATGTCATCAATGCAGAAGGACGATACACAATATTTTAATTCCAAGTTCAATTTTTTTTTTTATTTAATCAAAGGGTTTTAGTTTGGTTTATAATTCATGTTTTATTTTTATTAAATAACTAACGCAATATACGTAATAACGTTTTCTCATGTAAATAAATTACAAGGGCTACTACAAAAATAGTACATTAATACATAATATACGTTTTTCTTTTGATTAAGGGCACTTTTCCTGTCACGTTTTATTTTTGTAGTCAAGTTTTACACGATTTTTGTAGGATTCCACATGTTATGGCTACACTACTAGCTTATGGACATGTGATAATAAATCTTTGCAATAATCATTAATTATAAACCTTATGGCGAAAGACTTAAAATTGCTTGTACCATGTAACCGAAGATATTTTTGACTATTCTGGGCGCTTAGATACCAGAGAATGTTAGGCAGCCTATATAATACAGACTACTTTAAAAGATACGATGTAATTGGACATTTTCAACCCGCAGATATATATGATTCTTATACTGGTGACAATAATTTGATAACTGTATATGCCAAAATAAAATTGAAACTTTGCAACTAACATTTAATTGTAGACTCTGATACATTATATTTTTATGCTTTTGACTGTACCATGTGTAGAGAGAGAAAGTGGGAGTTTAATTTAATTTGATTTATAGATCCATTAGAAGTTCCATACCAAATTTTATAGTAACTAATAAGCACTCAATATCATTATATTCAAAATCATCTAACCAAGAAACAAACATTTTCTTAAACAGTATATCGTTTTTAATTGAAATATCGGCCTTCGATTGCAAAATTCTGTTGTATATAGGTACACATGGAGCGATGTAATTGAAATGTCGACGAGCCAACGATGATATGAGGTCTGGTATCAGGGTTCGGGAGCATCTGGGTTTTCTTTTAGAAACTAAACAAAGCTTAGGTATGATGTTTGTGGAACCTAGACAATGAGCGTAATAATATAATACGGTAGTGTAGTGTGGAGCCCGATTTATGAGGTCCATAGTAATAGCATAGAAAATATTTATTTATTTATTTTATTTTATTTTATTTTCATAGGAAAACAAACAGTTACTTAAGTCTATTTAGGTACTAAAATTAAAAATCTATAAAACCATTGATATGTTTTCACATTTAAATCTAAAGTTATACACATTAAATTAAAATAAACTTTTTTTTTTTTGTTATTAACTACTTTTACGTTGTTTAGAATATCAATTATATGGAACTATGAAACCAGTGCTCATACAAGGCTTTTTTCAAAGTACATGTTTGGCTGTTGAATAGATCAAGTTGTGGAAATGAATATAACCTATTCCAGTCTTCTGCACTTCTAACAAAGAATGAATTCTGCCTATAATTTGTCGAACAGTTGGGAACTGTTAGACAGAGTGGTTGTCTTAAACGTTTTGCTGGAACTTTTAAATAAATATTACTTAACAAAACAGGAGAGTCAACTTTACTTTGTGCTATTTTACTTAATTGAATTATGTCCGCTATGCGTCTTCTCTCATATAGAGGCAGCATATGTTGTCTCTTACATCTAGCCACATAGCATGGATCACGCCGCTTACATTTAAATTGTAGGTACCTTAAGAATCTCCGTTGAATTGATTCTATCCGAGTAATGTACTCGTTATAGCGTGGATTCCATACTTCAGAACAGTACTCTAGGATACTACGAACGAAAGAACAGTACAGTATTTTAATTACTTTAATGTTATGTAATTGAGAGCTGGCTCTCATGATGAAACCCAATGCTTTATTCGCTCTAGTGACTATGTTATCTATGTGTACATCATAAATAAACTTTGAGTCGTGAATTACTCCTAGATCCTTTATCTGATCTACCTTCTTTAAAAGAGTCCCCATGAGGCTGTAATCAAAAATAATTTTGTTCATCTTTCTCGTGAAAATAATGAAGAAACATTTGGAAACATTAAGTTCAAGTTTATTTATTTCACAAAACTTCTCGAATCTATTTAGATCTTCTTGAAGATCGATGCAGTCAGAAATATTGTTAATACGTTTGTAGGTTTTCATGTCATCTGCGTACAAGATGAACTGAGAGTGTATAAAACATGAACTGATGTCGTTAAGAAAAATTACAAACAGCAAAGGGCCGAGAAGTGATCCCTGAGGGACTCCAGAAGGGATTTCATTCCAGGCGGACGTAAAGCCATTGATGACCACGGCTTGCGTGCGCTGTAACACATAAGAAGAGAACCATCTAAAGAGGTTACCGTGAATACCAGCCCTATATAATTTTAAGAGGAGTAGTTGATGGTCTATTCTATCAAAGCACTTGCTGTAGTCAGTATATATGGCGTCTACTTGTCCACCAGCGTCCATGTTAGACGTCGAGTATTCGGTGAAACTTAACAAATTAGATGTAGTTGAGCGGTTTTTTATGAACCCGTGTTGTTCCTGAATGAAACCTGGCGATAAAGCAGAATACACTTGAGTATGTACTACTTTTTCCAGTACCTTAGCAAATACGCATAGTTTGGAGATTGGCCTGTAATTTTTAACATCACTTTTATTACCACTCTTCGGTACTGGTGTTATATAGGCAGATTTCCAAATATTTGGAACCGTGCCTTCGTCAAGAGACCTCTGAAAGATAATACTAAGTGGTTTAGTCAGGCTCTTAGCACATCTAACTATGAAAAGTGGCACAATGTTGTCCGGACCCGCCCCTTTTGTTAGATCTAGTGACTTTAGTTGTTGATGTAGAGCATCTGTATCAATTACAACGTTTCCAATTGAGCAGTTGTGGTTACTATCATTGTACTGGTCTAAATTTAACGCTGAGTTATTTGAGGGCGACACGGGCAAGAAATTAGATTTAAAGAACTCCGAGAAAAGATTAGCAACATTTTCACCTGAATCTGCACTTCTATCTTCGTATGTAACAGTCGATGGTAGAGATCCCGAACCTTTGTTTAGGGTTTTAATATATGACCAGAATTTTTTCGGATTCTGAGTAATCGAAGACTCTATGTTTCTCAAGTAGTTATTGTAGCACTCAGCTTCAAAAGCCTTAGCTCTCTTACGCAATAGAGAAAAAGATAAATAGTCATCGGTGTTATTATATTTACGATACTTAACATAATATTTATTCTTTTCTCTCAGCATCTTTTTGAGTGGGGCGTTGTACCAGGGTGGGAAAGAGTGGGAAGAACTTATATATTTTTGGGGTATGTGCTTATCTCGTTGCTCATATAACATTGAGTAAAATAGATCTACCGCTTCCGTTAATGATATATTTTTATTTAATAAGTCATCCCAGTCATACTTATTTAGATTAGAGTTTATAGTGTCAAAGTCAGCACAGTAATATAAATATTTCATTCGCGAATTAGTTTTCAAAGTATCCGATTTTTTTAAATACAAAAGTATATCAAGTGACTTGTGATGTACATCCTCCGGTACCAACGGATCATTACTAGCAGAAACTTGTAAAATTGTATTACATAAAACATAATCCAGTATCCTATTATTTATATTGCTGCAATAATTGAATTGATTTAAATTACATTGATATAAAACATCGAAAAAATAAATTTGATTACTACCTGCTATGCCTGATGGTTGTAAATTATCTGTAGAAAAAGACCAACTCACATCTTTCAAATTAAAATCACCCATTATGAGAAATAAATCTAATGGGTGGCAATTAATTATGTCGGAGATTTTATTTGTAAAGTTAGCTAGTTGTGTGCCGTGATTATCACCCAGATTTTGAGAGCATAGGTATAACGAACAGAGGTGTATTTTTGTTATAGAACGGTCTTTATTTTTTACAGAGAGTGTAATCCATATATCCTCAGCAGATGAACACCATTCGGGCTGGGCCACCGCGGCCAGATCGCGGCGCACGGCTAACAGCACTCCACCTCCGTACCTCTCATGAGTCTGTGCGTAGTCCCTATCGCGCCTCCAAACTATATACCGTTCGTCAAAGAGCTCACTGCTATGTATACTAAGTAGCCAGGTTTCGGTTATTGCAACAATATCGTAGGAATTAAGTGAGATGTTTCGTTTAAATTCATGTGTTTTCGTTCGTAGTCCCCGAGTGTTCTGATAGTAAATACTAAGCATAGAATCAACCATTGTTGAAAATAGAGCAATAAATCAATAGATGCAAATGTAAATATATATAATAAATTTTAAAATAAATAAATAAAATTTTAAAGTGTGGCAGTAAAATATATAAATGTAATTTAATGTTAAGTAAAATAGCTCAGCAAAGTTTAAGAATATTAATGCTAAAATAAAATAATGAAGTGCAGCAAAACTTACACAATTTTGTTGATATCCAAATTGATCTATCCAAATAACCATCGAAATCAAAGTAATACACAGATAACTTATAATACACAGCCTTAATGACATGAAACAAATTAATACACTGTATACTAAATTATTCTCGACAAATCTTTTTCGCTCCTGATAAAAAATATTGGAGAGGAGTCTGATTTTCTACCCATGATTTTTGAGTGTTTGACCCAAATATATTTGACGTTGTTTTCCTTCGCTAGAGTCTTGGCTTTGTTGAGGAGGTTTTTGTTACGTTGAGTCAGGTGATCATTTACGTAAAAGGCGCTATTTTGTGAGTATCCTAAGTTGGTCAAATTAAAAGTGCACTTGCGGGATAATGCAACAAACTCTTCCTTTTTGTAGCGGTTATTGAACGCTACTACAATTGGCTTAACCGCATTGGGTACTCTCGTTGGGACTCTAGCAATGTAGTTGACATCTTCTTTGTTTATCTTAAAACCGGCAATATTTCCGACTTTGGCTAAGATATCATAGAGATTCTCGCTTGATTTTAATGGTATCCCACGTATCTCAATGTTGTTCGCTCTTGCCCACTGATCCCTGTCGTCGAGTTCTTGTCTCATTTGAGTTATTTCAGCTTCGATACTAGGAACGTTATTTACTGTCTGCTCAATTTTAGTAACTCTTTGATCGAGAGCTTGAATGGAGCCTTTTGATTTCCCTATCAATTCATGGGCCAACTCTAAAGAATCGCGTAGGTTCAGCAACTCAGATTTTATAAGTTTTACGTCCTCCACTAATGAAGCTAGCGGAGCAAGTTGCAACATAATTTTGCTGAGCTGGTTCTGGATATCGTCCAACTGAATGGTGGGCAGGGCAGAAGTTGTAGCCGGAGACGGCAAAGGCGAAGGGCAGGGACTAGACTTGCATTTAGGGCACCGCCAAGCGTTTCTTCTTTCCCCTAGTCTACGGTAGCCCGCTTCAGTGACTCCGGAACATTGAAAGTCGTACTGACGCTTACACACTGAGCAAACAGGTCCGTCCGTCGATGAGGCATTGCAGCTAGCACACGAGAACATTGTAGGTGAGACTTTGAAGTACTTGGTATAACACGTAGGTATCTTAAAACGTCGTTTCGGCAAAGTTATGTAATCTCCTTATGAAGTATTGAGAAATAAGTTCAATGTAACAGCTTTGCTCTTGAAAATTGAAAGTTGATTCGAATTATTGCGATGTGGAGGGTAGGCTTTCAATCATTCACTTAATAATCAAGTTGCTGCACAGATCAAATTTTCTTTAAATTAGCAAATCGAATGATAACTATTATTTGATAACGTCACTGGTGAGTTGTTTAACTCAATGAACACTTTCACACACGAAAAAGATCACTTTTTGTATTTTTAAAAGATAACTATACGAAGAGCGGTGCGAACATAAAATAATAGCAAAGTTGCCGAACGACGACTTTTGATATATACAAAGAAAGTGTCTAAGATTGCTATGTTACTATGGCACTTTTCATCAGGATCAGTCGGTAATAATTGATGAATTTGATGTCTTTTCGAAATTAGTTTTCCTTTAATCCACTGTGTAGTGTTTGAGTAGTGCCGTTAAGCGCTTTTTGAACTTACTTATGGGCCACATATTTGTTGTGGTAGTCTTGAGATTTATACACTTGTAGATTAAAAGACTCGTAAATTGCCAAAGTATAACCGACTATCTAGGTACATACCTATGTACTATATGACACAGTAAAGACCTGTTTTAATCTCCATACGTTTTAAGATCAAAATATACTGTCCCAAGTATCGGTTATATCCTAATTGCTTCTAGTTACTTATCAGAGTCTTTAACTATCTTTTAGCACAACTATGTTTGAGAACTTAACACAAAGCTTCTGTAAATAAGGCGGTAAGTGGTAGCGGTACATCCAACACAGACAGTGGATGTACACCGTTTTTACCGGTACCGGTTTGTTTATTTGTCTGTCACCATAAATGTCAAATCAATGTCAGTCAGTTTGACAGACTACCAACCAAAATTTTGTTTGTAATCGGTTCAGGTACCTCGAGAGGAATTGAAATTACCTATTTATTATTTTACAGCTACAAAATGTCCAAAGATGTAATTGTTCTTACCCCAAATGGAAGGCGGCAGAAAGTTCACTGTAAGCCGGATACCAATATTTTACAGGTTAGAATATATTTATAAAAAGTTATATTCCTCTTGCTTTTGGATCGCAGACAAAAACAAACTGCTTAAACTATGCTTTGCATTGCAACGCCACTTATACTTCCGATAATTGGGCCTTTCTACCCCTATAAAAAACAATATAATGTTTTGAAAAGTTTCAATAATAAACTAGTTTTATAATAAAGTTACTTTCCTTATTTTAGATACTTGAAGACGTTTGTCAAAAACAAGGCCTTATATCCTCTGAATATGCTTTGAAACACCACAATCATACTTTAGACTTATCTACTACTATAAGATTTTCCAACTTGCCTAATAAAGCAAATCTTGAGATGGTGGAAGCTGATAGGAAGAGAGAAGAAAGTAATGTAACTATAGGATTACAATTAGAAGATGGTATTTGAATTTTATCTAACTTATATTCTATCCTTGTATAAAATTATATATAATTTTACCGGGTGTATATTAAAATCTTTAAATAATATTTTTATATATTTTTAGGAGAGAGGAGAACAGCAGACTTTACACCCAGTACTGCACTTTATGATTTAGTAATGAAACTTGCTCCAGGTGAATTAAATGCAATACAACAACCAACAATTCTTTACATGCGGCAAGAAGTCATAGGTGTGCCTGCACTTCAAACAAAAACACTGAGACAGCTTGGATTAATCCAAGGCAGAGCTATCCTGAGACTTTTAAATAAAGCTGAAGAAACAAAGTATGCATAAAGCTTGTTTATATTAACTTACAGTTAGGTTTAATTATGTACTTTGATTTTTATGCTTCTAGGCAAGCAAATGTGTCTGCAGTTTATCGCAGACCTATAACTGAGGATAAACCTAAACCTAAAGCTGAAGAAATAAAAGAAACTCCAATAGAGTTTACTGAAGAAGATCATCAGTTTCATCAGGCCCCTGGGCCTTCAGTTACAAAGAAATTTGAAACTAAAAGTTTTGATCCTCTTGCTGCTATAAAACAAGAGAAGCTAGCAAGTGTTACACCAAAAGAGAAAATTACAAATGAATCACATACTGCTATTAAAAAGAAAGGAAGTATCTCAATACAAGATACACCAATGGAAGTTGATTCAGAATCTAATATGGCAAAAAACTCACAGGCGCCATTCTCAACTCAAGAACAACTTGAAAGGAGACTAAAAATTGAAGAAGAGGTTACTTTTGTAAGTAAATTAGTCATTTTGCAGTTAAATTTATCTCTTCAATATACTCACCACTTTTATATTACAGCTAGGTGAACAAAAAGCCATAGCATTTGTTCAGCCAGATGCTAAAGAAGAAGAAATAATTGACTTGCCAAATGAATTCTATAACTTGACGGTGGAAGAAGTCAGGAGACTTTACCGAGATTTACAACAACAGAGAAAGGAATTGGAGAACACACCTTTGCTAACTGCTACAAAGCGAGAAGAAATGCAGAAACAGGTTTGTAGTACATACTTCGTATTTTTAATTTATTCTAAGACTTATTTCTTTGTAAATCATATAACATAATATTATTTGTATATTTTCAGACTTCTTCAGAGAGGGTAGCACAATATAAAAATGTTGTAGTAAGAATACAGTTTCCTGATCGTATGATACTTCAAGGTGTATTTTTGCCAGGGAACACTGGAGAGGATGTCTCTAATTTTGTAAAAGAACACCTACAAAACTCCAGTAACACATTTAACTTGTGTGAGTATTTTCAATATTTTCTCAAACAATTACATTGTTTTTAAGTATTTACATCTGGAAAGTTTAGGTACATGGAAAAAAAGTATGGGCAAATAATATAGTTTGCCTTCACGTAAATCCCCAAAAGCGAAACGAAAAGCTCGTTATAATATTAATTAATTCAAAGATAATAGTATTTTATAATTAATAAATGTAAAGTAAAGTGGAACAAACGTTTCTATGGTTTGATTAGGGGTGTAACATTTAACTTAAACTATTTTATTTTACAGTTACAACACCACTGAAGGAAACTTTAGACCTTAAAAAGACATTACTAGATGCTGGATTCGTGCCTGGAGTTCTCATGCACTTCAAATGGGAACAGGAAGGGGTAGGAGAACCATATTTAAAGAAAGAAATATATTCCAAAACAACATCGAGTGACGCTGCCAACATCTTAGCTTCAAAGTATAGGTGGGTCAGATCATACAAATGCAAGTTTCAAATATAAAAATATATCGCCGGTTTCTAAAATGAGAATTTAAAAACAATAAGGTACATTAAAGAATGTGCAATAATACTTTTTGATGGTATTTACATTGGGTCCATTTTTAAAACCTGTCTTAAAAGATAGGATTGGACTAATAAGTTTAACGTGTCCCATTTCGGAACGTAGGACCTGATTTTGATAATTTTAAAAACCAACTACTTTGGTTTTTAAATTTATCAAACAATATTTGTTGATTTTAGAGCACCAACCCGGAAAAGGTTAGATGACCAAGCTGGTACTTCAAGTCAGTCTACTGCAGGGCCATCTAATATTAGCAATATGACGAAGTGGTTAAAATGGTAAATTAGTACGTTATTTAAACAGAAATATTTTAAATCTTTAAATATTTAATGCAATGCTGTCAATAAATCATTTTTTTATTATAAAGTCTTATCATTTCTTATTGTACGGGAGCCTCCTACTAATATTATAAATGTGAAAGTTTGTGAGGATGTATGGATTGATGGATGGATGGATGGATGTTAAACATTGTTACAAACTTTGTTACTCTTTCACGTAAAAACTACTCGAAGGATTTGGATGAAACTTTGCAGTAAAATAGGTTATACATCAGAATAACACATAAGATACTTTTTACCGCGGGAAAACATCTCATTCCCTCGGGAAACCGACTTTCACGCGAACGGAGTCGCGGGCGGCCACTAGTTACTCATAGTACTTATATTTATGAATGGGGAATATTGAAAGTAAAGTCAGAAGTGGATATTTTATCATAAACACCAGTATATTTCAGTATTTATTAGTTTTATTCGACAAAACTTTTCACATCAATTGTTTTTCAAGGCGTCTGTGCAGCGAATGAGTCAAATTTGCAATCGACAAATTATTCATGATATTGTTCGATTACACACAAATATTATTTAATTAAAAAGGATCATTTATACTATTTCTATATTTATTTTAAATTAATATTATAATCAATAAAATTGATTATGTTTAAATAAATGAAAATTTTTTTGTTCAATCCCATTGAGATACTCATTATTATCGAACAGTCGTAGTACTTTCTATCTGTCTTCCTCACATCTAATACCAATACACATTATATTTACAATATCGTGCTAACAGTTCGGCCATCTGACTCTTAGACACGTCCTCGTGACTGTAGTTTTAAAATCAATATCTATCGTATTCGTATAAACAAACATAAATTAATGAAACTTAGTATTACTTTTTTTTATACAAACACATAATAATGGCATATTTTTCTAAGGCACACTATTGTTCATATTTATAATTCAATCAAAACAATGAAACGCATATCCAATTAACACCCTTGACAACTATATAAGAGAGATCAAACATATCTGTGCTTAGTATTTAAATGAGCAAAGCTTTGACTGTATTTACCTACTATTATGACATAAGTTGTTACAATTAAATACTTATATATAAGAAAATATGTCACATTAAAATTTTTAAAAACAAATAGGTATCAGTCGTAACAGTTGTTTAAGATATTTCTCCGAAATAGGTTATCAAATTGCTACTAGGTAAGACACTTCAAAATTTTTCCAATTCACAAAACCACTTGCATCGCTAGTCCAAATAGATAACAATTTAACAGGCTTTTTTTTTCATGAACAGTACAGACAAGGATGAAGTAAACAAATTGAGCGATCTAAAGACAAATAATTCTCCAGGTTTTGATATATGTTAATCTGTATTGATAAAGAAAATAAAACATACAAACTAAACCCCTTAACGCATTTTTTTAATTTAATCCTGGCCAAAGGCCTATTTCCAAAACTATGGAAGATTGCATTGATAGCTCCCATTCTCCTTGCGTATAAGCAGCATAAATTTACTGAAGATGCTGTCTCACTACTCGTTAACATAGTGTCAAAAGCCTTAGACAAAATTAAAGTTGTCTGGGAGTCCTTTTGGATCTAACTAAGGTTTGAGACACAGCATCAATTCCAATATTGTTACAAAAATAACTTCACTACGCAGAAATAGGAGGGTTGTCATACGATTGCTTTGCAAGTAACCTGAGTAATAGAAAGCAAAAAATAAAATCCTTCGACGCTGCGTAATAAAAAGCAGACCCTTGTGACGAAGCATCCATAGATTTTACCATAAAATGTATAATAAGGACCTTACCTAGCATTTCTTCTACCTTTTTCCTTTTTCGCTAATTCAGAACGCGTCCTCAATCTTAACTTGACGCGCCTGTCAGATTGAAAACGATACACATGGCATTTCACAAATCAAAGTCCATTTGCCCGCATCCATCTTGCACTTCTTCCATCTCAAGTTCGCCATGCAATAGGCATGATGACTGTGAATAAAATACACAAAAATTATGCTACCATCTAATGAAACGTAAATAAAATATTAAAAAATAACAAGGTATTATTATAATTAAAGCGAGATTAATTAATATTTTTAAAAAATAAATCTACAAAATACTACAGTCCGCCATGATATTCTGAACGCCAATCAGAGCGAATGACGTCACTATTGAGCATGGTTCCCAACTTAGGGGTTTTCCCCCCAAATTTAGGGGGTAAATTAGTGGGATGGGATTTTTTTTTATTTTGTTTTTATTCTAAAAATTAACAATTTAGTTTTTTCTTATTGCTTTTTTAAAAATAGTCAGAAAAATAATTTATTTTTACTAAAATAATCGGTTATAGATATTATACGACCGTGCAGATTCCTTCTAAATCTTGAAAAAAAGAAGTTGGTAGATCTACCTACTTTTCGAATTGAGTTTGGTCAGAAACTACCAACTTTTAGAGTCGTACGGAAAGATTTATAAAAATTCGAGTTGGTAACACTGCTCAAGAGTGACGTCAAAATTGACGCCATGACACTTTGGAGCGTTTTGGTGGGAATTTTAAACATAAAATTTTAAATTGATTTTTTTCATATAAATCATGCTTTTTTTTCCGAAATATGATATTTTTTACAATAAGTATATATTTCTGAATATGATACAACAGTTTTTCAAAATCTGTCATCATGCCTATTGATATAGTATCGAACGTACATAAAACATAAAATAGGAGTCACTTTAGACGAACATTTTAATTTCAAAAGCCATATTTAATTCTTGTCATCTAGAATACGAAAAACTATTAATATAATGAAAAGTTTAAGAAACTCTACACAAAATCGAACAATAATCTCTTTTAATTTATTGCACTAAAGTTTGTGGAGACACAGCAAATCAACATTTTCAAATCTTGATAGAGTTAAAAGAGCCGTAATCAAAGTGATGCTTCGAAAAGATTTTAGGTATGACACAAACTCAGTTTTCAAAGAAAGTTAACTCTTAAGAGTAGGTACGTCAATTATAACAATAGGGGCACTTTATTGCCATATGCCAACAAAACTCTTAACTATTCAAAATTGTTAGAGAACAGAGACTTTTAAAATTCCTTTACCTGCTGTCGCTCAACGTCTACCATATTTTCTACTTCCAGATTTACCAAAACGATCACTTAAAATTAAATTGGAAACCTCGACTATGTAGAAACTGAAAACTTAGTTACTACGGTTGACAAAGTAAGAAGAATAACATAATTTATTAAATAGATACCCCACTGCAAATATATACCTATACAAATCCTACACACACAATTATTAACAAAGCCAAGCTTTATTTTATTTATACCTCCAAGGAATGACATAATGGAGTTAAGTATTTTCTTCTTTTTTTTTGTTCTTCAATTTAAATTGACCAAATTTTGACTAAGGTCCGTTGTTTCTTCTTCTTTTTATTGATGAATAAATTCTTTTTATATTTTATTGTTGTATTAAATTCAAACCATCTGCCCATATTTATATTTCGTAATGCAACCTGTAACAAACCTGTAACATTAAAACATGTATTTTTTTTATTTCTTGTTAAGTGCTCATCCTAATTATGAAAATGTCTTTCGGTCTCCTTGTACACTGTTTGGCTTCTGCGTCATAGGCTTAACCTTAGCTAAGTGCAGAGCCACCATCACCCTGTGTTAAGAATGCTAGGAAAAAGAACAAATTTGTTAAATTTGTTAAGATGTTATTCTGCTGTAAATTCTTACTTTGGTAAATAAATATTATTTACAATCTAAATTATGATTGTATAATTTCGAAAAGAGTGACGATAGTTTTTTTCGCCAACTTTGCTCTCTCGGTCTACAACGGCCATTGCTAATGTATGTAGGGGTCCCGTGACATATTTTTTAAATTTATGTTTTTATGCTTTTGAGAATGTATAAGCTATAAGTTTTAAATCCTTCATACAATTGAGTAATTTCATTTCATTTCATTTCATTTCATTTCATTTCATTTCATTTCATTTCATTTCATTTCATTTCATTTCATTTCATTTCATTTCATTTCATTTCATTTCATTTCATTTCATTTCATTTCATTTCATTTCATTTCATTTCATTTCATTTCATTTCATTTCATTTCATTTCATTTCATTTCATTTCATTTCATTTCATTTCATTTCATTTCATTTCATTTCATTTCATTTCATTTCATTTCATTTCATTTCATTTCATTTCATTTCATTTCATTTCATTTCATTTCATTTCATTTCATTTCATTTCATTTCATTTCATTTCATTTCATTTCATTTCATTTCATTGGTTCTTGTAGTAAAAGGATGTCGCTCATGCTCACCCATCCGCTACTAGTCCGACTGGGATCCGCAATCGAGACGTCGCTCATGCTCATCGCCTTGATTGGGGACCTCACGAAACTTACGAACCAAAAGACGTTGCTCATGCTCATCGTCTTGGTTCGGAACAGATCATATCATACGATTTAACAGACGTTGCTCATGCTCATCGTCTGTCCCATAATCACATCGTTTTCCTACAAAGCGTCGCTCATGCTCACCGCCTTGATTGGAAACCTCACGAAACTTACGAACCAAAAGACGTTGCTCATGCTCATCGTCTTGGTTCGGAACAGATCATATCATACGATTTAACAGACGTTGCTCATGCTCATCGTCTGTATCATAATCGAATCGTTTTCGTACAAAGCGTCGCTCATGCTCACCGCTTGTACCATGTTTTTTTTACAAATTCCGAGAAAATATTTTTATTCCACATGTCAAAGACTAAACTTTTCCTGCAAATTCGACTCCGGTCTGCAGAGTGCCGACGACTGTCAGGCAACGCACGATCGTTGCTCCTGCTCATCGATCGTCGGTTGTTTAAATTCCTTCTTTTGCACTAATATCTGTGAACTCTCGATCGACACTCGCGCGACAATTCCGCGTCACTATCGCTCGTGGTTGATACATTCATCTGAAACTTTTCCATTTATGTGTGAGTTTAGTTAACTTTGCAACCTATTAACATATACTTACAATATGATCATGGTGCAGTTGTACATTCTGCCAGTGTAAAGTCAAACACAAAATCAAAAGAATTTCTTCAAAAATTAGGACATATCAAAATGAAATCAAAATGAAAGCCACATATAAACAACATGGCAAACCCATGTAGATAAGGAATAATTTCCTATTTTCCCTTTTGCTTTTAATTAAAAGTCGGATACGGTGAGAAAATAATATGCAAGTAATCAACCAAAAACTACCGTGAAAATATTACACCTCTTAACTCAAATGTGTCTTGTTGCCATTATCATTGAAATTTAAAAAAAAATAAAAAATCGGTGACGTCACATAAAAAAAAATTACTTGAATGAGAAGTAAATAAAATTTAAACACTTCATTATCATACCAATTATTACTATTTATACATTTATTTGCAAACCTGCAACGGTCAATTCATGCAAAACATTCTCTGTACGCTCTAAGTAAAACAAAAAAAAAAACAAAATTAGAAAATTTTTCTTACGTTATTTTTCCAGGGCGTGGCGAGAGATTTCATTATTCTCGTTCATCCCACTTCTGAACTAAAGTCAGAAGTGGATATTTTATCATAAACACCAGTATATTTCAGTATTTATTAGTTTTATTCGACAAAACTTTTCACATCAATTGTTTTTCAAGGCGTCTGTGCAGCGAATGAGTCAAATTTGCAATCGACAAATTATTCATGATATTGTTCGATTACACACAAATATTATTTAATTAAAAAGGATCATTTATACTATTTCTATATTTATTTTAAATTAATATTATAATCAATAAAATTGATTATATTTAAATGAATGAAAGTTTTTTTGTTCAATCCCATTGAGATACTCATTATTATCGAACAGTCGTAGTACTTTCTATCTGTCTTCCTCACATCTAATACCAATACACATTATATTTACAATATCGTGCTAACAAAAGGTTCGAGTAAAAAGTCGCAAAATTTTTGATTCAAAAAACATTTATGTCCTACATAATGAAGGTAGTATTTTTTGCAGCAGGATCTTCAATGTTAAGCAACGAAATCAAATATTTTTAAGAGTCTAATGTTTTATTACAAAAAATATAAGATAAATATTACAGCTGTATAAAAGAAGGTAATTTACCCAATTTACGTCTAGATGGTTTTAGCATTATGTCACCGTCGTTACTCTCTTTTACTTGATTAACAGTATAGTACCTTTTATCTGAAACAGTTTTTTCTTGATCATTAGATGGCTGGTTGGTTGTTATATTTACTTTATTAATTTCAGTTTTTCTTAAATAAATCTTCTTGATCTCTTTGTGACTAATATAAACTTTTTTATTGTTTGCAAGCCCATTTCTCTTCATTGTTTTAGTGTGAGGATAAGGACACATTTTCCTGATACACACTCCTTTTAGAGATAGATCGGGACAAATATTTATATGCTTGTTCAAACACTTTTCTCCCTTTTCACAGTAACCTTTTAGGAAATCGTTACATATTTTTGCCTTTTCGTTCAGCTTAATGTGTAAATATGGACAACCTTCTTTAGTGCACATTCCTTTGAGATAGAAGTAACATGTTGGCATTTTTTTATCTGTTAACTCGTGGGATAAAAGACAGTTAGCCTCATGACAAACACCTTTTAGAAATCTTCTACAAATTGATACATGTTTCTTATCATGTAAAAATTCACAATTACCATGGACTTTTCTTAAACATTTTCCGTATTTTCTAAATTGTGGACATGGTATATTATTCTTCTTTAAATTACCTAAAGTGTTCCTTGCCTTTGGAGTGTACTTAATTTGTTTCCTGTATTTTACTAAAGTAGAATTGAACTTATTCAGAATTGGTGTTGAAGGCGATATGTTTTTCTGGATGAATTTAAATCTGTTTCTAACAGGTGTTGCTGCCACCGATTGCCTTTTTATTTGATGTTTATCAGTATTAAATTTAAAAGTACTTGTAAATCCGATTTTAGTTGTATTGCTCATACTAGGATTATGGCTATTTGCAGAAACAGATACTATTTTATACCTGTTGACTTTAATTTTATTATTTACGACTGTAGAAATATCAGTTTTAACAACAGCTTTATTTTTTCTAATCAAACAATATCTAGATTTACTAATAGGTGTGTCTGAAATATTTTGAGTTTGGTTTACAGGTTGAGTATTTACATTATTATTGTCTATAATTGTGGTTGAAGGTAAACTATGTTTAATAAAATTCGGATTTACATGTATTTTTGGATTGTTAATCTGATTTAAGGCTGTGTGAATCTGTCCTTTAAAATTTGGGTTTATATACATAGAAGCCTTTGGATGATATTGTGATTTACTTTTATTGTAAAAATTAGGATTTAAATAAACTTTGTTTGTGGATTCAGTTACTTTGAATTGTTCCATGTTAGTCTAGTAAATACTGAAAGTATTTATTACCACTCTTGCAATTAATTTTATTGATTGTTATTGTTTTTAGCTTTTTTCCAATCTCTTGATTAACAATGTCATTAAGAGAAGATAGGGTTTTAAGTATTTGATTTCTCTTGTCACCTTTCACCCACAAAATACTCATATGAAATGATGGATCCTGAAATAATAAAAATGTATCTAGTATCAGTATTTTTTGTCTCAACTACTGCAGGAAAATTGTGATACTGTTAACTGTGTATCTTAAGAATATAAGGAAATTGAAATTCTAAGTGTCGTGTATAAATAAAAAAAACTATAGATTCAAAATTAATATAAAACCTCTACATAATGTAGGATTTACATACTGACCTCATAAAATAAAGGTAGGTTATATTCAAGTAGTGCTTTATCAACTTTTTCAGTAAGTTTTGAGAGACTTCTTTGGCTGAAATAATCCAATTCTAGTGCAACAAAAGTCCTTGTTTGTTCATCATTGCAATAAATTTTTACCGAGCTAAAGTTAACTTCAATGCTGAAAAATACAATATTTTTAACCTTTTTCTCAAAAAACTTCATACAAACAAATATAACTAAAGTTGCATGTACCTATCAGTTTTTTTCAACACTTCATGGAGAGATCTAGTGAAGGGATCTATAAGATGGAACTTCAATACTATAGTTTTTGATAAGCTGATGTGGATATCTTCACAAATGTTGCAAGGCTCATTGAGTGTCACATCTAAATACTTTTTGACTTTTTCAATTATATAATGGATTTCTTGACTTTCTGGATCTGTAAAACATGTAATACTTACTTTAATGTAGTCTAGTTTTGACATCCCATTCTTAGTAAGTTCACTCCCAAAAACTAATAGTTACCCACATCATTAAAATTAAAAAGTGTAATAAAACAAGTAAGAAAAAGGGTACCCCCCTTGTTCTAACTAGTAAGAACAGGCAGTTTTAATAAAAACACTTTTTTTTTAGTTTTTGTTAGGATCCAATAAGTAATAGAAATAAAACATTATTATTTTTAATCATTGATATTTAATTTTTTTTAGACATAATCATTGATATACTCACATTTGATAAAAACAAAGGTCGTCCAGTTGCCCCTCACATGAGGAAAGGAACGGGTTCTACCTTCGTGGAGCGCAGGGTCATCTAGATGTTCCTCATTCGGAACGACAGCAATACCGCTCAGATTTGGTGGAGGTAATTTAACCCTGATATACATAAATAAAAACAAAACTTTATTT
The DNA here is from genome assembly GCA_916618145.1 of Emmelina monodactyla. Lineage (NCBI taxonomy): Eukaryota > Metazoa > Arthropoda > Insecta > Lepidoptera > Pterophoridae > Emmelina > Emmelina monodactyla. The sequence goes on from OU745309.1 coordinate 6,043,955, forward strand.
TCATGTTCTATATTAGACACCAACAATATGAATAGAACCTACTTTGATACAATCGTGGAATCGTCGTCGCTTTTATCTGAATCAGATGCGTAGCTCGAAAGAAAAGATAGAGCAGACATTAGACTTTGCGTTAAAACTTTCTTTATTTATCATCTAAACTAATACCGTTTGTAACGCAATAAATTATTATTTTACACAATTTACACTTATTCTTTGTTACAAAAACAGAAAGAATGACAAATGACAATTGACGTTGACAGAGAAGTATATTTTTTTGTTTTTATGATGGGAAAGTTCTTTCGACCATACAGCCTGACCGAGAAGTAAGTAATAGGGGATATGCATACTTATACTTACTTTTTACAAATTAACATTAAGCTGTATACAGGGTGTCCCAAAAGGTTACGTAGCTGGGAAGGGGGGTGGTAGGGGTGGTCACAAGGGTCACCAGAAAAATAGTAAAAAAATTCCCCTCTGGATATTTCAATAAAAAAAAATCATTTTTTAAAAAACTAAAAATTTTACACCTTGTTACCCTATTTTGCTTACTGTACCTACAGATATTGCTGTATTTGAAAAAAAAAAACCTGTTATGTAATCGTCAATAACCCTTTATCAAATTGAAATAAAAAAAACTATACATATCTAACCAAGTTTTAAAGAAAATTAAGTTCTTGTCCAGTCAAGGACTTAGTAATTACGACTTCACTCAACTTCCTCCAAGCGTACTGAAAAAAAAACGTACTACGCAACTCCGGCGAGTAACTTAAAAAAATAGGTAATTTTATTGCAATTCCAAAATGGTATAACACTTATTTGAAAAATTCATACTAGGACATTTAAAAATATTTTTCGGGAACAATACTCCTGCAAAAATAAAAATATCAAAAAACAATAGTCTCAAATTCGTACGCAAATACATTTTTAAATGTCTATTCAGTGGCTTTGATGTTACTGCCCGGTATAATTCTCAAGATTGGAGTACAAACATACTTCAAACATTCAAGTACAGTCTAGGCTACCATTTGTGCGTACCACCGTGCGTGTCACGCGGAATTTTTTGCCGCGCACTACGCAGATGTGGAATGAACTTCGTGCAGCGGTATTCCTGGCTACCTACAACATGGGGCTCTTCAAGTCGAGAGTGTATTCCCACCTTAAAAAGGTCAGCAACACACCCCCAACACCCACAGTGTTGCGGGTAGTTATGGGCGGCGGTGATCACTTACCATCAGGTGCCTCGTATGCTCGTTTGCTCGTTTAATAAAAAAATAAAAATTTTATGAAAAACCCATCAAGGACTTGGTTGACTTGAGTTCAATTATGATGCTCATTTTTAAAACGACGCAGGGCATGTACGCATTTATTTATAAGACGCATTTTATTAAAATAATAAATTATAATTTTGTTTTCTTTCGAGTTTCATTTAAAACGTTTTGAAACTAACTAACCGAACTTTTTTTGTATGGAAATAGGATTTATTTTGATTTGTTATCACAGCTTACCTAGTCTTAGACTGTACCTACAGGGTAATAGATGTCTATGGCCTATACTGAAATTATGATGAATATTACCAAAACTATTTTAGGGATGAGCTGAAAGTATTAGTTAATAAGCCACTTTTAGGTAAGAGACCAGTTAGATAAGCTAATCAAATCTATCAACCTTTGCTTTTGTACAGACCAGACAAGGTGAAGCTTGATCCTTTACATCTTTCGTTTACTTGAGTAAATGCAGTAAAGATTATAGTCCCTGGCATATGGAAAAACTTAATCTAGCCTTATTCGAATGTTTGAGGTATGTCTGTACTCCAATCTTGAGAATTATACCGGGCAGTAACATCAAAGCAACTGAATAGACATTAAAAATGTATTTGCGTACGAATTTGAGACTATTGTTTTTTGATATTTTTATTTTTGCAGGAGTATTGTTCCCGAAAAATATTTTTAAATGTCCTAGTATGAATTTTTCAAATAAGTGTTATACCATTTTGGAATTGCAATAAAATTACCTATTTTTTTAAGTTACTCGCCGGAGTTGCGTAGTACGTTTTTTTTTCAGTACGCTTGGAGGAAGTTGAGTGAAGTCGTAATTACTAAGTCCTTGACTGGACAAGAACTTAATTTTCTTTAAAACTTGGTTAGATATGTATAGTTTTTTTTATTTCAATTTGATAAAGGGTTATTGACGATTACATAACAGGTTTTTTTTTTTCAAATACAGCAATATCTGTAGGTACAGTAAGCAAAATAGGGTAACAAGGTGTAAAATTTTTAGTTTTTTTAAAAATGATTTTTTTTTATTGAAATATCCAGAGGGGAATTTTTTTACTATTTTTCTGGTGACCCTTGTGACCACCCCTACCACCCCCCTTCCTAGCTACGTAACCTTTTGGGACACGCTGTATAAATAAAGTATACTTTCGTTAAAATGGGGTTGGGTTTTGAAATCGGTCGCCTGATTAAAGGGTTGTGGGGGGTTTGGGGGGGTGGGGAGGAGGGGTCTGAACCCCCTGTCCGGGCCGAGTGGAGTAAACCACAATAAAAAATCGACCGGCGGTTGTCATTACTGGGGTCATCAGTAGGGAGGGTATGATGACACCGCCGAATCACGCGTCGGTCCGCATCCCGGCGTGTGAAGGGAGGGGCGGCTTCGGTCGCCAACTGGGGAGGGACCTCTCCTTGCCGGCCATGGTTTTCGACCCACCATGAGCGGTGACGAGAGATCGCGGGAGGCGATGGTCTCCTTCTCGATTGTGTGGTCTCGAGAAGGGGTTCATCGATGGGTCGGGTCTGAGAGGATGACCCCCTAGCGGATCCGATCCAGCGGGGTGGCTCGCTCGACACCTGGCGGATGACACCCGCTATCTGTCGACCGAGCGGTGGCCTTCGGGTGGGGGAACGGGGACTCCCTCATCCGATTGCACAAGGTCACGGGAGGGCGTGGTTCACCAAGTGTTCTGGTGGCCACGCATACAGGGAGGTTCCGCACTTGCGGATGCACCCGCGGCTCGCGAGTCGAATGCGCGAGCGTGCCCGTGAGTCGCACTATGGGTGGCGGAGTTTGAACACCGCGGTGGTTTTTAGTGGGTAGACCCCTGGTCGGCAATCCAGCCGCCCAGGAGCAGCGCTTCACGCCGGGAGTCCCACACACGCCCTTCACTCCCCGGTGAAGGGTACGGTGCATAAAGCATTTTCCCCGCGACAACAAAAAAAAAAAAAAAAAGGGGTCTGAACCCCCTACAAGTAATTTTGGCTGCCGGAGTCGCGTCTAAATATTTTTTAAAAAAATTCAAAATTTCCTAAATACTAGCACAATTGCGTGAATCGGAACGCATTTAGCATCTTGGATGAATGATATTGTGGTTTTTCTACAATCTTAATTTTAAATACAATCGAGGTAATCAGATTGTATTTAGTAAGTGTGTTTACATAATTCTTAGGTAATTAATAGCAATGTCTTACTCCGAGTTGACACAATCCGACATCAATGGGTTAGGTTAGTTAGGTTACTGTTTTTAAACTGCCAGAAAAAGGAGTCCGTTTACTCATGATTGAAGCCAGTTTTTATACATATATATACTGGTCCGAAATTGCTGTCAGCGCGCTTTCTGCACTATTTGCGTGCACACGGTTGGTCCATTAATCCGAACGTTTGCACACTCTGAGCGATCTGACGTCATTAGTGACGTCATCGTTCAGTGCTAACGATGCAAACAAAAGATAGGTAGTGCACTGTGTGCAGCAATGTCAGATGAATGTCAGTCAATGCCAAACTGTCAACTGAATACTTTAATTTGTAAGATATAAACTTTCGGACAAGTTTTATTGAACTAATATTGTTTAATGTAAACATATTTAGCAGATTCATCGGGAAAACCTCAACATGCAATCTTACTGACCCTTATTAAACCACCTGTCATTTTGACAGAACGTTCTTGCATATGTTCGTACCAACAAGTGAACCTAATTGATTTTAGTGCTAACGTTTGTGAGTAGTGATATCTTTTTCGGTCGATGTGTTTGCACGCTTACCAACGTTTTCACGTATTCGATTAAAGGACCACGACAATAAATTGGATACTAAAGGTCGCCATATTGAGGGGTTTAAAAAAAAAAATTTTTTTTTTTGGCGCCCCCTTTTTTTTCCGGCAGCTGAAAATGGTCAGGGGGGTTCAGACCCCTCCCCCCCACCCCCCCCCAACCCCCCAAAACCCCTAAATCAGGCGACCGATTTCAAAATTTTAACCTTAAAATGATCTTCACAACAATATGAACAAGATTTAGGAGATATATTATCCCTTCTCATCACCTTACACCACCGTCTTCGTATTTTCGCATCACTTGAAATACGAAAAAAAACACTTTCTCGGGTGTTTTCGAATAGTATTTGTGCACTCCGGTACTATGCAATACTTATAAGATATTTTTTTGGCTTCTTCCATGGTTTTTAAGCTATTAAAACTGTAAATATGTATGAAATAACTGAAAAGTTCATAGTAAAGTCCCACTGGACGTGTCGTGTGACGTCACTCAAAGCGCGCGCAAAATGGCGGCGTTTCAACTGCTCTAATTTTTTCAATGTTTTAAATTTCGTTTTTAAAAATATCTAGAGTATTTTGAAGATTTTTTATATTTTTATCTATGTTATAATGTTGTAAACTATTAATTTAAGGCAAGAAAAAAAAACATGAATATCCCCTGGGGTCTATATTGAGGGTCTTGTTTTTTTAAGATGGCAAAGGTATAATCATTCATACACAGGGTTCTCGTTACGAAGCAAATAAACATCGCAAACACAGGCTCGCCTGAGCCAGCACTATCTGGCGCTAATGACACTATTTATCACAATTCACAATTCTCACAGATTGTTAGATTGCTCTACCTCCCAAGCGTTATCACTAATTTATTTGTGCGAATTGGAACGCATAGGGTTGCCAACTTAGAGCGTTTTCCTCTAAATTTAAGAGTAAATGAATTACTAGTGGCCACCCGCAACTCCGTTTGCGTGGAAGTCGGTTTCCCTTGGTAATGAGATTTGCCAGCGGTAAAAAGTACCCTATGTAATATTCTGATGTATAACTTATATTACTGCAAAGTTTCATCTTAATTCGTCCAGTAGTTTTCACGTAAAAGAGTAACAAACATCCATCCATACATACTGCATTCACGTAATATTATAAATATTAGTAGGATGTTGGGATTTGAATGAGGAAATAAATATTTTGTTACCTCTCATTAGTATATTATCTGAAAAAAAAATACAAACTTCTCAATTTTTATTATATAAAAAAGGCCGAATTGAGAAACCCCTTTTTTTGAAGTCGGTTAAATTACATTTTTGTGGGATTCGTTATAGAATTATTTTTAGATATAAATATTTTCGATAATTGGTACCACTGGAAGGAAACGCAGCCGACTGTTTTGTTTAGTTTAAGCTGATGATGGTCGTGTGACCAATGCTTCAATAATAAAAAAAAAAAAAGCAGCCGACTGCCGACATGTGTTTTTGTTTATTTTCAATCAATTCGATATAAGATAGGTTTTACACTTCGTGCTCAGTATATATTTTTACTATGACGGCGAAAAATAACGTTACAAACACAATATTTGAAGATACCCTGCAATATCTTATTTTTTGTGATACTGAAAGTTTATCGAAGTTTTGTTGGGATGAAAAGTGTTTGGAAATTAATAAATATGTAGAAACACTTGCAGCAGACTACATTTGGCACAGAGATGGTTTTCAAGTGTGTAGGCCAGTTCCTAAATCTTCAGGTATTAAAACTATTGTGAAAAATAAATTAATATTTCTCAGTACATTGTTTTTAACAGTCTTTTGATATTTCAGATTTACCCGAACACCTCATTGGCATCACTTGTTTTGGAGATAACATTGAAGATGAATGGTTTATTGTTTATTTACTATTGGAGTTGAGTAAGGAGTTTCATGAGTTAATTATTCAAGTCAGTGACTGTGATGGTGACTTTCTTTTAATAGAAGCTGCTGATCATTTACCAGCATGGGCCAATCCACAAACTACAGAAAACAGAGTGAGTTGTGCTTTCTCTTTAAATGAAAACTAGTCAAAAACTTCACTTTAGGAGTTAACACTAAATAAGTTGATTGAAATAAAAAAAGTGGCTTGTTACGAACCACTTTTTTTTTTAAGATGAAACCTTATTTGTATTCATGCACCTTCTACTGAGGTGTAAATGAAATAAAATAAGTCATATAACAGATTTCCTTTTTTCAACACAACTAACTATTACTATTTTTACAGGTGTTCATTTACAATGGAAATGTACATATAGTACCACCATCACTGATCCATGAAGATAATGATGTTACTATTGAAGAATCAATCAATTTAATTAGTAAAAACTCTGAGGTTACTATTGCTGTACCTCAAATCCAGCAAGCAATACTGAAGAGGATAGGGATTTACCCAGATAAGATTAATGAAAATATCCATAATGCTGTTGTAAATCTTCCATTGGATGTAGCAGCCCTGCTGACTTTAAAACCATCACTTATATCAACTTTAGTTACTACATACTGCAACCATGATGCAATTGATGCTAAATATTGCAGAGATTTAAACTATGATAATATTATTCCTGTAAAAATAAGATTTACAAAATGTCTTTATGCTATGCTTATGCACTCTAAACTTATACAATTTAGAAAAAATCATATTAAATCTAATGATAAAAAAATAACACTTGGGTATAAACTAACAAGTGGTTACCAGATAATTGTAAAGCAAAATTCAGGTGATATATTTACAACAAAACAGTTTGACATGTTTAAAAGTAGTTTATTAAAAAATGGATATTTTCAAGACAACATTGAAGGATCAAAAGGGTACAACAATTTGTTAAGAACTGCTAAGGAATATTTCAAAAACATAGAATGCCCAAATAATATTTCAGCTTATGATTCTATTACAAAGGTTATGGCTTCGGAAGAATTTCATAATGTAAAAGCATCTCTTCAGAACAGAGACAGAACTATTGATCTCACTGAAGACAGTGATGATTGGTTAACTTTAGATCCAACAGATTTGAATCACATGCTTGAATCTCGTTATGGAACACAAATAAAAGAAAAACTAAGACCTGAAACTATGTCTTCACAGTTGACCAACTTTCTTCAACAAACATCAGATTTTGAAGGAATTGAACCAGCTGAAAGGGATGATTACAAAGACAACAATGAAATTGAGTTTGATTCTAATGAGTTTATTAATTCACTACAAAAAATGTTAAATCTCATTTCAAATAATGAGGAGCCAGAGTTGGATAGTGACATGTACTCTGATACTAATGATGATATGCATGATGAAATGGACAGAGAAGTTAAAAACAAATTGATTAACAATGAATGTTTAGAAGATAAACAAAATATTTTACATAATTTAGTACAAAGTGTTAAAGAAGAAGGTGGCACAATAGGTCCTGCAAGTAATTTGTTAAATAGTATTGGTATCAGAAAAAAAGATATCCTTGATTCTGATGATGATGATGAGTAAGCTAAAATACTAATATGTTTAAAACATTAAACATAAAAAATTGAAAATTTTGAATTGTTTTTTTTTTTTTTTAATTTAGAATTAAATTTATTGATTATGTTAGTGAAATTGATGGGGAAATGAAGAAAAAATGTGAAATAAATTTCCGTCTCGCGTTATAACGCCACAAATAAAATTCCAGTTCATTAACTATTAATAAACAACCAGTCAAATGTGTTCAGCTACCTTAACATAAGTTAGTAACAAATATCTGAATATTTTAAAAATGTATACATGTAAAACATGGTATTACTAAAAGTAGTTTCAAAATTCGTTAATACATAAACACAGACGCTAGAATTCTTTCATGTAGGTATTCAAATATCTCTTTTAATTGTACGTTTTTTTTGTAAGATTATTTTCTTGACAAAACATTTATTTGCAAAATACAGCTACCTATGTTTACGGATTCATATCACTCATATCTTTGATTTTCTATTAATCTTACCAAGGATTTTTTTTGTCCTGGTGAGAACTTCTAACTTCTCAATATTTTCAGATGACATTTCTCCCTAAACTTCAGTCGATAAATTCTTTTATTTATGCTACTAACAACTGACATATAATAACTGAGTAAAAATAATTAAAGATGAGAATGCATTCCACCAGCAACTGATATAGTTTCTCCAGTTACATAACTTGCATCATCAGACGCCAAGTAGGCTACTGCTCCCGCCATTTCTGAAGGCATGGCCCACCTTTTCATAGGAATTGTTGCTAAGATTTCATCTTTTCGCACTGAGTTAATAATCTGAAAATAAAATAACCATTAGCCTTAGAGTTATGGAATAATTTTTACTATGAACTAAGTAGTCAATAATAAAAAAAAATTGAAGACTACCAACATGTATAATTAAGGTAGGTTTCAAACTCTAAGTTTTTCTAAGTGTAGGTAGGTACTACCTGACGCCGGCTACCACGAATGTCTTTTCCTAAGTTCTAATCTATTTCTTACCCAAATTTCATCAAAATCGGTTCAATGGTTTCGAAGTGAAAGCCTAACAGATAGATAATTTTATTTTCGCTTAGCTTGTGATAGTAGCAGTAACTGTTGTATTTAACTGTTTATAAGACTTCATTTAAACTCACTGTCGTAGCAAATTTTGTATCAGCAACACCAGGAGCAACGCAGTTTACCCTTATGTTGTAGTCTACAGTTTCATGAGAAATGCATTTAGTTAATCCAAGCAGCGCTGTTTTAGTTACAGCGTATGCACCTAATGGCTGTAAAACAAAATCAAATCTTATGTTATAGAAGTTACATAGGATATATATGCATTACGGTGCGGACTTGCTTGGTAACAAATAGTTAAGTAGAACTAACTGGTATTGGCGTGTATGCGCCAATAGATGAAATAAAGACAATACTGCCTCCACCACGTTTCCTCATTTCTGGTATAACTTCTTTCGCCATCAGCCACATACATTTGACATTTATATCAAATAATTTATCCCAAACTTTTTCGTCAGTCTGAAAATTGAAACAAAAACATATATAAGTAGGTAGGTATATTTGTAAATTTTTACTGATAATCTTGATAACATCATTACATAGTATAAATCCAAGTCGCCTTGTATGTTTGGGTGCTAACTCCTCCTTAAACAGTTGAGGGATTTTAATGCGGTTTTCACCGTCCTTTAGGTAATTTTTTCATCTAAATTTGTAAATAAAGAACATTCAGAAAAAGTTTTTTTTGTTGACTAAAATTCAATGTTTCGGGAACAAGTCGCCCAAAATTACACCATTGCGAAGCGTGGGCGGGTCACTAGTAATGTATAAACTTTTATTATCCCTACTAATATTATAAATGCGAAAGTAACGCTGTCTGTCTGTCTGTCTGTCTGTCTGTCTGTCTGTTACGCTTTCACGCCTAAACCACTGAACCAATTTTGATGAAATTTGGTATGAAGAAAGAACTGAACTTGGGAAAGGACATAGGGTACTTTTTACCTTTTTGCTACAGTATGAAGGTAGGTACTCAACTTACCTCAATTGCCGGTGCCACCACGGGATTTACTGCAGCGTTGGATATGAAAATATCAATGCCGCCATACATTTTCACAGCCTTCAAACAATGCTTAGGTTTAATGTTGGTATTCATTTAAATCTACGTTATCATTAAAATAGAAAAAAAGGTAGGTATATCCTTTGGACTATGTTTTAAATTTTAATCTATAAACTCAAAAAAGTTAACTAAATCACAAATGCACCGGTCACAATAACAAATTTTATGCCGAAATTACTTACAAAATCTATCATATTCCGTCGGTGTTCCGGATTTCCGACGTGACACACTACGCCTTCAACGTTTAAACCTTCATTCTTCAAGGCTTTTACAGCTGCGTCAACATTATCCTTTCGTCTGCTACCAATTACAACCAAGGCACCTTCCTCGGCAAGACGTTTGGCTATCTCGTAACCGATACTAACAAGGAAATGAAAAGTAGAAAATTTCGTATTGAGACCTACTTTAAAAACGTCTAGTTAAGGAAATAATGTATTAATATTTAATACCAGGACTTGCAGGAACCTAGTAGTAACTACTTACCCAGTTGTTGATGCTGTGACTATAGCTACTTTTCCTCTTAGTCTGTAGGCATGTTTTGCACCATTATTGCTAGCACTAACATATTCTAATTTTGACGCCATATCGTATTGGTTTGATAGCACAACATCCACTATTAATTTTATCTGATTGATGTCTCTTATAGAGTACCTACCTACGATTAAGATAATCATAAACATATAAACAGATAGCTCGATAAAAACTTTTGACGTGAATAAATAAACTCGCAGTGCGTGGTAGGAACATAAAGAAAAAAAATTATCATAACCGACCTTTCAAATTACTTTAGGAAAACGCCCCGAGAAAACGCGTCGAGGCGATGACAGCAAAACTGTAACCACCTAGCACCAATTTTTATCATTTACTGTCATTGACCTACGTGCGGGAAAGATAATTACGATAATTTTGCGATATAAAATTAATTAGAAGACCGGAACATCAGGGCTAAAAAGGGATTTTGCAGATATGGAGGCTCAGTAGTTGCTACACAAAACTAGCCTTTACCTCTTTTGCTGATTATAACTCGTCTGCATTATATTGATTTTCTGAAAAGTTCTATTCCCACAATGTAAGTATTATTTAATATGGCAGAAATTAAAAAATAAACAAGAAAGTAGATAAATATATTATTTTAATGGACTTTAAAAATATCATATTAATATTATAACTCATAATATAATAATATGTACTTATTAATAACTTATAATATAAATAACATCTTAAGTTGACCAAAAGCCATCTAATAAGACAAGCAAGATTAATCTTCGTTGTCAATAAAAGGTGAAAAGTTACGTTTCTTATAAAACAGTATTCATAAAGTAATTTTAAATAAATCAAATGCAATAAATTTAATTTGTAAATATTAAGTATCTGCACAGTGTTTCGAGCTCTGTCTTTTCTTGAATGTTTTTATTATAAGCAATAATTCCAATCAATTAAAAATATATCCAATATTTATATTATATCCGATATTGTCCGATATCATAGCTAAAACTAAGCCAGTAGTAACATGCAGTCATTTTTTAAATAAAAAAAATACACAGTTTCGGCTAACAGACAAATGACATATAAATCAACAAAATTGTCAAACATTAGAATGTTTTTTTTTTCTTATTACTAAGTTTTATATTTAACAATTGAGCAAAAAGCAGCTGCCACCACCTTATCATTACACGACTTGAATACACAATTATATAAATCCGTTCAGAGATGCGCGTACATGCCTCCCGCCACGACGATAGTTTCCCCGGTGACGTAGCTCGCGTCGTCTGAAACCAGGAACGCGACCGCGCCCGCGATCTCAGAGGGTTTCCCGAATCTTCGAAGCGGAACGGTGCTTAGAATTTTTTCGTTGGCCTCTTCGTTACTCGTGATCTGAAAGTGACATACTTATAACGGTTTTTAAATACAGTGCAAATCATAATGAATTAAATCAAGTGGATAATTGGCTTTCCATAAAGTACATTATGTAACAAAATATTTTCTATAAAACTTTATGAACCCTTTTTAATGGTTATGCTACTTAGGCCCAATTGCAGGGAACGTTTTAACCTCGGGTTAGCTAACTCAGATTTAAATGGCGCCACCATCGATTGTAATAAGAAGTAATAACAATCGATGGTGGTGCCATTTAAACCTGAGTTAGGTAACCCGAAGCTAGCCCGAGGTTAAAACGTTCCCTGCAATTGGGCCTTAGTTTTAAAAACATAAATTTTGACAGCTTTCAGGAATTTCTTGTAAAGATACCCACATTTGAAAATAAAAGCATTAGCCTATTTTAAAAAATTTTTTTGCTTATTCATTAAGTAAATAGAAAATTTTCTTACAGCAGAAGCGAATTTCGTTTTAACAATTCCTGGGGCGATGCAGTTGACTCGAATGTTTTCGTCGGCAACTTCACTGGCGATAGCTTTTGTTAATCCAAGCAAAGATGTTTTACTAACGCTATATGTTCCCAATGGCTGCAAAAAAATGCATTTGACATAAAATTTACAATAAAATTATTAATAAAAAGTTTCTAAATATTAATGTTCTTTATTAAATTAAGGTGAACCTTGTGTTATTTATTAAATTACGAACCCTTAAAGTAATTAAATTAGTAATTTTCATTTTCGTAAATAGTGGGTTGAAAAAACTTAAAAAATCTCCAAAATCCATTGGATAGGATTTTGGATTTGGATTTTCATGAAAAAATATTGATTTGCGTTTACTTACTTGCATTGGGTTAAACCCAGCAATAGATGATATGAAGACTATGTTACCGCCTCCTCGTTTGACAAGTTCTGGGTAAGCTTCTTTGGCTAATAACCAAGAACATTTGACATTAATTTCAAATATCTTATCCCACACTTGTTCTTCAGTCTAAAAATAAGAAAGGATTATGTATAACCATGGATGAAGGAGTAAAAGGATAGACAATAGCCATACAAAGTAGCGTATATCAAAAAAAGTAGTATAAATCTAGATGGCGCTATACATTTCAATTTATAAGGTTAGATGGCGCTAGCAATTTGTCATTAAAATAAGTCAATTTAGTTTTGTAGAAAAAATAAATCTAAATTAACTAGATGGCGCTAATACAATTAACATTTTCATACGAAATTGCAGTGATGCCATTAAAAAAAACAATCAGCTGCACAAAGTTGATAGGTGACGTTTATAAATTAGCTTTTGTCGAGTGCTTTTTAATCTTTATCGCCGCATCTACATCTATACCTACGTATATGCTATAGTCCATTATAGAGTGTAAGGTCTACAAATTACACACACATTGACAATAAATGTATAATCTGTAACAACTTTTTATTTTTGTCAACCTTAACATTTTTAAAAACATTAGTTGAAATGCGAGTTAACTATGAAAACATGTTGAACATTGAGTGTAAAACGAAAATAACCAAATCCTTCAATGATTGAATCATTTGTTTCATACTTTGTGGTTCGCCTATGTTGAGATGGATAAAGTTGATTTCTAAGTTTTATAATAAGTATGCAAGCTGATATAAGTATGCAGGACAGAATGCGTATTATCGAAATGCATATAATCATTACAATAGTATAATCCAATCCAATTTTGTCTGTTGTAAGTATGTTTGTCCGCTAAGGAGATAGCGTGGTAAGTGGATAAACCACGAAATGGATTTTAATGCGGTTTTTGCCATCTTTTAGGTATTTTTTTCATGTCTATCCTTACTAAATATAATATTTTAAATGTGAAAATGTGTATGTCTGTCTGTTAGTATGTTTGCTTCACGTAAAAACGGCTGAACCGATTGTCTTGATTTTATAATAGAGATAGTTCGACACTCAGGGAAGAAAATAGGATAACTTTACTTCGGGAAATAGCCTCATTCCCACGGGAAAAGCTATTTAGCTTACCGTGAAACCGCAGGGCGGAAAGCTATATATCATATACTAGTGACTCAATACATGATATTACTAAAACTCCTTACGAGACTCGATTTACTGTAAGTATGAAATATTTGGAAACAACATTTTGTTATAAATGTCAAACATTACCTAAATATATTTGTAAACAAGTGTAAAATAAGCTTCTTCATTACATAGTATAAATTATTACACAGTATAAATCCAAGTCGCTAATTCTGTCTGTTTGTATATTTGTCCGCTATCTCCTTCTAAACCAGTTGACAGATTTAAATGCGGTTTTCGCCATTTTTTAGGTTTTTTTTAATTTAAATTTGTAAATAAAGAACATGCAGAAAAAGATCTTTACTTAGCCAAAATTCCGGGTTTCGGGAACAAGTCGTTACACCATTGCGAAGCGTGGACGGGTCGCTAGTATTTTATATAAATAAACTTTCTTGGTTATTAATTCTTTAGTTATTTTGGTTATTAATTCATTTAGTTATTAATTCTTTCTTTACGACTTAAAAAGCAAAATGAATGAAACTCACAATAAAAATACAATTACCGAGTACCTAGGACGAAATAATAACTCTGAGACCATTAGATTGTTTTAGCGATCGTATAGATGAATAGAAGAAATAAAACAACAACCACAATATTTTATAGAATAGTGCTGAACCTTAAGTCCCTCAAATTAAGGTTGAGAATGGTGTCGGTTAGAGTGTAGGAGATCCGAAAAAAACCTCTTGGCTTTTTAGAAAATGTTGTAACAACCACAAAAATTTATAAAAATATATTGAGCTTTAAAACTGTCGAGTTAAGGTTGATATTAAGAAGTAGTAAAATAGTAGTTTATTAACGTTAGTGTGTGTGAAACTGTGAATATGACCACTGGATGCAATAATGTTTGTCAAATATGTGGACTATATTATGGACTCTTGCAGCTTACCGTACCTACTTTTGTGTAGAAATATTTTAGGGCTTAATCAAATATCAATTTTGTTATAGATAACGTTTCTTTCTATTCATAAAAAAATGTACATTCACTGTATGTTAAGCATACCTACTATGTGTTAAATGGTCACATTTAGATTATCCTGGCTAAGTTTTCTGGGAATTGTAATAGACCACCCTCAAAAAATAAGATGTCTGGTATTGTTTTTAGCTTAGCCTTCCCCAATTTTAATAGTTATACTTATTTTGATACACCTAGTAAGTATATAACCATTCATTCTATTATCATTGTCTACTAAAAATCTATGGGTATTTCAAGTAGGTAGGTATACAAAAACCTATTACGCGTTTATAAATTTGTATCCGTTCAGAAAACGTATGGCTGGCCGGCCGGGCTGCCCAGTGTTCACAACCGTAGGTACTATAATTTTTATGCCTAGAACGATATCAAATAAGTATTAAACGCAGATAGAATGAAGATTTTTAACTAATTTGGGAGACTATTTCATACTTACATTTTCGACCCCATTTTAGTAAATACGATACGATTGATAAATTAGCGAAAATACATCATTAAACATTTTACAGATGTTGAACGGAAACGGCCTCACTATAGGTTGGGAACACTGCGGGCGGTAGACATTTGCAAAAGTAGACTGAAATTTGTCAGTTTCACTTTTATCAAGTTCTGTTCATGCCAGTAAAAAAAATCGACTTAAATCATAAATTTTGTATTTATATTTTTTGGTTTAAATCGACATTTATTTGTCTTAAATAAACAATTGATTTAATATTTTAATGTGTAAAGCAAAAATAGTTTTACTACAACGCCATCTAGCGGGTGTATTATAACTAAAATTGGTTAAAATATGCAAATTTGTGTTTTGAGACTAGTAATGTCATCTATCGAAAGTTTGGGAACTAAAAAAAAGTATACGCTATTTTGTATGGCTATTGTCTATCCTTTCACTTCTTCATCCATGGTATAACTAAGTTTTTTTTAAAGTGTACTTAAGAAGTTCTTAGTTACTATTATTAAAGACATAAGAGATGGAACGAATATCTATTTTGCCGGATACCGAATATCCGACTTATCTAGTGGCCGGATATTCGGTATCCAACACATCGGATATTAGAATAGAAACCCTGCCAAAGTTAGCCGACTGGCCAAAATCTAGTTACCAGTAGGCGCGTGGTGATACCGATGAACTCGGATATAGATACATGAGCTAATCCCGCAATTTAGATAAAAATATTACATCATATAAGATTAATTCGTATGTATAGTCACGTATTGTTCACGATCGTTATCGCTATTGTATGATGCTATATATCACTATTGTATTTGCTAAACATAATGTTTAGCAAAGGTCGCTAGGCTATATAATTGATGAGCGTTCTAAAGCAGCTTCTAAAACGATATACCTACTTTCAAGAAACTTGCGTTTAATATGAAGACGAGCGAAATCGTATTGCTTCATAATACAGATAAAATTGGTGTTCATTAATCATAATTTGCCCTTAGAGCTGTTGCAGCAATTATTATATTAATAAAAAATATGATTCTATAAGTTAGGTGGACTAAATAAAGCATGTGAAGATAGAAGATGGTCCTTTGTCATACTTTACCTCTAAAATGGGTGATACTGATGGGTTCACTGCTGCATTAGAGACCAAAATATCAAGGCCTCCAAACTTATTCTTAGCCTGCAAAATCAATAATAAATTATTAAAGTCAGTGATAAGATGGATTAACTTAACTGATAAAGGTTATTATAGATCTAATGGTCTGACAAGGAATAATCGATTCAATAACATTTAAAAGAATCAAGATAGAATACTACACACAAACATGAAAAGAATTAAATAGCTTATCTCCTTTAATTTAAATAAAAATAACTACATCAGTTTGATTTGAGTATGCAAAAATGCAAAGTGATGACTGAGGAAGATGGGGACCAATCTCCCTTTCAAATTTGTATATTAAGAGGGTGGTATAACTTTTGTTATAGTATATTTAAATGAAGAAGATGCTTGTTGATTATTATAGTTTGTACATATAGGTAGCAAAGCTGAGGAAGTAAAATATTAGCTTGAAATAAGTGGACCATCTTAGAACGAAGTAATATAAGAGGATAGCTTTATCACTACATAGTATAAAACAAAAACACTTTCTCTGTCCCTATGTAAGTATGCTTAAATCTTTGAAACTACGCAACGGATTTTGATGCGGTTTTTTAATAGATAGATATAGTTATTCAAGAGGAAAGTTTGTATGTATAATAACATAGTAAAGGGAAAGGAGTTTTACTCCGACTTTAACGCGTGCGAAGCTGCGGCCAAAGCTAGTTGGTTATTAGTGAATTTACTGACAAGGCAAAAATTCGGTTCACTAATTTTTGACCAAACAACGAAAGACAAAATGATCATTTGAAAAATAACGATAGAACAAATAATTATTTGACAAGCATCTCATTTAGCTAACATATTATTTTTAAAGTAATAATTTGACAAAATACTCATTTTGCAAATTTTTTACTTTGCAAATTGTTTAAATGTTAAAGTAACGTTTTAAAAATATTCATTTGACAAATATTAGGTTTATAAAATGTTTTATTTTATAAAACCAGAGGAGATAAACAGTTACTTGATAAATCGGGCACATTGCCGAATCACATTTGATTCTACAATTTTCCAATAGGAGTTTATTTATTATGGTCACCCTAGATTTTTAAACCACAATCGAACTAAATTTTACAATTTGACAAGTCTTTATATGTATACTACTACTAGGCAGTTTATATATGCCAAATTTTAAAATTTGCCTGTGAAATATGTAAAATTAAATAATCGCTCGTTTTATTATTAGACTTCCATATGAACCTAGAACACTTTTAGTAAATTTCTAAGTTTTTTTTACATTTCTTAAGTAAATTTTGGAAAAAAAAAATTATTAGGCATTATTTAATAATTAAAGCAATTTAACCAAAACGTTTTGTCAAAACTTATTTTAGCAATCATTGTTTTGTAAATGAACATAGTTATAAAACGATTAGTTTGCTAATGTTTTGTTGTAATGACAGTTTGTCATTTGATAAGGTTGTCAAAGTAGTTGTTTAAATAATAAATAGTTTGTAAAATGAAAAGTTTATAAAGTAAAAATTTATCTAATGTTGTTTGTCAAATGATTGGTTTGTCATATTTTTTTTGTCGAATGATAGATACCCCAAAATTCTTCAAACATCAAATTTTTTGGTACATTACATGGTCAATCAGTTTTTTTCTTTGGTCTGCATTGCCAACATGACACACCACTCCCTCTACATTTACTCCATCATCCTTCAAACTTTTTACTGCTTTGTCCACATTTTCTTGTTTGCGACTACTAATGACTACTGATGCACCTTCATTTCCCAGACGTTTGGCAATGGCATAGCCAATACTGTAACAAAATTATACATTTTATTAACATATTTTGCCTTATGTTTTAAAGAGCATTTATAAATATGGGGATAAGCATTCATTCAAATTTATTTCTTAATTATTTTATTATAATCAAGTAATATCAATTAAGAACAAAAAGTTTTAATACTATTGGTGGCACAACTTAACATAAACTAAAATGATGGTAATTTGAGAAAAGGAACTAATGACAAAAAGTAAATGAATGGTGTAGGCCTGTAATAATATTTCTCCAAGGCGAAAAAGATAAGCATGAAATGAGACATAAAATGGGATTTGGAAGCAAAAAATTACATGAAGTATAGTATTTGCAGTCATATGTAATTAACAGTTTATTAAAAATGTATCGTTAATATGTACTAGTAACTTACCCTTCTGTTGATGCTGTAACTATAGCTACTTTTCCTGTTAATCTACTATGGGTAGATCTTGAACTCACTTTGTTCATAAATAACTGCATGGTGCGTAATTTACTTGGTTGAAACATCCTAATAGTGAGTGCCTATTAATTCACATAAGAAATCAGATAATACAATTTGTAAAGTGCAAAGTCCAAATAAAGTTACAAGTAAAATATTGAATAAAATTATTAACTGATTACACCGATTACTTAGAGGCACTTTAAATGTTAATATATGTCCATTTGCGTACTTTAGATTTATTTTAAATACTTTTGCTCATAAAACTAACTTTAAAATGAAATAAATAAAATAAAAAAACAAATAAAATTACAAAACATACCCAGCTGATTTGAATTTGACAATGACAGAGTTGT
Organism: Emmelina monodactyla; assembly: GCA_916618145.1. NCBI lineage: Eukaryota > Metazoa > Arthropoda > Insecta > Lepidoptera > Pterophoridae > Emmelina > Emmelina monodactyla. The sequence goes on from OU745309.1 coordinate 6,062,655, forward strand.
CATTTGTCATGACATAGACAGGCAACAGCAACTGTGCGTGCACAGAAAAAAAATCGCATAAATTCCATTAAGCTCCCTGTACCTTGTTCTAAGCCCATAAATTGAGAGCGGCAGCCCATTTCCGCTTCCGGTGTGACGTATATCCCCACTTTAAGCAACTTTTATCCAGCAGCAGGTAGGCGGGGGGTGGCAAGAGAAGCATGGCGATCGCTGCCACTCCGCCATTTTTGAATCATTGGCGTTCCATTTTCGGAGCGGTGTAGACGTACATAGCAAAAAGTCTAATAGCACTAGACTTTTTATTTTTTTCCGTTAATTTTTTTTTTAATTATACCGTTGTTTCATTTTGAAATTATAATGGAAAAAGTGAAATTGAAAAGAACCCCACGTGGTGAATCTGGATCTACTTCTTCGGATTCGCTAAGCAGCTCATCTTCGGAGAAACCCAGAAACCCCAGACGCAGGAAGCAACGCAAGGAATCTCGGCTAAGTAGACTTGAATCTAATTTTAAAAAACTGAATCGTAAAATTTCTTCTTTGCATGATTTATTGAGAAACCAGACCAATCGTAATTTTGAGAACGAATCGGTTTTATCGTTGCAACCGTCCAGTGATTTAGAAAAAAGTCTTTACCAAGATCTAAATAATTCGGATAAAGAGGTTGAGTTTAAAATGCAAACTACCCTCAAAAACGAAACTCTTAAAACCACAACTAATCACTTAGAATCCCTTAATAAACTTCAACATTTTGACTCTCCTGATTGGTCTCAAGTTAGATATCTAGATTCACAAAAACTTTATAATTCTGTGCCTGGTTTCGTTGATTTGGAAGTAAATGATGAAATAAAATCATTCGATCGTAACCGTTCCCTTACTATAACTGAGCGATCTCTCGCAGCTATAACGCATGGTTTAGTTATGCAAAGTGAGGCTTTAGAAAAAGGTTTTAGCGTTTTTATTGATTGGCTAACCGAAAATGGCGATATTACAATTAGTTCTGTTTGTGACAAGATCAATGAAATTTTTTCATCCGGTGAATACTCTAAGATATATTTGGATCTCTTGCAAATGGTTTGTGGCCGCAGGGCCGACCTTATACAACAACGGCGTGATGGTATTCTGTCGTTTGTTCGGGATAAAGGAATTAAAGAGACCTTAAGGAAAATTCCACCATCTGCAACATATTTATTTAACGATGTAAAATTTTCAGATCTCATTTCTAAGCAAGGAGGAATTTCGAAGGTATTTGCCAGTTCTTCTAATAGATCTCCTGCGCAAGGAGCATCTCATTCTAGACACCCTCTTGCGCAAAGAGAAAAGAATTATGGCGGTCAAAGATTTTCTTCGAACACTGCGCGCAGCGGTCTGCCACATAAGTTTGTAGCTAATACTTACGCTCCACCTGCGCAAGGCCGGAAGCGTAATGCAGATTATTCCTTTCGTGACAAATACGCAAATGCAAAACGTCCACGAGGAGGCCCTTCTGGACGACAAAATAAAAGACAGGATTGACTATCACCAGGAATTTCAAGCGGGGAAACTCAAACATCAGGTAAGTGCTTGGAGGAGATTGGGTGCTCCCCCTTACATATTAAAATTATTAAGAGGATATCGCATACCCTTTATCAAAAGGCCCCCTTTAGTTTTACCCACAAAAAAACTGGGTGTAATACAAAGAGCTCCAGAAACACCAAGTTATACTCGCGCTTCGTCCTCGAGATTAGTACCTGAAATATAACTTATTAGCAGTAATGTATACTTGTAGTATTGCGTTATGTGATACCACTCAGCACTTTTTTGAGATTTTAAATGAGTAAAATATGCTTTTTTTTTTTTTTTTTTTTTTAATGTAGGGTACCTCTTTATTTCTCCGTGGCTAGTTTGTTAGTTTGCTTCAGTTGCAATTTTGTGCTCGACCACTACAGTCGCTTCACTTATTCCGGGTCTCACTTCCCAAAATGCCAAAAAGAAAGAAGTCAACCAGTGTTGAAGACGATTTAGCAACATTACTTCACAAAGTTCGCAAACTTGAAGAAAAAATTAGGAACAATGGTTCCAGTACTTCTGAACAAGAATCGTCGGAAAGGAGATCCTCGTTTGACCTGGACAACAATCAAGGTATTTACTAACCTTTATTTCTTAACTCGAAAATATCGAGTAAATCGAAATATTGTGATAAAGATTTTACAAGTATAAAAAAAAAAAGATGCTTTTTCGTTATTATCTCATAGTTTAAGTAAAACAAAGAATTTTGGTTTAAGTACTTTAATTGTCATGGAAAAGCATGAAAGTCACATTCGGGATGTGCCAATGGGGCCTTACCACGTTGACTTAATTACAAAGGTCCTACATACTAGTACCTTTTAAACATAATTGACTCTTAAGGTGTGATTACACCAAAAACCAATACTTCTCGAGAAGTGTTAAAATGTTAACTACTAATAGGTACTACTTACCTAAAGTGAGACCAAGAGTTCAATTCAATCATATTGATTCAAAATTGAAATAATTTTACCAAACATGGGAAGTTTAATTTGTGCTTTAACAGCAAAGGTACCTACCTAGGTACATTTTATTAAAATATTTACTTTCAAAACACATATTCACTAGTTGTGTCATAAAAAGCACATTTTTTGTCAAAATAATAAAACTTACCCGAATTATTATCACAATTAAGTGGCAATCCCTTTGGATTTCAGCCATAACCGAGACTCCAGCCCAGGCTCTTGAAGTAGAAGACTGGCCATTAGAAACCGGCGCATATGTGGATGTGTTCGAAGAGATGCACCCCTTCCAACCAGAACTAGTCCCTCACGTGACTATGGAGACGGAACCACCGCTTCAGATAACCGTAGACACAGAACCATCTGTTGTCAACAAAACGCCTGGTACATCGACAGAACCACCAACTGTCAACGAAACTTCTAGTACATCGACAGACCACCAAGAGGACTCTCTTGGTACCGAAGTTCTGGAAATTTTGGGAGTCAATCCTTCAAGCTCAACAAAATTCTGTGCTGCAATCAGAGATGAGTTGGCAACTCGTCTTCAATACTGGGCCACGGAAGGTTTAAGTAAAGAGGCTCGTAAAGACTTACTCGATAAGTACCTTTTGCCATCTAATGCCTTGCAGTTAGGTGCTCCACAAGTAAATGCTGAAATTAAGGCTGCTATTGCGTCAAATGCAGCGACAAGAGATAAAGGCATCGAGACCAAACAAAGACAGATGGCCTCTGCTTTATCATGCCTCGCAGATGTGATTAACACACAAATAACGTCCAAAGATATAAATAATGCGCAGCTGCAAAAACTTATGGATGTAGCTCGGTTGCTTTGTGACCTACAACACGCAGACTCTGTGACTAGGAGAAATTTCATCCTAACCTCGGTAAAAAGGGATCTGAAGGATCATTTATCTAAGACTAAAATAGATACCAGCTTATTCGGAACTGACCTTCCCGAAACATTGAAGACAGCCAAAACTGTTAATAAGGTAGGATGCGATCTAAAAACTGACGCCTCCTCGTTCAAGGGTAGCTATCGAAGAGTACCTCCAAAGCTAACCGCTCCCAAGCATTTAAACCGGAGAGCTGCCCCGGCGCGCAGGCCACCGGGGGCACAGACATTGGTCCAATACCGCCAGCCTGCACCAGCATGGCCAGCAACATGGCCGCAACAGACGTTCATGCCACCACCACCACCGCCACCACTTCAGTCGCATCCACCCTTATTGAGACCGTCATCTCGTCAGGCGCAGGGCCGTCGACGTCAGAACTAAATACAGTTAAGTATGCAGGGCGTTTGTCACTATTTTATGAACCCTGGTCCCTTTTAACAGATGACCAAAATATTCTATCCTGGATAAAGGGCTACAAAATAAAATTTAATGCACCGGTCGTACAGACATCTCCCCCAAAACCTCAGTCTTATTCTAAGGTTGAGCGACTCCAATTCATTGAAGAGATACAAAAACTATTACATATCGGCGCTATCACAAAATGTAGTCCTTGCCAGGGACAATTTATATCAAGTACATTCCTTATTGCGAAACCAAATGGTAAAAAGAGATTCATACTCAATCTTAAAAAATTAAATGAGTTTATAGATACATCTCATTTTAAATTAGAAGACCTCCGTACTGCAGTTAATTTAGTATCTAAAAATTGTCATATGGCGACTTTAGATCTTAAAGACGCCTATTTTTTAATAAAAATCGACAAAAAATTCAGAAAGTATCTTAGATTTATGTTTGATAATCAACTGTTTGAATTTAACGTTTTACCATTCGGTCTCAATGTTGCACCATACATCTTCACAAAATTATTAAAACCTGTAATTAAGCTTTTAAGATCTGCTGGATTTTTATCAACTTTATATTTAGATGATTGGATTTTATTCGGACATTCTAAATCACAATGCCAAAATAACCTTAATATAACAAAACAAATATTAACATCTCTTGGTTTCCTTATCAATACTGATAAGAGTTCTCTCATACCTGCTAAGACCTGCCGTTTCTTAGGAGTCATCTTAAACTCTTCTGACATGATTATTTATTTGCCTATAGAGAAAAAAGTACGCATTAAGACTGAAGTAAATAAGTTTCTTAACATCAAAAGATGTAAAATACGGCAATTCGCACAATTAGTAGGGTTATTAGTCTCTTCCTGTCCTGCTGTAGATTACGGTTGGGCTTACACCAAAGAGTTAGAAAGGCAGAAGTTTTTTAACCTTAAAGATCATAATGACTATGACTTATATATGAACATTCCGGATTCCTTACATGAGGACTTGCTTTGGTGGCGTGATACATAAATAAATCTTTTAGCCGCATTAAAAATTCTAATTATCAAATTGAAATATTCTCTGACGCCTCAACAACTGGGTGGGGCGCGGCCTGCAATGGTGAGTCAACGGGGGGTCAATGGTCGATAGAAGAAAAACAACAACATATTAACTATCTTGAACTACTTGCTGCCTTTTTAGCTCTTAAATGTTTTGCAAATAATTTGCACGACTGTCAGATACTTTTACGCATTGATAATACTACAGCATTGTCGTACATTAATCGAATGGGCGGCGTTCAGTTCCCACATCTCACAAAAATATCTAGAAGTATCTGGAAGTGGTGTGAAGATAAAAATCTTTTCGTATATGCTTCATATATATCATCACGAGAAAATTCTGTAGCCGATGCTCAGTCGCGAAAGATTCACCCTGACATCGAATTAGAGCTATCGGCTTCAGCGTTTAGTAAACTTTCCCAGGAATTCGGACTACCCGTTGTAGATCTATTCGCGAGTAGACTTAACAATAAGTGCCAATACTACGTTTCATGGCAAAGAGACCCTGATGCTTGCGCGATAGATGCGTTTACTTTAAACTGGTCATCTATTTATTTCTATGCGTTCCCTCCATTTTCACTTGTCTTAAAAGTTTTAAGAAAGATAATACTGGATAAAGCACAGGGTATTGTAGTAGTACCTCTATGGTCAGTTCAACCTTGGTACCCCCTGTATAAATCGCTCCTTATATCAAAAGAGATAATCTTCACACCACATGACGATGCAATTACTTTCCATTCCAGTACACGTCTTCGGTCATCGCTTACCCTGGTTGCCGGAGTCTTATCCGGAGCGCGCTGTCAGGACGGTGTGTACCCCCAACTTCCCTCGACATTATGATGGCGTCGCTATCTGATAACTCGTTAAAACAATACGACGTCTGTCTTAAAAAATGGTGGAGGTTTTGCCAAACAAAATCATTAGACGTTTTTAATGTATCAGTTCCGTCAGTCATTTCATTTCTAACAGACAGGTATAATCAGGGTAGTCAATTTGGTTCTTTAAATTCATTTAGAGCTGCCATAGGACTCTTGTTAGGACCTTCCTTTAGTAAAGATGACAGGATACAGAGATTTTTTAAAGGAGTATTCCGCCTTCGTCCCCCTAGGCCCAAGTATAATACAACATGGGACGTTAACGTTGTACTTTCCTACTTGGACACATTATACCCCTTAGAATCTCTTACATTACAACAGTTGTCTTTTAAAACACTTACTTTACTCGCCCTTACGACTGCTCACCGTGTACAAACTATGTCTATGATAGATATACATAATATTGAAGTAACGACTGACCGCATTGTAATTAAAATCCCTGATATCATTAAAACCTCTCGGCCAGGCAATAACCAACCTATTCTCTTTTTACCGTTTTTCTCCGAGAAACTTACCATTTGCCCGGCATCTACTCTAGTCTATTATCTTACCAAGACAAGACCAATCCGTCAAACAGATAGACTGTTCATCGCAATCAAACAACCATACGCGGCTGTCGGTAGTCAAACTTTAAGCCGCTGGCTCAAAAACACTCTGAGATTAAGCGGGGTAGATGTAAACATTTTTAGTGCACACAGCACGAGGCATGCAGCCACGTCACATGCACGCACTCTCGGAGTGTCCGTCGATACAATCCGCAAAACTGCGGGTTGGAGCGGTAGCTCCACCACATTTGCAAAATTTTACGATAGGCCAATTATTAATAATAATAATAGCGAATTAGTAGCAAAAGCTGTGATTAATACAGAAATTATTAACAGTGATGAAAAAGAAGTTTCTTAGATTGTTTTTATTTAATTTTGAAATAATGTCAATTAAAATTATTATTCTTATAGTAAAGCTATGATTGATGCAGTAAGAGCAGTCTTAATGTCTGAGATTGTAATTTTTTGTGAATCTTAATATTTTTATTGATTAAAAATATATATATTTATTTTTTATATTGAATAAAAACGTAATTTATAAGCTAATTGCAAAATAATTGTTTTATTACATAGATATATTATATTTCCTTTGTAACTCTCAAACTCTACAAGTATACATTACTGCTAATAAGTTCTATTTCAGGTACTAATCTCGAGGACGAAGCGCGAGTATAATTAGTGATTAAACGAACTTACCTGGAAGTGAAGTTCTATCATAATTATACGAAGCGCTTCGTCCGAAGAGATTAGTACCGTATTCCCACCCACCCATGAAACCCTGGTTATTTACAAAGGAAATATACATTTAAGAAAGAACTCCTAACTAACTGAAGCAAACTAACAAACTAGCCACGGAGAAATAAAGAGGTACCCTACATTAAAAAAAAAAAAAAAAAAGCATATTTTACTCATTTAAAATCTCAAAAAAGTGCTGAGTGGTATCACATAACGCAATACTACAAGTATACATTACTGCTAATAAGTTCTATTTCAGGTACTAATCTCTTCGGACGAAGCGCTTCGTATAATTATGATAGAACTTCACTTCCAGGTAAGTTCGTTTAATCACTAATTATGTTTCCCAAATATTTCTAGTCACCAAAAAAGGCCAAAACAAATTTCGCCCCGTTTTCAATTTAAAGCTATTGAACCGATACATTCGAGTCACCAAGTTTCGATTAATAAATATGTACAGGGTACCCGATTTCCTCCAACCACAAGATTGGCTAGCAAAGGTAGACCTTTCAAATGCCTACTTTCATCTACCAATACACCCCGCTCATCAACGATTTCTACGTCTAATATATCAAAACCAGGTTTGGCAGATGACCTGCCTTCCTTTCGGTTTGGCAACTGCACCGAAAGTTTTTGCCAGCGTTACAAATTGGATCGCGCAGATCCTTCGCAAAGTTGGTATACGCGTCATAGTATATTTGGACGATTTTCTCATCGCAGCTCAATCCAGAGAAACTTTGGCGAGGCACACCAGTTTAGTCATACGAACCTTACAGACACTGGGTTGGACAATAAATTTCTCAAAATCTATTCTAACTCCTCAAAAGTCCTTAGAATATCTAGGCATAGTATGGGATCCATGGCAGAATACGAAAAGGCTGCCACAAGACAAACAAAATACTCTCAAACGCAAAACTTTAAAAATGCTAAATCAAAGACAAACTACACTCAAAGAGGTTCAGAGTCTTTTAGGAACGTGGAACTTCGCAAGTTTCATAATTCCAAGAGGACGTTTAAACTCACGTTTACTCCTACTATTCAGCCACACACTACTGAGAATGAATCCTTTAAAATTTGTCGAAATACCTCCGCAGATTTACTTCGAACTCCAGTGGTGGACCGAAAATTACAAAAACCACTCATCTTTAAATATTGCCCCGCCGATGTTCTTTCTGTCCACAGATTCCTCCCAGCAAGGTTGGGGAGCTCAGATCAACCAACTTTATTTTTCGGGCAAATGGACACGGAAGGAACAAAGCCTGAACAGCAATGTTCTGGAAATGTTGGCGATTCTCCGAATAGTTCGACTGAAAGGTCACGTAATGCAAAATTCCAGCCTCCTGATACAGAGCGACAACCGGTCTGTAGTAGCCTATCTACGCAACGAAGGCGGTACTCATTCCCTTTCCTTACTAAACCTAACTTATTTTGTCTTAAACCTGTTAGATCATTATCATATTCAGGTGAGTGTTTTCCATATACCAGGAAGATACAACTACATAGCCGATCTTCTGTCTCGTGCCTCGATACCGACAGAGTGGCACCTTTTAGAGCCTCTCACATCCAACATTTTTCAGATGTGGGGTGTTCCCCAAGTAGATTTATTTGCATCCAAAACAGCCCATGTCGTAAATCATTACGTGAGTTTGGATCCAACAGACGCAAACGCTGTGTTTCACAACGCGTTCAGCCGACAGTGGCACTTTCAGCTAGCATGGGTTTTCCCACCACCATGTTTAATTCCGAAGGTCCTGAGTCACCTCAACCAAGCCAGTGGAATTTACCTAATGATTGTTCCAGATTGGGAAAAGGTGTTTTGGAGACCAGATTTACAGTCCAGAGCTCTAGCTGCACCGCTACAAATTCACAACTTGGAAAAGGTGCTTGTGGATACGAGGACAAAGCTGCCGCCCCCTCAAACAAAACAACTGAATTTGCAAATATGGAAGATACGTGGTGGACTTCCATGTTAAAGTCGTGGAATAAAGAGCAAATTCAATTACTAACTAAGAGCTGGAGATCTTCTACGCTAAACACTTACAAACCAGCTTGGTTGAGATGGGTGAGTTGGTGTGGAGAAAATAAGTTAAGTATATCGAATCCTTCTCCAGAAGATGTGGGGCGGTTTTTAACGGATCTCCATTTAAAGCATAAACTCTCCTATAGTACAATTGCTTTACATAAATCTGTTATTTCAACCTTTTGCAAACCTGTTTCCGATCGTCCTTTGAGTTCACATGTTATTATCAGACAAACATTAAAAGGTATTGCTTTACAAAGACCTGTTAAACATAAGAATCCTGTTTGGGACGTACAACGTTTATTTGAATTTCTATTAACAATCATCCACCTAAACTTACACTATACGAAGTTTCAAAACGAACTGCAATTTTACTATTATGTTGTTCTGGGCGTCGGGTTCACGATCTTACTCTTTTAAAGGTTAATGACAAGAGTTGTGTTTTTGATAAGGACACTATTTTATTCTGGCCTGATTTCGGTTCTAAAACGGATACATCATCCTATCGCCAATCAGGCTGGCGCCTTCTCAAATGCCATTTCAGCAATAACGTAGATCCTGTTTATTGGATTAAAAAATTAATTGAAATTTCTAGTTCCCGAAGAGGTAATATAGATTCCTTGTTTATAAGTACCTGTGGCATTCCTAAACCTGCCACTAAATCAATAATTGGAGGTTGGATAAAACATGCGCTTAGAGAAGCAGGTATTGATAGTAGTCCTGGAAGTGTCCGATCAGCTGTTGCATCTGCAAGCTGGATTGACAATACACCTATTGATCAAATTTTAGAGCGTGGAAATTGGAAATCCTCTAATACATTTCACAAATATTATAAGAAGGAAATAGTAAATCCTGTCTCAAAAAATGTGTTACTATCAGACTTTTTTGAACCTATTTAATTATTTTTGTTAAATCCTACTTATTTTAATTATTGTGTTATTATATTTTTTCTTAAATTTTTTAAATATGAATTAACCATGATGTACCTACCTAATTCATTTAATTCTGCAGTAAAATAATGATTATATATATCACATTGGCGTTTTTAATTCCAGCAGCCGATAACAAACACGTCTCAATTTATGGGCTTAGAACAAGGTACAGGGAGCTTAATATGGCAATTTTACCTAAAAATAAAATTGTTATTAAGCATACTTACCTTGTTCTAAGCCCAGGTAAATATCTGTCTGCTGTTGCGACTACTTATTTATATTAATATTCGTGACAAAGTAAGTACTAGTTTATTTTATAAAGGTCCTTCAAGCGTGATCTTTTCCATATAACCAGCTCCACGCTTTTTATGCGTAATTACCCATAAATTGATTCCAATGATTCAAAAATGGCGGAGTGGCAGCGATCGCCATGCTTCTCTTGCCACCCCCCGCCTACCTGCTGCTGGATAAAAGTTGCTTAAAGTGGGGATATACGTCACACCGGAAGCGGAAATGGGCTGCCGCTCTCAATTTATGGGCTTAGAATTGCCATATTTTATGTTATGTTTCTTGATTGGATTGGACTCCATCCATAGATCGGTGGACATGACATTTGCTTTAATGTCAAACAAAATGTCATTGTCAAATCATAACCTATTCTAATGGAAATAAAAATAAATAAAAATCATTATAATTCTAAATCTCTAATTCATATTTTAATTCAAACATTCCACATATTCATGAAAGTGTCTAAAAATTCCTTCTTTCATGGCTAGAAAATGTTGTCTTTCTCCTCAAGATCGAAAGAATAAATATAGCAAAGAGGAACTCGATTTTACCAAACTATGGTAAAATTATGAATGAATATGGCTGTATTTTGTCGAAGATTATATTTCAAGTATTTGAAGTGCCTAATTGTTACGGTGGTTGCAGCATTTTTCATTCAAATTTCAATTGCTGTATTTTTTTTCCCATCTGATAATGATATCCTGCTCAAAAAAGGAACACTTGATCCTATAGCTCGGTCCCAAGATGATATTTCAGCAAAAAATTTGGGACAAGGACTAATTGATGATGAAGATTATGGGAAAAAAGATAAAGCTAATGTTAAAGCAAGCACTAAACTTAGAACTGAAGAATTGGATTTTACACCTGCATGTGAAATAACTAGCAGAGAAGCTATTTCAGCTATTCATAGAGCCAAAACACAAATATGTAAACAAGAATTGGTAAATAAAACATGCCTAATACAAAAGGACAAATTTTATCCAAAAGAACTCCCAAATTATTGTTTATCTAACACCAATCACTATGGCAAATATCTAGGATGTTATATAGATGAAAAAAAGAGAAGGCTTCTTTCTAATTTTTATGGTAACTATGCCAACACAAATTCCCCAGAAACTTGCTTAGATATTTGTGTACAAGCTGGTCTTCCTTATGCAGGTGTACAATATGCGTAAGTTTTTCTGCTTCACTTTTATATATATTTTATGTAACTAACTAAATCTAATAACAAAGATGTTAAATATTTTATAGATCTGAGTGTTTTTGTGGAGATATGCATCCTGCTGAAACTTCGAAAATCTCTGATGAATCCTGTGATATGAAATGCCCAGCAGAAGCAACCAAAACATGTGGAGGATATTTCACTATGAACATTTATGAAACAGGAATTAAAAGTATGTTTCATTCTATTTTTTTGCAGATTTACTTGAACTAGGTTCTCTACCAGCAGATTTTACTGTACCTATATTACTAAATTTGGCTTATTTAGGCACTTTAACCAGTTAATTTTAGAAAAAAAAACTTATTTTGTCATTTTATTTTAAAAGTATCATTATCATGTCACATCTGTTCTATAGTTCCTGGGGCTACTGAACACAGGTAATTGAAAATTTTGATTATTGGAATACAATAATTATTCTTGAGCGTAAAAGATCTTTTTAAAGTTTCAACCCAAAAGATAAAAATGGAACCCTATTACTAAGACTTTGTTAGTTCACCTGTCTGTCATACTCATGAACTGCTAGACCATTAAAAATTTGGCAGCAAATATATCTGTTGCTTTTATAGACACACATACTACTAAACTAAATAAAACAAAAGTTTAAAGCTATTTTGAAATTGACCATAACATAAATTAGTTAACGCCTGAAATATTCACAGAATATAAAGTTATAATTTTTTAAGTAAGTAATATAAATTATCTTTAAAATGTAAAATTAAAATATTATCAAATAAATATTTAAAGAGTGCTTCCATACACTATTTTTTGACGTTATTTATAGATGTCTAGTAAATATTGCTATCTAGAGTCAATTTAAGATTTTAGAGTCATCTATTCCAATTCAAATCCTGCCATTTTCAATTTAAATTTTAATTTAAGCATTTAACTTAATTAGCGCGTATTATTGTTATAATCTGTGTTGCAAAGTACCTTTTCCAAAACAAAAAAACTTTTAAATAAACCACCCGTTTTTGCGTGATTGAGTAACAAAAATCCAAAAAACATTTATAATAAATATTAATAGAATGGTACTGACTCGCACTTGGCTAGGTTTTCCATAGATAGGAACATTATGAAAAAAACCCAGTCTGCATCTTAAAAAGTACTTTCTTTATTTCCATAGCAACCCAAAATATATTTTAATTATAATCTGATATTTTTCAGAATTTTCACCTCTGTTACCTAAAACAGCAAATGAAGAAATTGATCCAGTTCGGATAGTGTTTCTTTTAACACTCAATGGAAGAGCGCTCCGCCAAGTGCACAGACTTATTAATATTCTTTACAAAAGCAATCATTACTTTTACATTCACGTGGATAGTGTAAGTTATATTCTAGTTGCAAAAAATATGACAAGCTTTCAATGTTAAATTCAATAATATACCTACATAATTCATTCATGCCAACTAAATGGATTTCTTTAATTGCAGAGACAAGACTACATGTTTCGAAACCTTTTACCCTTGGAACAGAAATTTCCAAACATTAAACTTGCAACTAAACGGTTTTCTACAATATGGGGAGGTGCAACCCTCCTTCAAATGCTCCTATCATCTATGCACGACTTATTTAAACTTAACTGGCAGTGGGATTATGTAATAAACCTAAGTGAAAGTGATTTTCCAATCAAATCTGTAGAGGCCCTCGAACAGTTCCTTTCTGCAAATAAAGATTCCAATTTCGTGAAGTCGCATGGTCGAGAAGTTCAAAGATTTATAAAGAAACAAGGCCTGGACAAAACATTTATAGAATGTGACACGCATATGTGGAGGGTAGGCGACAGGAAGTTGCCGCGAGGGATCGTACTAGATGGAGGCAGTGACTGGATCGCACTCTCCTCCAAATTTGTTCAATATGTCATCGAAAAACAAGATGAGCTACTTAAAGGTCTGGACGTTATTTTTCAACATACCCTTCTACCAGCAGAATCTTATTTTCATACAGTCCTGAGAAATTCAAAATTCTGCAACACCTATGTTGATAACAACTTGCATGCAACCAATTGGAAACGAAAACTTGGTTGCAAATGTCAATACAAGCACGTAGTGGATTGGTGTGGGTGTTCTCCAAATGATTTTAAGACGGAAGACTGGCCAAGAATTCAGAGCACACAAGGTAGACAATTGTTCTTCGCTAGAAAATTTGAACCAATCGTCAATCAAGAAATACTTACAAGAATAGAAGAATATATCGGATTAGACGACCATTATTTAATCAACAATTTAGAAGCTTACTGGCAGAGCATTTACGATGTAAATGATTTGACTGCCTCTTCAGATGATGTTTTAGTAACTCACGCAGGAACGATCGTTCGGCACAACGCGAAAATTCTAATGGAAGAAGATTGTGTGATCGAACCAGGAGAAATATTAGAAATTAATTCATATCATTATGCTGATACATACAAAGGAAATTTAATTTTGCACAAAGCTATGCACAATGGCGAAGAAGTTACCATTGAAACATGGTATAAACCAAAAAAGACATTAGAATTAAACTTTGATAATCAAAATGCTTACAATGTAAAAGTTTTTAAAGTAAGCTCTGATTATGATCAAAAGGAAACGATGTTTAGAAATTTAGCTAGTATTTTAGGCCCAATTTCAGAACCCACTTTGTTATATAAATTTTCTCCACTAGAAAATAATGTTGATAATTTGACTATAGTCTGGTTGGATCCAGCTGGTAGTGTGGCTGAAGTAAGCGTCATCCAAGTTTACGAAAGTAATCTAACAAACTTTGTGAAGCCACCACTAAAAACACCTCTTTTACCAGGAATATGGAAAGTGGGTTTGTTTGAATCCTCAAATTTAATTGCAGTTACAAAATTCTTAATTACTCCTCTAGAATACTTTTTAGGTAAAAAATTATCAAACCAAGAGGCCAGTATAATTCACAGTGGTTCTCAAAGTTCATACAAAAATGTTTCCAATTTATTTTCAAATAGTTTCATACCTAGCAAAAAAGATACTCTACTGCTAAAAAAAGTATCCTCAGCAAATGAGAAAAGATTGAACAAAGATTTGACTGAGTGGATTGATAGTCTTAGTTTTAATTTTTATAATATTTTGAGTTCTTGTGTAAATTCGCCATCTACAAAAAAATTGAAACAAAGTATAGTATGTGGCAAGCACAAGTTCGAATACTGTAGTTCTATTGAATGGAGTTCTTTGTCACCTGATCCAAAAGGTACAATAGGAAACTTGAACAAAATAACGGGCAAATTAGACAGAGTATGACAGTAGTTTATTTTTAGTTAAGAGCTCATTTTACCAATGTTCATAATAAGAAAAGTATGCCTGGTTTTATTCCTTTGTAGCATGGTTTTTAGTCATAAACTTTAATAAGCATAATATATAATGAAAACCGGATTGTTATAATAGTTTTGAACAAACGTCAGTCCGAACTAAGTTTAATCACGCCAGTACCTATATTTTATGCCCGGGATACACGAGGCAGTTTCAAAGAGAACTAGCTTGCTATCCTAGCTTGAAAAACTAGCCTCGTGTATCCCGGGCATTATAGATTATCTCAATCTGTTTACATAATTTATACTAGCTCAACTTGTTTGTTATCTTAGTTTGTAAGCGATGAAGTGACTACCTTTTATTTAGTAGTTTTTACCTTTGTTCCTATATTTTAAGTATCTATAATATTGTCACTAGCATTGTAAGTTGTAATCATATTGCATATGTAGGTAATCTTTTTTTCAAATCCCAATATAACGGGTGTAAACAGAGCATTTTCGAAGCCTGAAACCATGTATTCTTGAGCAAATATGGTTAATTAAATTTACTAATGGAATACTTATCCAGAAAACTCAATCTGCAATGTCCGCCGTTGGAGGTCAAAGCTCACACATCAGCTTATAGTTCAGGCGCGATGATGATTTATTATTTCGAATTAAATTGTTTTCAAATGAATTAAAAACAAATTAATTTGAAATAATCCAGAAATCTAATAGCTTAAATGCAATTAGTGAAAAAATAAATGACAAACAATTCCTTTCTTTTGGTCTAAACGTAACGAGTAGGTACCTACTCCGATAATGCCCGGTTTTCGTTTTCGGGATCTGTCTTTTTACACCCTGTATGTGACATCATTAAACCTTTATATATTCTTTTTACAGAGATTAACTTCTTTACAAATGTATTTTTCTAATCAATAAATCCCCACCTTTTGAATCAGTGTATTTCTAAGGGACCTTTAGCCTACTAGGTAGGGTACTTACCTATCATATAATCTTCCTCTTATTCTTACGATCTTAAAAACGACAACTGGTAGAGGCTTGAATTATTTACAAAAAAATAGTACTATACCTATTATTTTTAAAATTAAATAACGAAATTACAATAAATATTTATGTTTAAATATAATTATTATTGGGAAGTCTTGTTCAAATTTGGCTTTTAAACATTAGAAAAAAAAGGAAAAATAATAATACAACGAGTAACTTCATTTATTTATTAATAAGTTATGTCATATAATTTACATTTTCATTTGTATTAGTTGTTGCGTCGCTAATTTCATTAATCCATAAAAATCTTCATGAATATGAGCCCTCCAATATTTGCATCTACCCCAAACTATAGCAGTATAATTAGGAGAGGAAATTCCTTGAAATATTCGTGCTATACTTCTTCCTGTGAAAGTACAATCTTTGTAAGTAATAATTAAGTTTCGAATGTCGGATATAGCCACGTCCACGTTTATTGGACGTTCCTGTAGTTGCATTTCAGACGAAATATTATTATCTCTATTGAAATAGTGCCTAATAACATCTTTCAATTCGTCAGATTTTACTTTTATAAAGTCGTCGGATAATTCTTTGTTTTCCACCGAATAATTTCCGATTTTACTAAAGGTGTTATGACACTCTTCTAATTGATACAGCGACGCTTTCTCTTGGGACATCACTAAGCCATGTAAATCATCTAACACCCCGTCCAACTCCGTTGGAGACAAATCGCCTGCTGCTTTTATCCTAAAACCTAAAGTATTGAACTCCACTTTTAAAAAAGATCTCTTTGACATTCCACCTTCTGATATCCATTCTAAGTTTTTCAAATGATACTTCGTCATGCCGCTTTCCCATCCTATTGCAGCTGCAACTTCTATAACATTGAATTCTATAACACTTTGTTTTGTTACTTCAGGATTTTTTTTACTTTCAATGAGATAAGCCATTGCAAGGGGAGCACACGTTTTAGTTGCTTCTAGAATTTTCTGAGGACCCCCGTAAGACGAAATTTTACACATGATATAAGCGTTATTTAACACTTTAATATACTGCTTTGGATGTAATTCAATATAGCATAATAAAGTTGCAAGATTTTCAGAGGGCAAGTCCAATTGTTCAACAGTGCTATCTATTGGAATCCCAACTTCATGTCCTCTGCATCTCGAAACATTTTTGTTATTCGCAGGGTTTAGTTTTCCACAATCACAAGGTATAAAAACTTGTTGAAGTAGTTTTCTGATAATTGGTCTATCTATGCTATTAGTATAAATATGCTTCAGAAGCTCATTTTTGTCACTATTACCACTGCTCATAAATACATGACAAAATGCTGGTTTACCATCTCTTCCAGCCCTGCCAACTTCTTGGACATAAGACTTAAAACTGCTGGGCATATTGTAGTGAATAATACATCTAATATCCGATTTATTAATACCCATTCCAAATGCTACTGTTGCCACTATGATCCTCAATGTGCCATCCATAAAATTCTTTTGAATCTTCTTTCTTTGTGAACCAGACATACCAGCATGATAGGTTTCAGCAATGTAGGACATTCTTTTTCTTTTCTTATTTTCTTTCTCCATACTTATTTTGCCAGTTTCTTGAAGGCAAGATCTCAGTATTGCTGCTACTCTTACACACTCATCTCTTCTGATGCAGTAAACTATAATTGAGTTAAAGGAACTTATCTTTTCTGTTCTTAAATATGAAACTAATGCTCTATCTTTGTCTTTTTCAAAAGATGCAGATAAAAATAGGTTGTCTGGTAAGGTTGGGTTTGTTATAACGCCTTCAAGCCCATCAGGAATGTCAATATGGCTTATAACACTTTTAATTGTAGTTTGACTTGCTGTAGCAGTCAGACCCAGAATACATTTTACATTTAATTTTTCTCGTAAAACGCGGCAAATCATTAAATAACTTGGTCTAAAATTATGACTCCATTGAGAGACACAATGGACTTCATCTATACAAGCAAAGGCAATGGGTGGCAAAGATTTAAATAATCCACAGAATCCATTGGAACCATCACCTGATATTAAAGCCTCAGGAGATATCAGTAAAATACTTATTTCACCATCTTTTAAACATTGAATAATCTTGCGCCGTTGAGTTGGTGGTTGATTAGTATGTAAACAACCTGCTTTTAAAAATTCTGGCATATTCAGAACTTGATCTTCCATAAGTGATACTAAAGGAGAAATAACAAGAGTAATGCATTTATAGTGTTTACTATAAATATATGCTGGCAGTTGATAACAAAGTGATTTTCCTCCTCCTGTAGATAATATTAAAAGTGTTGACATACCGCTAAGAATACGTTTAACTGCCTGTTCTTGTCCTGATCTGAACCCTGTATGTCCAAACAGTGCAAGAGCTTCCTTTAGTTCTTCAGATGCTGCTTGCTTATAATCTGAATAAATTGGCTTAATATCAGTACAATAATCATTTGGATTGTCACCAAGCAGTTTTAAAAATGAATCTGGTATTTGGCTGCATTGAAAAGCAGTTTGGCTTAATTCTTCCGTTAGGGACACAGTTTTAGTTTCTTGGGACACAATATTTTGCATATCCTCCAATGTAGGTAAGTCATTTTCATCATATGATTCTAAGGGTAACAAATGGTCACCTTTATGTGCTGTACAATATCTGGCCATGTGCCCAGACTCACCACATTTGAAACAAGAAAGTTTTCCATTTTCAGGATGTTCCATTCCAGCATGTAATGCTTTTTTATCTCTCCATTGTTTCTTTTTGTAGGTTGAAAACTTTATGTTCTTTCTACCCCTAACAAATACTTTTTTCTCAATGTTGATTTTTACAAAGTTTTCATTTAAAGTTCCATTTTTTATTTTAAGTTCTAATTTGGCTGAGTTTGAATCTGATGCCATTGATGAATCACTTTTATGAGCTAAGCAAGTAGAATCAATAGTTTTTAAAATACTGTCAACATCTTTGTGTCTTGGTGCTATATTTTCTTCTAAAGCAAAAGGTACATATTCTTTTATATCTGGTGGGTGGACAATCACATCATCAGATGCTAGTATGTTCCCTTCACTTGTCTTCGTACATTTTGTTTTGGATTTGGGTTTTGCCTGTCTTTTAGAGTCACTTTTTCGCCCAGATTTTATTGTAATAGGGTCAATTTCTTCATGTCTTGAATTGACTTCTTCACATTCAGTTATATTAGGGGTAAGTTTGATTTTTTTAAGTGCAGGTTTTAATTTGATCATAGTATCATTTTCACCTTCAGAGCCACTATTTTCTACATAATCACATAGCTCCACATCACTGTTATCATGGTTTATTTTAATATTAGTCAATCCAAAACTATTTGTTTTAGTATCAATAGTTTCTATGTTTTTATTACTTGTCTCTAGTTCTGAAACTCTATTAAGCCAGCCTTGGTTGATTTGGCGAATTGGAGTAGAATTAACTAACCTGTTTTTAAGAATGGTATTATCTAACTCCATTAATTGGGTATTAAGTTGATTACAATGTGTAGGTTTTTCTGTCTGAGAACAATATGATGATGATGGAATTAAATTACTCTCTGAAGACAGACCTTTACAGTTTTCACTTCCATCAAAAGATGAACTTAAAGTGCTGATGTTACATTCAGATGTCTGTGAAAATGAGCTAGACGAAATTGACTTTCGTGGATTTCTTATAGAAAAAGTTTTGTTTCTGAATAACTTTTTTGAAAGATTTTCACTAAATATTGGCTGAGATAAACTAGTTCGAGCATCAACTCTTTTTTCGGTTTGCACTTGAAGCATTTTCTCAAGTTGTTGACTACTGGGTAAGTCTGGAATGGGCGGTTCTTGAGAAATTGGGGAACTCACCGGATCAGGCACTTCAAAATTAAAATCTTGTGAGTAATCAAACGGGTCATCAATGATGTCTCCTACAGTAAATGAGCTCTCAAGTGCTGCACTTTTTAGCTGAAAGTATTTCTTGTAAGCATATTTAATCTTCGCAGGGGCTTCTTTGATATCAAATCTTGAAGGTGTTCGTGAATGTTTGGCTTTGAAGTCTTTTTCCCACGCTTTTACAATAAGTTTGCATTTAATATACGCTTTATCTTTTTTGATAGCTTCAATGACATCCATTTTAAATTAAATTAAGCGGTATTTTATTTATAATAATATTGGCGGGATTACAGGAATAAATTAAAACTGTTTATTTACAAAACGTGACATTGACAAATAGATGACAGTGAATAGTGATAAGGCCATTGAAAAAGTATCGATATTTATAATTCGATGCACCGATATTCTAAGCCCAATATCGGTCGGTCGTATTATATTAATTTAATGATATTCATATAAAGTAATTAAGCTAGTCATTCTAAGAGCTTTCTTTATCTGTCTTTTGGTTAAATCCAATATTACCACATAAAACTAGTGATAATACCATAGACTTAGGATGCGTTTTAAAATACGCTTATTCGATCAGATTTATCGATAAATCAATTAAAAAAGCCAATACCGAAAACAGTTGGTTTATCCAAAACTGTAAAAGATGTGAATTCCAATTTTTTTTGTATTGTTTTCGCAAGCGACTTCTATGGTCTGTGAACTTATCTCAATCTCGTCATCTTGATGATCAGAATCTTACCATAAAAGATAACAGCCAAAAATATTTTTTAAAACATTTTTACTACATAGATAATGAGTGAGATTTTATTTGAAACGGCTGGACCTATTCTGAGAGAACTTGCACTGGCAGGTGGCTGATTTAATGAGGAATAGAAGCCTACTTTTTATACAGCTAGTTTTTCAATAAATTTTATCACAGGTGTTTGTAAATAAAACTAAGAGGTAGTTATACGTAACTAGTGACCCGCCCACGCTTCGCAATGATGAAATTTTGCGCGACTTGTTTTTCAGCTATCTTAAAATAACTTTAACTAAATTTTATTTATAAATTTAAATGAAAAAAATGTCTAAAAGATAGCGAAAACCGCATTGAAATCCGTTAAGTCGTTAAGGAGGAGTTAGCGGACAACACACAATTAGCGACTTGGATTGATACTATGTAATAATAATAATAATAATGAAGAGGCGCACCTCCCGTGCCCCGCACCGAATACTGATCGGGATCGGCGGAAACACCAATCTTTAATTAATTTGTGCGTCGAAAAAGAAAACGGCACTGTTAGACCTACATGACCATTGTCGTTTTTTTGTGCTGCTTCTCTTTATCAATTTTATTTCTTACTAGTGGCCGCTCGCGACTCCGTTCGCGTGGAAGTCGTTTTCCCGTGGGAACGACAAGTTTTCCCGCGGTAAAATATGTTATTCTGCTGATGTATAACCTATATTACTGTAAAGTTTCATCCAAATCCGTCCAGTAGTTTTTACGTGAAAGAGTATCAAACATCCATCTATACATACGTACATACATACTCACCAACTTTTATGTTTATAATATTAGTAGGATTACTAAACATACTCAACTCAACTTAACAATAAATTATACCTACATTGAAATTTTCTTTATGGACAACCTTTTAATTTATTAAATAAAAATATAGACAATCAACAAATTATCTCATTATTTAACAGAACTTTGTTAATAATAAAATTATATTTATTTAAATTATATACAGTAAAATTAAAACGAATAAACGTAAGTTTTTTTTGGGATTTCTTAATTAGGTGTTTCTGCAATGGCAACACACCTTACCGAACCAGTAACATACTTCGAGTCGCTCAAATAAAATACATGTTGAATAACTGTAAAATAATTTAACTTGGACTATGAACTTTAAGTCTAATGAAACTAAAAATGATGCGATTCTTTTTCAAACATTTCCGTTGCATTAGCTCAGATAAATTAAAGTTCTGACTGCTGTTAAAGTAATACAGTGATTAGTACATACTAACAGAACTTTGTTTGTAGGCAAGTCCCAAAAATGAAGGTATATCAAACATTTTAATTTATAAAATAATATCTACATGATTGAAAAAAAAAACGTATGTCAACAACAATATATTCAATAAATAAAATTATTAAGTATATTTTAGCTAGCGTTAGTAAAGTATTAGTGGGATATAATACAACATGTTAACGAAATAAAAAGTAGTAAAGAGGTCCCTAGATGATCGTCATTTGAAAGTTGATAATAATCATGGAATATGCATGCATATTTCTGCACAGGTATGTATTCCGCTAGTTATTGTTAAGACTAGGAATTTTACAGATTTACCGATGTCTACATAAATCAATAGTCAGCTGGTCCTCAGAAGAATAACTTAAGCATAGTGAGAACCCCAAAAATGTAGGTAGGTACTAAAGCTGAAAGATGGTTAGAAACATTGATATATTACTCTCTAGATACCAAGTCCGACACTCAAAAGCGGCGCAAAAAATAAGCTACCAAATCCAATTTATACGTACATCCTACGTTAGTGTCATTTGGTCCGTCAAGCAGAGAGGTTCTCTAGGAAAAAAGACAACAATGCCTAAATGCGCGTTCAAAGGTTGCCGTAATAGTTCAAGAAACATTACCAATATCCCTGACTTATAGTTATTTCGGTTAGTTTAAGCATTTAATAATGATTTTGTAGTAAAATACTAGAAAACATTACATTAGTTTTCGAATAGAAAAAATGTTTTGAAATGTTCTGGTGCTGCCAACTTCTTTTGTAGGAAAAAAATAAAATTTTGCTGTTTTTTTAAGCACGTAAAATAATTATAATTATATATTTTTTTAAAAGCGGAATTTTGACATCTTCTTCATTATGCCTAGTTTAACAGTATTTTTAACGAAACTAATAAATAAATATCCAAACATAAATTTCCACATTTGTAATATTAGTATGAAATAATATTAGTAGGACGTGGCAAAGTGTTAAGGCCACGTAAGTACTGCACTTAAAAAGTTTTATTAAACTATCGCATTTTTGACGCTTGCCTCTGTATGTTAGTGTATTAATTACTAGAAAAAAATGTTTAATTTAATATTTTTTTATTCTTGATAAATAAAATTTGCATAGGTAACTTGTGAAATTTAATTTTATAACTTGGTATCCCTTTGACGTACACATGCACAATTTTGAATAGTGTTATACGCGCGTCACGCACACATTCATAAAAATTTGCGCCGCTTTTGAAGTGTCGTTTTGGATGCAACACTCCATCTAGAGAGTAATATATCAATGGTTAGAAATTTGTCTACTGTTTTTCTGTGAGATGTCCAGTATTTTTAATTGCTATTTTGTGTTTTAGTTTAGTCTGAGCGGTTATTATTATACATCAATGTTTTGGCGATATTTTTTAAAGTCAACGTCATAACGATCTCATTGTAAGCCAAAAACAAACTTTTTACAGTGCCTACCAATTGAAAAAAAGAATAAACGATTTACGATGACTATCTCTATTTACTACACAATAAACACTTTCAGAGCAAAGTCTTCATATTATAGTGATTTTAACACTCTCCTATGCTTTAGTTATTACTCAGAGTCTGACAGCCATATCGTCTAGCTACCGCTTAATACAGTTTAATATAATAAGAAACCTATTATAACGTTAAATAAAATAAAATATATAAATCAAAACATGATGCGAAAATTGTTTCATCAATAGTAACATGTTGTATGAAACAATCAATTACATTTGAACCGTAGTATTAACGTTTCATTACTTTTTCTGTTTGTCCTTTTATGTGTTCGTATTCGAGTGTACATACATAAATTGCGAAATAAATAAAAAAACAATAGGTATTATTTACACATAGAACCTGTATCAGCACACTTAACACACACATACACAATGCGACAGCTCGGGACACAACCATCTCGCGTTATTACAAAACACGTAAGAGAAATAGTTTCCGAATTCGTCTGTATGTTAGACTATCGTAGAACACGGCTATTAGACGGATAACGAGACGAAACTGTTGTATTGCGCGATGTTGCGCTTCAATATGTCCGCGCACAGGCCCAACACGCGCTCGAACCTGCAAATACATGGACATTAGTGATGCTATTTAACTACCAAGAGCTAAAATACAATATCATAAAAAAGCTATACAATCTTAACTTTTTTTTAATAACTGTTTTTTTGAGTTTTATCTTCATCAAAAAATATCTAAATTAATAAATAAATATCCAGAGTAACACACCAATTATGTGGCCCTTATGTAATGTAATGTGGAAGAACCTGAATGGTGGTCAAGTCAAAATCTTATCAAAATCCATTACATAGGTTGATAGTGAGTGACAAAAAGAAAAGGGTGGAAGTAAGTAAAATGTAATAAATTATAATGATTATTGACTTTTTCTTATATGATTTTTTTTAAATTTTCAAGTAAATTATTTTTTTAAACTTATTTTCACTATCAAGAATCTATTCTGTTAAGAGTAAATGATTATGATCGTATATGATTTCCCATTTAACTTTTTCTCTTTCACGTTTTTTCTCCTCATATTACAGTGATTTAACACTCAAGACAATCATGTGTCCATTCAATGTGCAAACAAAAAAATATCACGTAAAAACATCAAATAAGTTCCTGCGTTTCGTTCGGTGAGTGCCGTATCCGGTGCCTAATTTTCTTAAAGGTTAGCAACACACCCCCAACACCCACAGTGTTGCGGGAAGTCATGGGCGGCGGTGATCACTTACAATCAGGTGACCCGCATGCTCGTTTGCTACCTATATTATAAAAAAAAAAAAAGTCGAATCGGGTCATTGACTCTTCGGCCACAAAGGTCGAAAGGTCAATGACCTGTCGAATCCGCACCTGGCGCGGTCCAGCTTCACGCACTTGAGCGGCCCGTCGGCGCGCACGGTGGCGGCGCGCGGCCGGTCCAGCAGCAGCGCGATCTCGCCGAAGTAGTCCGACGCCGCCAGCCGCCCCACCTCCAGCGGCGGGCCCTCGGCCGAGCGCTGCTGCAGCACCACTGCGCTGCCTGGTGATATGTAGTGAATGTAGTGGCATGAATGAACCGATCGCAACGAAGTAGTCCGACGCCGCCAGCCGCCCCACCTCCAGCGGCGGGCCCTCGGCCGAGCGCTGCTGCAGCACCACTGCGCTGCCTGCAGTAGTATGTATACGGGGTGTAGAAGAACTGCTTCCGAAAACAAAAACTGGGCATTGCTGGATGGGTACTGGTTACGTTTCGAGCAGTTACGTAATTTTCCAAAATTGCCCTTATACTATCAGATTTTGCGATGATTTCAAATTAAATAGGGTTTAAATTTAATTTGAAATGTAAATAATCGCACCTGAACCTACAGTTGATGTGTGAGCGAGGATTTCAAGCGGCGAATATGACTTTTCAATCCTGAATAACTTTTTTAAATTGAGTTTTCTGGGAATACTGTTAGTGAATTTATTTACTATTGAGGCTCAAGAATACATGGTTTCAGGCTTCGGAAGTGGTCTTTTTACACCCGTTATAAATGTAACGGAACTTGTATAGGTACTTTGATAAGTTTAATAATTTTCCTACTTATTTGAGTTATGTATGCATCATTGTTTGTTAAAAACCGAGACACTATTTTTTGTGACGATGAAGTGATTATCTTATTTCTGATCCTCAGCACATCATGATTTACACATTTTTTCAGCAACAACTTTTCTCAGATGAAACACGCTGTGTTGTCAGGTGCGAAAAGAGTTAAACATTTTCATTAACACAGGTTTTAGTCCTAATCCTAATCAATAAAAAAAAAACTTGAAAAGTCGGTAATGCAAATTCCACCACTTTTCATCGATTATTATCTATCTCCAAATGATTGACACCCAGTCCAGATTAGATAGCACTGACCTTCGACGATGATGTAGAAGTCGTTGCCGGGCTCTCCTTGTCTAACTATAGTTTCACCGTCGGTAAACGAGACGGGCTCTAGCGCGTCCGCTACAGTCAGACGCTCCCATTTCTCTAAACTTTCTGAGGAGTTGAAATGCAATGGAGAATGTTAACAAATTTTGATTATTATCCATTCATATTCTCTGTCAAAAATAAAAAATACTGGTGAAAGAATTATTTCGATGCGTCAATTAGTTTTCGATTTATAAGTAAAATAAGTTGCTACCGCACGACGCGGGCTGCCGGTGGCGGTGTGACGTCACACCACAACTCGCTCGGTCTGGCTCACTCAGTACGCCCGCAGTCGCGCGCACTTGTCGTCTAAATTAAACCTAAATACTTTTAAAAATGACTAATCCAACTGCTAGGAAATCATGTGTTGTGCCTAAGTGTAAAAATACAACTATCAATTCGCCGGAAAAGTTGTTTTTTACAGTTCCAAAGGATACATACATACATCACCAAATCTTTTAACTTGAACATAACCAATACCATTAAACAATTTGTTAGTAAAAATACAAATAAACAAAAAAGATTTAGTTCATATCATCTACATTTGCAATAAAAAATAAATTAAATTACTTAAATAAAATAGTAAAGGTAAAGTGCATCTGTAACGTTCAACTACATCTAGATCGTATAGGTATCCTACTTCCTAGTAATATAATAAACGCGGAAGATTGTGTTTGTGTTTGTTATCTTTCACACAAAAAGTACTGAACGGATCTGGACGAAGACTGAAATAATCCATAAGCTTCTTTTAATCCTGGGAAAATGTTCCCGAGGGAAACGCGGGCGAAGCTGCTAACTTAAGCTAGTTATTACTAAATCAATGCATGTATTAATTTAAATTAACTTAGAAGAGCGGTATCTTTGTATACATACTAGTGGCCGTCCGCGACTCCGTTCGCGTAGAAGTCGGTTTCCGTGGGAATGAGAAGTTTTCCCGCGGTAAAAAGTACCCTATGTGTTATTCTGATGTGTACTGCAAAGTTTCATCCAAATCCGCCCAGCCCCCCAAGTCAAGTGGCAAGTGATATTTGTGATAGCAAGTGAATAGAATAAATTTGTATGAAACTGTAATTTTTGACAAGCTTGCAATTTGACAGTTTCATACATATTTTTTCTGTTCACTCGCTATCGCAAATATCACTTGCCACTTGACTTGGGGGGCAGTAGTTTTTACGTGTAATAGTAACAAACATTCATACATCCATACTCACAAACTTTCACATCACTACATAGTATAAAACAAAGTCGCTTTTTCTGTCCCTATGTTCTTTGTATGCTTAAATCTTTTAAACTACGCAGCGGATTTTGAAGCGGTTTTTTTTAATAGATAGAGTGATTCAAGAGGAAGGTTTACATGTATAATAACATAGTACAGGGAAAGCAGTTTTACTCCAAATTTAAGGCGTGCGAAGCCGCGCGGGTAAAAGCTAGTTTATAATATTAGAAGGACGTACCTACCTATAGCTACAAAACTATGATACATGATTTGTTGTCATTAACGTAAAAAAATAATGATAGGTAGGTAGGTAGGTACCTACTTCTACTATTGGACTTGCATTCTTCCATTAGTATTTTTATTATATTGGTTATTTTGTTTTGATAAAACAGTTTAGAACATATCAAACATTTCGGCGGCAACAAAATCACTATTTCTTGATAAATAATGCGCAGTCATTAATTTATCTATTTATAGATAGATTACACGATTACCTTTTTTCGAATCCTATATCCAATTTATTAATAGAATAATATTTACTATTAACGTATAATAACGAATAATATTTATATTTACTAATACGCGACCGAAAACACAAAAAAATAATACATTAAATGTTAAATAAATAAAAAAATTAAATAAAATACTGCGCCAGCTTTATGCGCCACCGCTGGCGCGTTGTTGTAATACGTCACAAGCGGTCACGTGACTGTTAGCGGGACTCGATATTTTTCGAAACTTTGAATGCATATAAAATCAAAACTACTGGGTATTTTTGATTACAACAAAAACTAGTGTATTTGTATGCATACAGGCTTTACTGAGACAAAATTTCAAGCGATTTGGCATACCTAGTAACATTCTCCATTACTTGATATTAGTTTCAGGACTGACGAAGCGTGATTTTCAGTTTTTTTGTGATTAACATGTTGTTTCATCAAGATTCTTATACGGAAAGATAGTTCATAGGTATACAAAAATTACACAGTGTCATATTATTGTACATTCAACAGTTTAGAATTTGAATGAATAAATAGTCAAGAGTGTTTGTTATATTTGGAAACAGTTGTGGTCTACTTTCTATAATTTAGCAATAAGAAACCACACTGACCTAATATAGAAACCCTAGAGAGAAACTCGTCGTACATCCGCCGCTTCCTAATCGTGGATCCCATCAGTATTCGTCTGTAAGAGTCCCGGTCGAGCCCCCACAGTTTGAGGGGTGTTCTAGCGCGGACGGTGGCCGCTCGGGGGGTTCCGTAGATCAGAGCCAACTCGCCGAAACTACCGCCTTCTCCTATCGTCGTCACTGGCTCGCCGTTTACTAAAACCTGCGTTAGATCATGTTTTTAAAGTAAAATATTATGAAAGAGAAAATACTTATTTTAAGTATCTTGTATGTATTGTGTGTGTACCAACTAAAGCTAAGATGGCAGATAAAGTTTTTTTAAAAATGGAACCTTGCTTTACACGACTGACGTAGATAGATAGATGAATTATTTATTGCACACACAAAAATATAAAACAATTACAATAAAGTATAGGAATAGAGCAATCAAATCAAATCAAAAGGCGGTCTTATTGCTAGCAGCGATTTCTGCCAGACAACCAGAGCAGTTAAGGACAAAACGAAACATAAAAGTAGGTGCAAATACCTAATCATAGAGTGCGATGAAAAGTACATAACAAAACGTAGGTAGGTACCTAAAATGTATTTTTGATATTAAATCATCTTTTATACAAAACATGTCTCGAAAATTACAAACAAAACAATCATCATATTGCTTAGTGCCGTCGTTCTGAACTTATGCGCGTACAAACATTTCACCTATAAATATTCAGTTTCTCACCTCTACTTCACCTGAGTCCAGTATGTAGAAGTTGTCTCCCTCGTCGCCCTGTCGTATAACAGTCTCTCCCGGAAGACATTGCACCGCAAACATGGCGTCGAACATGTCGGCCCGTTCCGATTCGTCGAGATGCGTGAAGAGCACGTTGGAAGCAATCGCACGGGATAAAGCACCCATGGTCTTGTAGTCTTTTGGCACTACCTTTTTGAGGTAGAAATTGTAATTAGGTTTTGCTGGCTTTCTGCATGCTTAACATTTACAGTGAGCAGAAGTTAGGGTAAGTACATAATGTAATGTATAAATACTCGTTATGATAATGTATTACATTTTATATTTACCTAATAGAATTAAAACTTTCCATATAACTGTCTACATTAAATACGGTAAGTAAAAAGATAGGTATCCAAAAAGTGATTTGGAACAATAAGAAGTAAGACCGAAAAGTTTAAATGAAAAAGAAAACTTTTATCATGCCGACCGTACATTTAACACATTTTCTATACACTTTCATGTCTGTGCTGCTTCTCAAGGGTTTATTTTGGGCCATTCAAAAAAATACCATTAAGAGAAAATATATTTAAGTATTGCTAGTAACTACAGTTTATACACTAGTGACCCGCCCACGCTTCGCAATGGTGTAATTTTGGGCGACCAGTTCCCAAAACATTGAATTTTAGTTAACTTAAAAAAACTTTTTCTAAATGTTCTTTATTTCCAAATTTAAATCAAAAAACTCCCTAAAAGATTACGAAAACCACATTAAAATCCGTTGTGTGGTTTAGGAGGAGTTAGCAGCCAAACATACAAACAGACACAAATAGTGACTTGGATTTATACTATGTAATGATGACAACGTTACCTTCTTAACATAGCTAGTGGCGTCCTCCTCGGTGACGGGCTCGGCGCTGATGGCCCCGCGGCGGCGCGGCGGCTGCCCCGCGGGCGCCGGCAGCGGCGACAGCTCGCCGTCCGCCTCGCCCTCCGACGCCGCAGCCGCCAGCGCGGCCGCTTTTACTTGCTCCTATAACAAACATCACTACGTAATATAAAGCTAATTTTACGTGCTAATTGCACGCGAGTATTAAACCTGGAGCTGAAGATATACGCTAAATAAATTAGTGGAATGACTTTTGATAATCTCAAGTGTTTTGTTGATATTGACTGAAGGCAGACCTTAGTCCATAGGTTATTGTAAGAATATACATAATGTAAGACTTGGGTCCAGATAACATTAGAAACCTAACCACCAATTAGTGAATGAGAATTAGATGTAAGTAATAATCAAAATATTATCTTTACCCAACTGCAATTTTTCAGCAATTAAATAAAACTAATTTACCTGACAGACACATTATTTGGAACATTCCAGGTGCCACCAGGGACAGTGGCAGGGAATTTAACATACAGTTTAATCTATACTATAGATAGGCACCTATGTTAAACCTCCACTTTTATTTGTTACCACTATGTCCCTTATATAGCTATGAGTAAAAAAACAAGCAAAAATTTAAAAATTATAGCCTTCTATCTTAATGACATTTGTAAAAGCATTAATTAATTTAAATAACTGTTTAAAAAAAGTTAATTATTAGTATACATATTCAAACTAGCCAGGTCAGACCTTAAGTTTAAATATATTATACTAAGTTAGAAGAATTTTTTACTAAGATTAATGATTTGATATTAAAAAAAGTCATGAATAAATTCAAAAATCAACTTTGCTTCATTAAAAAACAGGAGCAAAATTCATGTCTGTGGTTACAATGTATTAAATGTCAAAAGCAATTAATGTTAAAACACTTCATTTCAAAAAATTTAATGGCCCAAAAATAATTTATAATTTTATGAGACTGTGTTGATGAACACTTAGATGAATAAGTTCAATCATCAAAACTGAAATTTTATCATTATTATCAGAAGATAACAAAACCCATGATCACTTTATGAAACCCTATATCTACCACCTATAGGCACACAAGTTAATTTTCTAAGCAAACATTCACTTTCTGCTTTAATTTTTCTAAACTTGTTGGTATAGGAATATAGTAGGTATGAAATCATGAGAAACCAATTTTACTGTCAAAGCTTAAAGTTAGAGAAATTTCTGTACAAGGTAAAAAGAGAGCAAACCTTTATGGGGACTTACCCTTTCCAACTTTTGAAAATACTGTCGTAAGAATGTAACAGGGTTTTCAGGCTTATTTACACAAAGTTGTACTATACAATCTTTCAACAAAAGCTGAATATTATTATCCTGAATATAATTCTCACATTCGTGTAAACATCGTTCTTCCTCCATTTCTGTGTTTTTTTTGTGATTTTGATTTGACTTTGACAATTCATTCACATTCATGTCAGTTTTTGCTTCGGTTCATATTTCGTAAACAGTATAGAGGTACTTGTTGCAGATAAAATCTATTTCTTAGAGATATCTACTTTTTAGTTTCTTACAACAAATAATTAAGGCTACCATTTTAAGTAAAATTATAAATTAAAACGCGTTGCTGGAAAATAAAAAAATCTGAAAATGACGAACGTGACCAAAATTTGTTTTCAGTCAATGTCAATGTCAAAAAACTGCTCAATCTGTCAAATTTTTAGCGTGGTTTCGGTTTTCTTTCTTGATCGTGTCGGTATAAGATGGTTTTGTGAAAATGGAAACTGCAAATGTAGAAGCCGGTGCGAAGAATCATCTTGACAATGTTTTATCGGGCGAGGAAATTGCGAAGATTCCTAATGTTGTTGTTACTAAAATCAACACCTATATAGATCACAAGTTTGAAGAGTATCTTACATCGAAAGCGCTGCATGAAACAAGCAAAGCACAAATCGGTAAGCGGCATAGGCCGGTATAGTTTAGACGCCATAAGTAATTTTTAAGCAATTATGAGATTTTCACGTAGAAAATATCAATAATTAAAGTTGGTAATGAATTAGGTACCGGTACTTATACAATTTCGGTTGGTTTTATTGGGTACTTATTCATTTAAGACTACCTTTAACTGACACTGTATTTCAGGGGGTATTTGGAGTTTTCGATCATATTACCTCACTCATTATTAACTGAAAAATAAATTGTACTTCCCTCAATAAGTATAACTTTGTCCCCAAAGTAAGATAACAGGTGCTAGGTTAACAGTGTATTAAGATTTAAAACTCATATTTTTTAACTTGTTTACGGTTGTACACAACAGATGAGAGATGTCTATTTAGTTTTTTTTCCATTTTATAATTTTGGAGATATTCAAAGCCAATAGAACCAATTTTTTCTTAAAGACAAAGTAATGCAGCAAATACATTATACTCCGTTCGCGTGGCAGTCGGTTTCCCGTGGGAATGAGATGTTTTCCCGTGGTAAAAAGTATCCTATGTGTTATTCTGATGTATAACCTATATTACTGCAAAGTTTCATCTAAATCCATCCGGTAGTTTTTATGTGAAAGAGTAACAAACATCCATCCATACATACTCACAAACTTTAATGTTTATTATATTAGTAGGATGGTAAACTTTCTAATTATAAACAGTTGAAGTACTTTGGTAAACTTACAAAGCAGTAATGGATTATTAATAACTAGTGGCCGCCCGCGACTCCGTTCGCGTGGAAGTCGGTTTCCTGTGGGAATGAAAAGTTCCCGCGGTAAAAAGTACCCTATGTGTTATTCTGATGTATAATAACCTATATTACTGTAAAGTTTCATCAAAAACCGTCCAGTAGTTTGTATGTGAAAGAGTCACAAACATTCATACATCCATCCATACATCAATACATACTCACAAACTTTCAGGTTTATAATAGTAGGAAGGAAGTAGGATGTAGGTTAAAAATGAAATGGTATCAAAATATG
The DNA here is from genome assembly GCA_916618145.1 of Emmelina monodactyla. Taxonomy (NCBI): domain Eukaryota; kingdom Metazoa; phylum Arthropoda; class Insecta; order Lepidoptera; family Pterophoridae; genus Emmelina; species Emmelina monodactyla. The sequence goes on from OU745309.1 coordinate 6,095,112, forward strand.
GGTAACCTGGTGTTCATAGAGTATAGTATTGTGGTTATGAATATTTTATCTTAAAAGAGACAGAATAAATTATTGGTAGCTATGTTTTTAAGTTTTATTGTTTTTATTTTAATTTGTTCATTATTGATCAACACCACCATGTTTTTTCAAGTAAATTGTTAAACCAAAGAAGAAATCATTTAATATTTGGGTTTTGGGATGATTGCTTTACTGGCTTAATACTTTTACTTAATTAGGGCCGGTTTTTCAATAGTCAGATAAATGCTAACTGACTGATAAGAGGTATGTTTTCATTGTCACTTCATACATGTGTCAAGTATTTATGTTCGACGTGCAACAAACACATACTGATTTTCTGTCAGATAGAATTGGGATTTTGAAAAAAAAAAAGTATTGATTTTTTTTATGTATTTTAAAACTTTATTATTAATTATATTGATTTTTAATGCAAAAAACTTGAAAAAAATTTTTTTTTAATTAATTATAAACAATTAAAAATTGATAAAATTCAAAAAAAAATCACGTGACTGTAAACGCGCCATGATTGGTCGCCATACTTGTGACGTCATAATGTTAAAGCAATTTCATAATAGTACAGTGTTTATGGCCATTATCTTTGACTTGATAAAAATATCTCAAATTTATTAGTGAAAAACGATTTGAAAAGTTTATTTCGACTAACTATGTGTGATAAAGGATTTATAAAAGCAAAATCGGATAATATTCCTGATGTTGATATATTTATGATAACTAATTTTTTAAAAAATGACGTTCGGTTTAATTCTGCTGAAGTTCGAGGTGCTAAGGCATCAAGGTAAGTCTGTTAAAAAATACTATTCTAAATGAAAATAAGTATTTATTCTCTATTAAATATAATTAATAATTATTTCATTAATTGTAGAGCATCACGTGAGAGTTACGGTGATAAAGCTATAGGTTATGTTCAACTTAATCGTAAGAATGGTATTTGTGTTTTAAAAGGACGTGTGTGTCCAGAACACCGAGTTCGGAGTAAAGCTTACTCAGTTACTCTAACTATCAATGAAAAATTAAGAAAAGTTCATGATGTTCAGTGTCATGATTGCGCAGCTTCAGCAGGTAATTAATACTCTAATTAAACTCAAATTGTTTGATGTTATAAACAATCATAATCATTTATAATGTCTGTACAGGTGGTTGCAAGCATGCATTGGCATTACTCATGTGGACCCATCGTAGAAGTGAAGATCCGACACCAACACAAAAATTAATTACTGAACTATACTTATTCGATTTATACACTTAGATAAATAATAATTAATAACAATATTATTATGAATACTTACATCGAAATGATCTTCACAACAAAAAAAATTTGATTTTGTTTTTGAATAATCTCGGTGCACTGCTTGAAACCATTTCTTTCGACGTTTTTCGTGTTGTGGAACATTTAAAAACATTTTTTCAGGAGTTGTTTTTGTAGTATTTGTACATAATGGTACAAAACAAGAGCGATAACTTTTGAGTTTTGACATTTATGATTATTTAACAATGCCAACAAAATTTACTAGATAAAAACTCAAAACACTGTACTAATTATTATATCTCTGTATGCTACAATGAGCAAAAACTAACATTGTGACGTCACACGCGCTCGGGTTTATTCGGGAGCTGTCGGCGGATCTTCGGTACTGAATTTAAAATTTAATTTTTATTTTGAAATAACTTTTTAATTATTGCAAAAAAAAAAAAAAAAAATAGTTTTGTTATAAAACTTATATATGATCTTTCCATTTATCACAAAAAAAAAAAAAATTCAAAAACCCAATTTATCTGACTATTGAAAAACCGGCCCTTAATAAAATTACAACAGGCTCAAACACATATTTTATTATTAAAATAAATAAAAAAAATACTCCCTTTAAAGTGTTCCTCCTTTGAATCTGTTATATCTACCTACTTAACATTTATTATCTGATGGGATATGATTATTTATTAGTAAATGCTTTTATTAGTAAAGTATAACTGAGTTGAATTCCTTGTCACACATAGTACCTACTCTCTCTTACTTTTTTGTACATGTAGTTCAGTTATGTTTGTGTGGCAACAACAAATAATTTTAATTGGTTTAAAAAAGAAAAAGTTACAAAGAAAATGGAGTTAACTTAGCTTTAATACAAATTAAAAAGGGATTGTAGATATAAAAATGATGTTCTATAGATAGCTTTTTACAGACTTTTTATGTCAACCATAGATTTCTTTTACTGTCAGCATTTTGTGAACATACTTGTGAAAGAGTTTTTTGTTTTATAATCACCTTTTTATATTATTAAAAAGTGTTTAAAAAGTGCACATAATTTTCAAACATTATTTTGTACAATATTTTTTTTTATTCTTTTGACACTTCTACTAATTATTCACTTAAAATAATTAAGAATGTCTTATTTTTGATTTCAGCTGATAAAATAACAGCATCTGAGTCATCAATACTTGAAATAACAGCTAAGTATGAAGATGCAGCCAAAAAGCTATTTGCTGCTGAGGAAACCATTACTGAATTAGGAAAACAAGTCGAATCACTAAATGGCGAGCTTGAAAAAAGTCGAGACAAGATCTCTCGCCTGGAAAATGAAATCATCTCTCTTAAAAGTTCTAGGGATGCTGCAGTTGATGAAAGGAATGACTTAACTCGCATATTGCAAAGACGCGATGCTGAAGTAGAGAGGCTAACAGCTAATGAAGTTTCTCTATCTCAGCAGTTGCGAGCAGCTATTGATACAAAATGTGAAGCCTTAGCCCTCAATGATGAAATACAAAGCAAAGAGTTATCTTTACAATATCGTGAGAAAAGAATAGAACAGGAAAGAACTTTGCTGAATTCACAAATTGCTAGTCTCACTGAAGAGGTTACTAAGTTGACATCAGAGTTGCAGACTTCAAGGCTCAACAATACTAGCAGACTTGTCAATCTTGAAACACAATTAGCAGAAAAAGTTGAAGAACTAAATGCAGCTAATGAAACAATTGTTCAATTAAATGAAGTAAAAAAAAATCTTAATGCTCGCGCTGAAAATTTGACCACACGACTAATGGAACAGAGAGATATTGAAAGTAAAATGACTGAAAATTATAAAAAAGAGCTTGATGCTAAAACTAAATTAGCAGACTTATTTAAAACAATGCATGATGATGCAGAAGGAAAAACTATGGAATTAACAGAAGGAATAACAGAATTACAAAAATTACTTAATGAAGCCACTGAAAAGTATGGAGAACTTGAAACTAAATATAAACAAGCAGAAATGGATCATGAAGAACTAATGGACAAAAAGAATGAAGTCATTGCTTCATTGAAAAGTGAGTTAGATAACGCTAATGACTTATTAAAAGCTGCTAATTCGCAAAACCTTGATATGGCGCTTAGTGATTTAGCTCCATCAGCAGCTACAGCAAGTAAACTCTTGAAATCAGGAATGTCCTTAACACAAGTTTATTCTCAATTGGTCAAAGTTTCTGATGAACTGACTCAGGAAAAAGAAGAGAACCGACGTCTTAATTCGACAATTAATACCATAATACAAGAACTAGAAGAAAAAGCCCCCATGTTACAGAAACAGAAATCTGAATATGAGGAAGTCCTTGAGAGCAACACTGCTCTATCTCAACAAATCGATTCATTGGTTATTGAGTGTAATAGGCTTAGAGATGAATACAGTGAATCTTCAAAAATTGCTAACCACTATAGCCGGGAAAATGCAAAACTAAAAGGTGAATTAGCTGATTTAGGAAGACAAGTCTGTTTCTTGTTGAAGGAGATAGAACATAGTCGCGGGGGCCTATTACCTAATGGCGATCACAATGCCTCACAAACATCAAATGAGGACCTAAATTCTTCACGCATTATTTCCAAAACTCTTGTTACATTTAGTGATATTCAGGAGTTACAATCGAACAATCAGAAACTTCTGCGAATGGTTCGTGAACTAACTGATAAACAAGAAGAATTAGAGCGAACCAAGGAACAGTTTGAAAGTGGAGAGTTACAGGGTAAAATAGAATCTTTGAAAAATAGAGTATTGGAATTGACAGAAGCTCAAGAACGACAAACTAAAATGGTTAATGGACTTATTAGACAACGAGACATGTTCAAGAAACTATACCACGATCATATGAAGGGCAAACGTCACGAAATGTCATCAGTGCTGGACAATTCAGATTTAGAAAAAGGAGACTCATTTTCTATGGATACCTCAGCTGAAAAACCTAAACCAGAAAAAGCAGATCCAACTGCATTTGAAATCAAATATAAAGAGACTGCCAAACATTTAGAACTTCTGAAGGAAGAATTTAAAACATACAAAGAAGAAAAGTTAACTAATGAAAAGATGTTATATGATCAAATTGACAATATGAGGCAAGAAATCAATAAACTCACTGCTGCTAATAGTAAAAGTTCATCCACATCTGAATATAATAATGAACGTTTAAAAATATTACAGACTAATATAACAACATATAAGAAACAAATTGCCTCATTAGAAGAAAAAAATAAGGCATATAGTTCTACTATTGCAAAACACGAAGTTTCCTTGCAACATCTTAGAGATGAAGCATTAAATGCACAAGGTAAACTGTCAGTTTCAGAAACCCAATTGGAAAATCTCAAGCTGGAGTGTAAATTGCTAAAAGATTCTGAACTTCGTTTGCAAACGGAAAAGGAAGTTCTAAGTAGGGAAAGGCAAGGTCAGGCGATGCTGTTAAAAAATTTAGAGTTGATCAAAGCCAGCTTAGAACGCGTTGAAGTTGAAAATCGTGCAAAGGTAGAAACAAGATTGGATGAAGCAACTAGAGAATGTGCAGCACTAAGACGTAGACTTCAAGAAGAACAAGATAGATTTAGAGAACTAGCTGCTCATTTAGAGCGCCAAACAGAAACTGCCAAAGCACGTATGCAAGAAGAAAAAGATGCTGCTGATGCTATGAGAAAAGAAATCACACAGTTAAGGCAAGATTTAATAGATAAAAATAAAACAAATGAAGAATTAGCTAAAAAATTAAAGATGGCTTTAGCGCCGAATACTGATGGATCATTAGACACAATAAAGAAAATCAAAGAACTTGAAAATAAGTTACTTGACCGTGACGGTGAAATCAAGTCTCTACAAGAACAGCTAATTGTTTCCAAAGAACATATTAAACAATATTGTGATATATCAGAGAGTGCTGAAAAAGAACTTAAGAATCTTAATACAATATACGAAACCTACAAATCCCAGACAGACCTCAAGATTGCTGATTACGCCCAAAAAGTGCAAAAGTTAGAAGACAAATGTTCAGAGTTGGAAGCAGAACTTTCCATCCAATCAACTGGTGAACAAGCCAACAATGGAAACGTAATGAGCAAAGAGTTGATTTCTGCAAAAGAAGAATTGAAACAAGCTTTGTCGAACTTGGATGGTTGCCGTTCCGAACTTGATTCCACCCGCGGAGAACTTGCCAACCTTTCAGAAGCTGTGCAAAAGGCTGAAGAAAAATATACACATGAAATGATATTACATTCGACTGATATTCAAACTCTCACTCAAGTTAAGGAAGATTTGCAGCGGGCCCAAAATGAGCTAAATGAATTAGTTGCGCTTAAAAACAATGCTGTGAATAAGTTAGAAATAGAAAAGGATTGCTGGGCACAAAGAGAAAAAATGATGACTGCCGAAAATGAACAGTTAGCTCAGCGGTTAAAAGATCTTAATGAACAAAATTCGCTGCTCCATGATCAAATTCAAGCACTTGGAACACAATTATCTGTATCTCATGCTTCAAGGTCATTTTCTGAAAGTATGAGCGAATCTGCTAATGAATCTAATATAAATGTTTCTATTGGAGAAGATGAAATCAAGTCTTCGGAGCAGTTGTTCCAAATTGTTAAATACATCAGAAAAGAAAAAGATATTGCTATGGCTAAGTTCGATATCTTACAAGCTGAAACAATGCGTCTAAGATCACAGTTAGAAATCACAGAGAAACAACTAGATGATGCAAAATTGACTTTAGCATCAGAACGAGAACGGTCTGAGGTAAGCATGGTCACTGTAAACAGACAGTCAGATATACTGAGAAAGGTTGAAACATTAAATGCATTGACTGATAGCAATAGAATATTAAGAGAAGAGCGTGATAGCTTAGCTTTACGTGTTGAAGAACTTACAGCTTCGACAAAAGCGTTAGAGGAAGCTCTTTTGCCTCTACAAGATAAAATATCAGATACAACTTCTAAGAATGAAACTTTACAATCCGAAAACACTTCATTAAAAGCAGACTGTGCCAGATGGAGAACAAGAGTCAATGCCTTAGTTGAGCGCGCCAACAAAACTAGTCCAGAAGACTGGAAGCGTCTTCAAAATGAAAGGGAAACTTTAGCCAAGATGTTGACAGCTGAGAAAGAAAACTGCAGAAAACTCAGTGAAGAATTGGGGGCAGTGAAAGTAGAAAAGTCTAAGATTGAGGAGCAATACTCCTCGTTGTCACGACAACATAACAGTATGGTTGAAGAAAATAAGAAATTACGTGATGAGTTGCAAGTACTTAAGGAAGACATGACACGTCTAACTGAAGAGTTAAACAAACTTAAAGGTGAACTCGCAACTTCAACTGATTCCAATGCCAAACTTACAGAAGAGTTATCTACCAAAGATGCTTCGTTGACTGATATCAGAAATAAAGAAATGCAAATTAGAAAGATTGCTAAAAAGTACAAGGGTCAGTATGAAGAATTGTTAAAGACTGTTGAGGAAGAAAAGAAAAAATCCGGAGAAACTGCCGCTGCTGATGCGGCTTCTATGGCCGACACAACTAAAAAATTAGAAGATCAACTCAAAGAAATACAGTCCCAATTAGATACGGAGAAATTAACGAATGAAAAACTTAAACAAGATTTAGAGGCTTCGTGGACCGCCAATGTAGACAAAGAAGAAAAGGCTAAGCAAGTTCTGAAACAAGCCAAGAACAAGATAGTTCAGTTGACTGAACAGAAAAATACTTTAAACCGGGAATTGGACGAATCACGAACTAAAATAGAAGCTATTGAGCAAAGCACTCGTGACGAACAAGACGTGCGATTGGCCCTAATTAAGTCGCAATACGAAGGTCGTTTGTCGCGGCTTGAAAAAGAGCGCAACGAAGCACAGACTGAAAAAACGAGAGAGGTAGAAGCTTTACTGCAGAAAGTGAACATGCTGCAGCGACAACTGGCGAACCAGTCGTCGTCCTCCAAACAGCAGGCCACTACTGAGAAACCTGCTACTGAACCGCCGACTGCCAATATAAAACCTATGGCCGGTAAGTCATCTCTGCTTAAGAATTTAAATTATATTTTGACATAATATAGGTATTTGACACTCATCTTTGCCAAATCCATGTACTGTAAAATTACTTCGTAAATATTTATTAACAGTTTAATTATTCATAATTTTTTGGACTGTCTTACTGTTACGTTTAAAAGTCACTTTCACATATCTCATAGTTAAATATTACAAAATAGTCTACCTATTACAATGTAGTCCAAGTAAATGTCTTCGCAACCTCACTAATCCTATATCACCAGGCGTAGCCCAACAGAGTGTGTCGGGTAGTCGGCGCGGCGGCGAGACCCCGCTGGCGTCGATCCGCCCGATGGCGCAGGTGGGCCCCACGGCGCCGCACGACGCGCACACCACCGAGTACATGCCGGCCTCGTCCTCCCGGCCTCTGCCCAGAGCGGCGCTGGCGGCTTCCACGGCGCCGCCGGAGTCTACGCAGGTAGGTTTGAAGCTGGTAGGTGTATAGATTACAACAATTGCAACTCTTTAAATAGACAAGTATAATGTTAGCGGCGCTGGCTGCTTCCACAGTGCCGCCGGAGTCTACGCAGGTAGGTTTGAAGCTGGTAGGTGTAAATAGATTACAACAATTGCAACTCTTTAAATAGACATGTATATTGTTATCTATATGACTTTCCAAACCAAAAACTAAGTGTAAAAAGTATCAGTAAGACATTGAGTGTAAAATATTTCGCAGGGAATTTTGTTGCTAATTTATTCTTCGAAACACTTGCGTGTCTTGTCAAAAAGATGATGAAAATAAACGGAAAAAAATCAGACGCAGTTTAATAAATGTTAGTGCTATTATTTCTACAGGACATGGATACAAGTGAAGCTGGCATGGGAAGTTCAGCAGCGAGTGATAGCTCAGCTCAACCTTCTTCACATTCCCAAACTCCTCAACAGGTAAGTTTATATAATTTATACCTTGAAGCTTAATTAATTTCTTAATAAATTTCTAAATTAAAGCACAATAAGGAACATATTTTTCTCTGCAAACCTAAAGTACATTCGTAAAGAAGTTGTCGTTAGAATGAATTACTAAAAAAATAATTAAAATCTTAAATCTATTTTGCCAGCAATCTACCTCTATTTTACTTTATAAAATGTGCAATCCCAAGTGCTTCTCTGGTTGTAATATTGTCGTTTTTGGCTGCTTGAAAGACGTTATATCACTTATTTCGGCGTCCGCTACAAACACTTGTGGTCCATTGCATAGGCGGTGGCGTTGGTGCTGCCCCGCATCGAGCAGCCGGCGGCGGGCGCCCCGGGCCCCGCCGCGCCGCCCGCGCCGCCACTACCCGGTAATAACATACACATACACGAATAGTACCTTAACATGAACACACATACACCAATATTACCTTAACATGAACACACATACACCAATATTACCTTAACATGAACACACATACACCAATATTACCTTAACATTAACACATACACAGACAAGTTACTTGTTTTCGGTCCAAAGATTCTAAAGATGATTCCTGTCCTAGTAATTTGATGCTATATAACTTGTTCTCTACGTAATTATTTTGTTTTTCTGCTTACCTATCGATCCAAATAAATAACACTGTTAAAAATAAATATAGCTGTACAGCTATCATTTATCAAACTAAAACGATATCACTTTTTTCCTAGTTATTTTTACATTATTGTTTTCCTAGTTATTTTTACATTATTCGAACGTAGCAAACTATTTCCGTATTCATAGGCACAGCCAGCGCCACCCCATCCCCAGCCGCCAGCGCTCAGCCTTCCGGCAGCGTCAGTACTTCCAACGCTCCCCCCGGAGTCAGTACGTCACATCCTCCCGGAGTCAGTACATCTCATCCTCCCGGAGTCAGTACATCTCATCCTCCTGGAGTCAGCACGTCACATCCACCTGGCGTCAGTACGTCACATCCGCCTGGAGTTAGCACGTCACATCCACCCGGAGTCAGCACCTCAAACCCTCCAGCAGGCGTCAGCACCACGAACCTCCCCGCTGGTGTCAGCACCACTAACTTACCAGCTGGAGTCAGCACTACAAACTTGCCGGCGGGAGTCAGCACAACTAATTTACCAGCTGGAGTCAGTACGACGAACCTTCCCGCTGGTGTGAGCACTTCAAATGCACCCTCAGGAGTGAGCACATCACACCCGCCTTCGGAGAACCGACCGGCGAAACGAAGACTGCAACAACGACCCATCGCGTCTAAGAGGACACGCGTCAATGATGTAAGTAGTGTTTTGCATTAATTTTGAAAAACATTTCTTCGCGATTAAGTAGTAAAAAGAACTTTTTCAACAAAATTATTATGCGTATTCAGCATGAGGTATTATGGTGAAACTTTAAAGTATTATAAGAAATAGGTGACTCGATTTTTTTGATAATATTTGCAAACAAATAAATAAGCCGATTTCGCTTTAGGTTTTTTGAATTGAAACAATTATCAATCTTCTAATTCCGATTTATATTTTACTGTAGTCCACCCAAGTACTTTTTTCAGAGTTAATACATTGAATATGTACCATTTTATTGATTGACGCTGAGTAGTTTTTGAACTACTGTTCCAATTATAACCAACAAAGTTTGTGCCAATCTAGGCGTGGACTACTTCTATTTGAACCCTCTATGCCCCACAAACCTTCCCTCATGTGCTGATGCACTATGTCTCACAAAACTTATACACCTTATACGACCACTTATACGACCTCTGTGGTGCAGCGGTATATATACCGGACTGCTAAGCGGATGGTTCCGGGTTCGATCCCCGGGTCGGGCCAATTTCGTAAAAATGGTTTTTCGATATTGGCTCGTGTCTGGGTGTAACTAGGTTCTCCCCTAGTCCATTATATGGTACCTATAACACAAGTGCTTACTGCAACTTACCTTAGGGCCACGTAATTGCAGTGTCAAACTGGAGATTTGTTTATTTATTTTATTTACATTCCGTGGTGCCGCAGGGCTTCGAGCGCTCGGTGGAGGTGGAGTACCAGGTGCCGACGTCGTCGCGCTGCGAGGACGACGAGGGCGTCATCGTGGTGGACTCGGAGGAGGACGACGAGCGCTGCACCGGCACCATGTATAGGGTATGTTACATAAGCAGGGGTTTCAATAGCTGTCTGTCACCCAGGTGAAAGTTTTTTTACGTTTTGTAACTAATATTTCTTGGTGAAGACTAGTGTCTTTAGGATTTAGGTCTGTACTAGTGGCCGCCCGCGACTCCGTTCGCGTGGAAGTCGGTTTCCCGTGTGAATGAGAAGTTTTCTGCGGTAAAAAGTACCCTATGTCCTTTCCCAAGTTCAGTTCTTTCTTCATACCAAATTTCATCATAATCGGTTCAGTGGTTAAGGCGTGAAAGCGTAATAGACAGACAGACAGTTACTTTCGCATTTATAATATCAGTAGGGATTCCATAATTTTAACGTATTTGATTGTGAAAGCAATACAATAACCCTCAAAACATCATTAGTCCATTTAAAAATAGAAGTACAGAAAAAACAAATCCGCAAATACTTCGTGCTCTGCACTTTTCAAGTGCTTTCAACCACTTATCAATATCAAAACCTGTTGCCCAAACGATAAAGATGTTTTTTAGAATCTAAAGTTACAACCTGATGCCAATGTTACTTATTACATTCACTAATAAATTACTGAATTAAAATGAAACCCAAATCGAAAAGCGCCTTCTATCCTGGCTTTTGGCGGCTGCAACTACAACTTTATTTACATTAAACTCAGGAAGGAGAAGACGACGAAGAGGAGGATATGGACGATGAACAGGAGGCCGAGGCTGGAGAAGAAGAAGAGGAAGAGGAGGAGGTCGACGCCGACGAGGAAGAGGCGGCCGCAAGACAGGTAACCAACATTACACAAGAAATAGTCTACAGGGTTATTTTTAATTAGCCTCTTGCAGGCGGCTTCCCTACATGAATCCCAATAACATTTGTTCGACGCTAGTTACGTGCGCGTAGTGTATTTGACCGTTCAGAGGCACCTAATAAAATTGTATGGAAAAACTATTTTTTTTTAAATAGTAATTTTAAATGTAGAAAAGCTGCCTACAAGTGGTGATGCGCTAATTAGAAATAACCCTGTATAAGCCAGTGATAAACTTACATGGCCACGGTCAGAGGTCTTTTGACTGTTGACCAAGTTTTGGCCTGGTTCTTTTACTAAAAAAAATCCATTAGAACGATAACTTGATTTAAATGTTTGGAAAAACTAGATTTATATAATTTTAAATCAAATAAAACTAATGCTATATTGACTTAAAGTATATTCTATCCCGTCCGGCTCATTGAGGCTTTATGTCGAAATACCTCATTTTCCTAATGTCTAAAAGTCAAAATGACTTAGTACCCAAAATGCCTGAAATTCGATTTGTCCACATGCAATAATAGCTTACAAAATGCCTTTGAGGTTTGGTACAGTCAAAAGGAAAACTTTTGAAACATTTAGGCCCGATTGCAGGGAACGTTTTAACCTCGGGTTAGCTAACTCAGATTTAAATGGCGCCACCATCGATTGTATTAAGAAGTAGTTACAATCGATGGTGGCGCCATTTAAACCTGAGTTAGCTAACCCGAAGCTGACCCGAGGTTAAAACGTTCCCTGCAATTAGGCCTTAGTTGATTAGGTACCTACCAATCAAATTTGGGTAGGTATGTGTAGATAGTTGTATGAAAATCACTGGCCACTTGAAAGTTTATTATGAGGTATACTCGACATTGAAATGAAATGGAATTACTTTATTGTACGTAGGATTAAAAACTAATCTCTTAAACATTGTCAAAAGCATGAAATCCAAAATAAAGAAAAGATGTCACGGGACACCCCTACGTTCATCAGCAACTCGGCACTCTTTTAGAAATTATAAAATAGTAATTTAGATTTATTGATTAGATATGTCAGTCCTGTAATCATTTTAAGGTAATAGAAATGTTTATTTAATTTTAAATATATAATTTTATAATGGAAAGGGCAAAAGAACTTATTTTTATCAATAATCAAAAAGAAAATCCGTGTCTGCTATACGACGGTTAAGAAGCTACAAAAGTTAAGTTTTAATTTCTAATAAATTATATTTACAACTGTACATCGATTGTCATTTTCTTTTTATGGCGTAAGTTCATTAGGGGATTTTGGATTTCAGGCATTTTGGGTACTAAGTCATTTTGACTTTTAGACATTAGGAAAATGAGGTATTTCGACATAAAGCCTCAATGAGCCGGACGGATTCTATCTTATATTCTATAGGTCTAATAGGTATCTGTAACATTATTTTTATAAGCTCGAAGTGTTCCATTGTTCGGCAAAGGACTCTATCAAATGTTTCCTATTATCTGAGCCAAAATTTGTTTGTATATTAAAGCGCTCAAGATTCACGCCAAACTGATGTCTCGGCCTTTTTCGTTTCGAACACTGTCTATTCGCCAAAGACCTAGTGTACTGTACACACACATACTACCAAAAAATTGCGTTATAGGAATAAAGTATGACCATTCGCTTGTTGTTCTCAGGAGTCGCCGGCTCCATCCCCGCAGCGCGCGGCCCCGGCGGCGCCCCCCGCCCCCGCCCCCGCGCCCGCCCCCGCCCCCGCGCTCGCCATCCCGCCCCCGCCTGAACGTAAGTGTACAACACTACACACTTAAAGGAACTAACATAAAGCAGCTAGAAACGCCGTAACGGATGCACTTTGCGCGACAAAACGCTTACTGTCTAGTGTCTAACATCATGAAGGAGTGGTTTGGTTATGTGTAAATGTTAGTTTGTCGTCTGGTTGACAGCAAGGCGAAAGGCAATAAGGTCACGAACCCATTCCGAGTTGATATGAGTGCTTAATTTTCCTTAATAAATTTTCCTAAATTACACTTACACAATCTACTTCTTCCAATATTTTTTATTCTTTGAGACCAAAACTATTGTTTAATTTGGTCCGCCTCTTTATTTTTATTTGTATATTATTGTTATGAGTAGTTTATTTGTTGGTATAGCAAGCGGGGCCCTCTCTCTAGGAGGTAACGGCGGCGACGACGGCGACGACAGCATAGTTCCTTCCACACCCACATTGTATGTGCCACGCAGAAACGACGGGTAAGTTATTTAATATGTTTACTATATTATGTTCCGCTAAAAAGAAAAAACGGTACGATTTTTAAAGACAGTACCTCAAAGTATTGAATTTGTCCTTTTTAAATTGCGTTGCGTGGCAACAGACTCGGATGACACAGACTAGTTATAGCGATGATTATGTGAATACAAAAATGAAAAATTAAATAAAAATAATTGAATAAAACAATAGTATATTATGATACAAGTGTGCAAAGTTGTTTATTACACACGAGGCTGAGGCTTGCAGCCCGAGCCGCAGGGCGAGGGCGTTAATCAGCCTCGTGTACAATGAACATGTTGGTCACGAATACCATACGCACTTTTTAAACACATTTGTGGGAATATAATATTATATTTTACATAAATCGTTTTTCCAACACAGCAAAAAATGCAATGTAAAAAATATTACAAAGAATTCAGGTGATGGCGCGCAACTTTTTTTGCACGCGCCTTATGTAAACGTCATATAGCTACTCTGCCTACTTCAAAATATAATTCTCTAATAAAATACAATTATTTTATGACAAATTACTATTTATTATCAATAATATGATAAAAAATAATGTTTTTCTAATATGGACACATTCCAACTATGTAAATAGATTTTTGGTAACAGAAAGCCTCTTTTTTGTTACAAAAAAAACTGTATTATCCAATCAAATTGAAAATGCTCTGTTTACTGGTATATAATTTGCAGTAAGGCTAGTGCCTTAACTTTGTAGGGGTCGTTATATTATGCACTAGTCATTTAGGTCGGTTTATGGCCTTAAAACGATGTACTTATTACTATTGTTCACTTTCTGAGCAAGTGCGTTGAAAAACTATTATTCTCGGATAGGCGCTTTACATGAAGTAATTAAAACCTGTCACAAACTAGTAAATAAAAAGTAGGAAATAGTTTTTTGGAATACGAATCAGGACATAAATAAAAAAAATAATTCTATTAGTGAAGGAAAAAATATATATAAAACTTTTGTATGGTTCACACACACAGAGTAAAAAGACTATAAAATATAAATTTTGAAAAATTCCGGCAAATTTTCCAATTGAATATACCAATAATACTAAGGAAAAGGTGTGCAAGTAATTAAATTCAATTTGGTTTTTAAGCAACTGTATGTATAGCTTATGTTACAATTATGTGCATACTAATGAGCGCAAATATTTAAATCCAAGGTGTGTTTTGCAAACTATAAAAAGATTTCATGGCTAAACAACGTGGTTTTATATTTTAACGTCGTATTTGAATACCGAGTATTTTTATCATCTTGATAATATTTGTGTAGTTTTTCTCAAAATAAACCAAATGGATGACGTCTGTATTCATCGTTTTGCTTTGTTCACATTAGTTACGTATCATACACTCTAACGATGTTGGAAGTCCTTGAGATAGATAGGCTGACGTTTTAGCTACGCATTGTAGTTGTTACTATTCTATCCAACCATAACGTGTAAGAACATCCAACTTTATATGCAATGTGAGAACAAAAAAAGTGTTACATATTAACAAGATTGAACGTATAACGATGTTCAAACGCAATTAAAAATAATAGATAAGAATAGGCAAACATGACAGATAAGGTTTTTTTATTATTTTCAATTAAAGACGATAACTAATTACCTTCCTTTGTAATAATTTGAACGTAGATTCAGTCAGACAACCTAAATCTTAATCGTATAAATCATTCATTGTTCAAGGGATCTTTAGCTGGCTTTCCACCAAATATGACCTAAGCTATATACATATATAGCTATCAACTGATGCCTGATATTTAAGGGCTTTGCTAAGCGTACTAATAATAAAAACGCATGCAACGTAGCTATGATGACTAATGACGCGACTGATGCTTACTAAAGCATGACATAGAAATGCGTAAGTTGTGTAACTGTGCAATGCGTAGATTACATGTTGTTACTAACTATGTTATTCATTGTAGTCTGTCACATGCCTCAATGTATATATTATTCATTCCGCTACTGTATTTTAAATTCGGGGGAACAGTTACCGTTTTAAAGCGAAAGTTAGGAATTCTGCATCGCAAATCTTTTGTGAAAATTTTAAAACTCAACTTTGGACGTTCCAAATTTTTTTTTTATATTATCAGTATGTCAATTGAAAATTTATTGAATATTGCTTTATTTACCAATCGATTTTGCCAAAACCATTTTAAGTAGTTATCAGATAATTGTCTGTAATTAAGCTGTATGAATTATGTTATTTGAGTTATTATTTTAATGACCATAATTTTATAATGTACGACATTAGTAGCGCAGTGGTATGTTACGATGCTGCCCATAGTAATTGTATGTTAACATGACCTACTTGTCATTGTAACGAGAAGGCACTGATTTTGATTTCCTTGGTGAGTTAACTGCTATGTAGGTTTTAGATCTAGCTCACCTAGGGTGATTAGAATATCGTATTGTATTATTACTTATTACACACTTCAACAAATAGGTATTGCTGTACCAACTCTTATTTTCTATTAATAAGATTACGGATCAATTTAAAAAGGTAGGTGTAGGTTTGTTCCCTACAACTAAAGAAGAAAACATCGGTAGTTTTATGAGAAGCGGGGTTAGAATCGTAACGAAATTAGCTGTCGACATTTGCAAAGAGCGTGTAATTGGCAACCGTCAATGAACTAAAAGTGCGAGACACGTGCATTGAAACACCTGTTACAGACTGAACCTTACATATCTTATTGCGTGTCCTCTCCATCATCAAAACTTAGTCCAGACCCCACGATGCGCGAAACCTCATACCCTAACCGCAAATCGGCGCTTAAAATAAGGTTTCTATTTACTACAAAAACAAAAACTTTGTTAATTTGTGCGTCGTTTTGCGCATCTGTAAGAGCCAATACGCACTGTCGACTTGTCGCCGGCGACTCAGTCTCTCGGCGACCGAAACGTAGGCCGCAACCGGCGACCGAGTGCGTACATTAAATGAGTCTAAACTAAAGAAAGTCACAGTTGCCGGCGACTAAGTCGCCGGCGACAAGTCGACAGTGCGTATTGGCTCTTATTATCGAATTACACTGCCCTGCATCACGCCGCAGAACATCGCATCGCAATCTGCGTAAACGCAAGACACATCCATGCGTGTTTTCTATACAAATGGAAATATTTACAAGCAACGTTAAATACGCATTCCCGAGCGTACAATAACGAATTACTATAAGTGTTGTTGGTAGGGTGTTAATCGCTTAAAGCTAGACAGCGCTACAGCTTGTCTGTTGTACCACTAAGATATCGTGGAGTATATAAAAGTCAAATTCAACTGGATTCTGCGGGTCGTAAAGTTGGAATCGCTCCACAACGTCAATTCCATGTCGTTCATGGTACGAGTGCCCACAAAACACCTGCAGATCTATATGAAGGAGGACTTTTGGTCAAAACTTTTTTCGTGGACGACTACGCGACACCACGCACGACGTCGCCGTCACTTCGATTCTAAGTGTTTATAAATATGTATGTTAGACTTTAAGGTATTTTAATATGGTCTAACGTTGCCTGACAACAACTGTTTACTATAACCACGTCAGTTTCGGCGAGGCGGTGGTGTCGCCGGTGGGCGCGGGCGGGTTCGCGCGGTTCACGTTCGCGGAGGCGGGCGCCGGCGCCGGCCCGCACCACGACACGCACGCCGACCTCGCCGCCGCGCTGCCGCCGCCCGACAACCGTATGTATACACACGCTTACACAAACAATATACACAACATGGAGAGATAGTTGTATACACGACACACGCGCATACACAAACAACATACACAACATAGAGAGATAGTTGTATACGCGCAAGAGGTTCCAAGAATTTATACAACTTTTAATTCGTATATATGTTACGGCTAATACACGAAGTGCGGCTACACCTAGTTTTGGCCGGTTAGTAGACTTATATGGGGAATGTAACAAAAATATATACCTATATATATAAAAACTGGCTTCAATCATGAGTCGACGCGGGACTCCTTTTTCTTGGCGGTATCAAAGAAGTAACCTAACTAACCTAACCTATTGATGTTTCTAACCGGCTAAAACTAGGTGCAGCCGCGCTTCGGGTTTTAGCCGTAACATATACATAGTTAAATACATGAAACAAATTTCAACAAAATCATACACATACATCACGAACAAATGCCGTTATTATGGTGCGCGAAACCCCGTACCACTGCAGACAGGTTGACCGGGGGTATCCCAGTTTTGCATAAACTTACAAAAGCTACACACCAACTACTGGAAACAACAGCAACTAATGAAATTCAAGACTTACCATTGTTAATGCAGAGGTATTCTTATAATAAGGTACTCTTGATTATCACAGTCTTACTGTAAGTTTCTAAACAATTAATGCCAATCTAGCATAAAATATGTCGGAGATAAAAAACACTATTTTGAAACAGATGTTATGACCTTGAGAAGCGATGTAAATACTGAAGGTGATGACTTGCTATTGCACCTTATTGTAAAATCATAAACTCAAATACAATCATAGGCGAACAAACGTATTTAAGAATGTTTTCTAAGCAATTAAGAAGACTCTATTTATAAAACAGGATCTATTTATCTCTATAGATATAGAGACATAATGAATACATTATTGTAGAACAAAACATTTCTCCAATTCTCGCATAACAGAATTAAAATGATGATCGATGAATGATCGTAGGTACTGTACACCCACGGACGTTGTTCGTTAACTTTTTTTATGGGATTAGGACCAGAAACTGGTGAAGGGCGGGAATGTGAAGAAGCGCGAACAGAGGATGAAGCACCCGCTGTCAGTTCACAAGGAAGTGAGCCGTCTTCACCACACCAGGTTAGTAACATGGAGAGGAAAATAAAAAAAGAATTTAAATTAAGAATCGTTTGAACAGGTGTTAGATGTATATTAATGTATAATATATTGAACCTTGCGCTGAAATTAATAGGCAATTGGTTTATAACTAAAAATTAATTCCTGAATCAAAGATTGCGAAATGTGCAAGTCAAGCTTTGCTGTTGGATACAACACTGCTATTTAACATATCTGTAATTAGAATTATTTTTCATGCAATAGTAAATAACTGTTCAAGAACCGTTTATTAGTTGTATAAACTGCTACCTAAGTAGTTTTATGGTTCATTAAATTTTCGATAAAGAATAGGCAATATACTTTACTCGTTTTGATTGCATGTGTTATATGTACGGAAATAGAGCGATGAATAGAACTAGGTCAAACTGCATACTATACTAGACCTCGTTTTAAAATTATAATTTTCTTAGTTATAGGAAGTGAAGGAAACCGATTGATGATTCTGATGCATTAATAAAATATTGGCAAACATTGACATCATTACATTTTATAGTTACATTATTTAAAGTGTTCTGTAAACGTGATGATTGTCATGTAAATTAGCTTTACATTTCGTGGATATTAACAGTCAGTTTCTTTGTTAACACGAAATGATATGCAAAAAACTAGAGATGCGCCGAGTAACACTTTTGCCGAGTACCGAGTACCGAGTATTACTCGGTTCTATCAAATTCCCAATTTCGGGCGCGTAAACAAGTACAAACGAACACAAGTATATTAAGAAGAAAATTTGTTGGTTGGCAAATGGTGGATAGGGCACCAAACAAGGCATCATAATTAACATTTATAAAATTTTTAATATTAATTATTTTTATTACTGTTCCTTTAATTTTGTCTTACTAGTACTCATGCATTAGCATAATTTTGATTCTATTACTTGAGGATGTCAAAGATTTTCTCAATCAGTATGTTTTGATTAACAATGTTGTTTCAATTATATCTACCTAAATATATTGCTTTCTTTAAACAAAGTATATTACTTTTTTGGTACTCGGTACTCGGCATTCGTATACCGAGTTACTCGGCCGAGTACCGAGTACCAAAAAACCTGCCGAGTACGCCGAGTACCGAGTATAAACCGAGTACTCGGCCCATCTCTACAAAAAACTATCATACAATTCAATTTACTTTAACACCATGCTTATAAGTAAGAACTCTATTTTATTACTTAAGATATTGTTACAAAAGCAAACAAATTCAACTCATGAGCTTAATTATAAAGCAAATTTAGTATTTTATCCTTTATCACATCAACTTCGCAGTAGTTTTCTGACATCCACGTTTTAAAACGCTTTTTTTTATGACTGTCAGGTAGCAGAGGAGGGTAGAGAAGCGGAGGCGAGCGCGCCGCCCGCGATGGCCACGCGGCGCTCCGTGCCCGCCTCCCCGCACCAGCAGCGGTGGATGAGGGCTGCTGGTATGTTGCTACACTACACTACACTACACTTCACTACACTACAGTAACACTTCACTAAACTTCACTACACTACAGCAACATTACACTACACTTCACAAAAAAGTAGTACCTATTGTAGTCACACTTTACAAAACTTAACAGTAGTTACCCCATTGTGGGGGCTTCAACTTGAGGGCTTATCAACAGCAGTTAAACACAGGGTTTCACGCACAAGGTTTTCCAACTCACTGTTACTACACGCGAGGCTAGGAAACCCGATGTGTCTATACAATTGGACATTGTGAACCTACTGCGGACACTTTTCACTCGTGCACCCACTCGGGACTTTTGAAACTTTTGTAGCTATGCCTCGAGAGTAAATTCCTACATAACAGCCAACAATGAGGCAGTAGGCAGGCTTAATGCAGAAGTAAATTTTTTTTAAATCTTAACAATAAAATAAAACCAAAATTATTACACATCCCTGTTAAACACAAACACAGTTGCCAATTAGGTATTTCAAGTTAACATTGCTTGTTTGCAGACAGCGAGAGCGGCGCCCGCGGCCGCGGCATGCGACGCGGCCGGCCCCCGCGCCGCTCAAACTACTCGCGGTATTAGCTCCCAGCAACCACGCCATTCCTAAACACATATACCACTTTGTGATAGCACTTCACTCTTGGACATTACTTCATTATGGGTATATTTAAACGTATTGTACTATAATTGGTTTCAAAGAAAATATCTCTATGTATAATTATTAATTTAAGCATAATTTTCGTTACGAACATTGAATAGTTTTTTTTAATTTTAGTTCACTGAAATCTTGTGTGGTGCATTTATTTTATGTGCCGTTTAGGGCTGACCGTTAATTGGTGTGCCAACTGTGACAAATTAATTATGTTTGAACAAGATAAAAATTTTGACTTAAGCTCAATATGATTAATCTTTAGAACTTTAAAAATAAATAAATAATACCCATTACATGTATTCTGAACTTAATAATGGTAGATTTGAATAAATATTGATGTTATCTGATTGTCATTCTCATTTTATCATCATATTCTAGTGCATAAGCTAAACATTTCCATACTTTATTTGTAATAACGAGTTTTTTAGTATTATTAAATAAAAATTCATATGTATTATTTTGTTTTAATAAATCCTTAGCATTGTTAATTCTATTTCAAAGTAAGAAAAAATAGTAAAAAATAAACTTACTGCGAAAAATATTGACAATTACTTAACTGCGGAAAAACATAATACAAAAATACAAAGGATAATCACGTGCACACATCAACAGCACAGACCAAGTTTAATGATATATTTTAAATTTTTAAAAAAGGGAAGTCCTTTTTCTTAAACATTCTCTACCCGCGACTTTGTCTGTGAAAAAAGTTATTTTTCTGTGGGAATGAGACTAATCCTGAGTCTGTCTCCTGGTTCTAAGCTACCTCCACCAATTTTCAGCCGAATCGGTTCATCTGCTCTTAAGTTATAAATAAGTAGTGTAACACCACTTTCTTTTACATACAGTACAAAAATTGGTAAAAATAGGTAGCTATTACAGAGATAATGTCTATTCATATATCTGAAAAATCCTTGAAAACTACTAGATTGTTTTTTAAATAATGAAATTTTGGGTTTTTTTACAATCTTCCCATAAAGTATTAAGTATTCCATCAAGGTAGAATAGTATAAATGAGTTAAGAATTCTTTTTTTTTACTAACTATTCAAAAAAATCTTATCACTATCAATTCATTGCAAAACAATTGATAGCTATAAGTAGTAGGTCAATAAAATAACAAACTGGTGTGGTGTTTTTTTAGATTTTATTGTTTATATATGGAAATAATTACAGATTCATTAAGAAACAAAGAGATTTAAACATTGAATATTTCTAAACCCATAAAGAAGTAGTTTTTATCACTATCAACATTGCTAGTGCATGTTGTTTAGCAAATTAAAATTAATTATCACCTTTCAAACATAATAATACAATATAATATTGCTAAGCCTTAGATTCTAAGTTTTACCATATGGATATCAATACTTTTAATATGGTAATGAAAAAGATAGAAGTTGTTAATATCCATATACATTTTCGTCGGAAAATGCAATATACAAAAAGAAGTCCTCGTCATGATGCTCTTGGTAGAGAGAGCCCATCGTGGCCGATGTTGGTGGAATTACGTTGT
This sequence comes from Emmelina monodactyla, assembly GCA_916618145.1. Classification (NCBI taxonomy): domain Eukaryota; kingdom Metazoa; phylum Arthropoda; class Insecta; order Lepidoptera; family Pterophoridae; genus Emmelina; species Emmelina monodactyla. Next base: position 6,117,002 of record OU745309.1, read on the forward strand.
TCACAAAGAAAAACAACGCGTCCTCGGGTCGTAGATGAATGCGTTTCCGAATCAGGAAATAAAACTGCCCAACAGTCAGATCTGATGGCACCAAGTATTTCTTCTTATCAAGGTCCCCCAATCGAGCCTTAGGAGCTTTCTCCACGATTACTGGAACGCGATCCGGATACTTCCTGCGTATTTTTTCCCCCTCTGCCTTCCTTTTCTCGAATGAATGTTCTTCTTTGTATTGGAACTTCATATTGAATAGTAATACACTCAGTAAATTTTAGACGATACGGACCAAAATATTTTTTTCGACTTGTTTTTTTGTTTTTGCGTTATTGTTTAGCGAAATGACGCAATCAGCTGATATGACAATACAAATCAAACAGCGCAATCGAAATGACAGCAAGCCAGGCGAAACAACAAACAACACGACGCCATTACAGTATGTCCAAATATTACACATTAGACAATATCAACCTTTTATATCAAAAGCATTATTTAAAGTTTTTAAATAAAGATTATTAAAAGACTAACTAAAACTGGATCAAAAGATAAAGTTAACATTTATTTGATTTAATCTTATCCGAAAAAAAGGTGCTAAGCCTGTTTAAACTTAATATTTGATCGAGGGAACAGATATTGTTTTAATGTAAAATTGGGTTAACGACTTTACAATTGGAAACACCGTTAGGAGCAAAACGTACCATAAACAAAACTTAATATTGATTTTGTTCCAGATACTCTATTTTTAAAAGCAAACTTTATCAATTTTTTTATTTTATTTATATCAAATCGTTAATACAAAATTTTACTTTCTAGTTTAAAAAGGTAAATATTATGTTTCTCATGCGTTTTTCAGATTGTCTTTGCTTTTTTTCCCCATTCGTTCTTTCTGTTAGTTTGTTCAATCATTCAATCAATTTTATTTATTAATTCATTCACTCATTCATTCGTTTCTTGTGTGTGCTGGAGTGGCGTGGGTTTAGATTTCTCTAGACAAGTCTAGCTTTATCTATTTATTGGTGCTAGGTATACGAATAAATAACTCAATATGCGCAAAAGGAAATCTGTAAAAAAGAATGATGATGACTCGGAAGGCTCAGATGCCGGAGTAGAGCCAGAAGCATTTCAAGACTCTGGCGAAGATTGGACGCCGGATGCTGATTCTGCGGTTTGTATTTTTATTTTGGTTTTAATTTAACTTATGCTCATGCAACCTACATATCCTTTCGTGGATAAATATTAACTCCTTAATTATCATTGTATGCTGTAGGTTGAGCAACCAGCAAGACCGGGCCGCAAAAGAGCTCCTAAAGGACCTGCTAATAATACCAAGAAGAAACGTAAAAACGACGAATCCTCAGAAGAGAGTGAAGGAGAAGAGGATGAAGAAGGAGAAGATGATGAAGGAGAACTAGATGAAGAGGAAGGTTCAGACGATGAGAAAAACGGTTCTGATGGAAACAAATCTGATTCCAGTCAGTCCAAAGATGTACCAAAACATTTCCATGTAAGTATTGCATTATTGTTCCTTTTTATTGTTTGACCATGTTTAAAAAAAAAGTTTAACTTCCATGTTTCAGTCTGGGAACTTTGTGCTTTTAAAATCTGATGTTAAATGGGATGGAGATACAGTGATTTCTAAGCTGGAAGAGCTCAATTTGTGGAAAATTGATGGAAAGGCACTTTTACAAAAGTTTATTCCTATGGAATCAAGTGGCAAAATTCTCCACAAATGTACCTGTGTGGTAAGTATAAAGTTTCATGGGCATAATTTTTTTTTTGGGATTCTGAAGTATACTACAGCTCAATCCCTCTAGCCATAATACAATAACCTAGTGGGACATAACATGTACAGGCTGGTATAGTTGTTATTTAAATATTATTATTTCTTGCAGTACTCTGGTTGGAATGTGGAGAACAGGGAAAATTACTTTCCAATTACCGAAATCTTGGATAGGAATCCACCTACTGACTCCAAGGAAATATGTGTAGCACTGAATCTAGATGATCTTATTAAAGTAAGAGACAAGTAACTGGAGTTTTATGGTAATTTCAATTAGTTAAGTGCAAATAAATTTATAAAACAAGTTTTGATTTCGGCACCTCATTCCATAATACTTGTGTAATTCAGAAGTTTTTTAAGGAAATTGAATAAATGTTTAATAAGAAAATAAATATTTTAATTTAAAGTCGAAATTCAATTTTGGCCCAAATTGTTATATCACATTATCTTTATATAACTTTAAATAAAAATGAGTAATTTCTCAAAGCCTTAACTCCAATAAAATTTCTGCTTTACTATGCCAATGATCCATGAATTTCTCTGAGCTGAAGATGCACATTTTAGATGTGTTTTGACTGTTTTAAATTATAAAATCCAGGGAATAATCCCAAATAAAATACTAATTATTTTTCACATAGATTATGCTTGCAGCTGTATGAAATAGTAAGATTTAACTTAACATTCAAGAGTTAAAAACAATTTTACGTCGTAAGTTCGTTATTTTATTTGAAGAAACGTTTTCTTATCAGTTTCTAAAACATTTACTACTTACTTAATATCCTTACACCGGTAAAGCACACTTTGTTGGGCATAAATTTTCCTAAAAAGTAAGAAAGTCTAGTTGATGCAATAGATAGCTGGGACCACCCTGTTTTTTCGTTTGATGTGTATTAAAGTTTGACTAGTATGGCGATCAGAACGCAGAGATGTAATGTTAGCGTCCCAGCTTTCGACTATGAACTTGCAAGACCTGAAGGCAAGCTAGTATAGTTTTTTTATAATTGGGAGTAAGCAAATAGTATGCGCCTTTTCTCAGTCTGGTGATCTTGTTAAATTAACCTAATTACAAAGAAAGAAACTTATTCTAACTTACGAACTACCTACCTAATAGTTATTGAACACAAGAAGAGAAATATTTATTAACAATGAAAATGCTTAAAATAGTTATCTTACAATCTAAGCAAGGCGATTTCCCAAAAAATTCGGGAGTAGTAGACGGCGTGTGAGATCAACAATATGCGATTCACGTGGTTACTTCAGACCACTTGCCTAGTCACTCAAGCGGAAACGTAACCACTTTAGAGTCACCTAACACGAGGATTTGGGCAGAAGATAACTGCAACAGAGCCGTTTAATTCCAGCATAACTCCTGTGTGATTTGTTAAGGCCGGCATATATTCGAGGGTGGTCGTCGCAGTCTGCACGTAACCAAAGAGTGGAAAGCTGTAATTTTCAAAATTGAAAGGGCAAGGCCAGCTTTGTCGTCTCTAGATAGGTGTAGGGCAGAGTGAATCCTCGTATGTTCATTATGAACAGTCTGTGAACCACATCCAATGCTCTTGATCGTTTTGTCCCTGACAACGGTGAGCGGTAAGCATGCCCTCCTCAGAGTGTGGCGCGCGCAGGGCAACCAGCGCCCGGGGGCTGAGGGAGGTATTCAGCACATGGAATAAAAGGTACTAATTTAACGAGTTTCCTATTCCATGGTAATAGAATGGTAAATACTATCGAAATTATATCATACAATAAATAACCGGTGTTGTACTATGTGTATAAAAATAACTTTTCAATGAAAATTATATTAATTAAAACTAAATTAATTTCGTGAGTAAGTAATGGGCTGCCTTAGCGTTTGTCAAAAGGAAGCTATAAGAGCTCTAATTACTGCAAAGTAACCTTGAACCCTAGCATCCGGAAATATACTAGAGGCTTCGTTGGTAGGTACCACACAATGGACTAGGGGAGAACTTAGTTACACAGTGTAACTTACACTCAGACACGAGCTAATATCGAAAAACTATTTAAAAGAAATTTGCCCGAACACGGGACCATCCGCTTTACAGTCCAGTTTATATAGCGCTGCGCCACAGAGATCGTCAAAAGATAGATTCACTCTTGATTGCTCTGAGAAGTAAGATAATAGTTATTTACATTGGTGAAAAGCACATGTTCGTGATAACCACTATGTTAAGAAACTAAAATAGTAGTAGCAAAAAATATAAATTTACAAGTGAATCTCTATCATACTTATAGGAGTAAAAACTAGGTCTTTAAGAATTAAGTAGGTAAGTTCTTTCTTAAATATATGTAACTTGGTATAATATAATTGTTAATATAAAATCTTTAGTAGGTATCATTACCTACATAGTATGACGTCAGACTACTTAGAGACGTGCCACACACGTAGGATTTATGAACCGACTGTTGCCCTGCAAATAGCAATTTTGTACCTTAGCCCATTGACAGTTAGTTTGACAGTGACTTTGATTGTACTGACTGATGGATGAATGGCGAATTCACGAATTGCGAAATTGTTTTGTTTGTTATGTTTGTTGGAGAGCTTGCCTAGATTTTCTACTTTAAAATCTTTAAACGGTACAAGTATCTTCATAATAATCAGGTGTGTTGAAAATAAAATCGAACATTATCATTTTACTGAGGCTATGAATACATCTGAAAATTCTGATGATAAGTGAAAGTATGTTTTTAGTGTTATCCTAACAAAACCTTCTGTGGTTTATTTTATACACACCAGAATTGTAACTATGGATAACGGTGAGTTTGATTAGAAATACTCTTGTGTTACAGCAAAAGAAAAATTAGTAACGTAAAAATGGTTTGATTGTAGGTTCCAGAAGTGATTTTGATTGTGCTGTTTGCTTACAAAAGTGTCACTATCCTACTAAACTACTATGTGGTCATATCTTCTGTTTTCTCTGTGTCAAGGTATGTAACCATAACATAAACATGCAACTGGAAAGTAAGCCAATTTGTCTTTCCACTTAAAAAATGAGTGTTATTGTTTTATTACTATCAATCTTTTTTATAGGGCATAGCTATACGAAGTAAAAAATGTGCTATGTGCCGAGCTACTATCCCTGTAGATTATTTCAAAAACCCTGTGATTTTGGAGAACATAGAAGACTGTGAGGAATCTTCTGAGGAACCAGAGAGGTTTCAATGGTACTATGAAGGTCGGAATGGTAAGAAAATTACTTGTTTAACTATACAAAGACAATTATACCTACTCATTTAGAGTTGCATATCAGTTTATACTGTATTAACCTAAGATTTGTTAAAAATATATTTTCACATTTGAATTGATTGAGAGTTCCTGCCTAAATTCCTATTTTATCTAGAACTAATGTCATCTGACCCCAAACCTATTCTGTTCAGTGGGTGTGGTCCCTATTTAAAGGAAATATGCTGCAATTCCAGGTTGGTGGAAGTACGATGAACAAAGTAATGAAGAGTTGGAAGAGAAATATACTGCTGGTGACAATCAATGCTCACTCCTTGTAGCTGGTTCTGTTTATGACATAGACTTCACCACCATGCTACAAATGCAGCACAATAACCGATCCAGGCGACGCAGAATACGCCGTGATACTCCACTGTTGCCTGCTAAAGGTAAAACATTTTTTACTTTAACCTATGTACTGATTTCTCCTAAAAAGGTACAGGGAAGTAATGTTGTTTGTTAGTTTTTTTTTATATGTGGGTTTTTTTTTTTTTAAGTATTTTAAATAATCCATTTAAGTGAAATTACTTAAAATAAATGCTTTAATGAATTATTCAATGGCTGACATAAAACATGAGTTTACAATTTGTTAAAGGAATAGCTGGAATTAAAAAGCTTGATAACAGAGTTGAAGAACCAAAGAATGATGAAGCAGATCATGCGCATAATGTTAATGAAAATGAAGAAGTCATTGTTTTAGAAGATAATGAATCTGAAGTGGATACTTTAGTCAACAGTTTAAGGTATTCATCTGTACGATTAATATGTATATTAAAATCATTATGTCAGTTTTCAAATGTTGAACATTGTTTTTTACTAAAGTTTTTATTGCTATTTTTTTTTTGCAGTGTCATTGATTTGGATGAAGATAGTCTAGGTACTCAATCAGAGTTGGAAAACACATGAACTGAATTATATAAAAAAGCCCATTATTACTTCCTTTAACAGATAATACAGAAAACATTGATATTCTCAAATAATGTAGAATGTTTTATAGTTATCAAAATCAAGGGTTTTTCATGTGTTCAGCCTGCTGGCTCCCCATTTCCTATTGAGTGTTGAAGAAATTTTGGATGTTAGTTTCAAAAAGAGATATTGTAAAAAATATGTATGTATATTGTTAATAAAATATATTTTTACTCACTACTTTGTTTATTCTTTAAGTTTTTTTAGCTTATAAAAATATATCCATTATTTTAGTCATACAATAATTAATCTCAACACCTTCATTAAATAATAATTTATTTAAGTCTATATCTAGTAAACACAAATAAAATTGACAAGTACATAGTAGCATTACCATGGGCGTACAGGACTTTGGCTAGCGTGGGTAAGAATCCAAGTGTTTAAGGGCTTTGGTTGTAGAGCTGCCTGTTTGTGCCTTGGAAATTTATGACACATATTATACAACCGACCATCTCTAACTACAAGGTAACAGGCTCTACACCTTCTCCTGACACGTCCTTTATACTTCATACCACAACTTTGATTTAACATGGGGGTAATTGTTGGTAACAATGTTTTAGTCACATTTGTGAATAACAGTTTGTTTGATACTGTAGACAGAAGTCCTCCTGTAGGTGGAATAATAGATATTCCAGTTTTTACCAAAGAAATTAATCTCTGCATGTCCTGTAAAAAAAGGAAGTGTTAAAGCATAACCTAAGTAGCAATAAATTAAAAAATAGTAATAATGTACACTGCAGAGCAGCCTATGGGCCAGCATGTGTTTATTTTAAATAATCCACTTACTTTTATATTTAAAAGTACCAAAGTTTCCTTAATTTTTAACAACAGTAATAACTCGGTACTTTACGGTTGTTTGCTTTACAAAAGGTTTGACGGTCTGACTTTGACACTAACTGACTGACAAATGACACAGGTTGATTGACATGTTTTCTGAGTTAGTACTCAGGAACAAACCAAGATGTCGCTTAAGTCCAAACCTTTTATTTACTCATCATCCTCGCTGAACAACAAATAATACGTAAAAAAATTCAAGCTCTTCAAAACGGAAACGACACAGCTGTCTTTAGATCGTTTTTTTAATCGTTTTGGCAATAAAAAATATATGCTTCAAAAGCTTAGAAACGACATCTATATTGACCCCTGACATTCTTTGCAAGCTGTTATACTTATCTTAGTTACTACTCTTAAAATTGACTATTTTTAACCATCAACTACCTACCTACGCTCAAAGAACTAATTCTGTCTCTTTGTATGTTTGACCGCTAACTCCTCCTAAACCAGTAGAGGGATTTTAATGCGGTTTTCACCATTCTTTAGGTCCCTGTAGCTCGGGGGCCCCAAATAATTGGTACGGCGGCTACGCCCCTGCATAAAAGTTACGTAATCAAAGACACTAGCTCGGGTAGGTTCGAGTATACCGAATTCGGCATACTATTTTATGCCGCAGTACTATTTTATACACAAATCATTCAGAAATCCTACTATCTTACTAATATTATAAACTTGAAAGTTTGTAAGTATGTATGGATGTATAAATGTATGGATGTTTTTACTCTTTCACGTAAAAACTACTGGACGGATTTTGATGAAACTTTACAGTAATATAGGTTATACATCAGAATAGCACATACAGTACTTTTTACCGCGGGAAAACTTCTCATTCCTACGGGAAACTGACTTCCACGCGAACGGAGTAGCGAGGGGGCCACTAGTTCTCTAATAAGGCCCTAATTAATCTTAATTAATTTATCACTTTAATTTGTAAATATAGGTTATCCAGAAAAAGTCTTCTAGGGTTATAAAAAAAAATGTTTCGAGAACATGTCGGCTAAAATTACGCCATTGTGGGCGGGTAGTTTAATTCATACCTTTAAGTATTTAACCAAAGTACTCAAAGGGTCAATAACCAAAGTACTTACCTACTCATAATATGTCCGCGTCTAATGGTTGTAAGTATATTAAGGGCCGATTTTTCAATAGTCAGTTAAGCCTTCAGATAGGACTTATTCTATGGATAGCAAGATTGTGAATTTTTCAATTAGCGGATAAGCTCTAACAGAAGGTTAAACTCGATAACTGGCGGATAAACTTAGCTGCCTCTTTTTGCCCCAGTTAAGCAGTTATCTAACAGATTATTTGACGTTTCTGTCATCATGCGTATGTAAATATAGGATAATTTATTTGTGTTTTGCTTATTTTTTGTAAAACCATGGATATTTTACTTTATTTGAAGACAATAATGTATAGTTATCAAAACGGGACAAAAATATATATCACAAGAGCATTGATATATTACTCTCTAGATGGAGTGTTGCATCCAAAACGTCACTCCAAAAGCGGCGCAAATTTTTATGAATGTGTGCGTGACGCGCGTATAACACTATTCAAAATTGTGCATGTGTACGTCAAAGGGATACCAAGTTATAAAATTAAAATTCAGAAGTTACCTATGCAAATTTTATTTAGCAAGAATAAAAAAATATTAAAAATTTTTTTTCTAGTAATTAATACACTTAGGCTGATTTTAGTCTCACGCTCACCGTCAGCGCTCATAGCTCAGCGCGTAGTTTGTCAGCGCTGAGGCTCAGCGTGGCTCGTTTTAGTATCGTACTGACCGTCTTACCTTACAGACGACGACCAAAATGTACCGGAGTGTATTAATTATTGCTGCTTGGTACTATGTATCCCAAAAAAATAAAAACCGGCGACGACGAAGACTCCATGTTCATCCATTGATTGAGCAGAGAGCTGTTTCAGGAGAGTTTGTCTTGTTATATGGTACTTTGAGGGCTGACGAAAGTAAATTCTTTAATTACTTTCGAATGTCAACTAGAACTTTTGACTTTAGATTCGCCATGACTGTACACGCTGACGACGTCCGCTCCGCTCGACACTAGAACGCTCGCTGAACGCAGAGGCGCTCGTGCGATCGTCAGCGCCGACAGCTACGCGGGGCCGACGCGCGACGCGCACGGTCGCGTAGCTGTCGGCGCTGACCACCCTGCGCGCTGATAGCTACGCGTCACCAAAAAACGCTTCCTAAAGTTCATATATCTCGGCCATCAGCGCTGACGGTGCGCGTGCCGTCAGCGTAAGTCTAAAACCAGCCTTACATACAGAGACAAGCGTCAAAAATGCGATAGTTTAATAAAACTGTTTAAGTGCAGTACTTACGTGGCCTTAACACTTTGCCACGTCCTACTAATATTATTTCATACTAATATTACAAATGTGGAAATTTATGTTTGGATATTTATTTATTAGTTTCGTTAAAAATACTTTTAAACTACGCATAATGAAGAAGATGTCAAAATTCCGCTTTAAAAAATATATAATTATAATTATTTTACGTGCTTAAAAAAACCGCAAAATTTATTTTTTTTCCTACAAAAGAAGTTGGCAACACCAGAACATTTCAAAACATTTTTTCTATTCGAAAACTAATGTAATGTTTTCTACATTGATATATTATTCTCTAGATACCAAGTCCGACACTCAAAAGCGGCGCAAAAAATAAGCTACCAAATCCAATTTATACGTACATCCTACGTTAGTGTCATTTGGTCCGTCAAGCAGAGAGGTTCTCTAGGAAAAAAGACAACAATGCCTAAATGCGCGTTCAAAGGTTGTCGTAATAGTTCAAGAAACATTACCAATATCCCTGGCTTATCGTTATTTCGGTTAGTTTAAGCATTTAATCATGATTTTGTAGTAAAATACTAGAAAACATTACATTAGTTTTCGAATAGAAAAAATGTTTTGAAATGTTCTGGAGTTGCCAACTTCTTTTGTAGGAAAAAAATAAAATTTTGCGGTTTTTTTAAGCACGTAAAATAATTATAATTATATATTTTTTAAAAGCGGAATTTTGACATCTTCTTCATTATGCCTAGTTTAACCGTATTTTTAACGAAACTAATAAATAAATATCCAAACATAAATTTCCACATTTGTAATATTAGTATGAAATAATATTAGTAGGACGTGGCAAAGTGTTAAGGCCACGTAAGTACTGAACTTAAACAGTTTTATTAAACTATCGCATTTTTGACGCTTGTCTCTGTATGTTAGTGTATTAATTACTAGAAAAAAAATGTTTTATTTAATATTTTTTTATTCTTGATAAATAAAATTTGCATAGGTAACTTGTGAAATTTAATTTTATAACTTGGTATCCCTTTGACGTACACATGCACAATTTTGAATAGTGTTATACGCGCGTCACGCACACATTCATAAAAATTTGCGCCGCTTTTGGAGTGACGTTTTGGATGCAACACTCCATCTAGAGAGTAATATATCAATGGTTTTCTAGTATTTTACTACAAAATCATTATTAAATGCTTAAACTAACCGAAATAACGATAAGCCAGGGATATTGGTAATGTTTCTTGAACTATTACGGTAACCTTTGAACGCGCATTTAGGCATTGTTGTCTTTTTTCCTAGAGAACCTCTCTGCTTGACGGACCAAATGACACTAACGTAGGATGTACGTATAAATTGGATTTGGTAGCTTATTTTTTGCGCCGCTTTTGAGTGTCGGACTTGGTATCTAGAGAGTAATATATCAATGCACAAGAGGTTTAATTTTGAATATCTGTGCAGTAAGCTATTGTTGACATCACAGATGTATACATTTCTAGATGGAGTAATACGTTTGATGTGTGTGTGTCACAAATAACACACTACTAAAGATACGCTATATCAAAATGAGGATTTTTTGAGAATTATATTAAAATACTAAGTAGTTATTAAGACATACAGTAACATAAAGTATCTCTGAGTATATGAAATACCAAATCGATTTTTTAAAAAGCATCAAAAATATTCTTAGCAATCAATATAATAAGATAGAAATACTTTCTCAAAGTTTACAGACACATGTTAAAATATATTGTATTTGTAACTTTTATTTGTATTTTTTTTCGGTGGGCTCCATCTAGTTTTCGGTATATCTATGTATTATCGTTGACGGCAAGTCTTGATGTCATACCTAAATTTTTTGTCAATTGGGACACCCGCTGTCAATGCGTTGAAAGCTTACAGTCCTTTTCTAACAACTGTAAAATATATAAGAATGTCTCTTTCTTGCACAAATATCATTAGGATAGCTAGCAGAGGGTTATCTGACCATTGAAAAATTGAAACTTTATTATTCGCTTCAGTTAAAGCTATCTGGCTGTTCGATATCTGGCGTTTTAACTATCTATTGAAAAATCGGCCCTAAGTCTTTTTTACAATCAAAACATTGTTTAATCTAGTATTATCACAGATCACAGATAGGGGGTGATCTGTGAGTATTATCTAAGTGTGCTGAAACAGTTCGCGAGGCGTAAGCTGGGCTTTGCATTTGTGTACCTACGTAGTGATAAAAAGTAGAGTCAGCCAAAAAACAATTTAGCTTGACATAATAAAACAGTTTAAATGAAAACTTTCAGAATTAGATTAGTAAATAATTGACAAAATCGAACTACCATGGACATTGTAAAAAATATTATTAAAAATATAAAAAAAACACAAATGTCGCCTTGAGATTCCCTTTCGTTATTTATATCGGTTGAAAGATAAGGATTAAAGTTTAACCGTGACCAAGGAATGTAAGAAATAAAACGGAAACAGGAACCAGCCTGTATTTAGATTTTCTAGCAAAGAGAAATATATCCTTAGTTTACTTGTGTTGGCAGCAATTTTAGTTAAAAATCTAATCCAAAACTTTAATAATAATAAAGAATTTAAAACTTTACTTTGCTAACGGTACAAGGGGTGAAGCGCAGAGGGTGCGCAGGGAGGCTGTGTCACGCAGGGGTAGCCAAAAATTGGAATAAACTGGTTTTAACTAAGCAAAGAACGCGTCGCGCTAGAGGCATGACGTCACACCTACTCTATCTGTATACACGCACACTAGTGCAAAGCCCATACCTTCTGCACTATACTGAGTAAATGCTAAAAAAAAAATTTTTATAAATCTGATAGTGGTATTGTTTATTTAAACTGTTTTATGTCTAGTTAAATTGTTATTTTTTGTCTAGCTCTACTTTTGGTGACCTCGCTCACTCATGCAAAACTTAGCTTACGCCGAACAAAGACTTACTTAGTAGATAGGTAATATGTTTTTTTTTGTCTACGGTTCATCTATTAGCTACATTTTCTAGCGTTAAAGTAATTAGCTAAGCTCTGAGCTAAGGCATGTTTTTATGGAGTAAATATTTAATTTCAATAAGCAGCTACAGTACCCAACCTAATTAAATTCACAAGCAGAGATTTTAGAGGACCACTTATAAAAAAAGGTGCTGGATAATAATTTCACATATTTTTAAAATAAGTAAGTAGGTAGGTAGGTAAGTAAGTCCATGAAGAGTTATTAAGTGAAGGTAACTATTATTTCAATTCGGGGGAAATAAACATTAATGTTTTGTTGCATCAACTCATTTATTTAAGACCAAGTCAATAAGTTCAAATTTTGGAGCAGGGACAAAGTTCTGCTTCTGCTACAACAATTTGTCCCGCGACCGCGATGCACTCGATCTCTACAGCGGCATCCATCTGAAGCTTAGCTTGAAATGTTGTCCTGGTCGGGGGGTTCACATTGAAAACTGGACAAACATGACCAGTCATTAAGTACTACTTGCTTACACATCTTATATTAGGCATCGGACCTAAGCGTTTTAATAACTACTAACCTACTTACTGACCTTCACTATAAACAGCATTTACTGCTTTGAATGTTTGCATGTCACTTAATAACAGCGTTGTTTTTATCACTGACTGTAAAGATGCTCCCCCCGCTTCAAGGACATTTTGCAGGTTGTATAATGCTTGCCTCGTTTGGTCAACTGCATCGCCGCACACCATCTGTCCATGCTTGTTCAGACCCTTCACACCAGACACGTAAAGGGTTTTACCGTCGTCGAAAAGTATTGCTTGGCTTTAAGAAATTTTGTGAATTTTGGTATGATTAATAATTCATGTTTTATAACCACTCTGTACTTAAGGTGTTATGTACCCACCTATATGGTCCCAGAGGCTCGTAGCTTTTTACGGTCTTAACAATAGTCTTCGATACTATGTTCGTGTCTGCCATTAGGCTAGCAAGTAGTAATAGTACTGTAACTACATTTATAGCAGGCTTTTATTACATTTAATTGAGGTGCTAGCTTAGTCGGTTTTTTTATTATTTTAAAGTCCAATATTTTATGGTTGATAATTAAAATTGTTTGAGTCTTACGTCTTTTGAACTTTTATGTAATTTGATGTCAACTTCAACTTTTGGACAATTTTGGATGATTTGGTGAATTTATTGTCACTCAATTGGAGCTTTAATTTTTTTAATTTTATAGTAGTGAAGGGGCTTGGAGGCAAGAATATCAAATATAATCTAACGGTCCTTGAATATACTTGACTGACTTTAACAAGTTTAGATATAAAATTGGCATTAACATGGAAATAACAACATATGTAGGTATGTACTTATATCCACAAATCTGATCGATATTACATATAATAAATGCATCAGTGATCATGCGTAGGTACTTATTTTCTGGGACCGAACCTCAAGCTCTTAAAATCCATCCCGATTCCTTGCAGTTACAATTAAGCTTAGTTAAGACGTACAAAATAAGACGTCATGGTAGGAAAATCTATACTTATAATTAATCTGTAGAGAGGTCAATTCTGTACGTGAAATATATTTTCAAAATAACTATCAGGGGATGATTAGGGATCGATACTGATGCCAAAAATGCAATCAGTAAAAATTTTGTCTGTCTGTCTGTCTGTATAACCGTTATAGAAATAAAAAATACTCGACGGATTTTAACGAAACTTGGTACAATTAAATTTCATACTCCTGAGCTGGTTATAGTATACTTTTCATCACGCTACAATCAATAAGAGCAGAGCAGTGAAGGGAAATGTTGGGAAAACGGGAGAAGTTACTCCATTTTTTAAGCTTCCGTCACGTGTACAACCTTAATTGTTAAAGCTAAACAGAATCATGTATGACGGAAATGTTCTCCTTAAAATTATATAAAAAATATCCCACGATAGCATCTGTCTAACTTTTATGGTTGACTGACAACCAAAAAAAATCAAAAAAATCAAAATTCTTTTATTCATCATAGATATGTAACATATACTTAATGAACGTCAATGTTACAAACTTCGACTTTACCTAACCGTAGACCGAGAGAAAAAAGCCGGCGGAAAAAAACTTGTAACTCCCGAAATCTTAGCAGTTCGAAGCTTTCTGATTATATTTGTTTACCTACTCATACTTTTATACCACTCTTAGTCATCCCTAATTAAAATGTTAACATTATTAACTATTCCATAAAAAAGAATAATAGAAATCGGTACCTATAGAAACACCAAACTTATATAGGGTACTTTTTACCGCGGGAAAACTTCTCATTCCCACGGAAAACCGACTTCCACCCGAACAGAGTCGCAGGCGGCCACTAGTCCTAAATAAAATGGTTTTAGTTACGTTACGAGACCCTGTGGTAAGGAGAATAGAGAGTTTGTGACTAGGCGCTCCAATAAATAATTTAATGTATTTTTCGAGAATTTATGAATGATTGGAGTTTTGAGCGTATCCTCTGAATGTACCTTTGTATAGGTAGGTACGTCAGTCAGTGTCACGTCAGACGCGTTACCAACTTTTGTTTGCTTGTACCGAATTATAAGTTAAGGAGATTTCGGAACATTTAACACATAAAAGTAGGTAAATTAGACCCACATGCCGGCCCATGGGTGGCTCGGCAGATTAAATAATTATATACATTTTTATTGCTTTTCTAACAATTTAGCTTTTGTTCCGATATTTCATTTATTTCAGGACATGCAGAGATTAATTTCCTTGGTAAAAACTGGGATATCTATAAATCAGTCTACAGGAGGACTTCTGTCTACAGTATCAAACAATCTGTTATTTACAAATATGACTAACATATTGTTACCAACAGTTACCCCAAATTTAAATCAATGTTGCGGTATGAAGTATGAAGGATGTGAAGGAGAAGGTGTAAAGTCTGTTCCTTTGTATTGTAGTTCGAGATGGTCGGTTGTAGGTACATTTGTACAATATGTGTTATAAGTTTCCAATGTCGCACTACGGTAGAACAAGTAAATAATAATAATTATCAATCTCTTGTTTGACACTGCAATTATGTGGCCCTAAAGTAAGTTGCAGTAAGCACTAGTGTTATAGGTACCATATATTGGACTAGGGGAGAACCTAGTTACACCCAGACACGAGCCAATATCGAAAAACCATTTTTACAAAATTGGCCCGACCCGGGGATCGAACCAGGAACCATCCGCTTAGCAGTCCGGTGTATATACCGCTGCACCACAGAGGTCGTCAAAAAGGGCACATTTGAAGATTTTGCAAATCTTTAGGAGAGGCATTTTACGATATTTCTTGCATTCAGTGTCGCCTAGCTCTGTTGTAGTGCAAGAGGTTTAAGCTGACCTTTGCATTTGTGTGAGTGTATACAGACAGTGTTGGTGTGACGTCTGACTTCAAGGGCGAAGTGTTCTTTGCTTTAAACCGGTTTATCCCGCTTGGCTTGGCTGGCTACCCCCCGCGTGACGCATCCTTCCCGCGCACTCTCCGCATTTCAAACCTTGTACTGATAGCAGGGTAAAGTTTTTAATTGTTTCTTAATATAAATTTTGGAAATTATTTGATACTAGTGGCCGCCCTCGACTCCGTTCGCTTGAGAGTAGGTTTCCCCGTGGAATGAGAAGTTTTTCCGTCGTAAAAAGTACCTACCCTTTGTGTTATTCCGATGTAAAACCTATATTACTGTAAAGTTTCAACCAAATCTGTCCAGAAGTTTTTACGTAAAAGAGTAACAAACATCCATACATACTTATAAACTTTCACGTTCATAATATTCGTATGAAGTATAGTATGATTTTACTAAAATGTCGGCGAACAAGGTATAAAGGAAGTACACTTCTCACTCTTCGCTGGTATTTCTAACTATTAGGTACGTACGGATTTGTTTCTTTATCAGTTTTCTCATTTTACGTTATTAATTTAATTTTGGAATCTTATCTATTTGAACTGTTATTACTTACTACGTAGTTATCTTAAATAATATAAAAAAAAGCTTTGTTTTTCACTTGTCTTATGTCTAGATAACTTGTTTTTTTGGCCTAACTTTCGGTTAACACTCACACTAATACGAAGCTCAGCTTAGATCTTGACCTATTGCTATAATATGTTTCGTTGTAGTAGTAAAAATTCACAAATGGGACAAAGCCACTATTTTCATCTGGCGATTTTGTGCAGGAATTTAATCTGTGTCTGACAGGAAACATCATCATTATCATCATCATCATCATTTCATTATCACCATCACTATCATTTCATTATCTGTTTGTATGTAAGTACCTATGTCCGCTAAATCCTCCTAAACCACTAAACCTTTTAGGTAATTTTTCCACTAAAATTTGTAAATAAAGAACAATTAGATTTTTTTTTCATAAATTAGCCAAAATTATATGTTTTGTCATCATTATCATTACCTACATAGTAAAAATCCAAGTCGCTAATTGTGTTTGTGCGCTGACTCCTCCCAAACCACTTAATGGATTTTAAGACGATTTTCGACATCTCGAATGTAATATTTTCACTTAAATTTAGAAGGTTTTTTTAAGTTCTCCAAAATTCAATGTTCATCGTGGGCGGGTCGCTAGTAAATCATAATTCGTAGTCACTTCGTATTCGACCCTATTTTTTTTCTTAAATCGCTGCGCGCTGGTAGACGGTAAAGAGCACATAGGTACCTATTATTTCTTATGTGTCTAAGTTGCAAATACGACTATTGACACAAAATGTCATTTGATTTATTCAAAACTGCATAAATGTCGAAAAACAATTTTTACTGACCGAAATGCGTATCCAATTAAAATAATAAATTCAAAATTATCGTGTGTTAGCAGTATACACTTGAACTCTTGACCCCTTCTATCTTTATTTCATGTCTATCGGAAAACACCATTCATTTATTATTTCTTCTGTACGGTAGACGTTAACAGTAGTTGTAAGATGGAACCTGAGGATTGCAGACAAGGCGTTCGAGTAACTAAAACTATTGTAACCTCTCCAAAAATATACAAGCCTGTGGGACCTTACAGGTAAGTACCTAAGTTAAGTACCTATAAGTAAATCAAACGAAACGAAATGCTTGTCGTTTCATCTGACACCACTAAAATCAGTTTCGATTTTAACAAGTTGTACATCTTTTCAGTCAAGCCATTTTAGTAGATGGTCGAACCCTATATGTATCTGGAGTGTTGGGTCTTGACCAAGATGGCAAAATGGTCAGTGAAGACGCTGCCGAACAAGCTAAAAAAGCTTTGAGCAATCTCAAACATGTACTAGAAGCAGGTGGTGCTTCTTTGGAATCTGCCGTTAAGACGACAGTATTTTTGGCTGATATTCAGACATTCCCGGCAGTCAATGCTGTTTATGCAGAAGGTAAGCACCTACGCTTGAGTACCTACTAACCAGGACTATAGCACTAGCACTATTAATAGTCATTTAAATAAATACGTAAGGTACCTCCTGATTTGTAAGTAACTAGAATATTTTTAAAACGTTGTTGAGTTGAAAGTGATGGTAGTTGGTTGTTTCAGTGTTCAATAAGAACCCGCCAGCTAGATCAACCATTCAAGTAGGAAAGTTGCCGATGGGCGCTGCGGTGGAGATCGAATGCATCGCGCTAACTGGCCAGCTAGTCATCGCTGAAGCAGGACCCTGCCCTTGCAGCCATAATTAGAATCCATTTTATGTACTCCACTTAAAACTCGAACCATCAATCTCGTGTTACCCATAGGTTACCTATTCAAGAATTTTACGGGTGCTAAAGTTAACGTAAAGTTTTTTGTTAAAATTAACATCGTAAGTACATACTGAGATTTTGTCTGTCCTAAATTTTATTTATAACCTATTTGAACTATATAAATAAAATATAATAAATTAACTACAAGAAAATTGTTTTATTGATAAGGAAGGAAGAACAAACTGAAATTGTATTGTTTTCGTCTTAGATATAAAAGTATGGTGTTCCTAAGCGATAAACTAACAAGGCAACGGCAGCATGCAAAATATTAAGATTTTTTAAACCAAGTCATAGATAAGCAGATTAAAAAGTCAAAGCCCTAAGGCAAGTAGGTAGGTACCATTCTACGATTAAGTACCTTATTTAGGGTGCATTCTGTGTCAGGTCGTGGACCTTTTTTTTAGTCTATGTTTGTTTTATACCACTAGTCGACCCGTCTACCAATAAACACGTAAACGCGTGAAAATCAAGATTTCTGATAAGAACAGTATTATTGTTAGGCATAACCACGACTAATACAGCTAATAAAAGAAAACAGATTTCTTCAGCACTTTTCACGTAAGCAACAGCTTGTAGGTAAGTACGAGTAGGTACCTAAGTACCCGGGTACTTTAATTGGTAAAAAAAAATAACCAGTAACTTCTTACTACCTTCTTACTTATATAAACAAGTTTGGAGTTAACCTAACAATATATTTTTTAATATTAAGGCTTTTTATTATGGTTTCATTGATAAGTAGTCCTTACTAATATTATAAATGTGAAAATTTGTATGTTCTGCTTTCACGTCGAAACGGCTGTAACGATTTTAATGAATTTTGGAATAGACATTTCAAAGCATTTTTTCGAGCTGGCACACTATCTTTTAATTCTTAGTTTTATGTCTCCATCAACACAAAGGTTGTCTGGAAGAGATCGCTTTCAGCGATAAGACCGTCTATGCTCACACTAGTTTAAGATGATCCTTGTATTTTTCCAATTAGTGTGTGCAATAAAAAGTAAATCTATCTATCTATCTATCTTTAACATCCTGAATGATGAAAATAGGATACTTTATTCGCAGGAATAATCGCAGAAAACGTCGCGGTCCCTCTCAAGTAGGTACCTACAATAAGTAGGTACTTATATAATGTGATGTTACACAATCTCGCGAAAAATGCGAACTTTTGTGTTGTGTGTGCGAAACGTATAGTACTCTATACGTATAGTAGTAAGTCATACAGATTTACTTAATCCGCAGATACTTAAAAAATATTCGTGGTTAATAATGCCTCGTAAGCAAGGACTGACTCGCCTCAGTGTGAGTCTGACCCCGATTCTGAAAACACTCTCGAAACCAAATTAAAAATATCGCTGTATCTTCCCGTAAACCAAGCTAGGCAGGTACGGTAAGGAACGATTTTTTTCTTTTCTTTTTTTAACAGTTTTTTTATATCAAAGAAATGATTGTTTGCAATAAAATAAGGCATTAAATGTGTTTTATTTGTTTACTACATCTGTTTACTTTCATCAAGAAAAAAAAGTTCTTACAAAAAAAGACTTCTTAATTTTTATATTTTTGCCCCAATATTTTATTTCCTTTATGATTTGCGAATATAACGTTTCCAACTGCTTTTATCAGGTCATTAGGCATTCAAGCAGGAAATAAAAGTATTCGCGTGTGTTGAAACTAGCCGATATTACGTAGGCAGTCAGTTATTTAGTGGTGTTTCCACATACAATAGTTTATTTATAGGAACCTCATTGCTGTCGATTGATCCAATATTGGCCGTATCGCAAGGTTTTTATGATACTGCTTACCAAGAAACAGAAGTAGGTATATTATTAAGATGTGCTTAGGTATCTACCTATTTGGTTGTAACCGGGCTTAATTGGACCCTTCCGCATGGGATCACCAACTGAAAGCCGAAATAAATAACCCACGTTATTACCTAGCTGTATGATATCAAGACGGTTAATAGCTTTAATTTTACCTCTTAGGGTCGGTTTTTCAATAGTCAGATAAATTCTATCTGACAGAAAATTAGTATGTTTTTGTTGCACGTCGAACATTATACTTGACATATGTATGAAGTGACAATGAAAACATACCTCTTATTAGTCAGTTAGCATTTATCTGACTATTGAAAAATCAGCCCTTAAAGTACTATTTTTAAATCTTGCGACCTAGAGGGGGGGTATATGACCACCACCGTGGAACCAGCACGTCTCCCCCCCGCGCCAGGGGGGTTTGAATAATTTTATTTTACATTGTTCCTACCTACTTGCCTTAGGCAATTTATTGCGTGAATTGAAATATTAGACTAAGCTTAATTTAAGTGTAGGGTTAGAGCGAAGCACATAAACAATGTTGTCCAAGGAAATCAAGAAAACAACGGTTATAATTTCTATTTGCGCTGTTTTTATGTCAAGTCGAAATTAATTTTGGGAACAATTAGGCTTTTTCTTACTTTGAATTTATTATGGTTAATAAAGGAGTAGGTATTTCATAACAGGATTTTATTTTTTATTGATGTTTCTAACATAAGTACCTACCTACCTAAGTACATATTATAGCGACTATAGGAACTTACGTTATTTTATCTGTTGTTACTGTCTGTTATACCTTTAATTTTCACCTGACTGTCTACTTTCTACCTAGGTACTGTCAAGAAATACTTACAAGAATCCACTCTGGCATGTCCGCTCCACAGGTATCCCATAAATTTTGATGAAAATAAATTATACTTACAAGAATATTAACAATATTTTAAACCAAACTAAAAATACATTGTTACACTTCGACTTACTAGGTAAGTAATAAAAAAGTAATAATACCTACCCTACCAAATAATTCAAATACGCACACAGAACAATTAATTGTACTACAAATTCTCCATTTGTCACAAAGCAAGGTTATTATTATGGTCTTTTGTTATTTATAATGGAGCCTTAAAAGCTCCTTCGCTCTGAATTGTTACCTACAAAGGGGAAGTAAAGTTTCGCTAAACATCACGCGCGTCAATGTGGAGGAATGTAGGTACTACGTTCGTTTAATTGGAAAAACGCGATGGGGGTGCGAGGTCAGCAGTGGGCACCCGCCTCTCCTCCCATAAAAGGTGGGCGTGATACAATCTGTGCCTGCGAGCAGTCGACCTCAGCTGGTGCCGACGGCCAGTCAGCTAGGCTCTGCCACCGCCGCCGAAACACGGCCAAAAACGTTACCCCAAACATTCCCATGCAAACGGATAGATTTAAACTTCAATTAGGTCAATGAATAATGGGATGTACGAGCAGTGCTCCTAACTCACCCTCGCCGCCGCAAGCCAGCGCCACAGGTAGGTGCAAATGCCAAATTCCATTCCACTAAACTGTCGTTTCCGCATGCAACTGGCTTTGGTTTTATTGTTTTATGAATTGTATATGAAATATTTACGGAAAACATTAACATTTTACAACCGCCCGTAACTATTTTAGAACCAAAACAGCTAAACGTTTACTGGTACTCAGAGATTTACAGTTGATAACAGAAGTGGCTAGGTTAGCTAAGATTTATCAACTATTGTTTTTAAGTTTAAATTTGTTAATTGAAGACTTAAAGCAAAACTTTCACAGTAGTATAGGTTTTTTAATTAGGTTAATTGGCCTAATGTAACTTGTAAGGTGGTCCTTCGGTGCGAAAAGAAAATTCACGCACCGCACCGCACCGAACAGATCGGCCTTAAAAAAGGCATAGTTACCTTTTATTACAGCAATATTAAGCTTCCTTCATTGTGCGTGAATCTCGCAACGTGAGACCCTACTCTTACAATGAGATCTCACAGTGCGTCAATTTGTGTGCGGTGCGGTGTACGAATTTGCGCACCGTGGGACCACCTCTTAAGATTTATGCGATCTTTACTTTTATTAAAGTCAGTATTATATTAAGTACTAGTTTATTTATTTATAATTAAAGAACTTACCTTAAAAATTAAGAAACGCCTGGAAATAAAAATAAGTACCTAAGTATAGGTAGGTAGGTACCTAAGTAATCAATGATGATTAAGATGTTTTAGCTTAATTTCATCAACAAAAGTAAAATGGTAAAATGTTTACAGAGAAGCTTGAATTTGATATAAGAAACCAGCTGTTCGTTCTTGAACTATTGATTTTGAGTAATTAGCATAAACGAGTAAGAAAGCACCACCACCGTTATTATTTCAGGTGAAACCGCCAAGCGACCGTCAGCAGAAAACGAAAACAAAATGCAGAACGATGAAGAAATTCAAGTGCTTCCTTCTTGTGATAGTCTACACTTAGATAATCACGACATATTAGCTAGTGGTAATGATGCTTCGAAGGACGTAGTACCTTCGCCTAAAAAGTCAGAAACTTCGTTTATAGGTAGGTAAACTGAAAATTTACCCATTCAATTAACCGCTTAATTAAAACTAATTATTTTTGTGTATCTACCCCACCTCATTTGTCTTCACATATTTCAACATTGTTTTTACTGCAATAAAAGTCACATCTTGTTTTTTCTTTGTTAAACAACATTTATATCTAATACGTTTATCTCTTTTCACAATTTTGGGCACAGTTATGATTCACACATCCCACCTATTCAAGAAATGTAAAGAATTGTCTACGAGAGGGACCAAAATTAAGGTAATGTTGTTTAAATAGTTGCCTGTGTTAAAATAGTGACGCTTATAAAAATAGAAAACATAAGTAGGTACCTAATCACAACATGAACGTACGTAAATAGTTAAAACTTTAGTAAGCAGACGTGGTAGGTACTTCACTCGTAACACGGTCATTGCACGCTATAGCACTACACTAGCAATTATTATTATTTAAAACTTGAAATATTTTTAACTAAGTTGGTAGGTACCTTACGTTACGCTTAGCTTACAAACTTTTCTGCTCAAAGGAAATGCAATGTAGTAAGTAGGTACCTACTAAATAAATACACATTTTTATCAAACCCTACCTATATACCTACATAAAATACGAGTGAATTAATATAACTTCATATTTGTTTTTATTCGTAGGAATACATTTGTAAGCAACTCAATTAGGTATCGACTCGATTACAAATTAAAGGTATTTATTTGAGTTAGATAAACAATCTCGACCCAAAGTTTAATGATTTCGTAGTCTTATAAAGCACCCGTTTCCGACTGTTACTTCGGAAAGC